>JAODXP020000021.1:8906958-9048392 GCA_027497455.2 Sardinella longiceps | reverse complement strand
ATATACAGATAATACATACTGGTTCAAAATGCATGAAGAAACAACATAACAGTCACCGTTTCTTAGTCCACATTATCTAATTGTTCTCAGTGTAGTAATACTTGTATTAAAATAATATCAAAAACCTACTGCTTATATAAAATTTGATTGATAGCTCTGCACAGCCCAACCACAACTACACACACAAATGCTTTCACTACCATTTATATACGGTCTGTTACTTAGGTAAGGTATGTTACTTAGTCAAAACCATAGACAATTTTCAATTCAATTCAATTCAACTGCTAAATACAAAACATTTGCCGTGCTATACAGACAGTATGAGGAGTAGGCTATCAATGAGTAACAAGGGCAAGGAAAAAATCCCCTCTACTTGTATTTATTTAATAATTTTAGGAGGAAACCTTGGGCAGATCCACACCTTATGGGTTCAACCTATATAAGTGTCTCTGGTTCAACCTATCTGTAGAGTCAGTGGTCTAGTGATGGTTTTCACTAAGTAACATAGTAGCATGAGTACAGAATACTGTCAGACAGTGTTAGATAGATAGTAGTCTAAAGCATAGTTTGTCGAGCTGTTAATCAAGTAGAAGAGTCAGCGGATAGTGATCTATCACTAGACCATGGGTAGGCTACTTCACTTGGCCTCAGTTGTATAACTCTCTCTCATTTCACACACTGTATGAGTCTTATATGAGTCAAAGCAATAATCTGGAGTGAATCAGATCCACATCTCATGGGCTCAGCCTGCCTGCCAAGGGCCCAGTGAAGGACCAGTAACAGTATGAATTCAGAATATTAAGAGCTACTAGATGGGTTATGCGTTGCACAAAATTCGGTCATTGTGGTGGCTATCAATAGCGTTTAGCACTGTAAATCAGCAGGGCTATGTGTTGACTCACTGATTCCGTTTGTTGTCCACCCTCTGGTCAATCCATGTATCAATCTGATTGACTGTCCCACAAACTATACTTTGCCTACCATCTAGTAACTCTATATTCTGTATTCATACTACAGGTCATATACAGGTACTTCACAGGGCCCTTGGCAGGCAGGTTGAGACCATGAGATATGGATCTGCCCAAGGCTAAAATGAAACATTAGTAAGTGAAAGGAGTTTTCCTTGCCCCTGTTACTTATGGGTGCTCCCTGTACTGTCTGTTTAGCTCCACGAGACAATGGGTTGTATTTGTGCCCTCTACAAATTGAATTGAATTAAATTATGGATCTACTTGTAATTGTATGTAGATGTTATTTGCGTGAAAAAAACAAATCTATCACAAATTCTGGGAGGTTTGACTAGTATACTTAAAATACATTTGGCAATGTGGTATAACTTCTTGTGAAAGATGCTACTAATAATTCCATATTATATGATTGATACGCTCAGGAGTGAAGGTACAGTACAGTCACACAGATAGCCCAACTTTGTATGACACAAGGCAAATTCAGGTTCAAAATATGGTTCATACAGTATTTTGAATGTGGTCTACTCGGTTATCCTTACCATTCTATGGAAATCTTATCAACTGCTGTCATTTTTTTTATCAGTTAATTAAACTCACAAAAATCTTCACACTGTATAGTAAAAATTGATAGAATTTATACCTTTTACTTACTTCTAACATTAGGCTATCTCATTTTCATCTTGAATTTGAAGCTGCTCTATTTTCTGTCAAGGGATTCTTTTTTGATGCACTGTGAAAACCAACAAGTCAAAAAGGTTGCCTCAAACACTGGTGAATGATATACTGTATACCAGCACTTTTGTTGAAACCACCCATATAGTGCAGAGAGGGTACTTGCCCAACGCACTCTCGTTGTGACATTCATCTTCATCATTCAACTCCTTCCCCTGGTCCCACAGGTATGGTTATCAACCCTGATCAATATTGAAATCACAAACACATGCTGAGTTTTTTTTTTCCATTACCCATCATCAAACACAGTAACTTGTCCCCTCCTCTTTAAAGGAATATACTGGAGTGAATTCAAGCATAGCCCTGTTAAAAGAGCTTGCTAAAGGCGCTAGTTAGCGAGTGGAAGAAAATAATTTGGTACAGCACAGACCGAACGCGAACGCAGAAGCGAACAGGCACTTTACACTGAATCAATGGGACCTGACTCTTGGAAACCGAAAGTAAGATCTGAGGTTACATTGACTCAATGCTAAGTGTTTCGCGTTGGCGTTAGGTCTATGCTGTTCGAAATTCTTTCATTTCATGCAAAATATATTGCTGTTAGAAGGCTCGTGCAGCAGGGCTATACTTAAACTTACTCCAGTATATTCCTTTAACACTTGACAGTGAATGCCAGTAAGAAAGAGTGCATCCAATTCTTTGTAGGCTAGTGACAATGGGCCCAAAATGTTGAGAGACCCCTACCCATGGTAGAACAAAACCCAACCATGTTTTTCTACATCTTTAAGGTCTCCCAAATATGAAATGGATTCTTGGACAAAAATATTTTGCTGCAAAGATGGTTAAATTCATAGATATTGTCATGCACCCCATAGCTAAAAAAAGAACAAAAATAGACCCTTGCTGAATGGGACTTAAGACATATAAACTGATACAGAATCTTAATACAAGCTCTGAGACCTTTGAAACTTGGCATGTATGTAGCCAAGAGGTTGCTGTACCTTCTAGAAAAACCTGTGTGTGAATATCTTGAAGTATGCCATGTTTAGAGCCCTAAGAACACATACCGGACATGGAAAAAATTGGACACCTTTGCAGAATGTTTTTGTTTAGTTTGTGTTTGCTTTGGCAGGGAATGTCATAGAAACACATGGTATGGCTTGTTGGAAAGGTGAGGTTGTGCTGAATCCAGCAATACCCAATATGTAAATGTACCATGTACAATCAGGGTGCTACCTTCCTCAATGTATGAGGCGTCCCAAATTAAGGAAAATGATGCATTGATATAAATAGGTCTCCAGTCCAAAGTCCATGGTCAGTGCTGACAAGGCTGTTGACAATTTCATTGGTATAGCAAAGTATGTTACATGAGTTAAGTCCTAGTCTATATTTAGGATCAGCTACATTTCATAATAATACATTTCATATGACAAACTATAAAAATAAAAACAAAACATTAAAATTGAAAGATATTCAGGTAAGGTATAAGGTCATGGGCAAGACGGGCTTAAGTGCACCTCCCATCAAGCCATTAAAAAAATGGTCTGATAAGGTTGGATATATACTTAAATATTTCTTACCCTTTCTTCAGACATCCCCTAAAGACCCCCTCTCAGAGTACAGGAATGAGAGAAGAGGGGGAGGGACAAACGTCTATTGGGTTTGATAGACAAATCATATGCTTATGATTTTTTTATATATTGTTTTTCTGGCCTCTTCGTTCCACAGGTGATTAACAAATTTTAGTGTAGTGTATGTCGACAATAGCCATGTTGTGTATGGTGTAAATTGAGGTAATTTTAAGCAATATAAAAAGTATTCCAGGAAGGCATCACATAACCCACCTTTAGCATAGGCGGGAACTCGAGACATACAGTACCCTAGTGATCCTCAGTAGATACGTCTAGCTATCAGCCATAGGGGACCATTGTATTCAGACATTGCCTGTGTCTATCCAATTATGTGGACAGGGAGTTGGGCTTATCGTTGTTTGAATCGGCTTGATCGTTGCTTGGATTGGTCGTATTTATAGCCATACAAAACGCCTCCTATGGCTCTTGAAAGCTCATGGCCAGACAATACATTTTATGAATAGTCAGGCTTGTCAGGCTACAAGAGGTATTTTGATCTGTCTGTTAATCCTGCCTTATGTTAATTGGAATGATATGAAATTGACCACGCTGAGATGCATAACATAAGACCTCATAGCTCACTGGTAGATCCTGACACCAGGTCAGTCAGCCTGAAGCAGCCAGATTTCAGTCGAGGCCCCAGCCATGCTCTGCCTGCAAACCAGTCTCAGAGAATCTTAAATCCAAGTTACTTTGGTGCCAGTCAGCGACTCAAACTGTCAGTGGAAAGCCAGACCAGACCAGATCAGCTTTGGAGCTAGACTGTATACTGCAATATTCAGTCCTTCTGTCTCACCAGGGGTAACCAATTTGGAGCTATGCAGTTGGCAATCAAACCATTCTCCTGGCAGGGATATGACTCCTGTCACATTCCCTAGTAGCCCTGCTTTACTGTTAAGCGACCTTGAGCATCATGAAAGGCACTATATAAAACAAAGTTATTATTATTATTATTATTATTATCATCATCATACAGCACTAGGTTGTCCACAGCCCAAAGCCCAAGCCTATCAGATATTCAGCACTAGGGTTTCTACTGCCCAAAGCCAAGCCTGTCACCTATCCAGCAATAGAGTGTCCGCTGCCCAGAGCACAAGTTAATAAGCTATCCAGCACTAGGGTGTCCACAGCCCAAAGCTCAAGCCTATCAGTTATCCAACACTAGGGTTTCCACTGCCCAAACCAAGGCTATCAGCTATTCAGGACTAGGGTGTCGACTACCCAAAGCCAAGCCTGTCACCTATCCAGCAATAGAGTGTCCGCTGCCCAGAGCACAAGTTAATAAGCTATCCAGCGCTAGGGTGTCCACTGTCCAAAGCCCAAGCCTATCAGCAAGAAAACACTAGGGTTTCTAATGCCCAAAACCCAAGCCTATCAGCTATCCCCGGCACTAGGGTTTCCATTACCCAAAGGCCAAGCAGCTATCCAGCACACTGCCCAAAACCCAAGCCTATCAGATGGCAGGGACTAGGGTTCCCACTGCCCAAAGGCCAATCAGCTAGCCAGCAGTAGGGTGTCCACTATTCAAAGCCCAGGCCTAGCAGCTATCCAGCACTAAAGTGTCCACTGCCAAAGCCCAAGTCTATCAGCTATGCCCAGCACAAGGCTGTCCACTGCCTAAAGCCCAGGCCTGTCAGTCATCCAGCACTATAGGGTGTCCAATGTCCAAAGGCCAAATCTATGAGCTATCCCCAGCACAAGGGTGCCCACTGCACAAAGCCCAGGCCTATCGGTTATCTAGCACTATAGGGTGTCCACTGCCGAAAGCCCAAGTCTATCAGCTATCCCCAGCACTAGGGTGTCCACTGCCAAAATTCTAACCCAGCACCTCATCTACTTTGGAGACCAATGCTGAGTGGTCAACAGAGGATGAGTGGATGTCTGAAGGTGACATTGAAAAGAGTGGCAGACTGATGACCATGGCAGATGGTGGATCAAGGGCCAGGAGATGTGGGCCATAAATGTGGAGAAAAGGCCTATGTGATGTACAGTACACAGTGCATACAAAGTAGCCTACTGCATTTTTACAGACATGCAATATTTTATGCACAAATATTAAAATAGTCTAGTAATGGACTGATGTAATTAGGTGGTTTTAAATCCAACTTGCAATGCTTGTTTAAGCTATGTGAATAACAGTTTCTATGGATGGAAACACTATAACTATTTCTATGAATGGATCTGCCCTCTGATGCAAATATAATCTAATTTGCTTAAGTGGTGTTTGATATTTAATGCAAACATGAAATGTGGATGGAAGTTGGATGGAAAACTGCTTATTGCCATACTATAGACCTACCATACTATTCCACACCCCTGCCCCCATACTTGATGACCCCTGTTTTATAATAAAAGGCGTTATATGACATCTTTTATGAACGTATCCTAAATGCAGAGCAGTACTTTACTTTGCTGTAATTTTCTTTGCCAATTTGTGAACATTCTTCTTAGCACTGACCGTGGACATGACTGGAGACTTGATTATGGATTCAGCACAACCCCACCAATGATTGGATATTTCTATCAAATCCAGCTGGCGTTTGTCCCTCCCCCTCCTCTGATGTACAGGAACAAATATTTAAATCTACATCCAGTCTTGTCAGTACTTTAGACTTACCCTGGCGGTGGCAAATTGATATGCTCAACAGGTGCGTCTAGCTATCAGCCATAGGGAACCATTGTATCAGAAATTGGCAGTGTCTATCCAATCATATGGATAGTGAGTCATTGGGTGGGCTTAGTGTTGTTTGGTCAGATTGGTTGTAGCTAGAGCCATACAAAGAGCCTTCTGGCTTTGGTCATAGCCGGTCATAGCACTTTCCTATTGAATGAGTCATTTTGAAAGATTCTAGGCTCTATCCATCATGGTCAGACTATACATTCTATGTTGTATTCTGGCTTGTTTGGCTATTCTCAGACCAAAATGGTTTGATTGGGAGGTGCGCTTAAGCATGTCCTGCCCACGATCTAATGTCTTTGAATTTCAATTTTTGTCTCCATATTTTGTCATATGAAATGTATTATTATGAAATGTACCTGATCCTAAATATAGACTAGTACTTAACTCATGTAATGTACTTTGCTATACCAATGAAATTGTCAACAGCCTTGTCAGCACTGACCATGGACTTTGGACTGGAGACCTATTTATATCAATGCATCATTTTCCTTAATTTGGGACGCCTCATACATTGAGGAAGGTAGCACCCTGATTGTACATGGTACATTTGCATATTGGGTATTGCTGGATTCAGCACAACCTCACCTATCCAACAAGCCATACCATGTGTTTCTATGACATTCCCTGCCAAAGCAAACACAAACTAAACAAAAACATTCTGCAAAGGTGTCCAATTTTTTCCATGTCCGCCTATTTTAGGTATGTGTTCTTAGGGCTCTAAACATGGCATACTTCAAGATATTCACACACAGGTTTTTCTAGAAGGTACAGCAACTTCTTGGCTACATACATGCCAAGTTTCAAAGGTCTCAGAGCTTGTATTAAGATTCTGTATCAGTTTATATGTCTTAAGTCCCATTCAGCAAGGGTCCATTTTTGTTCTTTTTTTAGCTATGGGGTGTATGACAATATCTATGAATTTAACCATCTTTGCAGCAAAATATTTTTGTCCAAGAATCCATTTCATATATGGGAGACCTTAAGGATGAAGAAAAACATGGTTGGGTTTTGTTCTACCACGGGTAGGGGTATCTCGAAAACTAAAGCACTTTTTGAGGGTTTGTCACTAGACTATTTGGGAGAGAATTGCGGATGTGCTTCTCTTTTAAAATATGTCCAGGCCTACTATTCAACAAAAATGTTAAATAATCCCTTCAACTTGATCATATTACTTCGGATATCTTTGAGTTGAAATAGAAATCACGATCAAAATTTGATTAATTGCACAGCCATAATCCCATTGGTCCACTGCCACAGGGTCCATTCAGTGTTTTACTTTGCTTACTAAACCCACTAGGAAAGCTATTAGTGCAGAGCCAACTGGATCAATAGAGTCTTGTCAGGACCAACACCTTCAATTAGGTCTTCTACACGCATTTGTCATCTTCAAATTTTGGATCATGAATTACTGAATGTAGCTGAAGTGATAAAGAAAAATAGCCACTGATAGACTGAGGCAACTTGAATTACTTCAGTGTTAAATCTTACTAGTGCTACTCTAGAATAGAGCTTAGATCGGGCCCAAAAGTTGGAGCCCGACCCTACCGAAGACCGATCATTTTCTACCCAAGCCCGGCCCGGCCCGAGAGATAATGTGTGATAATGAGCCCGAGACCGATTTAAACCCGACATGTTAAATAGGCCTAATAATGGCCTACTTTTGTAACTGCATGTTCAGCAACAATTCCGGATTGATTTACGGACATTTGTTCAGCATATTGCCTGTTGACAAGGCTTCATGTCTGTGTTGAGGTCCACGTCTGTCTGTCATACCTTGCGGTGAGGTCGCTGAGACACAGCTGCTCTGCGCACCTCTCATCTCACTCACTGAGATAGGCTGCTCATTCATTCATTAGACCGTCATGCTGGCAAATCCACGAACAACAAAAACCTTAACCAGAAGTTTTCTGGTAATAGACGGAGGTTATAATGCGTTGAGTTTGACCAAAATGTTGCAACGTTTACCCGTATTGTATTCAGAAACACCGTAATTTCTCCAAATGTATCCACTTTCACTTTCGGTTCCCACACGAAAGAAGCACGATTTTACTGTCGAAAAACAAACGTGATGTTTCCTTATGCTTTCCACTGGACTGGGTAAATTTTATTTTATTTTCCCCCATCACATTAGAAGCTTTATATTACGTTATATGACTGATGTAGCCGACAGAGCGCAACAGACAGGTGCTGCTCAACGCTGCACAGAGCTGTCCAAACATTTTATTTTTTTCTATTAATCACCTTTGGCTTAGATAACATTTTTTACTGAGTTACTTAACCATAATACATACTTGCACACACTATAGCATCATAGGCTAAATAAATAAAATAAAACAAAAAATATTCTATTTATGGAACATTGATCACGAGCCCGGCCCGGCCCGAGCCCGATAGAGTGACGGCAAATGTCAGCCCGAGCCCGGCCCAAGTTCGGGTAGGGGTCGGGCCGGGCTCGGGCTCGGGCAGAGAATCTAACCTCTACTCTAGAATAGTATTGTGCAAGCAAGTAGAGTAATGAATAGTGTTTGAGGTTCTTATATACATGAGGAGGTAAAATTCATTTTTAAGAGTTAATGATTGATGTACGAAGGAGTGAAGTCTTCAGTAAGAGAGACAGATACTGGCAGGTATGTCTTTATTTTGCACATCTCTGGTTAAGAAAAGAGAGTAAATAGAACAAATGTAATAGTGAGGATGTATTGTGATGTGATGGTGGCCTCTTAATCCTTCTTGGTCTTGGGCAGACTGGCCATCAGAAGCCAGTATAGGGAAAGACAAGTCCCTGAAACAACAACAGATCAGGACATTTACACCTAAATCATCAGGGCATGTAAAATAATTGTCTTGAGTCAAAAATGAGAAATTCAGGATCAATACAGAGCACATTTGAAGACCAACAGCTAACACTGATGGCAAGTTCACATTACACAATTTTAGAGAGGATTCTGAGGTTGCAAGGTCAATTAGAAATCACAGGTAATCATGGGGAAACTCGGCAGTGGATCGTCAAGTCAACAAGTGTGAATTACTCTCTGACACGATTTAGGGCAATCGTGGGCTTGACGCAAGTTGTTGAGGGACATCATGCTAGATATTTGGAGAAGTCGCAAGCAATTCACAGGGCAACAGCCAATCAAGAAACATGACTAACGTTTAAATTTTCCAAAGTCAGCTTCCAAAAAAAAAATGTATTCAAATACATGTATTTAAATACATGTATTTTTTCTTGTGTGTGTTCAAGCCACCATGTTAATGGCCAATCTCTAAATCAATTTAGCCACAAGCTTAGCTTTAGTGGTGTGAATGCAGGTGGTTGTGTGCTGCTGTGTTGATATACAAAATCTTTCTCTTAACTGAAAAAGGTGTCATGTATGTGTGTGTATTTAACCCCTAAAGTATAATCAGTAAGTATAATGCGTAACCTACCCCAAAGTTCCAAGTGTCTGCATAGACAGTAGAACATTGCTACCTCGCAGAATAGAGGATCTCCATGTAATTAAGGATGTTTCTGTTATTATGACAACTGGATGACTCAAGTCTACTGTAGGACGTGTTGCAGGACAAGTGCAATAGAGGTGAGCATGTGGATGAAGGAAATGGGTTCAGAATGTAATAACCATATCCTTTTTATGTCTTTATGTTTGAGTTAGGCCTGACTCGGCTGTCTTTCCATGACTGGGATATGTGTGTGTGTATGTGTTTTTAAGTCATTCTTTTGCTGCTCTTCCATTATCACAGATAAGACGGAATATTACAGTATATTTTTGCTGTTGTCTTGGTACTTGCATTGTCTGCATTTGTCCCCTGCGTCTATCTATGTGTGGCTATCTGCTCCTAGGTTACCGCACTGACACTATGGTCTGACTCTGGGATGTCCAACACCATCTTCCGTCAACCTGGAACTGTTGCAAAGGCACGACCACCACCACATTTGTACTTAGTTTTTGGGATCATAAGCAATAACTGCTCTGTTGATCTAAGGCTGCGTTTACACTGGCAGTTCAAATCTGATTTTTTGCTCCCATGTGGCACAATTCCGATGTGGTTGACGACAGTGTAAACAGAAAAAAGTCACATGGAATCTGATTTGTCCAGATCAGATCCAGGCCTCTGTCATATGTGGTCAGAAATCAGATACGTATCAGATATGTGTTGATGTGATGGCAGTCTAAACAGACAGATCGGATGTTCCCTACCAATGCGTCTCATACGTCATTAATTGGGAGCTGATTGGGAGTTTTTCTACACCAACACGCAAGTTAGAAGGAGAGAAGTGACCTAGGCTAACTATCCATAGCCTACACACCGCAGGGGAAACAAGGACGAATTTCAGTAAAATTAACGAATCCATTTAGGAAGATATGAGTAGGGTAGCGGAGAAATGCTTTTTGTTTCATTCCCTCAAGATTCATTTATGTCTACTCCGCGATTAACAACCACATAACCGTGAATCATGACAGTGATGTTTCAGAGTGCCCCTCTCATACATGCAATGAAGCCGACATGCTTTCACTTTCAACAATGCTCGGACTTTATTTTTTCCCCTTCACTTTCTCAAGCGGTTCATTTCATTTGCTGGTTGATTGCAGGACTTTCATTTTACTGACAAAGTCATTTGATGATGAGAGAGACGGGTGGGCCGTTTGTTCAAATAGCCTATCTAGATCTGTAAACTGCTCAGTAACTCTCTCCGTTGCACCTCTGTCTCGCTACCTCTCAGTAGTAGGCTACAACGCGCTAAACTTATTTCTCTCCATTTACAGGAGATTTTACAACACTCGCGGGTGTTCATGAGCCACTTTAGAAAGGCGATTGTTCGAGGGTTGTGCCTGAAGTTTGTTAAGGATTAGCTTTCTACTTAGTCGTCATCATTATGGTGGAAATAAGCATAGAAATTATTTAATGGCAGCAATAACATCCAGGTTCTGGCCACCTCTATTTTGAATGTCCCTTTGGTCAGGGCGGACGTGCCTTCTACGCATGCAGGTTGTTTCAAGTGTCTGGCAAGTGTAAACATGCACATCTGATTTGGGCACTTTTGAAAGTAGATGTAAACACGCAATCCAAAAAATCATATGTGAGCAGAAAATCGGAATTGGGCACATCTGATCTGCAGTGTAAACGTAGCCTAAGAGTTCTTGACGGTGTGTATGCAGTAGGTCAGAGAGGTAAGAAGGGGCTCAACCATTTAATGATTTGTATGTTAAAAGTAAGATTTTATAACTTATTCTGTGTTGCACTGGGAGCCAATGAAGGGAAGCTAGAATAGGGGAGATGTGATCTTGTTTGGGTGTGCCCGTCAAAAGACAGGCAGCAGCCTTTTGAACTACTGTAACTGTAGGCGTGCGAGGGAGCTCTGGTTAATGCCTACATAGAGAGAGTTACAGTAATCTAATTTAGAGGTTATGAATGCATGGATCACTTTTTCAAAATCACTGAGGGAAAGAAAGGGTTTGACTAAGTCTCTGTAGATTTGATCTGTTTGTCAAATGTTAATTCACTATGCATAAAATGTCTTTTTGTATGTAATCTCTTTGTTTATAACAACCCTGTGCCACCCCCCAATTGTGGGATGCCAATGACTTTTTAGTCAGAATAGTGGTCACTGCGGCTGAACCAGTTGAAACCCCAGTGATTAAAAATTTACAGGACCTGTCTCTGTTTACCAACCAGGCAAACATACAGTTACCATATTGTGACATTCAGACATTGTACACAAGATAAATATGATGGAATGGTGTTCTATGCTTTCCTTTTTGTCTACCAAAATTAAACTGTTATTTACCTGCAATTGTTATAGTCATGGTAAGACGGTAGAGCAAAACGTCTGTAGTCCCACCCTTGATATGAACAGGCAGACCATTGTCCTCCTGTGGCATAGTAATCAACATTAAAATACACTTTCAAACTTAAAAGAATCATTAAATAATTCATTACATTTCACAAGCAATTTGCTCAACACCATTCTAATCACTGGCATTCTAAACACAATCCCAGTTCTGACAAATGAAGCAAAACCCTCTAAGCCCATTTGCGATGAATTTACAAACATATTTTTGGAATCGTCATAAACGTTATTATCAGTCCAACTCAAATTGGTTTTGGCTTGATTTTCTTTACATGATAACATTCAAATTGCATTTTAATTGAAATCAATTGAGACATTTTTAGTTGATGTTTGAACATGGACATAGGTTTTGCCTCTGAACTCTCTGAACGGTGCTCCTGATCTGCAAAATTAATGGACAGGTTTACCCGGGGGTCTATCACTCGTCACCAGACTATACATTCATGTGATAGTCTGGTGTGTCCGGCTAGTATTTTGAATATGCTGGAACTTTTTTTTCAGAGTAGTGATATCAAATAGCACTTAAAGTGATGAAATACATTCATTTTCGCCCTCTCTTCGAGTTAAACCATTGAGTTTTGCCTTACTCCAGTTCATCTAGTTGTAGAGTATAACAATATCCCTTTTAGCAGCTTAGCATAGATCATTAAAATTAAACCATTAGCATATTGTCTTGTATAAGTGTCTAGAATTCTGTTTTCTCCAAATAAAACTTGTACTACTAACACCACTAACACCAACAGAAAAGTAATGTGTTGATTTTCTGGCCTGATATAACATGAAAATAATCCCTCCATGTGTCCAAGTTCCTTGTTTATTACACTGAAAGAGTAGTTCCATGTCATATCAGCCTAGAAAATCATCTTTTGTTGGTACACTTTGCAACTACAGAAGAGTCAAGTTTAAACTATCAGAATTCAGTCACTTTAAGTAACAGGAGAGATGCCAACAGTCTAATTTAATTCAATGATCTTTGCTGGAACTAAAAGTGCTACTGTCAGAAACAGAAAATGGCTGGATGAACTGGAGAAAGGCAAGCCAGGTGGAAAATTAGTGTATTTCCCCACATGGTGACGCATCACTTAAAACTAGTAAATAAAACTCGACAGGATCTGTATTTTTTAAACTGCTCAAAAAAATTAAAGGAACACATGGAAAACACACCAGATCAACAATGCAAAGAAAAAACAAGTGGATATCTATAGCAATGCAAGTAGTCTTGAGAATTCAGTGGCAAATGGTGATTTCAGTTGCTATGGTGATGGCGCCGCGCGTTGGCAGCCTACACTGTAGCTCCCACTCTTATTTTCACCCTATCCTTTATTTTTCAAGTTTCTTCCACTTTTTTGTAACTAATGATGGGCTTTATGATGCCCGTTAACTTTTTGTTGCTTTTTGTTAAGTTTTTAGTACGTTTCGATCTTTTTTTGGAAGTTTAGATCCGTTTGCATTTTTCTACCAAATGACTGTTCAAATAATGCACTCCGTGAGGGCTACGCTGCTGGGTCTCCATGAGCCGTCTCTCCGTTGTCATCTCATCTATGGCCATTCGGTCGCAGAGACGACGCTATCAAAAGTTGGAAGATGATGGTGATATGTAGCATAGTAAAGGCGGTAGCCTGTGCTTCATACGGGAGAGGAGTCTGGTCGTTGCATCGCTGGGGGCTGTGTTCGGAAGAAAGATCCTTTGCCTGTGCGACGAACCCCTTTGCCTGTGTGTGAACCATCGATACACCCGCTTGTGTCAGTGAGTCCAGCTGCAAGATCATTGGACTCTGGCTGCTCTGCTTCGACCCTCTCAGGCCCGTGATCACCTTGGGTGAGGATAGACTGGCTTCTCCATGCCACATCTCCTACCGACCTCATGACTCACTCACTACACGGAGCTGCGTGCTGCACTCTTGAGCCGTAATTGGATGGATCCTGATGGACTGATCAAAATGGACTATCGTATTATTTAATTTTATTTTATTATGATTTTATTTATTTTATTATTATTATTATTATTATTATTATTATTATTTATTAATTAGCCTATCTTTTTATTTTATTTCTTCTATCCTCTCTCTCTCTCTCTCTCTCTCTCTCTCTCTCTTTGTAAACACATTTCACTACATGTTTTACGAAAGTATTTCATTGTATGTGACAAATAAACCTTGAACTTGAAATATTCAATTCAATTCAATTTTATTTGTAGAGCGCTCAAATACAATACATTGTCTCACAGCGCTTTACAGATAGGATGGGGAGCACCCATGAGTAACAGGGGCAAGGAAAAACTCCCTTCGCCTTCCCTTACTAATAATTCATTTTTAGGTAGAAACCTTGGGCAGATCCACGCCTCATGGGCTCAACCCACCTGCTGGGGGCGTTGTGAAGTATCCCTAATTTACACTAGGGATGCAACGGGTTCCCGTTTTATATCGAATTGAACAATATGCCCTCTACGGTTCAATAAGCTTACGTGAACCTCAATATTTCGGCTTATTATTAAAATATTAATCTATTGTAGCTCCCTGAAATGGCAGGCTGGAGATCTTGGGTTCAAAAAGCTTGGTGACCACTGCTCTAACGCAGGGACGCTGCTAGAAATTTTGGGCCCTATGACAAAAATGTTTTTTGGGCCCCTCAAATATTGATTTTAATATTAAAATTTTCTCTGGGCCCCCCTGTCTGTGCTGGGCCCTTAGAATCATCCTAACCCCCCCTCCCCCCCTGCTCTAACGTAGGAGAACGATGTCATGGCCAAAGCTTGCTGACTCAGGGCACCAACAGACAGACAACAATGCCAACTCTAAAATAAAAACATGCGCCCTAAAATCCTCCAACGTCTTCTCACTGGGAATGGTCTTCTATGACATGAATTACATCACAACTTTATGTGCTGATAGTTTTAAAATTAAAATAGTAGACAACCGGGCGTGGTGCATGGTGCCCCCACAGGTGTTGGGGAGGCCCCAATTAAGCAAGAGTAACTGGTTTGTTCAAGCAGTGTCCATCAGCTGTGCCAACACCTTGACACCTCAGCTATGATTCGCTGGTATTTGAATGGGATGAATTTCTCCATTTGTACGGGATAACAATGGATTGCTTTAGCTCGATAGATTAGTCCGGGTCCATCTCTCTGAGCCAGCTCTCTGTCAAGCAGATCAGGCATGATTGCCGGTAGTCCAAAAGGTATTGAGTGCAGGCATGCAACTCAATCCAGCTTATTCCGTAAACTCTGGACATTACCCTGCTAAACTGATGGAAGTTGTTGCCTGTAGGGCTGCCTTTTGAACCACTCCCAAACTCCTCCTTTTTTTCCATGTTTCCTTGGTTTAGAATTGTTGCTGCTTCTGATACACTCAATTGGTAATAGTGATGTATCATTAAACTGGATATGCGCAGAAGGAGCTCTAAGGCTCAACAGAAAGTCCTGGGTGTAGATGGTCCAGCCTGTCTGGCATGAATGAAATTGCATATTTCACGAGATAAAGTGAAACATTGAATAGAAGGTGTGGATTAAGCCACATAATAAGCTTCTTGCACATAAACGTTTCTAATGATGCTCAGTTATTTCGAGATACATCCCACTAAACACTGGACGTCCTATATGGACGTGCAGATCAGGGCTATATTAGGTCCGTCGGACGACGTCTATATGACGTACAAATTTGCTTGCTCTTTATCCAAATCAAAATTCCAGACTTTTTCCAGACTTTTTCAAAACTGATATTTTGTTCCCCAAGACCCTGACTCAGGGGGCACAACTCCCCACCCATAGAACAGTACCAGTAAAATAACATAGAATCAAATTCAGCATCATATGATGACCTTCAAAGTAGTATTGTTGGTAATGTATACTGTGAACAACACATGACACAACAACAGTGAAGGCAGCACATCAATGAAGAATATAGGATGCATATTTTTGAAAAATGAGTTGCCATTTCCTGCAATCTGGTGCATTTCTAACTCTCAGAGCAATTAATTAAGTGGATTACCTACTGCATTGCACATTATTTGAAGGCTGCATGACGTCACTGACAATAGCAGCCATGGCATTGTAGTTGGTAGTCAGTGAGACCTTGTAATATTTCTTACAATTGAACCAAAAATTATTTCATTTCAGACCTTAATGGCTGTTGAATTTTCAGTTTGATGTGATGCACATAGTCTTTTATTCTTTTGGACCCTTTTAGGATAATAATGAGAAACATGATGGGGGGCAGTCTTTCTTTGCAATTTGTTAAATTCACTGATATTCATTATTAATTATTTCATTGAAAATGTGTCTAAACACTTGAAGGAAATGAACTACAATAGCCTACCTTGTGTTTCTGAATCAGTAGCTTAATTGGCACAGGGTAGGCTATTCCTTGACCAACATATCAGTCATGGTATGTCTGAAATGACCACTTCAGCCTAATATTGGAGACTACAAAAACAGCTGTGCTTGGTACAGTGATGTTATAGCTACCTCATTGTAGATCTACAGATAGGTATGCCTATGACTTCCACTGTTTTTGGAATGCAGCCATGTGATGCAGGCTTGTCATCATGCATATAGAACTGTTTCCACTAGTAGGCTAGACTACTTCGAACTCATGAATTAATATGTAGGATTAACGGTTTATCAAAGCAACTAGTAAGCAGAATAGATGAGTAGTTCTTGTGACGCTCTTTGATATATGTATTACATTTCTGAGAGGAAAACTCTCCAAGAAGAACTGATAGATTTGGAATCCATAAGTGCATGGCGAGCACATCGCAATATTAAATGCGTTCACGGTTTTTATAAAGTGTAGGCTAGGCAAGGGTGGTCTGTAGTGGTAGGGACAATTTTAAGGTTACCTGCTGTCATTCATGCACAACAATGTTTGACATATCATCTACCACAGACATGGGCGCACTTCTCAACTGGGGTAATAGTAGAGCAGATTAATGCCATATTTTGGGCGAATCGTTCACTTTGGTATAAAAGCATGAAATTTGGCACAGATACTCTCCAAGGGTCACTTTTTGGAGAAAAAGCGCTGACCACGCAAAAATTCAATATGGCGGCCATTTTTTCAAGATGGACGCCACTGCTACTAAATGGTTAGTGTAGAAACCATTTACTTTGGTATAAAACTATGAAATTTGCCTGACATACTGTCTGAGGGCCACTGTTTAGGAAAAAGGCCCTGGCCGCCCAAAAATTCAATATGGCAGCAATTTTTCAAGACGGCTGCCATTGTTACTTATGGTTGGAATAAAAACCATTTACTTTGGTGTAAGAACATGAAATTTGGCTGAAATGCTGTCTGAGGGCCACTGTTTTGGAAAAAGGCTCTGACCACGCAAAAATTCAATATGGCAGCCATTTTTCAAGATGGCCACCATTGCTACTAAATGGTTAGTGTAAAAGTCGTTTACTTTGGTATAAAAGCATGAAATTTGGCAGAAGTACTGTCTGAGGGCTACTGTTTAGGACAAAGGCCCTGGGCACCCCAAAATTCAATATGGCGGACATTTTTCAAGATGGCTGCCATTGCTACTAAATGGTTGGAATAAAAACCATTTACCTTGGTATAAGAACAGGACAAAGGCCCTGGCCACACAAAAATTCAATATGGCAGCCATTTTTCAAGATGGCCACCATTGCTAATGACACTTTTAAAGTTGGTACAGTACATACTGTATACAATAAATCATGGTCCAGAATCACATATTATTTATTCACAAATTTGCAACTGCAAAGTTCTGTGCATCTGAAACCCAATTTAAAACATGTGCATCTCTCCTGGCATTTTGTTTTGCAGCCACACTTGGCTAGTTGTTCACAACTTTGTACAATTGGTGCATTTGCAGTCCAGAAGGCCTCCCATTGTTCACCAAGCTTTTTCCATCCCCAGTCAGCAGGACTCTCTGCTTCTGGCTGACACTTGGTTGTATACACCATTTCCAGTATACATTGGTATGCCTGTGTTTTCCACCAGGCTTCTTTTTCTGGTTTCAGCAATTTTGCATGAGCATGGTGTGAGTATCTCATATGACCAGGTGCTAGAGATATTAGCTCAACTTGGAGATGCCACAGTACACACAGGGTGAGGTCTGTCCACCACTGCTACGGAAAGGGTTGTTCACCACTGCTGTCATTGACAACATTGACCACAACCCCTCTCCAACAACTGCTATAACATCATTCCATGGCACCAGTGCATCTGTGTTTCAGCATCCGACAAAAGAAAACAGTCTTGAGTTGAGACCCAAGACCTCAACTCTACATTCACATTTCCCTACACAATCAAATATTCACACTTGGCTGGGGCATGATAGCTGGAATATCTCATGTATTACTATTATTATTATTATTATTACTATTATTATTATTATTATTATTATTGCTATTATTAGTATTGTTATTATTATTCCAATATGTCATCTCTCTCTCTCTCTCTCTCTCTCTCTTCACATAACTCAACTCTGCATGGGTCCCAGGATTGGCCCTGATGGCCCTGCCCTGCCTGAAATGCCATTAGGACTCTCCGTGCGCTCTCATGCGCCCCTCCTCTGGTGACGTTGGGGCCCAACACGTCTCACATCCTTTTAATAGCACTACACATTAGGTTGCACTCATCATTCATCTATCAATAACATATACAACACTACAGACTAGGGCAAGTGAGGCGGGCATGTGGATGCCTCAGCAAGGGATTCACTCCCCGTCTCGCTTCTTTTAATGCTACCACACTTTAGAAGAGGCATATATCTATAAATTCACAGGGTGAGTGTGATGTGCAGGGGGGAATCCGGACAGATATTCTCCCTGCGCATCTAACTCTTTTAATGCAACACACTAGAGAAAACAATCTACATTCTAGCATCACTCACTCATACTTAGAAACAGTGGGGTGTGTTGGGTGGTGTTCTGGAGCTGAGGGGCGCTGTACAGCACGGGGGGCTCCTCTCTAACTCCATGATGGGGCGTTGTGGTTGGGGCGGGGCCAGCTCCGGGGCCATAGATGGGTGCCCAGATACAGATGTACAAGCTTTTTCTTTTCTCCTTTTCCTCAATCTTCCATTTCTCCCTCATATCTCTATATCTTGAAAATTTGATTCCCATTCCCTCAACCAACTTGTGCCTTCATGATTCCGGCTCTCATCTTCCAGACCCAAATGTATGCTAACTCTACCACACACACACACATTCACTCTCATATACACACACACACACCAAAACATGGTCATTTTCTCATTGAATACCCCTTCCCCTTCCCCGACATTACCACTTCCATATCCCCACCTTTCCCCTTACACCCCCCCCCCCCCCATTATTATCACCAGCTGGTATGAAATAAGCCTACAGCCCCACTTCTGTATCTTTACTATTTGTTTTGTCAAAGTGTACGTATGTATACTGTTTTGTCCTCTGAAAATGTGTTACTGTTTTTGCTGTCTGTTTTTGTTTGTAATGTCCTACTTAATTTGCAATTAAAAAAAGGGCCAGAAAAAGTAAAGTCTGTGACAGAACCTCCAGACTTTTTCACCAACATTCATCCTGCTTTCTTCAAGACAAAATAGCCAAATAGCCCAGTACCAAATCCTGTCACCACTGTCTTCAGGCCACAGCTTGCCCTTGAGTATGAGTGGCTTGAAAAAAGTAAGAGTTGTGGAAGAAATAGGTGATGCAGTGAACCTTACATGGGCAGCCCACCATGCTTCATTAAAGCCACTGCATATGCAAGTGCATATATTGGCTGGTGACGGAGAAAGTGCAAGATATAGTGGCATATCTTAGCCCAGGTCAAGTACCCATCATCACAGCCGCCCAGCCAATATATGCACTTGCATATGCAGTTTTTGTCGGATGCTTAAACACAGACACACAGGTGCCATGGAATGATGTTGTAGCAGAAGGGTTGTGGTCAATGTCGTCAGTGACAGCAGTGGTGAACAGCCCTTTCTGTAGCACTGGTGGACAGACCACACCCTCCTCAACACACTTGTGTACTGTGGCATTTCCAAGTTGAGCCGATATCTCTAGCACCCGGTCATATGAGATACTCATACATGTTCATGTAACATTTTCACCAGGCTTCTCTTTGTGGTTTTGGCAAACACAGACATACCAATGTACTGTATACTGGAAATGGTGTATATGGGGTCAAGCAACCAAGTGTCAGCCAGAAGCAGAGAGTCCTGCTGACTGGTTGGTTTCAGATGCACAGAACTTTGCCGTTGCAAATGTGAATAGCTAATATGTGATTCTGGACCATGATTTATTGTATACAGTATGTACCAACTTTAAAAGCGGCATTAGCAATGGTGGCCATCTTGAAAAATGGCTGCCATATTGAATTTTTGTGTGGCCAGGGCCTTTTTCCAAAAACAGTGGCCCTCAGACAGTATTTCAGCCAAATTTCATGTTCTTATACCAAAGTAAATGGTTTTTATTCTAACCATTTAGTAGCAATGGCAGCTATCTTGAAAAATGTCCGCCATATTGAATTTTGGGGTGCCCAGGGCCTTTTTCCTAAACAGTGGCCCTCAGACAGTATTTCTGCCAAATTTCATGCTTTTATACCAAAGTAAACGACTTTTACACTAACCATTTAGTAGCAATGGTGGCCATCTTGAAAAATGGCTGCCATAGCCTATTGAATTTTTTCGTGGCCAGGGCCTTTTTCCAAAACAGTGGCCCTCAGACAGCATTTCAGCCAAATTTCATGTTCTTATACCAAAGTAAATGGTTTTTATTCCAACCATAAGTAACAATGGCAGCCATCTTGAAAAATGGCCGCCATATTGAATTTTTGCGTGGCCAGCGCTTTTTTCCCAAATAGTGACCTTTGGAGAGTAACTGTGCCAAATTTCATGCTTTTATACCAAAGTGAACGATTAAGTCACTAATCTGCTCTACGATAAATGAAAACTGTGGACAATAAAGTAGAGGGGAGGGGTCTTTCTTACGTTGTTTTAAATCATAGCTTTTACACCCTTATACTATTTCTTATTTCAAAATATTCTGTGTCTTTGAGCATACTTTTTTCCATACTTTATTAAGACTTTCACATGAAATTCAGACTTTTCAAGGTCTGGAAAACCTTTCAAAATTCCATACTTTTTAAGACTTTTAAGAGTTGCGCAAGCACCCTGAATTAATTCTGCATTCCATTTCTCTCTGTAACTTGGATGGGCGGACGGACGGACGGGCGGACGGACGGACGGACGGACGTCACGTCCGCTAAAAACACAACAAACTTCGTCTCGATTGCATTCCATTTCATTGATAAATTCGGATGGAAGGTGGAAGCAAAATGAATTGAATATTGACCAAGACAGAGGAATACATTACAATCTTACTATAATGAATGATGTATAACCAATATAATTCTGTGTACTGTCTGTAATCAAGTATTTCACCAACAAATAACACTTCAGATTAGAAAAAACATGAATCCCTGGGCTACTTTACTAGTGAGAAGGAACTGACAGTAGCCTAGACTACTGCAGGGAGCTGACTGTTTTTGGACTTTGCTTAAACTAGATTTTTGCAGTCTAACTTTATTTTTGCTCTGTCCACTAAAACTAATGTCATAATGTTATCTAGTTAGTTGTCATTCAGTGAAATACCACTTCTCAATTTAAAACGTTAGTTAGCTAGTTCGCTAACGTTAGCTCGCTACAAACAATAGTCTGACAAGAGCTACCTGAAGTGAAATGGAAGTTCATTTAGTCCTAAAACGAACAGTAACAGCATAGCCTAAACTGCTGGGCTTGAAATGATATCAAACACTTACACTTACATGTCATGTCACAAACTTTATTTTAACTCTGTGCATGTAATCCAGGGGGTTGTCATTTGAAATGCCACAAGTGGTGTTAGCTAGTTCGTTAGCGTTAGCTTGCTAGCAGCAGCACTTTGCTGTCTGCCCGCCCTTAAACGTTATTTTTTCCAAAAACGAAATGCAATGATTCCAAAATGATGATGCAATGATACCGAAAACGCAGGGCTCTCAAGTCTCACGCATTGAGCGTGTGACACACTCTTCAGAGTGTTTTCACACTCTCACACGCCACACATGCGTTTTCACACGCCCGTCTGCGTATTTTTAATATTTTTTAGGCTGCGACGGTATTTGAATCACAAAATGCGGCCATTGGTAGAAATTCCTGAAGGACATCGGGCTAATCCAATGAAATCTCTCAGCCCTCCTCCGCCGGCCCGGCCCGCCCCTCCCCTCACGTTGACCCAGGTAGCCTAGTTCTTCTGCTACTTGAGCTGAACTGAGTTGGAGAGAAGTGAAAGTTTGTCTGGCGAAATGGACAGAGCCAGAGAAACGTAATGGGGGGCAACAAAGTCTAAAAGTTGAAGCAACAATATGCAAGAATAGTAATAATGCAGTTAGCCTATGTTCCTGTGATGTGCAACAATGACTGCATATCAGTGGGTGCAGGTCTGTTAACATCAGAAGCAGCCTCGGAGTGAGTGCACAGACTGCCGGGGAGGCACAGTTTCTATCTAACGTGGCAGTTCAACAATGTAATGTTATACGGCCCAATACAGAAGAAGGAGAACCAATCCATGTAGATATATGAAGGTGGAGGAGAGAGACGTGAGCCAGGGGATTGAGGAGGTCAGAATAGCTACTGTCAGCTGAGCCTGGTAAGAGAAGTAGTAGCCGAAATTTAAGCAGAATGAATACAAATGTTTCATGGGCCAGGGGGGCTTGTGTGTGTGTGTGTGCTAGTGAGATGAGATAATGACAGTTTCCTCGAGCTGACACACCAAAATATGCCTTCGTTTATACAATTATGAAAAATTCCTTTTCACATGTTGTAGGTTACACACACAAACGTTTCATAGTGTCACCTCTCCAATACACGTGTGAGAGATGCACAAGACATTAATGTATAAAAAAGCGCAAATCCACAAGCTCATCATAACCGCGTTGAACTTCTTGCAGTTTAAAATAATGTAAGAAACAGCCCTCCCCTCTACTTTATTGCCCAGTTTTAATTCACCCCAAATTGAGGAGTGCGCCCATGTAGCCTGTTTGGAGCAAGATTGAGAGGGCAAAAAAGTACCTGTCCGAGGTAGAAAGAGCTAAAGACAAAGATGAAAGCACGTGAGATCATATGCCAAAGATTATTGTGCATGAATGACAGCAGGTAACCTTAAAATTGCCCTTACCACTACCCACCACCCGACCCTTCGCGATATAAAAATAGCTAACGCATTTAATATTGCGATGCGGTCGCGTGCACTTATGAGTTCAAAATCTATCATTTTTTTTCTATTTCATAACTCGGAGATTTTTTCTCTGCCAAATGCCATACATATATCATTTGAAAGAATGCCACAAGTGCAACCCATCTATAGTGGTCCCTAGTTGCTATGATAATGCATTATCCTTCAAATTAATTAATTATTTCAAAGTCCTGTAGTTCCGTATGCATTCCAAAAACAGTGGAAGTCAAAGGCATACCAATGTATAGATCTACAATGAGGTAGCAATAACACCAGTTGTTTTTGTATAGTCTCCAATATTAGGCTGAAATGGTCATTTCAGACAGGCATCCCATGACTGATATGTTGGTCAAAAAATACCCTGTGCTAATTAGGCTACTGATTCAGAAACACAAGGTAGGCTACTGTAGCCCATTTCCTCCAAGGGTTTAGACACATTTCAATTAAACTATTTAGAATGAATATAGGGGAATTTAGCAAATTGCAAAGACAGACTGTCCCCAGCATGTTCCTCATTATTATCCAAAAAGGGTCCAAAAGAATAAAAGACTATGTGCATCACATCAAACTGAGAATTCAGCAGTAAATGCCATTAAAGTCTGAAATTAAATACATTTTGGTTCAATTGTAAGAAATATACAACCTACTGCCCAATACAACTCAGCCAGGCTGCTATATTATGGGCTTAAAAATGACTCAAAAATATTTCTAAATGCACAGCGAGTTATCAACAAATAGGTAATGGTTTGCAAATGTGTTCATATATCCACAAATGCAAATTTCATATTTGTAACTTGTAAGTTTGTCTTCACAAATAATGTTGTATTTGCAAATATGAAAAAATCTGTTTGTAAAAAAAAATTACATTTGTAAAAAAAAATTATATTTGTGAATTGTATTTCTGCATTTGTGGATCCCCAATCACACGTACGCATTCACGTTTCCCTGTGACGTATTTTTGAGACAAATTTTCCGCGCCGAATCCGCAGAGAGAGAGATCCACAAATGCCAACTGATTCGCAAATACAGAGACATATGCACGCTAGCCATCCTCTAGGTGGCAGTGTCGTTCCATTCATTACGGCTCTGATTCATTAGGCAAAGCTGTCTGATTAATTTTGCCTATGATAGGGGATTAAATGATTTTAACTGTTGATTGGGAAAAATGGCATTGTTATGGGATGTTTGTGGTATGTGCCTAGCATACGTGAGTGTTGTGACAAAGTATATCAAAAGAGAACAAAGTTTGTTCATGTTTGGCGAGCATATGGTAGTAGCAGAGCCCGTTTGGTAGTAGGCTACATATCGACTAGCATGGTAGCTGGGAAAAGCATAAATGCGGTTAGCCACATGTTACTTCTTAAATTCTTATCTAAGCGATTACTTAGCCACTATTACTCCACAAACATGTCCTGCAAGTGATGATTAGCCTATGGTGTCCAAGTACAATCATAAAAGTGTTAACATGTCCCAATGTCAATGACACCCAGCCTGTAGGCTGTTGTCTCCCGAGACCGGACTTTTCCCAGTGTATACAGGGACAGGCAGCCAGCAGGTCAGACAGGTCAGGGAGATGTCTGTAAAGTTTAACCATGCACTAAACCATGCAAAAATATGTCATTGTTACAGAATATTTGTGGCATGTGCCTACCATACTTGAGTGTAGTGGTGATTAAATTGAAAATAAAAATAAAATTGTTTGTTGTTTAGCGAGCATAGTATGTAGCCTACATATTCGACTAGCATGGTAGGTCCTAGCTGGGAAAAGCATGCGGTTAGCTCATAGCAGCATGTTAGGACCTACCATGCTAGTCGAATATGTAGCCTACTACCATAGGTCGCCAAACATGAACAAACTTTTTTGCCTTTCGATATACTTTGTCACTACACTCACGTATGCTAGGCACATACCACAAGCATTCCATAACAATGCCATTTTCCCCCAATCTACAGTTAAAGTCATTTAATCCCCTATCATAGGCAAAATTAAGCAGACAGCTTTGCCTAATGAATCAGAGCCGTAATGAATAGAACAACACTGCCACCTACAGGATGGCTAGCGTCCATATGTCTCTGTATTTGCGAATCAGTTGGCATTTGTGGATCTCTCTCTGCGGATTCGGCGCGGAAAATGAAAATTTGTCTCAAAAATACGTCATAGGGAAACGTGAATGCGTATGTGTGATTGGGGATCCGTACGTGTGATTGGGGATCCACAAATGCAGAAATACAATTCACAAATATAATTTCCTGTTTTACAAATGTAATTTTTTTTTACAAATAGATTTTTTTATATTTGCAAATACAACATTATTTGTGAAGACAAACTTACAAGTTGCAAATATGAAATTTGCATTTGTGGATATCTGAACACATTTGCAAACCATTACCTATTTGTAGATAACCCTCTGTGCATTTACAAATATTTTAGAGACAAAATTATCTCCATACTATATGACCTCATGGAGCATTCAAATAATGTGCAATGCATTAGATAAACCATTTAATTAATTGCTATGAGAAGCTATCTAGCAACTTGTTAAAATGCACCAGATTGCAGAAAATGGAAACAAATTTTTCAAAAATTTCTTGCCTACTTCTGTACACAAATGCATCCCATATTCGTCATTAGTTGACAATTGCTGCCTTCATTGTTGTTGTGTTAAATGTGTTGTTCACAATATACCAACTTTGAAGGTCATCTTATGGTTCAGAATTTTATTTTATGTTATTTCAGCGCAAAAAATGTTATCGCATACCCAAAAGTGATTAGTTGCGCCCCTGACTACAGCTGGTGACGCCATTGTCTTAAATTTGGTCTGGTACAATAGGCCTATTAGACCCCAAATTAAAGCATTTGCCTTACATAGCAATACTTTTAAAGTTTGTCATATGCACAGAATGTGTAACCTATTGTAAAAGCACTAGGCCAAGATAAAAGAAAGGCACATACTGTACTTCTTCAAATGGTTCAGTGATAAGATTTCAGTTAAAGCTATAATGAACAATATTTAAAGATTATAGGCTACAACTAGGCCTGTTTTTTTACAGCGACATATTGAAATAGGTCTAATTAAATAAAAACATAAAATAGCCTAGTCTAAAGAAATATTTAGGCTATATGAATGTTTATTGATACATAGTAAATAATGATGCATCATCACTACTTAATCATTAGTGGCCTAATTAAAAAAAAATAGAACAGAACCACAGGGTGGACCTGATTCAATACTTCTGAAATGCAGAATTCTTATATTTTCCAGTGCTGTCTTTAAGCCCTTGCAAAACAGCCTCCTGATGCCAGTGCATTTGTCCATTTCTTTTCACAGAATTCATTGGAGGTCATTATTTCGGGGTGACAGTACCTTGTCTGTCTCTAAATCACCTAAAATACATGCATTTACATAGACTACTGTCTCTTATACACGTACATACATGTACACTGTACTGTAGATCTACGCCAGGCCAAAAAAGAAAAATCTCACTCCGAGCGGAGTTCAAAACTTGAGAGGCCTGCCGAAAACGTGTGGATTACCAGCCTACTGTTCAAATTTGTGAGATACAAAAAGTAGGCTTCTGAATCAGACTACCAGTTCTATCCCACAGCAGTGCTTCTTTCATGGGCGTCTAAAACTCGGTGTGCTCTTTGCTGGTCCGAATTTCCGAAGCTCTCTGGGTCGGAGGCATGGCTCGTGCATGATTTCACTTCCTGTTTTTAGCACCGAAAAATACGAAAATCCGAACTTCGGACTGTAAATGGAATGCACGATAAGTCCACAATTTGGACGTCTAACCATGACAACATTTGGACGTTGGGCTAGGTCACTTTTTTTGATATCATGTGGACGTCTAAAATACGTGCAGGAAATTGAGGTGTGATTTCTATGAAGGGTCTAATGGTACACATCACCTGTCCACATAATTGGCCTATATTCAAGATTTTTTAAGTTTTTGGTGATTGCAGAATGAACTAGGCCAGGGCTATGTGCACTTGAGCTAACAGAGTAAAATGTATGTTTGTGCAGCAGTTTAACAAAAATAAAGATGGAAATGGACTGTGTATTTAATTTATTTATGGTAAATTTGGATGTGGTGTTTGAAAACCTTTGAATAACTGGATCTCCATTTTAGCAGAA
Organism: Sardinella longiceps; assembly: GCA_027497455.2. Taxonomy (NCBI): domain Eukaryota; kingdom Metazoa; phylum Chordata; class Actinopteri; order Clupeiformes; family Clupeidae; genus Sardinella; species Sardinella longiceps. Next base: position 9,021,239 of record JAODXP020000021.1, on the reverse strand, counting down.
GGTGGTGAACCTTTTCCTTGTATCAGTTAATCTTCATCTAGCTTTGTTTGGCTAAGCAACAGATTTCATCTGGAAATGCAGTACATCTTTGTATTTGTTTCCACTTGTGATCTGCTGAGACAGTTAAATGAAGTTATTGGAACTTGGAACTTCAGTTAACTGGAAAAGTCCAAATTAAGTTCGATTTTGACGTAGAAAAGACATTGTCAACGACCACATTTGGACCCGAATTAGCCCTGATACGGAGATCCCCTGGACGTCGATAGGCGACGTGCAGATCAAGTCGGGGAAAAGATGTCATCTGGCGACAATCTGCACCTCCAGAAGACAGACTTTGCACATTGAAAATTGACGTTGAAAAGACGTTGTTTCAACATGTCTTTGGGATTGGCTGCATAACAATCGTGATAAAAGAAAACTCATACGATCTTACATTTGGATGTCAGCTGACAAATCTGTCAGTCATAACAAAGTCCTCTATAGTCATAGTCAAACAAAAATGCTAACTTTAACAGTAACCATTTAATCGTTAAATTAAAATTACATTAACTGCTAGCTGCTAAAATTCTAATGTAACTAAAAGTGTTCTATTTCAGTGATTGCGACCAGCAGTAACGAGAAATCTAAGAGCATTATAGAATTGTTATGTGCAAGGAGCGAATTGCGATATCACGGAATTGAGTCTAATACCACTGATATGTCGCGTCAAACACAAGACAAACAAACAAAAGTTTGGAGAGGACGCGCAAGGACCATGTTGCGCTCAAATGGACTCTGTTGTTCTATTTTATCCTAGACACACTACTTGTTGTGTGTTATAGCATGTGGTAAAAGAGTTTTAAATGAGTACACTGACTAGACGTCTGTCATAGACTTTCCTCACCTGGAAAAGCTTCTGATGCTCTGGAACTCTGTTTTTCATCTGTCTTGTGGTTGTACCGAAAGCTCGTTGAGCCATCCGGGGAAGGTTCTGGAACAAATCCACATGAAACATTATATTAATCAGGTCACAAAATAACTGCAGTCTAAGCTTTGAATCATAAACCTCCTGCCACATTGCGTGGGAGTACCCATGCATATTTGCACACTCCATTTCATGAACGATAGACAGGCTACCTCACATAATCCTTCCACAAACTATAACATTACTCATCACCAACATCACCCATCTTCCTCATAGTCAGTTGCTAAAATTACAGAAGATGCACTGATGATAGTCACAGAATTAGACTTGAAAGCGATTTGAGAGAGAACTGAGTTGCAATGTTAATTATTTTCATGGAATGTTTATGTATAGACATAAAATACCACAAACGTTGAGATTTCTCTGTAGAACAATGTTGTTATCTCCAATCAATGCATGCAGTATTCAGTTTACTGTGTTGATGTTTGGAAAAATTAGTTGATGAAAACATTAATTTCTTCATTTATTTAATATGGATTTATTAACTTATTGTAGCTAAATGGAAATATATTTATATGGCTTGCTCACTAGATAGCATAGCTAGATAGTAGCTAAATAAAACTAGATATCAACCTAGCATCAATTCTGTCTTTATTTCCTTGTTCTCACCTCTATTTCTATCATCAATTTCAATGTACTGTATTACATCATCAACCCAAGTAGCCAGACAGGGTAACAGCACAGTATTGCATGATTTTTCTGTAGCGGTCATTGAACGTGTATTGTCATTGTTTGTTTGCAGCCAATAATGGCCTCACCACAAGATGGCAGCCTACACAGGACGCTTGTCTGATTCATTAAGAGTAGAGACACTTATAGGAGGAGACCAATCACTTCAGAAGTCCTACTGGAAGCTCATTTACAAACACAATTTTACACCACACAACACACCTGTGTGGAAAAACAGATAAGAGTGGGTAGAGGTTCTGTGTATATGGATGATTGGAGGTCCATAAGGGTGTGTGCGATATCTCACTTCATGGATGAAAGCGGAAACATATTAGAATACTCTGACTTCTCAAAGAAATATCAGATAACTTGTTCTTTAAGATGTTACATGAATATCCTGAATGTTATTCCAACCCCGGTGTGGGCAATGTTGCAGGTTCATTTAAAATAATTAAAAAGATATACTCAACCAATATAACGTCACCTTGTTAAAATAATCGCCTAACTCATTTTTTCAGATTTTTCAGGAAACACAAAAAACTCTCCAAGCATGTAATGTAGGACATTTATTGACCATTTATATCGAAATGCATGCAACAAATTGTGAATTTTTATTATTATGAAATTTTAAGAGAAATAAATGACTTAGGCATTTTTTTAACATGCCTCTGTGACCTAGGCAAGATGTGGTAACACTTTTTGTTGAATATATCTGCATAAGAGTGACATGAGCCTGTTATAAACATAACATGAGAAAAATAATAAGCATTATTATTATTTCAAAGTGTCTCTAATGTTCATGACACATCCAGTGTCATGCTTATGGCATGCAAGTGTCACCCTTAAAGAAATAAATGTGTGTTTTATCTAAAAATGTCATTCCTGAACCATGGAAGTGAGGTAGCAGCCATCTCAGAAAACTATTAAAATTGTCTAAATCACATTTAATTGGACTTAAGCATAATAAATCTGCCTAAATCAGGCTAAAGTCACACTCTTGACATAGGCAATCATCTTAAATGGGAAAAATCACATGATCTGATTGACTTGGGAATTTTACTATCGGTGGCCACCACCATGAGGCGATGTTTTATGCAAGAAAAAATACATTTTGACAAAAAATGAGTTAGGCGATTATTTTAACAAGGTGACAATAAGAAGGAAGTTTAACTTTGAAATGAACAATTGTGTGTTCTGTAAAAATAATATTGAAAGTTTGGAACATTTATTCTTTTTTGTCTAATCCAGTACAAACTTTTTGGAATGAGCTATGGAGCTTGTTTCAGTCCATGCAAATAAATACACCTCCACTAAACTGGACAATCATTAAATATGGCTTATGTGGTATAATGAAGATCAAGCTAATCTTATTTGGGAAATTCTTTGTACATTTTAAAATTTCCCCATGCATAAACCATTGGTTGAATGACTTCACATAAATGTATATTCTGGCGACGAGTGACGAGACTAATCAGCACAGCTAGCAACTAACAAGCAATTCAAACAACGCTTAGCCCGCCAAATAACTCCCTGTCCAGATAGCCTATAACATTGTGATTGGCTAAACACCATGATGTCTAAATACAACCAAGAGCGTAAACAGCTCAGACACAATCGAGGTCTGACCTATGGCTCATCCCTAGACGTACTCGCTGAGCAAATTCATTTATTCTCTACATTTATTTTCTTTAATTTCTGTCTACAACTTGTGTTGAGCCCTTAGTTTTTTTCTTACTGCTGTACTCGTGCTGCTACAATGTTAAAACTAACTGCAACTTAAATGGCATGTTTGTAGCCTATGTGATACTTCAATAAAAAAAAAAAGTCCTCCGATTGAAATGCATTATGGCCGTTCATTACTCAAAGATGACGGAGTAGAGAAAATGGAAGTCCTGCCTTACGGTGAAAATACTAAATCGATGATTCAATTCTCTTTGGGCGCAAGGGGTAGGGCTAGGGGCGAGGGCTACCTGGCCCTTCAAACAAAGGCGCTCCTGGACCTACCTCAAAACGAAGGGGTATGACACACGTAGTTTTCAGCAGTGAAAGATAAGCACAACTGGCAAAGGATACCAATGAATCTCCACCAAGGAGGTTATGTTTTCATTGGGATTTGCCTGTTTGTTTGTTTGTTTGTCTGTCTGTCCATTAGCAACTTTACGGCAAAAGTCGTGGATGAATATTTATGATTTTTTTTTACCTGAGGTGTGTCTTTGCCCAAGAAAGAACTCATTATTATTATTATCCGGATTAGGATATGGACTCAGAAATTTTTAAAAGGATTCCTTAGGCTACTATTGACTGGAATGCCATCTGGAATTTATAGTGTTAGTGACCATCTTAGTTTGGCGGAGGTCGGCACTCTCTGAGTGCTTCTCTAGTTCTACTACAATACACTGTCTTACATCTGTACAGGCTGGAGAAGACAGAAGAGCACTAAGGAGCAAACATCAACCTAAACCACAGAGCAGCAGAACACCAGCTTAGGGCCCATTTTGAAAACACAATGTCAAACGTTGTTTGACGCATGACACATGGCGCATATAGTTTTGGGGGCGTGCTGGCGGCATTTTTCAATTTCCACAGTGCAATGAACCGAACCGAAAATGAACTTTGCAAAGTTAAAAAAGGTTGGACTTTCGATGCCTAATTAATCATGGGTGTGTTATGGGTGTAACGCAGACATAACCAATGACAGATCAATCTCTCATTGCCTTTAAGAACAAAGAGCGCAAAGCAACTGGTGAATTGCTATCACACCATCGGATAAGGAAATGGAATTGCTAGGTCACATATCAGGTCTAGTAATAGTCAAAGCCGTAATGGCTCTGGACTGGTAATATTAAATTGATGTCTACAGGCTGTACAAGACAAGGATGAAACTGATTTAGTCCTGGTTAGATATCTCGGAATATTCATTCCATGTCAGCACACAAAAAATGAAAGTAAACTTGAGTCCCCATTCAACGTCTCCCCCTCTATCTTCACACGTTTTCTGTTGCAGGCTAATAAATTATGTTTAACCACATCTTCCTGGATATTACAATAATTTTCCGATTGTAATAATTAATGTTGTGGCCTTTGTTTCTATGCTGGAACCAGGACTGCATTTCCTATTGCATTGTGCGTCCATAAAATAGCATTTCAGGAATGCGTGACTGCATCTGCATCTGTATAATAGCATCTGTTGCGCTTTGTGCCTAGCCACACCTTCAACACACATTAGAGGGTGTAAAGTAATTTCCTAATTAGACAACGCAAATTACTTTACATAAAAACGAACAAAAAACTAACCGCTTGCGCAAGTCCCGAAGACCGAGTGCATGATAGGGCCCATAGTCTTTAATCTGTGTGATCAAACACTGTCTCAAGATAGACACCCTAGAACAACGGAGCCCTGCTGGTGGCATTCTACTGTGCAGCCATTGAGAGCATCATGAAAATCATAGGCTGCTCGCTTCCACTACTTGTTGACATCGCCCTAGGGGAAATTATGTGCAAATAAATACAGATTTTTCCATTCCATTTACAGACTATTATTTTCCTTTTTGATTTTGTCAGTTTTTTTAATTATCTTGTAATATTTATCCAGTTCATCTGCTTTCAGATGGGTCAAAGCAGGTCATCTCTATGCCGCCATCACGCTACTCCATTTCCACATGCTGTGTCAGAGTTTGACTACCCATGTTCCTTTGGCTTAAGACCAACCAGTGTGTGTGTGAGCTAAATGTGGAACAGAGTAGTGTGATGGCGGTAAGGGGGGTGACCTGGTTTGACCGTTCTGGAGGAAGGACTGAAGTGACTGTTGTTGGACATTACAAATGTCTCATACAATGGCAGATCAAACACAAACAATCTAGAAGAAATTAAATTTTTAAGGGTAAATGACTAATTACCAGTGAAAAAAAACTGTGGTCAATTAAGGAAACGGAACAATTCTGTAATATTATATTTCAGACTAAATTACCCACAGATAGGATATTAAAATGTCCTCTATCATTTGAGTATGCAAGAAAGTCTACAAAATAAAAACTAATTGACCATCATTCAAGTCACATCAATAACATGACATATTAGTCTACACTTGGCTACTGGTGTATCATTCTCAGGCAGCTAGAAGAGAAGAAGTATAGTCACCATAAGGATCCTCATCTTTGCCAGTTGTCTGTGGGAGCTCCTGCTGTTCGTCTGGCCTTAGCTCTCAGAAGGGCATGCAGACATATCTCTGTGGCTCTGAACCTCAGCCAAGTATGGTCTGCAGCAGAGAACAAACTTCATGATGGCAAAGGCGTTACTGTTGAACCCTATTACATACAGTACACTTTCCTGTTTCAACAGTGGTGGAATTTTAATGTACACATTTTTGTAAACACGCTTTTTATAAGATAATCCCCTCATGACTCGCTAACTCTTCTTTCTCCTCACTGGTCACTGTAAATAGCATGTAAAAAGCTCTTTATGAAACAGGCTGAAGACTCCGAAAACTTAAATAATAAACAATAAAACTGAATCACTGAACGTTTCATTACCAAGAGACAAGTTATATGGAACAAAAGTCATAATCAAAACTATTCTTTTCCAAAGGTTAATAAAAGGAAACTGATGTTTTAAAAATGCATAATTCTGTATTCTGTTTGTGATCAAGGAGTTCTCTCAAGAAAAGTCAAAGCATAAATACAGCTGATCAAAAATTACTCCACTGCAAGTGAAAGTTGGCAAGTCCTTTTAAAAAAATACTTTTCAAAGTACAATGTTTATCTGTTGATGTTCCACAACAATTATCATAGCAAAATACAGTCCCCTTTTCTTTTCTTCTCTGTATTCTTGTTGTCTGACCCTGTACCTGTGTTCTCTCTCGGTCACGGTCTGATTGTGTGCATGTATATGTGGGAGTTGCCCCACCTTTAAAAACTGCCCCTTTCAACGTGGCTCCAGCTCACTCTCTCATCAACGCATTGTCTTTTCTTTAACCATTTTGAATGAAACATATATTTCTCTTTTTACACTTCATAATAGGTAACAATAAAGTAGTGGGAAGCCGTGCGGAAGACCCATATGAATCTACTTTTCAAGGTTGTCAGTTACATGGTTAGCACAATGGGAGATGTAGTTGTAAATTACATGTACATTTCACTGTTTTTAGTAGAAGAGTACATTATGCATGTGACATAAATTAAATAGGTTCTTTGTAATTTCCTCTCCTTTCTGCTGTTGAATTATTACAGGCAGTTGCAAAATACTGAATATGGACCTAGTACCCTTCTACATTGGAATAATGCGAGTGAAAAACATTTTTACTTACTTGGTCAACGCACTGGCAGAAAAAAAATGCCTGTTTGTCGCATGCAGTTGAGCTACAGTACATGAAAAACCCATATTATTGAAACCTATAAATATATAAAAATCTATCTTCATAACGATAATAAAACCTTATTTGCACCTAGAGGAAGGTGAAATTATTATTGCTGCTTTTTTTGTGGCTACACCATTTGACAATCTAATGAGACATCTGTTCTCTTCCTTGGTGAAAAATTACATAAATGTCTTATCAAATAATATGAAACCAACAGATACTCATTTTAACAAACCTCGTGCACATATTTCTTTTAAGGTTTAACATATTTTTGAAATGCTCATCTTGCCAACCCTTATTTGTCATTGTCCCAAACCTGCTCAGTGTGCTGTAACATGCCACTCAAGACACATAAAGTCTGATAATGTTATAATTGTCAATAACGTAATAACTGACAAAAATGTAATAATTTTGACCGTTTTTAATGTACCGTAATAGCCATTAATGCCAGAATAATGCTAGAAGATGCTTGCAATTATAATGTAATAATCTGTTACCAATAATGTAGTAAGTTAAATGTAGTAAATTAATGTAATAATTCCAATTCACTTTAGTGAATTTCACTTAATGTATTAAATTAAATTCAATTCAATTTTATTTGTAGAGCGCTCAAATACATTGTGCATTGTCTCGTGGCGCTTTACAGACAGTACGGGAAGCATCCATGAGAAACACGGGCAAGGAAAAACTCCCTACAATGCTAATAATTCATTCCTGCCTGAGGCCTAATAAAGTATCCGTAATGTCAGTAGTCTGATTGACCATGGTTTACACAGAACAGCATTAACATTGTGTCTTTAAATAGTTGTTTATATGCACACAATTGGACCAACAATTACTCCCAATATCGTCCCATAGGCCTGTGCATCTTGCAGATGAGCAGGTGTGGTTAATATGGGTTTGATAAAAAAAATTCTCATATCTAGAGTGCAATGATCAGCTCCTAGCCATTGAAGCCTTTCAGACGTATTGCATAATTTTCAACACCAATGTATTCACCAACAAGAAGCACCCAGGAGCAACAGGAGCAAGGTAAAATTCCCTTGCCTGAGAAAGAAACCTTGGGCAGATCCACAGCTCAGGGGGCTAGCCCAGCTGCCAGGGTTCATGATGGGGGAGTGGGGGCAGTGTGCTGTTGCATGTGCGTCAAAAGGGCATGGTGGTGGATTGAGTCCTGAATATATGTTGGTGGCTGTCTGATGTATGTGGGCCTATGAAGGTACATTTGAGGGAGCATAGGTTCCGGAGACATCAAAATGACTTGGCAGCTGCTAAATCACATTCAAATGAATGAGACCATCTTGGAAACTCAAAAACGACCGACTTGAGTGCAACAGTGTAATAGCGCTTACATTTGAAAATAGATGAGTGTAGATGTAATCTCCTTTGTCAAGAGACCGTCTCTGTAGCTCTATGTGCATCAGCAATATTTTTTATTGAACATTGTAGTGCATAGGAGATTGATGGAAACGGCAAAGCCAAATTGTTTTCTTTTTTGCAACATGCTACAGTACATTACAGTTTAAGCAAAAAAGTGAAACTCACATACAGGCACGCATGAACCGTCAAAACATGCAACACACACACACACATCAAAGTGAACTGGATGGTTGTTCCATGAACCCCACCAGCCATGTTGAACAATAAAAGGCATCATATGAAACTTATTAATGTATTTGTTATTCCTATTCAGTATTTAGTCCTAACTTACTTAGCTACTTTGTCAACATTCTTCTCTGCACTGACCATGGACTTGACTGGATACTTGACTTTGTTAATGTTTCACTTTATTTAATTTGGAACACCTCACACATTGAGAAAGAAAACAATCTGAACATGCTGGACAATTTACATATTGGGTATTGCTGGATTCAGCGCAATCCTACCCTCCTAACAAGCCATTACATGTGTTTCTCGGTCATTTCTTCACAAAGCAATCAATACAACTGAACATATACTGCATGTGTTACCGTAAATATTTCAAATTAAAAGACAAAGAACTTCAACAGAGAACATCTTTTGGGAACAATTAGTATGAGTGGATATGAGTTGTATTTTCATTTTTTATGCTGCCTTATGAAAACAAAAAAATCCAGTCTTTGAGCATTGTGTCAAATGGTTCAACAACTTGCATTAACAGCTAAAATAAGCACCATTTAAATGTCATAAAATTACACATTTAATATGGAACACATTTATGATCTTTAAAATTTCTCACATAAGCAAACCTCTTCCCGCATTTATGACAATAATATGGCTTCACTCCCGTATGCACTTGCATGTGAGCCTTCACATTATTAGCTTGACCAAATTTCTTCCCACAAACATCACAGCTGAAAGGCTTCTCTCCAGTATGGACCCGCTTGTGCCTCTTTAGATTGCCACTGATACGGAAAGCCAGTCCACAAATCTCACATTTGTATGGTTTCTCCCCCGTATGAATGCGCTCATGCCCTTTCAGTGAACTAGATAGACTGAAGGCCTTGGAACACCATGAGCATTTAAAAGACTTCTCTCCTGTATGAACTTTCTGATGTGTTGTACATGCACTTTTCTGCGAAAAAGCTTTGCCACACACTTGACACTTGAATGGTTTCTTTCCACTATGCAGTTGCTGATGGAGTTTGAGGGAAGATACAGAACTATAGCATTTGCCACACACATCACACCTTTGAGGGTTTCTTGACTGCTCACCATTTTTCTGCCTTTGCTTATAATCTTCATCATGTGTCAGCATGTGATTTTTCAAGGCATAGTTGTACACAAATGTTTTACCACAAATGTCGCACATGAAAGGCTTCTCACATGCATGTACCTGCATGTGACCTTTCAAGATGCTTCTCTGGTTGAAGCCCTTGCCACACACCACACAGACATGTGGCTTCACACCTGTGTGGATCAGGTTATGTCTCTTCAGGTTCACTGCCAAGCCAAACCGCCGATCACATATGTTGCACTTAAAAGGCTTATCACCTGTATGAACAACCTGGTGTAACTTCAGTGTGCGTGGACGCCGGAAGGCCTTTTCACATTGGTCACACTTATGGGGCTTTTCCTCGGAATGAACCCTCTCGTGCATCTTAAGCTGTCCTGACTGAGAGAACCCTTTCCCACAGGTCACACACATGTAGGGCCGCTCTCCTGTGTGAATGCGTTGATGGATGACCAGACTCCGGTGGACAGTGAAACCCTGGCCACATAACGTACAGGTGAAAGGCTTCACTGTGGCATGAATAAGTTCATGGGTTCGCAAAGAGCTTTCTTTACTGAACATTTTACCGCAGGTCTCACAGTTGTAATGCTGATCATGTTGCAATATGTGTCTGTTCAGAGATTTCACATGCCAGTACTTCTTTCCACATCGCTCACAGCTATGTGGTTTTTCCCGTTTTCTTTGGTTCAACACTGAATTTGATTTACTTTGAGATGAAAAGTCAGGAGGTGAGAGACTGATGTTTACTACAAATGCCTTTCTTTTGGATAATTTGTGCTTTTCTGGCAGGGTCTGTACAGATACCTTCTGGGGCTCTGGAGCACTTCTGCTGCTGCCGGATGGGTTTCTGCACACAGGCTTGCTTGAATCATCTCCCAATTCCTCACTTAGAAGCACTGCATTAGAGCCAGTACTTTTTTGAAAAACCTGCATGGCACACAAAGTTTACTTAGAACCGCATTGATCAACAGTATGATGTAAGCATCTCATTTTAACAAAAATATGAAAACAACATTGGGCAAGACTAAATGCATGATTGTGAAATTACCTCCACCTCAAATGTGCTTGACTGAACCTGATGATTCCCGGAAATGGGCAGAGAAGGAGGGGGTAACCCTGCAGACAAAATCAACCCAATAACATGAAATGTTTTTGCTAATCCTATACAGTTTTGCCACAATTTCAATAAACTTTCAATGAACAGCAGACATGTTATTGAAATGCTACAGTATGTAAGAGTCAATTATGAGCCTCTTAGGGTGTGTTTGTTTATTTTTTATTCTTAGAGTGTATTTATGTGAGAACTAGTGCTGTCAAGCAATTAAAATATTTAATCGCGATTAATCACATTAATGCCGTAGTTAACTCATAATTAATCACGATTAATCGCAAATTTCTTTCTATTCTAAATCTCCCTCAATTTCTTTTTGTCCCATTTTTATTATCTAATTATTTTCATTTTAATGCTGTTATCAACATTCATTGGTGGGGGTGAATACCAATTTAAAATAAAAGAAAACCCAGTTACAGCATACGAAATTATTAACATGTTCAAGTACTGCCAGAGAGATGTTTGTATGTCTTATGTTGCTAGTTCACAACTTTCTCAAAAAAAAAAAAACCCTGGATGGTGGCCTGCTAAATTATAGCCTACTAACCTATAAAGAGGCTCAATGAAAATATGTCATTATGGTCTACATGAGTAAATCTACATTGAGTAAGCATTCCTTTAAAATGCATTTTGCCATATTGGCAATTGCCCTGCAAGAAGCTCTCATTTTAGTGACGAGGTCATACGTTCAGAATCAGGTAGGTAGGCTATTGTATGCGTCTCGTCTGCACAAAGCTATTGCAATAATGACGCTCACAAACATTCTCTCTCTCAGTTGCGCTCCGACCTGTTTCACCTCGCTCACTCGCGCTGCAATTTTGAAACTGATATTGGCCTATTCGCGGGGTATTCAACTCAAGAGAAGGGATTTGTAAGTGACAACATTAATCCTCTAGCTAATTAACAATGGGAGCAGAGCAGAAACATCTACACGCGTGTGTAGGCTACTGTAGGCATGAGTATACGTAACTTGGACAGTCAAAGAGTTCCACTTATCTTTTTTATTAGAGAAGAGGTTCACACATTGTTGTACACAGGCTAACAGCCTCTCAAGTGAACTTGAGTGAGTGTTCACGAAAAGCACTCTCATAGCTACACTCATAGCGCCCTCTAGTGGCTTGAAAAAAAGATAACAGTAAAACAGAGTTTACTACAAGGACATAACGTCGGGAGGTGTTGGAATGGCGGAGATTTTTGTTTCACATTCCATATTTAGATAATGGCGGGTCAAATGCGTTAATCGCACGTTAAAAAAATTGACGGCGTTAAAATGGGTTTGCGTTAACGCAGTTATTAACGCATTAAACTGACAGCACTTGTGAGAACACATCTGGCCACAAATTGGAAAGTGAGGTAATTAGGGTTTTGTGTCATTTGTTTTCTTCTCAATGAGTTAGTGTTTTTTTAAGGCAAGTCCAATACTCATGACATGTACAAAATTTCATGTCACACTCAAGAAAAAAGGTGTGGAGCTGTTAAGACCCCATAGCGCCCCCTTGCGTCATGAATCATGTGCTGATCAGCTTGCACCTGTTTTTACAACAATTTTTAATGTCCCTAGAAAATTCAGTTGTTCCCCGTTGCTTTAAGAGATCCACCATCATTCCTGTTCCAAAGAAAGCCAACCCCAGCTGTCTAAATGACTATCGCCCCATAGCGCTGACTTCAATTGCAATGAAGTGTTTTGAAAGACCTCATCTGTGCTAGTTTCCCAGGCTCATTAGATCCTCTCCAGTTTGCCTATCGGTCAAATAGGAGCACCGATGATGCAATCTCCCATGTCCTTCACTCCACTCTCTCACATCTGGATAAAGGGAAAGGAAACTATGCACGGCTATTGTTTATTGATTACAGCTCGGCCTTTAACACCATTGTGCCCACTAAACTTGTCATCAAGCTGGAAAATCTTGGCCTTAATCCTTCCCTCTGCTCAAGGATCCTCAACTTCCTGACAGACAGACCTCAGGCGGTGAAGATTGGCTGCTACACCTCCAGCTCAATTACCCTCAACACTGGTGCTCCCCAAGGGTGTGTGTTAAGTCCACTGCTGTACTCCTTGTATACCCATGACTGCTCTGCCTCCCACAATTCCAACTCTATTGTTAAATTTGCTGACGATACAGTGGTGATTGGACTCATCTCCAACAATGATGAGTTAGCCTACTTTAATGAAGTTGAGATGTTGTCGTCATGGTGTCAAGAAAACAACTTAGAGCTCAACGTCACCAAAACTAAAGAGCTGGTGGTGGACTTCAGGAGGGAGAAACAGCCATACAATCCACTCAGAATCCATGGTGCAGATGTGGAGAGAGTAAGCAGCTTCAAGTATCTTTGTGGTGAAAAAAGCAAGGCAGCGTCTCTACCACCTTAGGAGGCTTAGGAAATTGAGGATCTCTACTGAGTTACAGAAGTCCTTCTATACTGCCACTATTGAATCTGTTTTATCTGGGAACATCACTACGTGGTATGGAACCTCTCAAGACAAATCCACCCTCCACAAAGTGATTCGCTGTGCTGAAAGGATATCCAGGTCCAATCTCCCAGGGCTACAGGATATATATTCCAGGCGATGTCAGACCAGGGCAAACAGGATCATCAAGGACTCTCACCAACCCAGTCATAACGTTTTCGTAAGACTGCCTTCTGGAAAGCGGTTCCGTTCCACCAGAACAAGAACTGAGAGATTAAGGAAGAGCTACTTTCAACAAGCCATACGGTTTATTAATGCATGACCTCACACACACTATACTTTTCTTATTTATTACTATTAATGATCTTTGCTTGCACAGAAGGAGTTCAGCCCCAATCTACATTTCACTGCTTTTTGTACTAACAATTATGTGACAAATACAATTCTTGAATCTTGAAGTTATGTGGTCTCCATATTAAAGCGCTAGCATTTATAGTGCTAAATGCTATTATTATTATTATTGTTGTTGTTGTTGTTGTTGTTGTTATTATTATTATTATTGTTATTAGGCTAATAGGCCTTGTTGTAGTGGCCAGCAGCCGATTGCACCAACTGAGTGCAAGTTCCAACTTAGCTTAGTTCTAGCGTAAATTGCCCTTACGCCGGACATTAGGAGCTACTAAATTTTAACGGGTTGCACCACGCAAATAAGTTCCAACGTTAAACTAAGTTATGCCCTACAAGTTACACCACCGCAACAGTAGAGGTAAAGCCCATCTTATGACATTTGTTAACATGTTTATCTAATTCAAATGGCAGGTAGGCTAAGTTTGACACTGTACAAATTGAGGAGAGCCACATAAGCGACCAATACACACTATTTAAATAACATTAACAGTATTTGAATCCTGTTTGCGATTACTATAAATCGTATGGGTCTAACAATACAAATACTAAACATCTAACTACCGTTAGCACGCAGATGCAACAGCTTTTAATGTTGATAAAGTTAGCAGCATCAAATGGAGAGAGTGTGTTAGGCGTGTATTCACAAATTTCTTGCTCATGGCTAATAAGGCCTAGCCTGGGCGAAAGCCAACTGTTGACTATGTCATACAGTCTGGCCCGATGCAATTGAAATAGGTTTCCGTTTGGAAATGACATATTCTCTCACCTAGCTCTCACGCCTACAACTTCTGCATTCAGTAATAACAGATCTCTGGCAAGTTCTGATCTATTTTGACATAGTAGTAGTGGCAATAAATCCTCAAGATCATGGATGTCAATGTCATGTATCAATTTTTTGAATGTAATTCGGAAGCAGGGGGGAGAATAACAAACGCGTTCCTATACTGTAGGACAACAAAGTTTGGAGACTTCGCTCTAAACTGTGTGCTGATAGGCTAAACCGTAGAGCAACCGAGGGAAAGGGAGCTAGGGGGGCTTGGGCCAGACTACGTATGGAGATAAAATTGTTTAGCAGAGGTACGTAGGATGGCATCGCCAGGCTAAATTAGGCCTTTATTCTTGATATACAGTGTGTCCAAAAGCCTAGTAGCCGTGCTAGGTAGCGCACATTTGCCGGACGTTATGTCAAATTAGGCTGTCCAAAACTCAAGCGTGCTCCGAAGCACCTGCACTCCGATCGGGGCGATTTGAAGGATACATGCGATGCATGCTTTCTGCTCTACCATATCCCACAATCCTTAGCGCAGCCTCATTCTCGCTTTGATCAGACCAGAAAACATGGCGGCAACTTTCAACTTAACCGAGTGGTTACGAGTTTGTAATATAATAAAATACACAAACCATGTTCAACTTTTACTATCAAAACTGTTTATCTTGTTATTTGTGTATTTCACGTGGCCTCATTTAACCATTTCACTCGCTATAATACACATTAGTAGCATAAGCACTAACGTTAGCTTTTTAGCTCACACTGTTGGCTTGACAGCTCATACGTCAACACTAACGTACGCGACGGTGCTACCTAGTTCGGCTGTCCAAATGTGAAGATCACTGCCTGACGAGCACTCTCCCCATACCGTTGCTACGAAGCACGGTGCTACTAAGCGTCCTGCCTTGAGTTTCGGACACACTGATAATCTTAATAATGCCCTAATAAGCCTTGATCTCTACTTACTAAGTAGTAGTACCTACCAAAACACAACATGTATTCAATTCAATTCAATTTTATTTGTAGAGCGCTCAAATACAGTGCATTTGTCTCGCGGCGCTTTACAGACAGTACGGGAAGCATCCATGAGAATAACCCACTAGTATGCCGTCTCAATAAATCCAGAATAGTGGAAGAACACTTGTAGACTAAGCAAGTATACTAGTGGATTATAGGCTACATATTCTATTTTGGTAGGTACTACTACTTAGTCAAATGTCAAATGAAAGAATCCTAAGTTTGAGCATCCTACCTTTAACGGTTTTGGAGATAGGAACACTCAAAAGTTTGGTCCCACGCCCACTTTTCAGGATTTAGAATTGCACACAAAATTTCAAATTTGCAAGCATATTTGGACACGCATATCTTTGGTTTGTAGACAGACCAATCCTTAAAATTGGCATGTACCCTCATCCGGGTCCTATCTATCATATTCTGCACTTAAAATTGCATTGCTTGATTATTTTTGGAGATAATAAGCCTTTAAAACCGTATTTGTTAGAAAATTGTTGCGTACAGTAGGTTAATTTTGTCAATTACAATTCTGTTTTAGTGTTAATGTTGTCCTTGAAATCCTCCTCTCGCTTGAATCTCCACGTCCATGAAGTGTAAATTACATTAAAATGATAAATCCAACAGATGAAAAAAAAAAAAAAGTTGGCTCAGATGCCGGTGCTTGTGTTGATTGCTATGCTGTTACCGCAAGGGGTTGTTAAATATAACAAAGACATGAAAGGGTTAATCACTTATTCTGTCAATATAACAAGAGTTTCTGGCAAACATAATATCTTCATACACCCATAAGTAATAGGCCTATTTTTACAACCATTAAACATGATTAGGCATTTAAAATCTCAGTTTGTCTACATTCTGGACTAGGGTTAACCCTATATTCAAAGGCCTAAATTATTATGAAGGACTTGGAAAAGCAAAGTTTTTCCAGGCTGAAATGTTTGATAAAGTGTGACTGTACATGGGGTTAAAAGCTCATTCCAGTCATCAAGTGCCCACATGGTCAACCATGGGCCTGATATAAGAGGTATCTAAGGGTCATTTTGTCCCAAAACTATTTCTGTAATTTTCCTTCCTATTCCCTCATCTAAGGTCTGAGTGCCCTTAAACTCATTACCTTTCAGAATCTGGGCCCCCCAAATGTCAAAAATCACTCTGTGAACAAATTCTGTTTTAAAGGCCTTATATCTCCAAAAATAAGCGAACAAGGCATTTTCTAAGTGCAGAACCGCTTAAAAGCCTATGCTAGCTGATTTGCAATTGTTAGCTAACGCCGGTGATATAAAGACTGGCGCTAGTTGGGTTTATTTGCAATTATTTTGCCAGTTCTGATAATGCCCAAGTTGGCCTATGATATTGAGAAGAAATAAGAGAGCAGACACACCAACACTGTCACACTCTATCACTGTTCACACCCCTGTTCTAAGGCCGCGTTTCCGCTTGTAATCCGCAAGGTGGTGAAGACGGAAGTTGAAAATAAAAGAAGCTGTTTTTTTCAGGAGCGGATTTTGTTTGCCGTTGCTATTGCTAAGACAACCACAGATTCACTCCGCTTAGCATAGCCCTCGTTTCGCTATGCAAACTGAGTAGCCTAACTAAAGTTTCTATTGACTGAATGAACAAAGATTATGAAAGTAAAGAAAATCTCTTCGATATGTCATAAAAACGTGTTAATGACGAAAGTTTTGAATAAATTGCGTTTTCTGTGTGGAGAATGACATGAATATAGCGAATACGTTAGTGGCGTGTCCGCGGAGTTGAATTTTTTTTCTACTCTGTCCGCCTGCAACTGACCGGTGGAAAATCCGCGCTCCACGCTCAGCGGAAAATCAGCGCGAAATACGCTCCCTGCCATTAAGAAACAACAGACAAAATCCGCCTCCAGCTGAAAATTTCGCCTCGGTGTGATCGCGGCCTAAGACTTCATGGGAAGGTATTCCTGCTCCTGTTGGTCTGGTGTATCCCTTGTCAACAGTACCTTTTGGATGCACAACTCCTCTCTGATTTCTCTCTGTGTTTCTAAGAGTCTTCTTTAAGTTTTTGTTCTCCAACATACTTTGTTGACACTGGTTTTGCAAAACTGCACAGCACTCTGTGAAAACTCTGCTGAGCTTGCGTACAGCCTCTTGTCCCAACATTTCCAGTATGGAAGCAATAAGTGTCTGTAAAACAACAATACATTGACCATTAATATATGTAATGTAATGTTTTAATGCAATCACAAAAAACAGTTAGATACGGTTGATATGAAGTAATTGGTCTGCTGTCGCAGTGCTATTTTAGGGATACCTTGTTGCCAGTTGCTATGATGCTTGTAACTATGAAAAAAAGCCTAGTTGCTTGGTTGTTGTTAAGGTATTTGGGGTGGTTGCTACTGGTTACTAGGTTAATCATGCTGGTTATGTTGGTTACCAAATTAGAACTGTTCAAGTCGTTGCTATGCTGGTTTCTAGGGTGCTTGAGGTTGTAGCTACGTTGCTGCGGGGTACTAATGATGATTGCTATTCTTGTTTAATTTAATCTGTGGATTAATTTTGTTGGCTGGTAGATTGAAACTGTAGAAGTGGTCCTGATCATTTGTTTTACCCATTTCAATGATCATTCAAATCCATTAGTAATGTGGCTTATTTGTTTAAAATAAGATCTAGCAAAGATGACTAGATTTCATATTAGGTCTTGTGGATTCGATAACCATTTGGCTAAGCAAACTCATTGAACATATTTTATGTCAGCAGCAGCTGGAGACAACCAGTCTAGATTAAAATTTTTACACCCCATTATGTAATAAGTAAGGGATAACGGGCAACGAGGTGACCGGTTCTACAGAAATAATTGGCGAAGTGGGGTCTAGAACTCCGGCGATGCGCGCAGCGTGGAGACGGGTCACTCCGCAAAGCCAATTATTTCTGTAGAACTGGTCACCTTGGAGGTCGTCATCCCGCTTATCTCCCTTTTGTATTCATCTCTCGTGTATTTCAAGAAGCGTATAGAACGTAAAAGAAACATGCAACTCCATTTAAAAGAGGTTAACCTGTTCGGTTTGGGTACTACTTTCAGTTGAAAGTAGATCTACAAGGCTGCTTATTGTTGTTACAGTTACCATTCTAAAAGGCATTTATATGGAACGGTGATCCATATAAATGCCTCCTCTGCCCCGACGCACTGGCTGAGTGATGAACCTCCCGTACCTCCCTGCCACCAACCCTACCCCACTACGGATGCTGACCAACCTCCCTGGAGCCACACACCAGGACCATCCTCCCCTTTTCTCTGAGGCCCGTGATGGAATTGGCCTGATGGCCCCCTGATGACCACTACTTAGATGGCGACCAACACCCAATGAACTCTGATCTCACTCCAATTACTGACTAATCCCACACTCCAACTACTGACTCCATCCCTTGGCCCAGACTGTCACACAAACTATGTGCATATCATCTCTGACTACACTCAGTACTCATACTGTTTTGTGTTAACCATGGTCAATCTATGCATCAGACTTTACGGATACTTTATTAGGCCCCAGACAGGTAGGCTGAGTCCATGAGGCGTGGATCTGCCCAAGGTTTCTTCCTACATAACAAATTATTTACAAAGCGAGGGAGTTTTTCCTTGCCCCTGATTCTCATGGATGCTTCCCGTACTGTCTGTAAAGCGCCGCAAGACAATGTACTGTATTTGTGCGCTCTACAAATAAAATTGAATTGAATTGATCAGTTATTAGATTACTTATTTTTGGAACTACTTCCAAAGTAGCCAGTTATCTGAAAATAATGGTCACCTAGCAGCCAATCAGAGAAGAGAATGAATTAGCGTTATGTGCTCGAATAAGTTGAAATCGCAATTCAACCCTTTGTTCTTCCAGATTGTTATTATTATTATTATTAGTAGTAGTAGTAGTAGTAGTAGTAGTAGTAGTAGTATTCTCGAAATTATTGATGGGGACAATCTAACAATCATCCAACATTGGTGTAGAATAATTGCAAAGGAAATGTGCAAGTTCCTGTAAAAAAAAAGAATGTTGTACCGTAATTACAATTGACCCCTGAGGTGGCCCTCCAGTCAGACAATGTTGACCGTAGTGGCCCCTAGCTCATTTGAGTTTGAGACCCGTGGTGTAGAAACACTTGCGTCCACCCAAAATTTACGCCCTTGTCTTTTTTCCCCCAAGTTTTCTTCTTGGCTATGACAAAATTTAGCCCGACATAGTCCGACTATAATACAGCTGTTCATCCGTATTCATGGTACGTATGAAGATTCGTATTATGGGCGGGCTATGTCAGGCTAGACCAGTGTTTCCCAAACTTTTTTCAGACCGAGGACCACTTTCCCCCAAAAAATATTTTTCAGGGACCACCTACCCTCACGTTCCATCACCTAGTCACATTCTGCTATGCCTTACCCTTAAACCAAATCAACAGGCAATTCTAAGTTGCCATTTATAGGCACTTCAGATAGCTTGTAAGTTTTTGATAAAAAAAAAATACAGGCCTGCTTCATAGTATTCGTTGAACTCCTATTTGGCTTTCAAATCATTTTAGTAAGAAACAGACTATAGTCACATTTTTTTCACACTTGCGGACCACACTTTGAGATCCACTGGGCTAGACAAAATTGCCCACCCGTGTTTTGTTTGGGTGACGTAGAACCAAATAAATAGCTCTGCTAGAACTCGAGGTGCACTCTAGTGGTAGTCTGGCTTGTCAGGCTAACGATTACCTCTATCATCAAAATAGCACACTTCTACAGCAACTCTAACGTTAACATAACATCAGCAACACTATTTCAAAATAGCATGGCCACGGATAGCTTTTATGCAGGAACACATGACATGGCAACGTCCATCAGAGTTATCGATAAGTTTATGAGACTAGATTATTATTAACGTTATTAACTACTCACCACCGTTTGACTCTCTCTTAACTCTGGCATAAGTGCGTTGATACTGGATTTCTCGTAGGCCGTTATCGATTCTTTGCCATCTCCGCATGACTGTACAACTTTGACGATTTCTCTCAGGGCCACGTGAACTAACTCCTTAATAACAACAGTAATTTCCACTTGAAATACATCTGGAACTGCCATACTGCATTATATTGTCCGCAAACCACCCTTGAAACCACACTAAATGTACTTTACAGTGACGTCTACGCCATTTGAGGTTACAACCAGAATTCTGTTACAACTTACAGATTTCTATGGCCGCCACTTTCTTCTTCTTGTTTAGAATCTAATGGTGATTGACAATCAGCTTTCGTGGAGGATACCGCCACCATTTGGCCTGGAGTGTGAGTCAGGTGCGAATCAAGCGGAGATGCCTGTGATTTGAGATAAAAGTGAAATCGCTCGGAAAACCATACAGGTACAGTATTTTTAGTCAATTTAACGAGTGTATTATAGCTCATAAAGAAATAGTTTTTTTTAAAAAAAAGTCTAGTTTGCCTGAACTGATGTATTCAGCAGGTGCCAAGTGGATACCGCTCTGGGACACAGGTCCTAGTGCTCCCGCAAAATTTCTGAGGCTCTAGCTCCCGACTTTGAGTCTGCGATCAGTGTCCTTCCCAACCATTTCTAAGTTAGTTTGGCCAGTGTGCAGATACACAAACAAACATCACAAGCAGCATTAAAAATAAAAATGGCGTCCGCTTCTTCTTCTTCTTCTTCTTTGAGTTTTTTGGCGGTTGGCATCCAATATGGTGCATTACCGCCACCAACTGTTATGTGGGTGTATAAGTTTCTCTGGTGTGGAGCATCGACTTTGGAGACGTGACGTTATATAAGAATAAAAAGAGAAGAAAAAAAATAAATAAATAAATAAAAAAAATAGAGAAAGAGTTCACTAGATCCTCTCAAATAGTCTGGTTGCTTTCAAGAATGCCATGAGGGGTTTCCAGGCTGGGGGTTTAACTGTAGAAAAAGAGAGTAGATTTTCTAGTGTGATTACTGAATATCCTAGTGGTATGATGCTTTCTAACATGATAGTTCTTTCATTATTGTATGCTGGACAGACTAATAAAACATGTTCTACGGTTTCTCTTTCATTGCATGTAGTGCACAATCCAGTATCATGTTTCCCTAGGATATTAAGGTTGTGATTAAGGCTAGTGTGACCTATTCTCAGCCTTGTCACTACAGTCTCCCCTCTTCTATTCCAACTCCCCTGTCTTTTAGAGGGAACCTGCCTCTGGATGTTGTGTAGAAATCTCCCCTTTGTGTTTGTGTTCCATTGCTCTTGCCACTTCGCAGTTATCTTAGTTTTAATGATAGACTTGACTTCAGCTCTGCTCATGGGTACCACCAGATTACCTAAACTTAATTTAAGAGCTTTTTTGGCTAGACGGTCCACAACCTCATTTCCATCTACTTCAGCATGTGATGGAACCCACACAAAACATACTTCTATACTTCTCTGGTGCAGTCTGTATAGATTCTGAAATATTTCATTAATTAAGTCAGGTCTACAAGTAGATTTGAAGTTTAGGATACTAACCAATGCTGCCATAGAGTCTGAGCAAATAACAAATTGTTTAGGACTAGCATCCTCTATCCATATGAGTGCTAACAGAATGGCCAACATCTCTACAGAGTAGACTGACAGATGGTCAAGTGCTCTTTCCTTAATGGGTTTTTCAAACTGTGGAATATATACCGCTGCTCCTGTCCTTCCTGTATCTGGATCTTTGGAACCATCTGTATAAACCTGAACCATTCCACTATATTTAACATTGAGGTACTGCTGCACCATAACACCCATTCCACCATATTCTCTGCTGTTTTTTGACATTTTGGTAATTTCAAGATCTACTTTGCACTGAAAAAAATAAGTTGTTGGATTTACATGATTTAGAGTCGTACATAAATCCCACGCAAATCTCATATGTAAACCTGATAGTATTTTTATACGTTTCATGAATTACTTATTTTCAGGCAGCATCTACACATACCATTCTGGCTAAAACTATGTGATAAAATCATGTTGAACCAATACTTAGCTTTGATGGAGTGCAGTGGCATTGTAATTGTGTTGTGTGGGTTACATTACATGATAAAATCATGTTGAACCAACACTTAACTTTGATGGAGTGCAGTGGCATTGTAATTGTGTTGTGTGGTTTACATTACATGATAAAATCATGTTGAACCAACTATTTATTCTGATGGAATACAGTGGCATTTTTATAGTATTGCGTTATTTGAAGAAATCATGTTACAACTACACCTTTCCTTTCCTGTAGTTACAACTACACCTTTCCTACTTTTAAATACAAAGTTCAATGGTATTCAACAACAAGACTACATTTCATATTATATACACATTTTATTGAAACCCATTCATGACAGTAGACAGACCTTTGGTACAAGTCAGACATCAGAATCACAATTCGTGATTCTTTTTCATGAACATTTACGAAATTAACTAATATTTACTAGTATGACTGTAGTGCAGTAAGTTTTGCAGCTAAAATGTCTATTTCTGCAAATTCAAAATGGCGGACAATGGAGAAGATCCCCTTTTCATGTATGAAAAGTGCAATTTTCCCAGTCATATGAATACTTAGAACATAAGTATTCATGAAAAAGGTAACAGTTGTGAATGGGTAGCATGTATTCTGGAAACAAACTACTAAAAATATTACAGTGCCCCTTTAAGCATTACGTCAAACACATACATCATCACATATTCACCATTTGCCCTTTGAAATTCATCTCTAGACTGCAATACACACTTTGAGTCACAACACACTTCAAAACCCAATTTTTCAGTGACAATTCTGAGTGAGATACAGTTAACATTTAGCGCCATTACCATTTTCTAGGGTAGCTGAAAGGTAGAGTAATTCTAGACGTTCATTTTCAAGATGTATGCTGCCCATCCAGAAATGATCTTTTCATAAATATTTACACAGTAATGAACTAACTGATATTTACTGATCAAAGTACAGTATGTTTTGCAGCCATCAATGTCCATTACTGCAAATGCAAAATGGAGAACAGCCACCTTTTCATATGAAAAGTGATATTCCCAGCCATAAGGAATACTTGGAAATTGATTGTGATGTTGGTAAAATATCTTTGAAAAAGATACTATTTATGTGTGGGCAGCATCAATTCTGAAAATGCACAACTTAAAAAAAGATTTTTAAAAAAGTGCGCAGAAGCAAACAGGCACTTTACACTGAATCAATGGGACCTGACTGTTGGAAACCGAAAGTAAGATCTGAGGTTACATGACTCAATGTAACGTGTTTCGCGTTCGCGTAGCTCAGGCTGTAGTGATGCTTTTTGGGCTTATCTACACCCTTAATTTAAGCTACCCCCAAAAGCTCTCCAATACTTTCGAATTCATCCAAAAAGTGTTAATGGAGCTGGATGTCAACAATATCTCACAGAGAATTGTGTCCCTGAAAAATCGACATTTGAAATAACTCTATACTTAGGCCTCACACACCACTTTCTTTACTTCATCATCACCCTTACTGTGTGTGTGTGTTCTCTCTAATGAGGTAGTATTTGGGGGTAGCTTAAATTAAGGGAGTAGATAAGCCCAAAAAGCATCACTACAGCCTGAGCTACACTGTCAAGATCACCAAGAACTTGCACCTTCTAGCACAATGTGAATGTCCATGCTGTTCTTCAAGAGCTGTATCTCCATGTTCGTTTGCTGAGCTGCCGTCTGGGCCTCACCAAAATCCTAGATTAAAAAGGGAAAAAGACAAGTTACTTCACTGTACAAAAGGTAAGGGGGGAACAGAGGCACAACGTGCCAACACCCCCACATTTGGGCTTGGATGCCCAAGTTTCCCAACCGCTTCCCCATATCCCTCTCCTGCTCATTTCCCGTCACCTCTCACACTGCCCTGTCGTAATAAAGGTCCAAAAAAATATATTTTAATAAAGTAACAAAGGTTATACGCGTTACTGTAGTGAGTAACTTATGGCATTACTGAAATTTGAACGGTTATGAGTCACTTTCTTACCACTATGTTCCTGCCAACCATAAGAATTATAGAAATGAGTCACGGATAATTTGTTAACCATATAACAGTTACATTTTAAGACGTAACAATATAAACAAGTGTCTGTTAAGTTAGATGATATGAAGACTCACTTGGTGTCGACAGGTCTTTGTGCCAAGGTGCCGTGCTTACATCTTGAAGGCAAGAAAAAGATAGGCCTACAGAATATACAAAAAGGCAAAACTATATAAAGGCAAGTATTAGTGGCAAGATGCTTACTGGTTGTGTAGTGGAATGATGCAACTAGAAAGGTAAACCTTATAAAACTTACATGGAGTAGTCATATTCACTAGGTGAGACCAGGCTTGATTTCCAGTCTAAAGCAAATGAAACAGCAAGTTAAGTACGGTAATTATAATGGGAAGATTTATTATTCATTCACAAGCATAGCAAAGAAAAACTAGGATATCTTGAATCAATTCTCAAGTAAATACCCAGTACTCATAAACATTGTGCATCACACTGTAATATAGCTAGTAGCCTACATAAGCAAAGAGTAAGCAAAGCGCAGTCTGAGAGAGATTGTTTTAAGATACAAAAATAGTACCACAGCACAGTGACTACCGGTGCCACTCTAGTTGTTTAAAGTTACCAGTAAATGATATGAAGACTTACTGGGTGTCGACAGGTCTTTGCGCCAAAGTACTGTGCTTGCATCTTGAGGGTCAGAAAGAGATACAGAATATTTAAAGAAACAAAATTATTATTATTATTGTTTTTTAAAAAAGGTGAGTATTTACAGCAATAGACACTTATTGGTTGTGTTGTGTAATGATTGGTGCAACTAGAAATGTAGGCCTTGTAACACTTACATGGAGTAGCCATGTCCCTGCCCCAAGAGCTGTCAAAAGGATTCACTGGGTGAGACCAGGGTTGATTTCCAGAGTCTGAAGCAAATGAAACAGCAAGTTACAGTAAGTTATTATAATGGGAAGATTTAGGCTATCATTCATTCACAAGCACGAAGAAACTAGGATATCTTGAATCAATCCTCATCCAGTACTCATAAACATTGTGCATCACACTGTAATATAGCTAGTAGCCTATAAGCAAAGAGTAAGCAAAGCAGTCTAAGAGAGATTGTTTTAAGATACAAAAATAGTACCACAGCACAGTGACTACCGGTGCCACTCTAGTTGTTTAAAGTTACCAGTAAATTATATGAAGACTTACTGGGTGTCGACAGGTCTTTGTGCCAAAGTATTGTGCTTGCATCTTGAAGGTCAGAAAGAGATACAGAATATTCAAAGAAGCAAAATTATTTAAAAAATGGCAATAGACACTTACTGGTTGTGTTGTGTAATGATTGGTGCAACTAGAAAATGGAGGCCTAGGCCTTATAACACTTACAGTAGACATATGACTGTAGTCATATCCCTGCCACAAGATCTGTCAAAAGGATTCACTCGGTGAGACCAGGGTTGATTTCCAGAGTCTGAACAAATGAAACAGCCAGTTAAGTAATTATAATTCTAACAACAATCCTCAAGTAAATGCTCACTGGGAAGACATTCCGCAAAACTTTACTGTATGTTTACAACTAGGCCTATGGCTTCATCTTCAGAGGAATCAGCTTAAACCCATTATGTGTATACACAACAAAATACCATCAGTAGGCTACTCCTTTTTGATCAAGATGAAATTAATTTGTCCTTAACAGCAATGTTAAAGTCACTACCAACCTCTGCTTCACTGAAGACAGAACAATTTGGTCAAAGTGTCCATACAAGTGATAATATTGAGCAAAGGATGAGGCCCGGCAAGTGATCACTAAAAAGAAAGAAATTCAGAAAGTAACATTAACATCACCAACTGCAAAAAGGCAAACTTCTGGAACCTCAATTAACTTCAATAGTTTCATTTTCCAAAACAAAGCATCATTTAAGATGTTTACTTAGCCTACTGCATATGACAGCTTTTAATGAGTTTTAATTTGACAAAGCACTTAGACCTAAACCATAAAGAAAATCATTTCTTTGGCTATGATGTAATAAGTCACAGCCTAGCTCGTTTTCTCTCTCTCGCTCTCAAAAAAAGCATTTGCACCGTGTTAAATAGATGCTGCACCAAATGTAGTCTGCTACACAAACAGTTGAACACATGGTTTGCTGCCTGTCATTCACGTCATGGGCTCCATGCAGTTAACGTTAACGTGACCATCCCCAGAGCCATGACCATCCCATTTCAAATTGAACATGAGGGCTGGAACATAGCTTTTACTAGCTTAGCAAATTTAACGTTAGCTTTAGCTTGCTGCCAGCCCCAGCTTAGCTGTTGAGAGTGAGTGACTTAGCTATCGATAGCCACCTAAACAAACTTGTTCACGTCACAGAAAATATCTTTAATATTCATGATTCACCGTAAATGATTTTAGGGCTCTGTGCTTTTCAAAAGTAGTAGTCCTAACGTTAATTCCAATTCTCCATTGACTAGGTCAGTGTTGAACGTTAGCTAATGTTAACGTTAGCTTAACATGAAATGCCAAGTGCCACAGTAGGTTTGAGTTGATTTTAAACCAAGCGATCAAACACTAGTCTATATATACTGAAATGAACATTAATTTAACTCCAGCTTGAACTTACCTTCAACTTTGTGGGAAAAGATGGTTGTTTCAATGACTGTATCGATATAGAAATTCCGTTGGAAAGAGACAGAGGTAAGCGCGCGACGACACTTGCCTCAACAGAGAACTGAAGAAAAAATTCAAACCGGTGCCGGCCAATCACAGTGGCCTTTGTGGTTGAGTTATGATGACGCACTGCTTTTAGCCAATCGGAGTGGCGTTGACTGACATTGCCGTTGAAACAGAAACTTAATTTTTCTGAAGCTTTATTATTTTCCATAAACTGTATTTACATCATAATGTCATGAAGACATATGTGTGGTGGCCAACCTTTCTGACCCATTTGACAGAGAAATTTTATACAGTTTCTTCACAAGGTGTCCTGTGAGTGGCGTCCATAAGACTCTATACTGCCACCAGCTTGTCAGGAGTATAGTTTGTAACGTTTTTTACACAACAAAATCATGTTCCAGTAACGTGATATAAATAACTATATTTCAAATACAAATTACACGTTTCAAGCCAACATGATTTAAATGTGTTCCCAATCGATATTTGAAAAAAACATGTTATATCAATGCCCTTCTTTTGGGCATATCCAAAGACCCCCTTGGATCATTTTTTTCAGTGTGGGCATAGGAAAGAACCAAGGGGGAGTAGTTGGTAATGCTACTGTGCTGCTGTGAGGTAGCTTTGTCAGACCCAGTCTCTCAGCTTCATTATCTCCAACCCATCCAAAGCTGTGGAATTGCTTGCGCCCATGTTCCCAACATTTATTTAAAACTAACTTAGTGGGATGATCTGGTTTATGGCCCTGTAGTGTTGACCAGTATGTCATGCTCAACTGGAGACGTCGCAGTGATAGTGGCATTTCTCCAACCTCCACTTGTATTGCTGGGATTGGTGAAGTTTTAAAAGCCCCACTACATAGGCGCAAAGCCTGTGCTTGAATCACATCAAGTTTAGATAAGTGTGAACTTGCAGCAGATCCATATGCGATGCATGCATAATCTAATGCTGATCTTATTAAGGCAGTGTAGATATGCTTAAGAGATCTCATGTTAGCACCCCAGTTACTTCCAATAAGGCATCGCATAACATTAATTGCCTTTTTACATTTAGTTATAACTTTTTGAATATGCTCTCCATATGTTAACTTATGGTCCAACCATACTCCTAAAAACCTTACACAAAGAACTTGCTTGATTTGTTGTCCATAAAGAGTAACCTGTACTTTAGGATTGGTTCTTTTTTTAGTAAAACATATTACTTGGGTTTTGTCAATGGAAAAATGGAAGCCCCATTTATTACCCCAGTCCTCAACAGTGGCAACTGCTGCTTGCAGTTTCCTCTCCACTAATGCCGCATTGCGGCCTCTTACCCACAATGCCCCATCATCTGCATATAATGATTTGCCAAGGCTACTATCAACCCCTGAAAAAACATCATTTATCATTATATTAAAAAGTATAGGGCTGCACACACTACCTTGGGGGGTTCCATTTTCTATGGAATAGACACTAGATTGGGATGACCCAACCCTTACCTCAATACTTCTATCCCTCAGAAAGTCCATCACCCAGTTGTACATTCTCCCTCCTATACCCATTGCTTCTAATTTAATGAGGAGGCCATCTTTCCATAGCATATCATAGGCTTTCTCCACATCAAAGAATACAGCATTTACCTGCTCCTTGTTGGCCTGAGCCTTCCTAATTTCATTTTCCAAACATATTACAGGGTCCATAGTAGTCCTTCCCTTCCTAAAACCACTCTGGAAGCAAGTCACTAAGTGTTTGCTTTCTAATACATAAGTTAGTCTGTCTGTAACCATGCGTTCCATGATTTTACATAAATTAGAAGTTAATGCAATAGGTCTATAACTAGTTACCTCACATTTGTCCTTCCCAGGTTTTCCAATGGGTACAATAACTGAGTGTTTCCACGCCAGTGGTATGGTCCCTGATTCCCATATGTTGTTATAAAGTTTTAGTATTACTGTTTGTGCTTCAGGAGTTAAATTATCAACCATCTTATAACAAATCTCATCCTTACCAGGAGAGGTTGCTCTGACCCCAGCCAGGGCTCTTTTCAATTCATATAGGGAGAAGGGGACATCTAATACTCCATTAAAATCACTCTTTTTCTTATAAATGTTAGGGTGAGCTTTCAGAGTTCCATTCCTAGCTGCTCTAGCAGCTGAGGTCAAATTATCAGAACTGTGTATTTTGACAAACGTTTTTGCTAATGCTTCAGCTTTGTCTTTATTATTTATCATAATTTCATTATTAAACCTTAAGGCTGGCAGTGTAAACTCCCTTCTGATACCACTCATTTTTCTGATCATGCCCCACACATCATTAATTTTAATTTCTCTCCCAATCTTATTGCAGAAATGTTGCCACTGCTGTCGCTTGGCTTGTCTAATAACTCTTCTAACAACTGCTTGAGCTTTCTTATATTCCACTAGATCATTAAAGCAAAATGTGGATTTAACTTTTTTAAAAGCTTTATTCCTGGCTTGTATTGCCTTTTTGCATTCGTCAGACCACCAAGGAACCATCTTATGTTGCCCTAGTCCACTCCCTTTACCAATTACTTTGATTGCAGTAGAATGCATGACTTCTGTGATTTTTGCATTAAAACCATCCACACTGTTGAAGCTATTCTGATTTAACTGTTGTAACCCCATGCTACTATCCATATTATACAATGCCCAGTTAGCATTTCTTAATTTCCATCTAGGAAAGCCTGCTTCCTCCAGTTGAATTGCCCCTACTCCAACTTTACTTATTATTGGGTAATGATCACTACCTATTGTGGTATGCTCATAAACCTCCCATTTTGTAACCCTGGCTATTTGTTCAGATACTAAAGTGAGGTCTATAGATGACTCCAACCCTCTTGCCACATCTATTCTAGTTCCCCTTCCATCATTTAAACATACCAACCCCTCATCCTCTAAGTAATCCTCAATCACGCTACCATTAGTATCTGTTCTTGTACTACCCCAAAGACTATTGTGCGCATTAAAATCCCCACACCAAATTATCCTATTCATCCCTTGATTAATTATATTATCAAGTGTCTCTCTACTTAACTTCTCACATGGGTTGTAAAAGTTCACAATCCACACATTTGTTTTGCCTATCCATACCTCTACTACAATTGCCTCTGATTCTTTGTTTAGACTTATAATCCTATAACCCAACCCTTGTTGTATAAAGGTTGCTACACCACCTCCAGTACCAACTTCCCTGTCTCTGCGAACAGCTACATATCCATATATTACAAAGTCTAACTGTGGCTTGAGCCAAGTTTCTTGCACACAAATAATATGTGGCTTCTCAACCATTCCTTCAATAAAACTCTTGAATTCCTGCCCATTGGAGTAAAGACTACGGGCATTCCATTGCAAAATCATGAGGACCATTATACAGCACGAATACATGATGGCTGTGTATCTTGTATCACATCACTATTTGATGACTGTGTATCTTGTATCCCTGCATGAAGTGAATCATTTATTAATTCAACTGTTATATCACCCATATCTAGATATTTTTCTGCTGCCCTTATGATGATTTTAATCCTCTCTGTTCTACTTTGTGTTTGAGCTGAACAATTAATGATTTCAGCAAGAAATGTCACAAACTTTACTTTATCCACTCCTACATTTATTTTCTTTGCTGAACCATAATCATTTTGTGCCTTATATTCAGTAAAATTGGGTCTATGCTCAAGCTCTCTCCTTGTTGGTGGCTGGTGTACCAGATTTCTCTTTGCATTGACTTTTTTGATGGCCTCAGCATAGGTGAGCTTCTCTTCTATTTTGACCCTCTGTACTTCAGCTGCTCGTTTATGAGCTTCACATCCTTTATACGCTGCACTATGTTCACCTCCACAGTTACAACATTTAGCTTTTGTACCTTCAAGACACTTGCCGTATTCATGATCCTCTCCTCCACACTTGCCACACCGCTGTTTACCTCTACACACCGCTGCCACATGCCCAAATTTCTGACATTTGAAACATCTTAATGGTGACGGAATGTATGGTCGTACCTGGTAGCTCAGATACCCGACTTTAACCCGTATTGGTAACACTTCCTCATTGAAATGTAACAAAACAGACAAACTTTCCTGCTTACTGCCATTTTTGATGTAGAGTAATCGCTTTGCCTTCTCTACCTTAGCTCCTGCTACATTACTTAAGATGTCCTCAACAGATAAATCTGTGGGTACACCTGTAATAACCCCTTGTATTGTTTTCTTTACTTGCCAAGCAAAACACTTCACTTTCCTTCCATCTAAAGATGTAAGTTTAATCGCATGATCTCGCTGTTTGGTATCAGTACATGTAATCAATAGATTGCCATCTCTAAGTGGTTTAACATTCACTGTTCCTATGCTTTCATGTAATGCTTTTGTCAGCTTCAATGGATTGACAGAACCGGGAGAATCAAACTGTATCTTTACCTTGATTTCTTCCGTTTTGTTCAAATCAATAACACTATCCACATCAGAGCCCCACGAATCCTGGGACTGTTTTTTCTTTCTTTTAGCTTTGCGTTTTGGCTTCTGCCATTCATCCTCACTGTTGTTTGTTTCTCCCGGGTCCTCTCCTTCCATCTCCACCTCACTCCCTGATCCTACGTCACTTCCTACCATCTCCGCTCCACACCCCAACTCTTCCCATGGCGTCCGCTTACTGTTGAACTACACTCTTATTTTGAAACACACACAAGCACTCACACACACACACACAGATACACAATGGCCGCCATATTGAACATTTGTTACTAGACTCACGCAGCTCGTTAAGGATACGTATGCGGCTCTTTCTGGTGAACATTAGTTTCAACAAAGTGCTGCTTGTTTGAAGCGGTAAGACCACAACCCCGTTTACTTTAATTCTTAGTTACCTTATCTGGCCAAGTTGTATATTAATAGGCACAATTTGGTATTGGCTTAACGTTGTATGTACTGTGAGGACACCTTGCTACACCAGTTAGCGTAGTATTTAGCCCAAAGTTTGTAGGTTTGCTGAATTGTAAGCGAACTCATTTTCTCTTACCAAATAAAACATAAAAAAATATTCATCTGTGAAAATGAAGGAGATCTTGGGATCTTTGCTGTTGTCTTGCGTTAGCAAGAATAGCGTTATCATTACGTTAGCTATCGATACTTTTGAAATGCAACGCTGAGGAGCTGACCTGCTACGAGTATGACTTAAAAAACGTGTTATAACTTTACCAGATAATATGAATCTTATTTTGAAGAAAATTAGCATGAGTCATATATGTAGTTTAAAGGAACCCGCCATTTTTCGGAACGGAAAACGTATCTCATAACACGTTATTGGGCTAACGTTAATAGGCTAACATTATTTGGCTAACATATCGATAGATCACTGAGACACAGGGTGGCTATTTGTTTTTGAAGCCACTTCATAGTTATGTGTCTATGGAGTACATTTTTACATGATAAAGCTACCCCTCTCCTCCCCTGCGTTTGTAAAAATGACAACCACTCTTTACGATAAAGTATCCAGTCTGTTAGCCTGTCTCGTTGGCCAAGGATATTACGATTAGCATCATGGTTGAACTTGTCAATAATACTGTTTCTTTGTTTCCAGTGAATATCGTGAATATTCATTACCGCGGTTTGTTGTGACCGTTTTTGAAGCAAGTGTAGGCTATGTTTCTTACATGTTTTCCATTGTGTTGATGGTTGCAAACAGTGATCATATGCCGTCAGGCTTGGCTCCATAGAAATAGCCTATGGCTTGGCTCACGTTAGCAGTTTCATTGGACATGACTCTCTTCCTATAAAATAATATCCTGACATAGGGTAGGCATGTTAAAGTGATGCCACCATTTCATTTTCTACCTCCCCTCGAGTTAATCAGTTGCGTCGTATCTTTTTCCAGTTCATCCAGCTATTCCAGTTCGTAATGTCATTTTGTGGGGGATTACCGTATGTAGGCTAAATTAGGCCAAGCCTATACATTTTTTGAAAGGTAGGCTAATTGCATACTGAGTCAGAAAATCAATGTTTGCATTTGCCCATAGACTATGTCTGTGTGGCGGAATATATGGAAATGTAGTTGTGGATTTTGAAGGGGAATATAATTTCCCCATACATCCCGTATATTTTCTGAAAGTTTACACCCTTGGGATGTGACATAGTCTAGTCTCCAGAAGGAGTTCCCACGTACCCCCATTAGGTCTACTTTTTTTTTGACTGAATAGCCTATGTCTCGTCGACATGTTCATTGTTGCAAAATGTCCCATGGGTGGTCTTAAGAGGTCATCATAGAACCTGTGGATTAGACTAGAAAATTGTACAACTGTGGATATTGATAATTCACATAACTTTTGAACCAGACATGGTATGAAAACAAGAGGCCAATTTTTCTTCTTTTTCTACTTTCTTTTTTTTCTTAAAGTGTCAGGCCACCATTTGTGGAAATAAGCTCATTTTGCACCTCCCCTCGAGTTAAGCAATTGAGTTTTAGGCTACCTTTTTTCTGTTCATCAAGCCGTTCTCCTAGCCTAGAACTCTAGACGTACCCCTAGCGGTAGCAAATTTGAATTTGCACGGAGGATACGTCTAGAGGCCACTGATAGAAACCCGTTGTATTCTTCCTCTGGCGGCGGATAACCAATCACAGCGCGGTATGTGTACAGGAAATCGTAAGGCGGCTTTGTACGATGACGACAGCCCTGCTCAAACCAGAGCAGAATCGTCTTTTGCTTTAGTTTTGGACGAATTGCACTTGTCATTTTCTTTGAAAGTGAAACAAGAAAGTGCACTGAAGTTTTTCGTTTTGAAAAAGATGTCTTTGCCGTGTTACCGACGGGCTACGGGAAAAGTTTGATATACCAGCTGGTACCACTGGCCGGAACGCTAGCCTATTACGTGGAGAGGCAGTTTGAAAGACAACGCAATCACCCGCCCCTCCATTGAGGTACAGTCTATCAGTGGTCTTCAGACTATACATTCTTATCATATAGTCTGAAGTGTCAGGCTACTGTTCTCCGAGCCTGGCGATACGACTTGCAGCTCCAGCCTAGCATAGTTACTTGAACCGAATTTGACCAGCTAGCATCACGCCCGCTAGCATCTCGCTTAAAAGTAATAAATATTTCCGGTAATTTTCCCATTTAAATGTCTTCTCATCTCTAGTTGAAAAATGTAATAATACTTGCAGAAAATAAAACGTGGCGATTTCTTTGGACGAATTGGTTTGGAACTATTTTCTCATTTCTGCGTAATGATCAACGCGCTTGGCGCAGCAGCACACTCATATCCAAGCAGACCCTGAAAATAGTCCAACAAACACAACAAACGTTCATGTTACATTCGCTACGTGTGTTGATTATTACGCCGAACTGGATTATATTTCCAAGATAATTAAACCAAGGAAATTGCCACGTTTCATTTCAGCAATATCAATTAACAACATTTAAATAATTAAAGTGCAATCAGTACAGTAGAACAACAACATTCAACAACAACAACAACATTCAACTCAAGTGTGCAAAATAAAGTGTGCAGGTTGAAAAAACAACAGGTTAGTTGTAGCTGTTCACTTGTGACACAGTCTGCATGATGCATCACTGCAGGCCATCCTCCTGGGTCTTTCAAAGAACAGTTCAAGGGCCCTACGATAGTTTAACTGTCCAACAAGGGGACCATTAATGCTGATTCGCATGCAGGCAGTGAGGCTGTCACCCTGGAGTCTATTCCTTAGATCCGTCTTTATCTACACACAGAGAGAATTAACATTAGATTTTTAGGCACAGCTTTCATCTAAAATTCTGATAGGATCTAAGATTGTGAGCTGATTATAGACTCACCCTGTTCATCGCAGAGAAGTCCCTCTCACAGTTGACACTTGAGACCGGAATCGTCAGGGCTATTGCACACAGCAGGGACAGGTTTGGATACAGGAGATGCAGCTCATCATAACCTGATGCTATCGAATTCATGATCTCCAGCTGGGTCTTGTCCTGATGGATTAGAACATTTGTCAGTGTCATGAATCTAAAATGCCTGAATAGATAAAAAGAATTGTGTAACTGTAATTGTATGGTAATGACTTGCCTTTAGTACTCCAGTGGAGATGAGGACTTTGAAAGTCACCCATTCCTGGAGAAGTTCCCTCTCCTTGATAATTGGGAACTGCTTTGCCAGCATCTAGAGATGGCTGAGAATCTCGGAGTCATCCCTCTGTTGTCTCTGAGGTCCCAGAACGCTGAAAGCACCAATAATTCCAACTTGCTGGAATCTCAGCTCCAGGTGCTTTATCAGGCCATCTATGTAGGGCTCCATGACCTATCAAAAATGAATGTCATGAGACAAACATAGTCACATTTTGGTCCAAGTGGAAATGTCAGAAATTGAGACTAGTTATTTACACTATAGTCATTTTGATTATTTGCTTACATCTTTCTGAAAACGTCCCCAGAAAGTGGTGGATGCATGTTGCCCTCGTCGCATCCTCTCCTCCTCAGCATCAATGTTGAGGAGCCTCACCCTCTCCTCAATCAGCGCCAGGAAGGAGCCCTGAGCCTGCTGCCCCCCTGCTTCCTTTATCTGTCTCAGGGTCTCAATGGTAACAGGAACCTGTGAAAAAATTATGTAAATGAAGTGTCATATTTAGTGCTGACAACTTGCCATAATGCTACTAATTTATTTATTTATTTTTAAAATAAACTGCTGCTTACATGGTTCCTGATTGCCATGAAGTTCACATCTTCTTTTTGAAACAGCTTAGAAAGCTGGGTCAGGTGAGGCAGGATATCGGCTTGCATTAGCACAGCTGCCAGCCACAAATCTGTACGTGGCACAGTATGTATACAGCCCTCGTGCCACAGGGTCCTTCCTAGTTTCTGCCTCCTCAGCCAGTGTAGCCAGTACTGCAGGCAAATTCCTCTGCAGGTTGGAGATGGCCTTTTCTTGAGAGAGCCACCTAGTGTCCTTAACCTCCTGGTTTTAGATATCATAATGAAAGTCCATTCCATTAATTTTCCATTCACTTGCAATTTTGTGAAAAAATCTTACCGTTACTTTGAGATCAGCAACATTAAGACACTGGCGGCTCTCTTCAGGGCACTGGTTCTGTTTGCACTATTTCTGAAGTACAAATGCAAATCTTGCAAGTGCTTCCTGAAAGTTGTCATGTATGGCACCTCCTCAGCTGCATCTTTGCAAGCCAGTGCGAGACGATGAGCGGCACAGTGGACAGACACTAATCCTGGCCAGGTGTCTGTAAGCAGTTTGGCAGTTCCGTTCTGTCTTCCTAAAACAAAAACATCAGAATAAGGCAAAATGATTCACTAAAGAATGACCATTTACCTCCTGAACTCACTTGCATACCTGTCATTGAACTCACTTGCATACCTGTCACCTGCTCCATCTGTGCCTAGGCCATAGATCCGGTCCTGAGGAATCCCTTTTTTAATTATAGATGTTTTCACAGCCTCCGCAATGGTTGCAGCTGTTCCATCAGGTATTTCAACTAAATCTAAAAACTGACAAAAAAGTTGTCCCTCCTGGTCCGTATACCTGAAATGTATGAACACATTTAATCCAATCATGGTTTTACATACAATATTAAGGACTGTCTAATACCTATTAGAGATTTGTGGTTGCTTCTATACCTGATGTGAATGTCCAATTGTTTTTTCATATGTCTTGGACTCATCAATTTCAATGCCAATTGCCTTAGATGCTTTAATAGCATCTATAACAAGCTCCTCAACAACTCCTGCCAATATCTGCAGCATCTCATCAATAATTCTGTGGGACGTATAGTTTGTCCTTTGATCGATCTGAGAAAATATTACAATTACATTATAATTTTACCACAAGCAAACAAGCACAAAAATAATGCTTCTATACATTTGCATTTTAAATACCTTCAGTTTGGCAAAATAGTCGCAACCAAGGAGGCCTGCTAATTCCAAGAGTGCAGTATAATTGGTGTGGTGTGCCAATTCCCGCTTAATCAGCCAGTAAAGGCATTTAAAGCCACCCATTATGGCTTCATGCTCCAAATTCAGCATTGGCTGAAATGCTTCACTGATGGACACGGCTAAGTTAAAATAAATAAATAAATAATAATTAAAAAAAGAGGTTGAAAGGCAATGATCAAATTAATTTCCTTGAATTTGCTGAATTTCCAATTTATTCCAACACTTACTTTGACTGCGTTGTGCAATGGCAATGGATGAGCTGTGGATGTTTGAGCTCATATGTTGGTCTAGCGCATCACGCCAATAGTTGGTGCAGGGGACCTCAATGAAGGCCCTCTCGGAGACACCACGTGTTGCCCTTTGGCGATGAGTCCTGCACAATCTGCAAAACATCCCTAGGCAGGGAGAGTCAACTTTATTCAATTTTGTAATTAATTTTAATTAAATGATTTATCATATTCTTTAGGCTACATGTAAAAAAAAAAATTGCTATTAAGAATGCTACACTCACCATGTTCTGTGTGGTATAGCCACCCAGAATATTTCGGGTTCACGGCCCACTCTGGGTTCCACCCACTGCTGCGATGCTTAGAGGGCTGGGAATGAGGATGAGGGGGTGGGGGAGGAGGCGGAGGAGGAGGAGGAGGTGGCGGCGCAGAGGGTGAAGTCGGCCGACTTCTCTGAATAAAGTATCCTGATAGTTTTGTCTGTTTTTTTCCATCCATTTTCTGTACACTAGAGAGAAACTAATTTTGTCACGTGTAGTAGCTAATAGCCTGACAGCCTGATTTGTTTCACCAGGCTATCGTGATAAAACAATTAGAGAATTTGCTAAATATATCTAATAGAATAACCAACATGCAAGCTGTTGCTCGAAAACTGTAAATATATTTAGTTTAAAAGAATAGTTATTTTACCTCCACGTGTCCTTCCCACGACATTGACGGGTGGTATTCCAGTTGCCGGATAATTGCCTTGTCTCATAAATTAATAACGTCGGCGTAGCAACAGGCAATAGATGGTGCAGTAGCATGATGCAACCTGCAGATGCCGCTAATGGGCCTTATCGCGCGTTACGGTCTGGTCTAATATAAAACCTATGCAAGGCGGCGGGTCGTCTTTGGCAAGGCGGCCGCCTTTGCTAAAAAACGCTGCTGGAAACCCTGCATAGCCCTGCTGCACGAGCCTTCTAATAGCAATAGCCTATATTTCGCATGAAATGAAAGATTTTTGAACAGCACAGACCGAACGCGAACGCAAAACACTTTACATTGAGTCAATGTAACCTTAGATCTTACTTTCGGTTTCCAACAGTCAGGTCCCATTGATTCAGTGTAAAGTGCCTGTTCGCTTCTGCGTTTGCGTTCGGTCTGTACTGTACCAAATTATTTTGTTCCACTCGCTAATTAGCGCATTTAGCAAGCTCTTTCAACACTCTCCTTTAAGATATTTTCTTGTAGGCTTCAGTCTGCGGCTGTGAATTAGGCTTATCTGCTCCTAATTGCAGGCTTTTAACTATCGAAAAGTGCATGGATTTGGATGAAATGTTTGTATTGATTGTCGATTTGTATCGATTGTTGAAAATGAAAGTATTCTTTACCACCAAAATTAATTATGGCCTAAAACAAGTCCCAGTTCACCGCTGAGCGTAAGTTTCGGAATAGCCAGACTGGGGTAATTCCATGTCAAATCACCCCTGGGGTAATTCCATGTCAAATCACCCCTGGGGTAATTCCATGTTAAACCCCACCCCTTCAGAAATTGATGAAATTTGGTGTATTGGATCATCACATCTGAACATTTAATTTCTGAATATTTTAGCTCAATCGGACCAACGGTTCCTGAGATACACCAGGTCCAATTTTCAGATTTTTGACAAAAATGGGCTGACCATTACTCTAATTTGCTTACCCGTATTTCTGGGTCAAATTCAATAATCTTGGTGTCGTTTGAAAGCCCCAGGCATCTGATTATAAGATTACTTTTTATAATTAGACCCATGTTGACTAAATGACCTTTTGACCTTTACTTTGGACCTGAATTTGACCTTTTGGATCACGTAACCTTTTAGCGACCCCTGGTCTAAAAGTTAGCCGAACATGTTTTGTAGTCAATATCAAAAAAGGAGGTATAATATTTTTCGTTTGTTAGCAATTTTAAAGCAAAGTTTGGTTGAATGTGATGAAATGGTCTTTAAAGGAATTTTTTTTTATCGAAATTGGTTTTTCACTCTCTTACCTAGAGTTGCATATGTGGGTAAAAGCACTTTGGTTTCAATGCATGCATTTTTTTTGCCCAACATGAGTCTTGTGCATGCGCTGCCTGGTTCACAGGTAGAATGCAATACTTGACAATGCTATATTATGCCAATGTGCCTCCACTAATCTGCACGCTGTTGACCCCCTGGTTCGGGCCACCACAGACAATCAAATTCCATGGAGAAGCCGCCTAACAGGAAATGGCCTTGTATCTCAGCCAAAAACATGAAACTTCTTGTGGGCACGAAAGGTCATCTCTCTGACTTAGCTACATCCTGTTGCCATGGCTACTTACCCCGTGGTCACACGGGTGATAAAATCACTGGTGTTGGGCGACTAGTTCCCATTCATTTTCAATGATGGTAGGCAATGAGCGATTAGTACAGGCAATTGAGCAACAGATCGCCTGGTGGGTGGGGACAAAATAGAAATGCAGGCTATTTTCTGCAAAAGTTGGACGATTTAACAAGGCGATTTTTCATAAACGCCAATCAGAGTGAAGCCATGCGTGATGCCATACTTTCAAAAAGAATTTTGATTACACGCCTGTCATGGCGGAGCTAACTCCAAAATCACATTTATCTGTAACAAACTAAGAAGTTAAGGATTTATGACTTGATATTTTGTAAAACGAGGCGGCAAATCAGGTAAGATAAATCTGAAAACATGGGTTTTGTAACACAAAAATACGTCGACATACGTTGTCGCTACCAGACGCATATTTTAGTGTTTGCAGGTAGCAACAAACTTCATACGAGTCACGCCTCCTTGGCAACCGAGTTGCTTGTTCAAATTGCCCAGTTGCCCTCCCGTGTGACCACAGGGTTAGTCTACTTTTTTCCTTGGCCCCCCTCATTGCTGCTTTCAGCTATATTTACAGTTGTTGTTATCGCCTGGTTTAGCATGCTTCAGCTTACTATCTGCTAGCAGCTAATTAGCAGCGAGCTCAACAAATAGTAGGCCTATGCACCATTGAAGTGTACTTGTAGAACTATGGATATTGGAACACGCCACAACGATCCATGTAGCTGATCATAGGTTTGCCTGAGGAAGATTTCTCTGACACATTTATCCTATGCTATAGGCCTAATGAATCTACCTATTCAATCAATATGTGTTTATCCAACTTCTCTCCTGCATGTGAAATGGTGATGTTTGGAATTACCCAAAAGCAATGTATCTGCTTAACTCACATGAACCATTTTATTGATCATTTCAGGAAACAGACCACCAGTCTTCAACACCACCATTGTGCAGTTTTGAAAATGTCTGATAGCGACGACAGTGAGTTCTCCCACAGTGAGCATAGCAGTGAAGCTGAGGAAGTAGAAGAAAATGAGGTAGGCCTAATCTCTGTCAATTTGGTGACCCAACACTGAACTGAGGACCACCAAAGGGGCAGGGAAAAAAAAACATTTGTAAACATTTTCATGACCATCTTGCATCTCTACAGTTTATATTTATTGTAATTGTTCCATTAAAAGGCAAAATCTTCAAAAAGGGAGCTGACATGTCTGTACTAGCTGCTTGTCTGTACTGTGCATCTTATTAGGAAGATGAAGGGGCAGGAAGTGTAGCTGGAAGTGACAAAGGAGAAGAGGAAGGGGAGGACCTGGAAGAGGAAGAGGACTATGATGAAGAAGAAGAAGAAGAAGATGATGACCGTCCAAGAAAAAAGCCACGTCATGGTGGCTTCATCTTGGACGAAGCTGGTATTGACATCAACTAAATGCCTCATGAATTTCAACTGGTTGTTGTCCATGTCAAACCCATTGATAATTTGACAAATGTTTGCAGATGTGGATGATGAGTATGAAGATGAAGAGGACCCCTGGGAAGAAGGAGCAGAAGACATTTTGGAGAAAGGTATGAACTCTTTGAACATTTTTTACTTTGAGTTAAAAAATAAGGGTTAAAGGTGACATTTCATGGCTAATTGCAGTAGAGTACCCTCAATGTTAAAATAGAAGGTAAGGCCCTGTAAGGGAACTTTGATATTTTCAGGAAAAATATGATACTACTGGTCTAATTTCTCTGAAGGTAAAGCCAGGGGTGGAATGTCTCAAAGAACATGAATATAGACCGATGGACTCTGGATTTTTTCCTTTAATTGTGCTTGGGGATAATTATCCGTTTCACTCTCACTCTATATTTAAATTTAGCTTATTACCTCCATTGTGTGCCTGTCTGTGTACAAGATAACTCGAAAAGTACTGCACGGATTTGGATGACATTTTCGGACAATGTGTGTATTGGGACAAGTAAGAACTGATTCGAATTTGGTGGCGATCGATCATCCAGAACACCATCTGTGACCACATTGTCTTGCCGGAGGTCTGCGCTCTCTGAGCGCTTTTCTAGTTGTTATTAGTGGTGTGTACCGTACTGTTTGATGAGCTATGGGTGCAGTGGCATCACCTTGGTGCAGAAACGTTCTTAGGATGCATGCTCAAATATGCAATTAAAGATTTTTTTTTCTTATTTTCTTTCAGCTAGGCTATAATTCGCACGCCACATCTCATTCAAGAGCCACGCATAGTTGAGAATATGGTAGATTGTTTCTTTCCACGTAGCCGATCAGCTCACTACTGCAAACAGAGCCGGCAGTACAGCTGAAGTCTCGATCAGTGGAGCGCAGATTGATTTCCGGGGCCAGTTGCTGTCGGTCATGTCCGTGCATGCTTAAAGCAAAATTAAATGAAAAAGTCCTAAGTACTGCAGTGTTCCAGTCGGTGTAGTAGTATGTCGTGATCAGCAGTGTTTAAGGCAGCACTGAGATCTAATAGCTCCACGACAGATGTTTTGCCTGCGTCAGTATTAACTTTATTAACCACCTTAATAAGAGCTGTTTCAGTACTGTGATTGGATCTGGAGCCTGACTGAAATTTATCAAAACAGTCATTTGATGACAAGAAGGCAGTAAATTGATTGGAAACTATTTTTTCAATGATCTTCCCAATAAATGGTATATTGGATATAGGCCTATAGTTGTGAAACCCCCGAGTGATCCAGGCTAATCTTTTTCAGTAGCAGTTTTACTACTTGGGGATAGTGCCATTCTCCGAAGAAGAGTTTATAATCTGAGCAGATCAGGTGTTACACGGTTACAACAGATTTCAGAAAGCTGGTTGGCAAAATGTCCAATTCACATGTGGAAGAGCTGCGATCTGTTTCCACCAGTGCCCTGTAATCAATAGAGCTTGGTATAAAGTTTGGTTCTCCACTTTTTGATGACATACATTCTAGGTGTTGAGCTGTCTGTGACTCTGCAGTTTTATTTACTCTGATATTATCAAAAAGCATGCAATAACATCCTTTGTAATAACTAGGTCAAGTGTATGACCTTGAGAGTGAGTTGGTACATGGATGTGTTGACACAGATCAAACGTGTCTATAAGTGTAAGTAGATCCTTGGCATGGGTATTTTCTGTGTTATCCACATGAAAATGGTCTTGGTGGTCTGTAGACGGTCAATAATGAAATGTTGGGAGAACCCTAATCTCCAAAAGATAACTGTGCATTGAAAAGAAGCCTGAAAGAAATTTGCTACTGCTCCTCCCCTAGTTGCTCTTGCCACACTCATGAACTTATCATTTGTGGGAGCTGTTTCTATGAGTGTGGCAGTACCATTTGATTCATTCAACCATATTTCAGTCAATAGCATAAAATCCAGGTTATATGAGGAGATAAGATCATTTTTCAAAAATGACTTATTCACAAGTGATGACTTAAGTTTGTGTTAAAAGTATGCTCTCAATGGCACCCCGGTAGAAGGTTGTGAGTGCTGAAGGAGGGAGACTGGCTCTCCACATCCTGCGCAGGAAGTGGAGACGTTGCCATACTGTGTGACAAGGGAGATGGTGTTGTTGTCCATGTCCGGT
Organism: Sardinella longiceps; assembly: GCA_027497455.2. NCBI lineage: Eukaryota > Metazoa > Chordata > Actinopteri > Clupeiformes > Clupeidae > Sardinella > Sardinella longiceps. The sequence continues at coordinate 8,978,126 of JAODXP020000021.1, read as the reverse complement.
CATCAGTAATAGGAACTTGGTGCTTTTCACTGATTCCACAGCACTACCATTGATGGTTAGAGGTGTGTGTGGCTTGTGATTCTTTCTGAAGCTGACTTTTATTTCCTTTGTTTTGTTGACATTGAGGTGTAGCTTGTATGTGTCACACCAGTTGATGAGATGCTGAGTCATCATCGTTGTTGATTAGGCCAACCATTGTTATCAGCAAAGTTGATGATGTGGTTTGAGTTGTATCTGGCTCAACAGTCATTGGTCATCAGAGGACTCAACACGCACCCCTGGGCGACCCCTGTGTTCATGATGGTGATCTGTGACAAGTTTTTGCCAACTCTTACTGTCTGTAGTATGTTGGTTAGAAAGTCCAGTAACCAGTTGCAGAGTGGGGTGCTGATGCCTATGGTTTGGAGTTTGTCCACCAGGTGTTGTGGGATGATGCAGAGTAGTACTATATAGAGTAGTACTATATTTTAGTCCAGTGCACATAGTTTCAAGGATATGAAGTAGAGATGGCTCAAAATGCTGTTTGCCTGCATCGGTTTGCTTTGAATGACTAGGTGGTGTACAAGATGTCAATAATTCTGTTTTAATTATTGTTTTTTTCTGCTGTAAAAGAAGGGTTTTTATGGTGTAATACTTTTATTGACTATTGAAAATTGTGTTCACAGTCATCTGCATGAGCTATTATGGAAAATTTAACAAAAAACGAATAATCATTTGGGAGTGTAAAAGTAATATATGCATTGAAATGTGTCCCAACATCTTCCATCCCAAGGACTATGCATAGTTTTCTAATGTATTTCAATGAAATTATGACATTGGCTATGACATTGGGCTGAAACCCCAGTCCCAAATAGCATCTTAGCAAGCAATGCTAGACAAGACATTTCATGTGGGTATGACGTCCTGATGTTTCACTCTATACGCTGTGCTTGCTAAGTAGTCTAGCAGAGGGCAATTGCCTATGTTTGTGCTTGCAACCCTTGCCTCAGAGCGCTAGAATCTTCGCTCTGCTTTCTTCCAATAAGAAAGAAAATTCAAAATCTTATTGTATCAGACACATTTCTATTGATATTGTTTATCTGTCTTGTGATGCATATTATTATTGTTTTATTGCCAAGCCCTACTTTGCATAGACTGTTGCATGCATCACAAAATCCTGGAGGGACTTGTAAGAAAGTCATAAAATTTAAGTTACCTTGGTGAAGATCAGCCTACATTGTCCGGTAGTTGTCCGGAGTGTGAACAAAATGTGTAGACTTTATTTTTACTTTGTCACCTCAAATGTTAGTCTTTTAACATGGTGCCATATGTATAAATAGTAGTACAGTTCATTTGCTAAACTCTGACAAAGTGTGTTTGATGTGCTAGTCTTCTGGAAACTTACTTCTATGCCCACATTTTTTTTTATTTCTCATGCATGCTTCCTTCAGTTAACGGTAAAAACTACCAGTCTTTTCCTGCTCTTTGTTACACACTAACTTCTAAGACAATTAATATCATCCTTACATAGTGTTTAATTCCATATCCATGTACACACTGTTTAACCTGATGTGACAGTGGCATTCTAATGTGTTGGTATACATGCATTTGGACAGAAGTTGGGGAGCACTGAGTGGCCAACATGCTATTGGGCTGTTCTGTTGGCTGTTGTTAATATATTTGTAGTAGACTGTTAAAGAGGAACATCAGCTTCATGTAGCTTAACTTTTTTGTGAAGTCACAAAGCAAGAGTGGGGCAGGAGCTACAGTATGTGTAAACATATCTTGTAAAGGCTCAAATGCATCATTTGCTCAAATTATAGCTTTAGTCTCTAAACAGTCAATACGTCGGCAAACCGATTCTTATTAACTGAACAGCCAATCAAATACATGCCTTTATTCATACAAATAATATACTGTTGAGCCTGAGCCAATGACACAAGAACCTTCTAAGCCAAAGGAATGGACAGTGAGAAATTGGCGGAATTTGAAAGGTTTACTCAATTAATAGTCATTAACTATACAATCAATGACATTTTTAATCATTGATCTGTGGTCATAATGATGCAAGAATTGATTTTCCTACTTTGACTTTGACTTAAACATATTTGAAATCATGGCACAAGTCAATCAGCAAAGGCTTGACCGTTAACTCTCTTTGACTGTTTTCTGAAAGTCCTTGTTCACTTCCATTCCGCAATTGGCTTCTGGTTCTTCCTGTTATTCAAAGGATAAAAGAGGCACATGACTGACACATTTCACTCTTATTTGCTCTGAACTACCCAAAACAGTAACAGTAATAATTTAATGATCTTTAGTTGGCGATGAATGTGTTTTAGCCTAAGCTCCACAGCTTTTGGCATTTCCATATGATAGTGTTTCAGCACTCTTTCCTGGCTGTTGCGCTTTCAGTACTCCACAAACCCATCCAAGATTTTGATCGAAATAATGGGAAATTATTTTGCATGCGCCATTTTCAGTGCCGAGTGTGCAGTCTTGTTTGTGTACATTATTAGATGAGATTCAGTGGTTGTTGTATTTGCTACACATTATTTCTGTTTATTGTCATCTGTTACTCATCATTGTGTTGATTGCATCATATATGTTATTACATGGAATCACAGCTGCTCATTAATATGTCTTTTTCCCTCCCTGCCATTTGGTTATTTTGTTTTACCGGGGGCTTTGCTGCCCTTTATTGCCTGTCTCCTGGACAATGAACAGAGGAGGTAGAGGGTGAGTGTTCTTTTATGTAAAATCCTTTTCTGTAAGGCCTGTTAAATTGTGGCAATATTCATGATTGTTTTGGTTGGTTTTGTAACGGCATGGGCTTGTTCACACACCAACCCATAATAAGGGACAAGAGAGGGACATACTAAATAAATATAACTTCTTGAAAAAGGTGTAATTAAACCAAATATCAAAATCAATATTAAATTATGTGTCTAGGGTATGTTGAATGCAGTATTGTGCATGTATGGATGCAGTGAGAGTCTAGTAAATTAGATCAGAATAAGAATGTTAGCTGTAAAGTAAAAATCATAATTAGTGTGAGAGAGGTGAATAATGATAAAAAGTCTGCCAGTGAAAGTGGTGAATCAAATAGTACCTGCATAAAAGAAAAGAGTGCCTAACTGAAAAAGAGAGAGAAACCCTTGTATGACTCAACCTTCTGAATGCAGGTGAAAACTATAGAGCAATTAAGCTAGCCCGGACACATAAGTCCAGGACTGTCCCTGCACTGACTGTACTAGACCCATAGGGGTTATGGCTTTACACTCAGTGTAGCCGGTGGTCCGCTCCACACACAGGTCTTGAACGTGCCACCCAGCCAGCTACAACAAACCCCTGGCATGGGAGTCGAATGTCCATATCACTGAGCTAATAGCTGACACCAGACACACATTTTACTGTGATTTTTATACTTGTAATCATATGCATGTGACAAATAAAAAGTCCTTGTATTGTAATTTGGATGCTAGGGAAGGTTCGGTCCTAATTTTGCCCTGGTAAGACCCTGACGCTAATGAGCTGGCTTTGTTTTTCTCAAATGGGGCACACTTAGCCTAAGCTATCCTTTGAAACCTAGCTTAACAATTGTAACGTACTTGTGCACGAGAATGAACTGTTGTTCAGTGTTGTTACACAGTGTCCTAATTGAACGCGATGGGACTGCATGTGTGCGACAAGAATTCCATCACTTTGTTTTCTAATGGGATGTTGTAATTGAATGCTACACAATGCAGCGCAAGTAGTCGCATTGCTATGCGACTTTTTGAAAAGATTTTAGTCGCTCGACCCGTTTCTATTTTACTCGCACAACTTGCGTTGCTCAGCTACATTGAATGTGTGTCAGACAAAAACCTGCTGTCAGCCTCTTATTTAAAAAAACACTCAACTGGTTTCTTAAAATAAAACATACACAATGTGAACACGCCCTTAGGCTTTATTACATATGTGACCCTGCACAGCGAAATCAGTCGCATTGGCATTTTTTTCTAAATTAAGTTATTGCATTCTCGTGAAAGGCAAGAAAATAACCTTTCAAATGATACCACTATCGATAGTATTGGCCAACAAATGACATAGATAGGAGCGTTCAAAGTGTTACAATGTTGCAAGTCAGAAAAATTGAAAAGCGGAGAAAAACAACGCTGAAGTTTATTAGCTTGTTGCAAGGGAGTTATTAGGCTAGCTATTTTGAACATAATGCTATCAGTGAACTCAGCTGAATTAATTCTGCTACTAGTCCAACCAAACCAGTTAAATGATATCAAGCCTACTTATCTAACATGCAACCAAGACAGGAATACCCCTATTTGTGGACTTTACACAAAATATGGATATAACATGGATATAACTTGAAGCTCACCGTAAAGGTAAGAGCCAGTGGATGGTTTGGTATTTTGCTATGAAGTAGGCTAGGCTACGCAACATGCAATGTGTGGATGCAGCTGTTAGTATGGGATTTATGGTTGTCATGTCCCTCATCTGAGTGATATCCTTGAAGCAGAAAAATCAGCAGACAGTTAATACTTGGCTTGTGCCGTTTATAGCAATACCGAACGCTGAACAGCTTATTAAACTCCCAGTTATGCCAACTAGCTGCCAGCTGAGCACCAACTAGCCAGCTTCCAACTCCGTCATATTCTCCACCTGACGTTAGCTCCATCTAGAGGAATTTTATGGACCCCAACACAATCTGCAAGTTACTTCTAGCCTAGTTTATGAAAATGAAAAAGCCCTTTACATTCAGATAATTATTTTTTCTTATAATCTATGACGAATGTTCACATGCCCTGCTGTAGTTTACTGTACAAACCAATTAGCACTAGAAATCTATGACAGCTAAGTTAGTACAATGCTAAATGGATACACCTTCTCAACAAACACATTTTTAACCCATTTAAGGTATGAATTTCGGCATAAGTAAACAACAATCTGAAAGGGTAGACTTTATTCTGTCAAATTATGCTGAAATGTGAAATTCAACTTTTTTGGTGCAAGCATTCCATTTTTAGAATTTTCTCAGAAACGAAGCTTCTGCAAAGCGACTGATTTCGCTGTGCAGAGTCACATATACTGAATATTACATATTTAGTACAAATAAGAGGTTGATGAAATGCAATCATTAAGGTCATGAAATTTAGTTATATTCATGAAGAGCCAATTATAATAGAATTGTTTTATTGTATTTTTAAGTATAGTCAAAAAACCTGCCTTACTTATTAATTTGTTGATATCTACTGATAACACTACGTTAATGACCCCGCATCTATGCTAGAGGAGCTGTTATGATAAATTCATATTTCATAATTATGGTGATTTGAAATGGGTTGCAATGACCTCATGGTCTATAGTAGTCATAGTCCATAGATTGACTGACATGGCACATTTCAAATTTGGTTGTCTGATTTTACCACGGTGATGGTAGATTGCCTCTAAGAATTCAAGCTTCTGATCTTGCTGCTTTTTGTTCCTTCAGCTTCTAACTTGGACCCTGTGGTGGAGGATCACTCTGGGTCCCGCAGACTTCAGAACCTGTGGAGGTAGAGCATCTTTTCATATTACTTTTTGCCTTCATTAGAGAAAATATAAGCAATTCGTAGGTTATTCAGTGACTGTGGTTACAGTCAGAGTAAATTTGGAATAATGTAATATGCCGCTTTAAGAAAGAACTCAAACTTATGGAGCAACAGTTTTCTACAGGAATATTCTATCACCTTTTTTAGTCTTTTTTTAGTCGTTTTTTAGTCTTGAAAGACATTGTGTAGTCCATAAATAGGTGTAGCTGTAAAGTACGAACACAAATTCTCTTTTTTTTAGATTTCTTTTTGGAGCATTTCTTTTTTTGGAATTGGAGTTGTATATCCAATTACTTGTTGACACAGGCATCCTGCAGCTATTCATTTATATGCTAGAATATAGCCATTCTCACTTTTTGCACATATTGTACTACAGTAAAGCACTACAGCTCTGTTACAGCTGTTAGATGTAGTCATTAAGACATTAGTGTTACCGTATTTTTCCGCCCTGTAAAGCTCACTTAAGACATGAATTTTCTCAAAAAGCAAAGCTGCGCCTTATACGTGGATTAATTCTGATGCGAGGGCCCGTCGTCATGGCTAGTGGCTTCAGTTCTGGTTGTGCTTAGGCTACTGTGCATTGGCCAAGAGTGTTGCAAAGTAGGCGTAATATAGTTTACTGTACTTAGCCAGAGAGGGTTTAATAGGAGTGGTAAACAGGCTTTGGCTTCACTGACCAAAACCTAGCTGCCGTGTGCAGAAAACTGGAGGCCAGCTTTCAAAGCCTCGCCCGCAGGTATTAACATAGCCGAGTGTGGCCGAAATTGGGTGCTTGCAGGGCGGAGAGCCCAGCCAAATCCACGTGACACAAAGCATATTTGAACCACGTGGGGAAAAAACTCTCTTTGGACACTACCAAATTTCAGAAATGCTTGTTCAAAAAGTGAGTGAGACAATCACACAGAAAGCTTCGGAGGGGGAAATTACACAAGATCTGAGCAGATTTTTTTTAACTCTACAGGAAAATAAATTTCTATGCACATGGTTTCAATAATGTGAAATACTAAAAGGCTTGTTCACCAGAACACTTAAAAGGACTTGAAATTTCAAAGGGCTAGTGATCCATACTTACTTTTTAAGATTTATATACAAGTTGGGTAAACAACTGTAATTTTTTTAAAAGATATCTTTTTTTTAAGAGAGGCAGTCAGCTACCTGTCAGCCACTGGTTGATTTAACTGTGAATGACCCCTTAACCTTGTTTAAACTGACTTGTTCATTGCTTTGACTGGTTGTTTGACTGGTTGTTTGATTGGTTGCCAGAGCTGTGGTCTTAGCGCTATTCTGTTGCATGCAGAGGCAGTTTCTTAACAGTCTCCTTTGCTTTAAGCCCCTTTGCATTGAGGACAGTGGCAATCTTGAGTCATTGAGACATTTTCATTAGGAAATTATGGTAATTAATGGGAATTAACAGGAATAAATGGTTTTTTTTTTTAATCTGAACACTTTGGGGCTTTGATATAGGTGGAAAAAGTATATCCTAGTTTAATCCTGGCTAAAACAATCAGATTGTTGCCCATGCAAAGAAAGTGGAATAACTCGTACACAAACACACCTCCATCCATTGTGCAAAGATCTTCATATTAACCGCATCAAATGAACCCCTCCCCTTTGTTTATGGCAAATTCTTTTATAAGATTTATTCTTTAAGGTTACCAAGTGCTGTCAGTAGCCTTGGTGTTAAATGGCGAATGAAGAATGATGAACTGCCAGCTGACACTAATGGAAAATAACTGAAAATATGTTTCTTTGCTTCATAATTTAGCTTTGGCTTCCATTACCAAATGTTCTCATTCTTATTCCTACCAACAGCACTCTGCTGCCATGAAAAACTGGGCTATGGGTTGATTGATCCGGGACTATTGCTTCAAGTCATTCATTGTCATTCATTCATTCATTCATAGTTTCCTATTTAATGAAAGTTTGTGCAGTGCTCTTATCATGGGTTAGATCCTAGTCTGTAAAATCATAGTTCACTAGCAATGGTTTTGGGATTTTTTCTTTTTTCTTTTCAATGAAATCATTGAATGCTAAATGAAAGAATTTGTGTTTGTGCGTTTATGTGATTAAAAAAAAAATGGTCAAATACATTTTTCAAAACTTCCAAAATTCCCAAACCAATGTTTCCATGGAAAGGGTTAGGAGTTTTCTGCCCCTTTGCAAAAGTAATATGTAATGTTGTTTTGTTTTATTTTTTCAGAGACTCAAGAGAAGAGGCCTTGGGAGAGTATTACATGAGAAAATATGCAAAATCCTCTGGAGGAGAACAGTGAGTATAAAATTAACAAATCAGATTTCCAAAGAGCTCTTACTTTGCACCGTTTTGGGTGTAATGTACAGTACACTGTCTAGATTTCGTCTATATGTTGACAGGTTTATTTGAAAAACTGTTTTACTGGATGGATTGATTGGTTGGTTGATTGATAACAAATTATGTTGATCCTGTCCTGTTCTTGATCTGCGAATGAGTGCACAAAGACCTATATAAGTTTACCTTTTCTAGTTTCTACGGAGGTTCAGAGGATCTGTCTGATGACATCACCCAGCAGCAGCTTCTTCCTGGTGTGAAGTATGTGGAGATATTCAGATATATATTTGTTATTGATATTATATATTATATATATATATATATATATATATATATATATATATATATATATATATATATATATATATATATATATATATATCAAATAAATATATAATATATATATTTGTGGATATTGATGTATATAATGAACTGTATGTGCTGTATCTGTACGTTCTGACGGAATTTGTCTTGGCTTTTTGTTTAGAGATCCTAATTTGTGGACAGTCAAGTGTAAGGTATGGAGTTAGTCCTTTCTCATGTTTCCACATACAATCCACAATTTAATTGCTGGAAAAAGTAAATGTTGAATTTCTATCCTTTGTCAGATTGGGGAGGAGAGGGCTACTGCCATTGCCTTGATGAGGAAATTCATCGCTTATCAGTTTACTGACACGGTGAGTGTTCATCCAGGTTGTTGGGGGTTGGACAAACTCAGACCCGTACCAGTCAGGGTTGCAGGGTTTCCCGCAGAACCAGGGGGGAGGGGGCGTCGCCTGAGGGGGGCACAAATCTCAAATCTGAAGTTTTACTAAGTTGCCAACCAGGGGCGCTGCTAGAAAAATTTTGGGCCCTATGACAAAAAAAACAATTTTGGACTCCTCAAATATTGATTTTAATATTAACATTTTCTCTGGGCTCCCCTGTCAGTGCCAGGCCCTTAGAATCATGCTAACTTTCCTCCCCTTATTTACTGAACAAATAAATAAAGTAATCAAAGTAAGCAGGCTACAATCACAGAGCAATTAAGTGCCATCAGATATTTTTGGAATTGAGTATTCTGTTGATTATCCATAAAATTGATAGAGTAATGGGATAATTTTGAGGTTTTAAACAGCAATATCAATAACATGTTATGCAAGATGACAAGCCTGTTAAAATGACCAAACCTTTGGTTATTATTCTTGACCAACAATGTTTTATCCCAACTGTTTAATGTAAAAAAGAAAGAAAGAAAAAGAAACCTTTGCCCCAAGGCTATTGGCTTCTAAAGTCATTAAATGCATGTGTCATCTGATATTGTACCAATTAGTAAGTAAGTAAGTAAGTAAAATTTATTTCTAAAGCACATTTAAACACAGTTTACACTGACCAAAGTGCTGTCTAATTTGCACTATTACAGTATGTAGGTAATAGTAGTAGGCTAAATTAGGCTCCTTGCAGCACAGCCATAGGCTACTCATGGCAGATGGCACAATCTTGGTGTGAAACAGGTGACATGAATGAAATTCAACTGGACTATACTGGACAATAAATGCTATTTGACACTCGTTTTAAGTTTACAAAAAAGTACAAAGACGATTGTAGGCCTATCTCCTGCATCAAATCAATCAGCAACATAGCACAATGAGGAGACGGGCAGGGAGCGTGTGTGTCTGTGTGCGCAACCGAAGGGAGAGAGAGAGAGAGAGAGGAAGAGAGTGGATGGCCAACTTGGTGCGCGTGCTTTACAATTCTAATATTGTTAATCATTACTAGGCATAGGCCAACTAGGCAACAAATTATTGCAAATACCGTAAATAGCGCTAATGTTAACATTATTTATATTAATCAGAAATTGGCTACCGTTGACCGCTAACTGCTTTTATTTGGTGACTTTGGTGAACTGCTGTTAACGTGCCGATTTTTTTCTGTCAAGATGAGCATTGACAGTTACGTTAAGCCACGACCAGGTGTCCTACCCACGACCATGGCATGTATTTCCAGTTGTCGGTTAATTAGCGTATTCCTGTAAACTAACAATGTCGGCGTAGCAACAGGTAATAGATGAAGCAGTAATATAGGCTACCATATGTAACCCTCAGGTGCCGCTATTCGGGCTCATCGCGCAGTGATAATGATGCAGCCATGTCTTACTTATGTTGGCCTATGAAAAAAAAAAAAAAAAAAGGCGGTTGAACGTAGGCAAGGCGGGGGGCAGCTTTTGGCAAGGCGGCCGCCTTGCCTATAAAGCGCTGCGGGAAACCCTGGGGTTGTGGTTGGGTTTGGCAATGGGTTATTAACCTCCCATTTTTTCAGGGGATAACCAGCATAAAAACTGCAATGCAGACACATTAGTTTTACTTAAAAGTTCTAGACTTTTAGGTCTATTGTCAAATATTTTTGCACCAAAATTTTACTTTGATAACATTTTTTAAAAACTTTTTGCATGCCCTATGCCATTTCTCTGGAATTGCAATCTGTTGTTTATATTGTTTGACTGGAGGTCTCTGCTCTTTCTGTTAGGATTATGGGCCGTGTCATTGGATAGAGTTTGCGGTCAGATCTTTTCAAACCGTTAGTGACGAATAGGTGTCTTACTGTTTTTATCCTGTTTAAACAGCCCCTCCAAATCAAGTCTGTGGTTGCCCCTGAGCATGTGAAGGGATACATCTATGTGGAGTCTTACAAGCAGACCCATGTGAAGGCTGCCATAGAAGGAGTGGGAAACCTGCGCATGGGCTTCTGGAACCAGCAGATGGTCCCCATAAAAGAAATGACTGATGTACTGAAGGTGGTAAAAGAGGTGACTAATCTCAAGCCCAAATCCTGGGTCCGCCTGAAGAGGGGTCTTTACAAAGATGACATTGCTCAAGTAAGTATTAGAGATTTTGAATAAGGGTCCAAGCTGTTGTAATACTATATATTTTTGTTCCATTAATGCTTAGTGTAGCAGACACTAAGACTAACACTTTCTCTCATTTTCTAAACTGGTTCCAAATTTGTGTCTCACAATCTCACAAAACTGAAATTACTCATCAGCCTATAAGGGTGCATTAAACTTGATTATCATCTTTCACGTCGTTTCACTTCGCGGCGCATTACAGACAGTACGGGAAGCATCCATGAGTGACAGGGGCAAGGAAAACTCCCTTGGCTTTACTAATAATTCGTTTTTTAGGAAGAAACCTTGGGCATCCGTAGTGGGGTAGGGGTTGGTGGCAGGGAGGCAGTGGAGGACGGGAGGTTCACCGCTCAGTCAGTGCGTCGGGGCAGAAGAGGCAAGAGAAACAAAAGAAACAACATGATTAGGCCAGTCTAGGAGGATATCACTTCATGATATAGATATGTCATATTGTATGTCAGTGTGAGGAGAGGGAAAGAAAGAGGAGGAAGAGGGTTGTACTGGATGGCAAGTGTGCAGTAAGTGGCAGTACTAGGCTATCGCAGCATAACTAAGCAAAGCCTCTGAAACAACTCCATTGGCAATGGTCTCCTCTCTAGAGGATGCTATGCAATATTTTGAAACATGTTGATACAGTTTGTATAAAACGCATATTAAAAATGTTTTATCTTGACTTGTAGTTGGTGATGTCTGAGCGCAATACTGTGATTTCCATTTTTCACTCCATTCACTGAATTTAGTCCGTGCAGATTAGTATCAGAGAAAACAAAACTCAAGTCGAAGGTCATTTTAAATCAATCTCTCCTAAAGGTTTTACCAGATAACAGAAATGAGGTCGTAACAGTTATGCTGGGTTACTGAATGAAAAGTCTATCCGATCTCTCTCATAAAACGAAATTGATTGTAGAATAGAGCCGTAAGTGTTTACGACAGTCTTGACATTTTGACATAGCAGAGATTCAGATAAAATTATGGGTTATACTATTTTAGCACATTTTGTAATCTGCTATATATGGCATTTGAAAGTGCTTCTGTAGCCTACTGTAGAGTGCTCTGGTAGGGCTCCACTGACGCCATAGTAGAGCTTTAGGCTACCTATTCTGGAACACTGACAAGCTATCTCCTACCTGACAAATTATCTCCTACCTGGCGTTTTATACAGGGGTGTGAAACAAATACATATTATGAAGGGACAAATGAAGGACAAATGGCTTCTTAGTTCAAAATGGTTTGAGTAGAAGGTGATCACATTTAGAACTAAAGGGATTTGTCTAGCTTACGAAGCTCATTTGAAACTTTCTCGCGGTTCGTTTAAGAAAATGACGGCGCTTTGGGTTGAGGTAGTGCTAACAATAAAAAATCACCATCACGTTACCATTGATGATCCTTCCTGAAGTGTAGAAATGTCTTTTCAAAGCTAAGCCCATCTTAGGCGGAATGTTTCCTGATAGACTGCAATACGATCAAACCAATGGATAGGCTAAAACAGGCAGCAACAACATCCAATCCTAAAAAATTGAGCACTGGGTAAGTACCACAGGTAGTTGTCAAATATCACATTGAAAATACAGGCTTTCCCACTATTGAAGACTTATTCATTGAAACAAACCCAGATTATTTTTCTGAAGTGGCAAAGAAAAGTCAGTTTTTGTTATCATGTGATCAAAAATGTGCAAAACTCAATTTTTTTAAAATCTACACACACACACACACACACACACACACACACACACACACACATATATATATATGGGCAATTCCACAAAAAAGTAAACCTCACCTTAAAACTTTAAGTCTCACCTACATGGACATACAAATTCTTTCAGAAAACTTCCAATACAAAAAAGTATTGTCTCGATGTAAATATTCAACTGAGCAAGTTTCGAAAGGATATCTGTTTGTTAAAATTTTTACCCTATTCAGCTATAATGTAAGTCTATGGAGGGGCTTATAATGGGCATAAGTGGGTGATAACACACACAAAGCTGCAATACTATCAGTTATTTTTCATTGTTATATTACTATTTATCTTGTTACAGGTTAAAATCCACCGTTCACAATTGTTTTGTATCGTTTTGGAGGGTTCTTCCAGACGTCACGTCCATAACGTCACATCCATAACGCCATGTCTCCCAATGAAAACCAACTTTTTTTACATTTACATTTGAAATTAAGTCTTTCTCTGTCTTTACTGAGGTGTCCTGTTTGGTATGAATGTAGTAATATTTACATTTCTGTAGAAATTTCACACACTTCACAGCAAAAACTACGCTCTCTCAAAAGTTTGTCCATTTTTCGTCACGTCCATAACGCAAATTGAAAGGCTCATATTCTTATGATGCAAATCATGATATTAATTTTTTCTGTTTGCCTGTATTCAGCCATGGAGTTTGCAGAAGAATATGAAAAAAATTGTGAAATACTGCTAGGTTTGCTGAGGTTATGTGGCCTTTTGTTCATCAATAATGCACGAAAATGTCACGTCCATATATGCTATATATATATATATATATATATATATATATATATATATAATATAATATAATACCGGATTAGGAGAACACATAGAAAGAAAAGAAATTGAGATGTTTTTATTTTAATTTAATTCATCATTATTATTTTTATTTTTTTAAGCTATGAGCACTCAAAGTTGGCAAAAATGGTGTTTTTTTTTATATAATCATTTTATAAAAAAGGGGACTATGAGAGAGACATGTTGGATATACTACTTTTATATCGTCTACAAAGTGACAAATTATTGAAAGAAAAGACAATGGGTTTGCCTTCCCTCTTGTACTTGAAAATAGGCTATAAAATTGGCGTTTTTATGAAAAACTGCTACCTGAAATTCTACGCCCCTCTGTGATGGTCTTTTATGCCCATTCATGGTGACAAGTAATTTAATTAGCTTTGAAATGTCTGTCTTTGGGGTGTTCTTGACATCATTCAACTAAATGTATTGGCCCAGTCATAACTTTTCTAATGTGATATCAGTGTCAAATTTGACATGGAAATATCTACAACTTCACTTAACTGAAGTCATATCTTTGTTGGATTTGGGTTTGTTGTGAAATTGTCATGTGTTGTGGAAATGTCTTGTAGATATATTTGTTTGTTTATGTATGTATTTATTTATTTAAATGCCTTTTTTGTCTTAGGTTGACTATGTTGAACCCAGTCAGAACACCATTTCATTGAAGCTGATCCCACGGATAGATTTGGATCGCATTAAAGCTCGTATGAGCATGGTAAGGCTTTATGCTAATTAGTTATGCCATTATTTTCCAAACTGTGGGCCGCATGGCACCACTACATCAAATTATGCCTAGCTGCTAGAAGCTGGTAGGCAATTTGTGGCATTGTGTCAAAGAAGTTTTATAGAAGTTTTGTTAAGGCGATGGATATGCTCTATATTTGTGCTCTATATGAGTTTGCCTTTCCTTCACAGAAAGATTGGTTTGCCAAAAGGAAGAAGTCTAAGAGGCCTCCTCAGAGGTTATTTGATGCTGAAAAAATCAGGTAAAATTCTTTATACATCTTTTGAAAAATAATATTAATAAAAAAAATAAAACAAATCAGGGCCTATGCAAGTATCTTTCAGCTGAATTTACCTAAATTTATCTTAAACTACCAAGTTAAGTCATATGATGTTTATAACACTTGGGTTAATTGGTGGCCGTTTCACTCCGACTATTGCATCTGGGTGATGATAGGGAAAATGCAAGTTTTGTCCAGTGACTATTTCGGAGCTGTAGGTATAAATGTAAGCACGAACCTGACACACTAACGAAATGGTGAAGAATTGCGTATCTTGAAGAGGGAGACTTTAACATTACTTTTTTCTGTGTATTGTTTTGTCTTGATAACCACAAGTATATTTTTGTCATTTGTTGTTATTGTCTCATCCTGTTAATAATACACTGTATGCCATTTCCTCCACATTGCTAACAAAATATTAATTGTCCACATCAGTGATGGCAATACAATCTTTTAAGACAAATGGCCTGCCATGCGCAAGACTGCTACAGATCACAACTTTGATTAGGCTTTTTTCTTATGGTTTTTCATACACCACAAGTTTATGTCTGTTCATAATTGTGTTCGTTGCAGACAAGAGTTGTTTAAGGCTTAATCTAGCAGTTTGACATAGGCTGCGTCCCATTCCAGGGGCTGCGACCTTTCAGGGCTAGATTCGTGGGCCAGATGCGTCATAGTTGGGCAAATAGTACTGTCCCATTTCGGAGGATACTTCGAATTCGGCCGACAAATCCACCCTTCTTTCCCCCCGCAGCGAAGGATCCATCGGTGTATCCTTTGTGTACTACCCAACCCACAGTCCGTTAGCGCTGCTGACGTTTGGGAGCAAAGATTCCAGAGCAGAGCTCTATAGAATGTTCGTTTCAGACAAACATATCGCGGGTAAAATGCAAAAATACAAACGTAACGTAAATTAATTTACATTTAGATGTAAGTATTGGTTGTAATCTCATGGCGAAATATTATAACGGAGTTGTAAACAACTTGTGTTAAACTTGTATCAACTTTGATGACACATTGGGCATACAGGAGTTTCTCATGCTAAACTTGACGTGACCAGGGATATTGAATGACTGGATAGGCCGGCACGCAATGAACAAAACCATAGGAGCCGGAGGGATAAATAAAACATATCGTTTTTTCTGCATAGATATTTGCAGCAACACTTCCACATACCACTACAAACCACAACATCGCCAACTGTAGCTTTTTTTCAAAACCATATGGCTACTGTCTTTTGTAATAATCTGATCCAGACTAATGATTGCTCACATGTCACAAGTAGCCTATTAATAAAAAAAAATCATAGGCCTACATATAGCAAAGTTATATCATGCTTATTTGAGCATTTGGCATAACAAAACAGAGGCGCACAAACACGATTTTGCACACGGAGGTTGCTTTTCCCAGACATTTCAGCTGATCAGGTACTCAACGGTGACTGTGAAAAACAACTAGTCGCTTTACCCTTGTCAGTTCATAAAAAGGTCGCCTAGCCCATGATTACTAGGTCTAGTATTCGGCTTGTTGACCTGCATACCTGCAAAGCAGAGCAAAGTTTAGCTGAAACAAGTGACAACCAACTGACCGCTACCACTACAGCCTATGCTTGCGTCTCTCCTGCTCTCTCTCCTGGCTATAAAATAGGGTCGTTGCATGTTGTAATGTTTTACAAAACATAATAAGCAGACAGGGAAGCAGTCATAAGGATCGAGAGGAATATAATGCATGCCGTTTCTTGAGGCAGACATAAACTGCGAGCTGTAACGTTTCATCCACACAATTAGATGATGTTGCTTACCTTTGGTAGTAATTAGCCTACTCCATCGAGTCTTGTGGCACAGCACAACTGGTTTGAGCAGCACTAGTTAAAAAAATCATTTGGCTTCCTCTTGCTCTAACTAAGTGAACACTGCAGAGGCTTTAATATTACGATTATCTAGCTACTGCAGCAGCAAAAAAGTTTTAGCCATTTTCGGATGCCTATGTATTATCACCACAAGTTAGGAGAAATACTTGCAATTTTGTTTAGACTCCTCGGATTGACGGGACAAGTTCAGGGGGCGCTATTACGTTTCTGCCTGAAGCTATTTCAAAACAAACCTTTCACATAAATTGTGCATGTAGGTGGTAAGACAGTTTTAATGTTTTGGCGGCGTGTTGTAATGGTAGCATTATCATATACCCATGTTAGTGTGTCAAAAGCCAGCTTATCAGAAAGGCGCCCACTCATGTCCATTGCGTCACTACACTAAACATTCTAGCGTTCATCGTTGCTAAGTGACCCCTTGAAGGCTAGACCAGAGAGGATTCAAGCGGAGTATGCATGTTCATTTCTTTTTTTAAAAAAACAAACAAACAAATTTCATGCAATTTTGTACAGAATTTTAAATAGGGTCCGGACAAGATTATTGGCCCCCTCAACTTAAAATGTGGTTGCACTCCTGTTGAAAACAATGACTGAATCAAATTGCTTCTTATAAACACCAATCACCTCCCCAAAAGGAATTCTGGGCAGGATTTTTTTTTTTTTTTTTTTTTTTAAGATATTTTTTAGGTCTTTTTTTTCCTTTAATTCGATATGACGGTAGAGAATGTGACAGGAAATGAGTGGGAGAGAGAGAAGGGTAGGGATTCGGAAATTACCTCAGGTCAGACTTGAACCGGGTCCCCGGATTTGTGGTGTGACGCATTAGCCCGCTGAGCTACGGCGCCCCCAGGGCTGGAATTTTTCCTGCTAAAACACCCATGGCCTGTGACACAGATGAAGCTTTCTAACACTGAGCTCTACATTGCATCCCAATTTTTTTTGTGATTTTTTTGTGATCTTCAGGTTTCATGATATGTCCACAGTCATGGCACTCATTACATTTAGATACTGTGTTCTTTTCTTTGTAGACTTCATTGCAATTCTATCTGTGAAAGATAGAATGATGTGCTTAAGAGTTCATTCAGAGTTTTTTTTTTTTTTTTTTTAAATCACTTGAGTTAAAGTGTTGATTTCGCCAGCACTAATATTAGCACATTCATTTTATAATGAAAAAATTGTGTGTCCGGTTCATTGTCATTACTGTCGTGTTTTTTATAATGCAATAAAAACTAGTCAGAATTTTGAAATTAGAAGAGAAGATCTGAAAGACATAAAAGTTAAATTGGTCAACTTTTTTGGAAATCTACCATTTAATCCAAAACTGACTGCAGGTCACACAACAGGTTTTCATTACCGAAATCAACGTAATAAGTATGATTAAACATGATTATGTAAGGAGAAATTCATGTAATATCAAGGTATTCAAATTCCCAATTTGACGAGCGTGAAATTATTTAAGTCATAATATTAGTGAAGCTTATGGGAATTTTCCTCTTATATTTTTTCATGACCGCAATGCATTTTTTCTCATTACCGCCTATGGGATTTATCATTATTATACGAAACACGGCCATTTCTGTAATGAGAATTCTGTGAGTATCACCCCCCTACACAAAAATCAAAGGGAAAGGCCAAGCGGAGGGGTAAGAGATTTAAATGGGATTAGGCCTTAGGAGATTTTGCAAACATCTCAGAATGGATTGAAATTTGAAAAGATTTCATTGGGAGATGAACTGGGATGTTGACAATAAGAAATAATTCATCTGAAAGGGAAATAATGGGCATTAGATCAACAACTGATTTTGTGAACATCTTTGGTTGTTTAATTCAACTGTGCAGGTCTCTTGGAGGGGAGGTAACTCATGACGTGGAGTTTATGATTTTTGAAGGAAACCGTTACAGCCGTAAGGGCTTCCTCTTCAAAACTTTTGCCATGTCTGCTGTGGTGAGTTTCCCTGCTATTATCTGAAAATTTAAAATGACACTGAATGTGTTTAAGTTCCATTAACACAAAGAGACATTTCAGAAGTCTGACAGATTCAAAGGTCTGATAACTGATGGATGCTGTCCATCATGAGTTTTATATAGGAATTAGTTGATCCAATGTGGAATGGATATCAGTCCTGATATTTACAGAAGCTAATGCAGGTTTAAATGAACAATCACCTATATTAACACCTGGGTTATCCGAATAGCCTAGCACTACTATCAAACTACCCCAGTTTGTCTCTGTTTAGCAGCCTATCGTCACTCGCCAAAGTCTTTTATTAGAGTGCATGAAAATGTACTCTGTCATCTGATATATTCTTATTAGAGTGCATGCAAATGGAAAGGAACTTTTTTCTTTACCCCATGCACTTAGGCCACAGATTTTAGTAATTACTACCAGCAAAAAAGCAAGCAAAAGACCTGTTGCCATTGACAGCGGTCATTATACTTTTTCAGCTGTCAATATACAAAAATAATGACCTGCGAAAGTTGAGGAGGCCCATTTGAAGTGGAGCCTCCCTCAGCATTCTAGATATCCTCCCTCAGCATTCAAGATATCCATATTTAGGCATTATTCACAGCAATTAAAATGTTGTTGTTACATTGGATCTTCTTGTGAAGTGACATGCACACCTCTAATGTTTTACAAATGTGTCTGCCACAGATTACTGAAGGTGTGAAGCCTACACTGTCTGAACTAGAAAAGTTTGAGGACCAGCCTGAGGGCATTGATCTAGAGGTAGTCACTGAAACCACAGGTACTGTTTCCCAGTGGATGTGTGTTGTACTCTTCTGTATGTTCTCCAACTATGCTCCGTTAGCTATTGTCTTCATTGTTGTGAAGCAGGCTGTGGGCTCTTTCTGCAGGGAAGGAGAAGGAGCATAATCTCCAGGCTGGGGACAATGTCGAGGTTTGTGAGGGTGAGCTGATCAACCTCCAGGGAAAAATCCTCAGTGTGGATGGAAACAAAATTACAATCATGCCCAAACATGAGGATCTCAAGGTGATCTATTTAATCATTGCCTTCATTTTTTCTCTTAACTCTAGTGTGGAATGCTTTAAATCTTGTACTTCAGTGTTTACACTTACTGATACTGATGCTATACCACAGGCAATATAACCTGACGCTATGTAGAGGACTAATACAGATATAACAATCCACCAACCTATGTAGTCCTAAAGTAATAAATGTAGTAATAAATCATTAAAACAGTGAAACACTCTGGCTCAATACAGCTGTGTTGTATACTGATTGTTTCTCCAGGATCCATTGGAGTTTCCTGCACATGAGTTGAGGAAATACTTCCGCATGGGTGATCACGTGAAGGTTATTGCTGGGCGCTATGAGGGTGACACAGGACTTATTGTGCGAGTTGAAGAGAATTTCGTCATCCTCTTCTCTGATCTCACCATGCATGAGGTAAAAAACCCTTGCTGGAAGACTTATTGACATTGACATGTTGTGGCCATTGGCACCATAGTCGTCAAAACACGTTTGTTATAACTCTTTGTCCTGGCTGCAGTTGAAGGTTTTGCCACGAGATCTCCAGCTGTGCTCAGAAACTGCCTCTGGCGTGGACGCAGGAGGGCAGCATGAATGGGGAGAGCTTGTGCAGCTGGAGCCCCAGACTGTGGGAGTGATTGTCAGGCTGGAGCGGGAAACCTTCCAGGTATGCATGCATTCCCGGAGTTCAGAGAGTCTCTGGCCGTTTCTCAATATCCGTACTTGAATGTACTTGCAATCTCGTGGACTTGTGAAACGTCATTAAACACGGCCAAAGTAGTGTTCCAATTCAAAAGTTCACATTTACTCAAGTACGCATGGAGTTCCCGGATGTTTTCTCGATTCATGCCATTTTTTGGATGCATCGGATGGTGACTTCTGATAACTTCAGGACCATTATTCCCCATAATGCATTTAGGCGCTCCGTTCTGAGATACGAGAAATGGTGGAGCTAAACAGTCAGGGGTCCAAGGCCTTTCAGGCAGTTTGAGGCAGTCTCCTACACTTTGACATTTTTAAGTATTTCACCTAACTAAAAACCTTTTATGCAAAAGTGACATATATTATTACATTCTATAAGATATCAATAAAAACAATATAAGAGTAAAGTGACTGTAATGAAAATAGTTTTTATTAAAATTAACTGTAAACACAACTACACAAAAACCTATTTTCGAATGTCTTCACACACTAAAAAAACACACTATAAATATGCCTAGCCAGAGCTTTTGAGATTTGAATCTGGTAAGCCTAAGTATTGGCTACATAAAAGTAAAAAGAGCTTTCAGAAATTATATGTGGTTTCTGTATAAAATGTAAAAAAGTGAAGCTAAATGCCAGTCAGTGGCTTTGTGAACTGAATACAAATGAGATAGGTGTGACACCTCTGATAGCCCCCACCCCCCTGTCACCATGTGCTTGTGGCCCTTTGTCCTGTCAACACACAGGACACAGGGTCACAGACAGCTCAGACAAACCAGTGGCACAGATAACCCAGTTCCAAATCTAAAAATCATCTTCAAATGTAAGAAATTCAATAAATTGTTCAATAGAGGCCATGGCCTGTGGGGAAGTGATTATTTCCTGTGTATACAGAAAACAGTGTAACCTTTGTTGGAGTCTTGAAAAACAAACTATTTGAAAGACCCTCTTGGCTGTTTTGTCCTTCATAATATGCTTTATCCTATTATATCCTATTATTATCCTTCAAGCTAATAGATTCTTTTGGATGGCTAATAACAAGCTATGCATTGTATTGCATGTTGCATTGCAATTCTACACTCAGTGTTGACTAAACACAATTCATTTTACTGTAGTGTAGTTTAGTAACTGAAATGTGTCTTCAAAAGCTAAGAAATAACAACATTCTCCCTATAGCCTAAGCAACTTATTACATGCCAACTATAGCATAATAGTGTAATAAAGATGTTATTACACGGTTATGCTAGCTTCCATATAATAATTTTATAATTTGGACATCTTCCACAGGCAAAGACAAACACATGACCCAACTGGGTTTCAAAAACAAAGAACCATGTGCTCGTACAAAGGGGTGTGTCCCCACCTTGTGTCCCCAGGCAGCAAGCCTATGATGGACCAGCAGTTAGCATCTCAATAGGCAGGAGCGTGTGTCTGTAACAGCCTGAGAGTCTCTAAAACTTTACATTTTGTTTTATGATTCGTATAAAGCAGAAACAATGCATTTTTATCATGAAATCTATATATTTGAAAACTAGATCCAAGGTTTCTAGTGGTGCTACTCATATATTTATTGGACAAAAACTCACTGAGCTACAGACTTGAGTTTGGAATAGTCCAAATCGTATCCCCACAGGGGTCCCGGACCCCAGGGTGCAAGGATTTACCATGTCTGTCTTTAAACTAATACATTTGGGGCTTATGACTTGATATATTTTAAAATCAGGCGGGAAATTGTTTAACTTAAGTCTGTACACAAGGGTTTTGTAACCAAAAAGTGTGTTTGTGGTGAGATCCGATGTTTGTAAAATAGAAAGAAAAATGTCTGCACACTTAAATCCTCTTTTGTGTTCTTTAATTCGCCAAGCTTTCGGTCTGCTGACCTTCCTCAGGGCTCAGTTACAAATGGAACATACAAACACACTTTTCAATTAGGACTCATTAGGTGTTCAGTGACACCTGCACTGAAGGGTTGTAGTCCAAGTGTAGTGGGAGTTGTAGTTTTTCCTCTTCTTCCTGATTGTCATACTTCCTCTACCCAAGGTAGCTAGGCATTAACTTTATAACAGTACACCACTAAAAAATTATCCTTCACCAAAACAATATATTTACATATCAGTATACATACATACAAACAGTATAAGTTGAAGATAACTGCAACAACATCAGTAAGAATAACTTCATAAAATGCAGTTTCAAGACTTAAAGAGTTACCCCTCCAATCATAACATTACACCCATATCAAAATCTACATTTAAGCCTTTGGGGTGTAAGGCATCCAAAGTGTGGATCCAAAACAGTTCCCTTTGGCATAACGCTTTATCAATGTCCCCACCCCTTGATAATATAACTTGCTCAATTCCCTGAAATCGTAGGGAAGAAACAGGGTGTGTACATTCTACAAAGTGACAGGCCACAGGATAATTCAGATCAGCACGTCTTATTGAACTTTTATGTTCACTAATCCTTTTTTTTAAGCTACGTGTAGTTTTCCCCACATAGACCTTATCACAGGGACATCTTAACAAATAAACAACATTCTTTGTCTTACATGTAATAAAACCCTTCACACTGTAACTTTTTCCAGATCTAGGATGTTTAAAAGTACGGGTCTTATGAGTACTGTTACATTGGGCACAGTTACCACATGGGTGGTTACCATCCTTCAGGGGGGCTAAGAGTATTTGAGGAGGAGTAGATCTTATACATGCTTTGACAAGTTTATTCCTGAGGTTGGGGCCTCGCCTGGAGACAAACAGTGGTGGGTCCTCAAATTTACCCTGGAGTGAAGGATCATCACACAATAGATGCCAGTATTTCATGATTGTGTTTTTAATTATGTAGGATTTCGGGGTGAAAGTAGTAATGCAAGAGACTGAAAACTTTTTCTCTTTTTTGACACTTTTTTTCAGGAGGTGTGACCGTGGTGTGGACAAGGCAATGTTATATGCCTCCTCCACAGTTTTCATGGGGTAACCCCTGGTCAGGAATCTTTGTTTCATGTCTAATGCATTCTCTTCATATTTTTCAGTAGAGTGACCGATCCGTCTGAGTCTATAGAACTGGCTCTTGGGCAGTCCGTTTTTAAGAGCAGTTGGATGTGAGCTACTTGCCAACAGAAAAGAATTGCGGTCCGTCTCCTTTCGATAGAGGGTTGTGGTCAGTCTCCCATCTTCCAGTGTGATCCACATATCTAGGAAATGCACACGGTTATAGTCAGACTCAGCAGTGAATTTCAGGTCTGGGCTCATCCTGTTCAGATGTATGGTAAACTCATTTAGCTCATTTTGAGACCCTTTAAAAACACATAGAACATCATCCAAATATCTAAAATATCTGATGATATTATTATAGAATGGATTTCTGTCCTCATTGAAAAGGAACTGTTGTTCAAAAAATCCTACAAATTTGCATAGCTGGGGGCAAAGGTACTCCCCATGCTTGTGCCTTTAATTTGGAGGAAATGCTCTCCCTGGTGGAAGGAAAAGAAATTTAATCTGAGGATTGATGATGCCAGATCACAGATAAAGGTATTTGGGGGGTTCTCATCCTCTGGGCGGTTCTGCAGATAATATTCAAGTGCTGTAATGCCTCGCTCATGAGAGATGTTTGTGTAGAGACTTTCTACGTCAAAGGTAGCTAGGATGGTATCAGTAGGGAGATCTCGGAGTTCTGAGATTTTATTGATGACATCCGTCGAATCCTGCACATAGGCCGGGAGCTTTTGCACATAAGGTTTAATGAAAAAATCCACAAAATTCGATAGTGGCTCAAGCAGTGACTCATTACTGGCAACTATGGGTCTGCCCTTAGGTTTGATTAGGCTTTTGTGAATTTTAGGAAGCATATAAAATACTGGTGTGACAGGATGGTCTTTATTAAGATAATTAAATTCATCTTTGGTTATCCAGTGTTGTTCCAAAGCTTGAGTAGTCAACTCAACAATTTTCTTTTTGAAGTCCACAGTGGGATCAGTCTTAAGCTTCCTATTGAATGTTGTATCATTCAGTTGACGATATGCCTCTGTTATATAGTCAGTAGTGTTCAAGATGACTATAGCACCACCTTTATCAGCTGGTTTTATTATAATTTCAGGGTCTTTCGCAAGCTCCTGAATAGCATTTCGTTCTTCATGGTCCAAATTTTGCTGATGTGAGTAAGGTGTGTTCTGAAATCTCCCAAGAATCTCCTGTTCTACAACCCTACAGAATGTATCAATTGAAGGGTGGTTTACATGGGGTACAAAAGTACTTTTAGGTTTAAACTTAGGTTTGTTTACACTTTGATCTACAGTTCTGATCCGATGTTTGTACCACTGTTAGCTTGTCATCCACCAACCTGCCGGTGTGTTTTGGGGCAAGCGTAGACAGCTTCCCTCCTGTAGCTTTCGTAGCTAATGTAACAAGTGCCCAACGTAACAAGTACCCAACGTCTCAAACTGCAGGTTCAGAGCACTGTGTCCTCGCATTCTTGGAAGTTTGTACTCTCGTACTCGACTTCCCAAGTTTGAACTCGCAAGTAAGCTTGTATGTACTTTGTATTGAGAGACGGCCACTGTTTCTCAAAGTTGCCAATGCTTCCTAGGTAGAACGCTAGCCTTGTGTAGGCTGTACACTACAAAGACAAGAGGTGCGTTCCGATTCATCTAACATGGGCGAACGCTCGTCACAAACATGTTCTCATAAACAATGAATTTGAATGATTTATGCTCTAAAAAGTTATTTCAAACTGTAAACAAAAATGGCAGACTGATTAGAAATTACTGGCAGGAGACCATTAATGTAGGACAAAGTTGCTGTAATGTGAGACATAAAATATAATGCTCTTGGGATTTATTGCCAATCATTGTACATCTTTTGCTATCCAACATACAGGACTGTTAGCGGAGCACTATTTCCTCAAACCGTTTGCCTGTGTTCGCTAATGTTAGCCAAGAACTTCCAAGGATTAAAAAAACTGCAATTAAACAACGTTCGCATCTGTTAGCGAATTTGAACGCACCTAAGGTTCCATCAGTGCATCCTCGAAAAATGTATGAATAATTGACTCTGACCCTGATAGAGTAGAAGTATCCTTGACATTGGAATAGTGCTTGGCGATAGACATTGATGTGAAATACTCTGAAAAGCTAGCCTGACATGCCAGACTATATCATAAGAATGTATAGTCTGAAGACCACTGATAGACTGTGCCTCAATGGAGGGGCGGGTGATTGCGTTGTCTTTCAAACTGCCTCTCCACGTAATAGGCTAGTGTTCCGACCAGTGGTACCAGCTGGTATATCAAACTTTTCCCGTAGCCCGTCGGTAACACGGCAAAGACATCTTTTTTCAGAACGAAAGACTTCAGTGCACTTTCTTTTTCCACTTTCAAAGAAATAAAGTGCAATTCCTCCAAAACTAAAGCCAAAGACGATTCTCTATATACGGCTCTGGTTTGAGCAGGACTGTACAGGATTTCCTGTACACATACCGCACTGTGATTGGTTATCCGCTAGGGGTACGTCTAGAGTTCTAGGCTACTGAAAAGCAGCCCTCTAAGCATTGACTTTGGGAAACACTTCATGTGTCGCACCAGCTTAAGGCTGCTGTGGATGTTACTACCCTACATCCAGGATTTGGACCAACAGGCATGCATTCTTAAATGCCAAGAATCACTAACCTTTAAAGGAGAAATACAGTGTGAAATGGAGCAAATGTTTATTGCAACTTCATGACACAAAAACAAGATATAATGTGTAGATTTATGGCTGAAAAGAAAGTGAAATTGCCTATTGGTCAAAAGGTTTATTGTTTTTGACCTCTGCAAGGTGCAAACAACGTTCTTCGCAGTAATTGAATTTCACATCCTATTTTCTAAAGTACTCATAATAACACAGTAGAAGTACAGAATACATGGTTGCATGCTTCATTGTGCTCCTGCTCCCTATCCTCCTGTATGATGTCATCCTGCACACATTTGTCAGTTTCCAACTCATCTTGTCTATTCAATTCCATTCAATTTTATTTGTATAGCGCACAAATACGATACATTGTCTCATGGCGCATTACAGACAGTACGGGGAGCACCCATGGGTAACAGGCGGAAGAAAAAAAAAACTCCCTTCACTCACTAATAATTCATTTTTAGGAAGAAACCTTGGGCAGATCCCCATCTCATGGGCTCAACCCACCTGCCAGGGACCTAGTGAAGTATCCACAGTCAGTGGCCTGATGCATAGATTGACCATAGTTTTCACAGAGTAACAGCATGATTAGAGTATGTTGTCTGAGAGTCACTAGATGGTAGGAAAGATATACAGGTGCTGGTCAACCAATTAGAATAATTTGAAATAGTGCAATCATTAAATTCTTTGAATGCATTTTTTGTGCAGAAAGCAAATCAGGTGTTCACCGCACCTGTCCTACTCGCTAGACTAATCACAGAACTCGTTACCTGTAAAAAAATTTGCTCAGCTGAGCTTTCCAAAAGGCCCATTTAGGCCATTTAACTGTGACACTGTTGTTTTATTGAATTAGAATAATGGAGAAACCGTTTCATTGAATTAGAATAATTTTTATTATAATTAGAATCATCACTTTCTCAGTATTTTGTGGCTGCCCCCTTGGCTTGTATGACTGCCTGAAGTCTCCGCGGCATCGATTTGCCAATCAAAATGTTGATACATTTGAGGTGGCTGGTATATGTACACATCAACATATCCAGTCACTACTAGACCCTTTGTCATGTGACAGACCTCGGCATTGCTATTATCTGTTGCATATAATATATCTATTATGTGGTGCCATTATGTAGCCTACATATCTGGACTAAACATGGCACAGATGCCAGGTGTTTTGATTTGACACATTCCTTGCTGAATCCACTTTCTATATCCTGATGTGTGAATGCCTTTTGAGAATTAATCATCTATTTCAAGTCTAGGCAATAACAAATACGAGGCTGTTTGAATGCTGTAATTCACGTATTGACAGTTCTGATAATGGAACATGTTGAAAAATAATGGTGACTATCTCTCCTCATTGAGAGTGTGGGGTGGAAAAGAACAAACCCCATAAATCATGGGCCACAGCACATCTTTCCAGCACTTGGGAAGAGATGGGGCAGAGACAGGGGAGTCTGAATGTAGCTACAGTAGCTACTGGGTGGTCATGTAAGTGCCGGCCTGCTCAGAGCTCCCTGAAATCATATTTTCTTGTTTTCAGTTTTTCTTGAGAGCTTTGCAGACGGAAGACTGGCTGATGCCGAGCTGCTCAGCAATTTTAGTTCGGGTCAAGCCTTGTTGGCGAAGGGCTTGAATTTGAGCCACTATTCCGGTTGAGAGGTCGCGCTGCTTACCCATGATTGATTTTACAACTTAGAAATTCTACTCAACCCTGACTTTATACTGCACAGTGAACACTCTTCACAGAAAACAAAAATTCGAGCATTTATTCTAATTCAATGAAACGGTTTCTTCATTATTCTAATTCAATAAAACATCAGTGTCACAGTTAAATGGCCTAAATGGGCCTTTTGGAAAGCTCAGCTGAGCAAATTTTTTACAGGTTCTGTGATTAGTCTAACGAGTAGGACAGGTGCGGTGAACACCTGATTTGCTTTCTGCACAAAAAATGCATTCAAAGAATTTAATGATTGATAGAATTTAATTATTCTAATTCGTTGACCAGCACCTGTAGTTTGTGGGACAGTCAGTCAGGTAGATGTAAGGCTATAGTTGGGTGGCATTTAGGTAGAGTTCATTGAGGGGGAAGTCATCATTTAGGTAGTGATCATTGAGGGGAATCATTGAGGGGATCACTTAGGTAGTGATCATCAGTAGGGATGCACCGATACCACTTTTTTAAAAACCGGTACGAGTACTTTTGGATATTTCTGAGATTGGGTTTCCATGAAAGTGTGAAGCAGAAATTGGGCCTAATATTGTGCAAGTGTGTGGAGATATTATGTTCCTTGTAGAATTTTGTAAATTGAGTAGAAATGAATTAATTTAATACATTTATAAATGTATTAATTTGTTAGTCTGAAAACAATCACAGAAAACTGTAACAAAAAAGCCTTCATCACATTAATAAGAAAATATAATGTGCAGCATACAGTTACCTACTGAAGACCTAGTTAACAAAAGCAAAATATTTACAGCAAGCTTTTTTTTTTTTTAACACTATGAAATGTTATGTAGCCTAAATAATTATTATGTCGGTGTTAAAACAAAAATAGACCACCAATTGCAATAGGCCTATTCACATGAAACAATGATAATATGAAGTGTCTTCTGTAATAAAATGGTACAGTCCAACTAACCCCTCTGGCTCAAGAAGTAATGGCGCAACCTGCCAAACTTTTTAATCGAGACGGAGAGCGACATGTGCTCAGAGCGGTGGAATGAACACCGCACGATGAAATTTACACATAGTAATTTACACAAAGTCTACCCTTTCAGATTGTTGTTAACTTATGCCGAAATTCATACCTTAAATGGGTTAAAAATGTGTTTGTTGAGAAGGTGTATCCATTTAGCATTGTACTAACTTAGCTGTCATAGATTTCTAGTGCTAATTGGTTTGTACAGTAAACTACAGCAGGGCATGTGAACATTCGTCATAGATTATAAGAAAAAATAATTATCTGAATGTAAAGGGCTTTTTCATTTTCATACACTAGGCTATAAGTAACTTGCAGATTGTGTTGGGGTCCTTAAAATTCCTCTAGATGGCGCTAACGTCGGGTGGAGAATCTGACGGAGTTGGAAGCTGGCTAGTCAGACGGGTTCTAAAGTTGGTGCAGCTAGTTGGCATAACTGGAAGTTTAATAAGCTGTTAAGCGTTAGGTAGTGCTATAAACGGCACAAGCCAAGTATTAACTGTCTGCTGATTTTTCTGCTTCAAGGATATCACTCAAGCCCTTTTCCCATTGCAACGCGGTATAACGCCGGGTCGTAATACCGTGTCCAACCCCGCGTCAAGCAATGGGAACGCAATTCTAACCCCTGCCCAAAGCCGTGTCGCTGGACTGTTCTGGGGGTTTGACCTAGAGGCACAAAGCGTAATACGTAACACGCAAAGTCGGGCGGGTTTAATGACGTAACCTATGCGCTGCTCTTTTTTCATCTGAACCACGTGAACTTGAGTATGTAAACAATCCATACGGAGATCTAACTAGCAATTAAGCTAGGTTACAGGCAGCAATAGGTAGCTAACTGGTAACTCAAGGCATAGCAAAACCAGTCATACAAACAGAAAGCAAACCCATGGAGAATAAACAACACTTGGCTTGATCAACCATAAATCACATTATGACCGTCCCTAAGCCTATGCGCTGCTCTTTTTTCATCTGAACCACGTGAACTTGAGAATGTAAACAACAAATCCATACGGTGGTCTAACTAGCAATTAAGCTACAGGCAGCAACAGGCAGCTAACCAGTCACGAAAAGCATAGCAAAACCGGTCATACAATCAGAAAGCAAACCCATGGAGAATGAACAACACTTGGCTTGATCAAATCACATTATGAAGCAGCTACTTTGACAGCTACTGTCACTGCAAGCTCACAATCTCGCACCACCACCAGCCTACTGTCATGACATGACCATCTCACAAACAAGCTCACAATCTAGTCAAAACCCACCAATTTAGCTTTAAAAATCCTCAATGGTAGCAGCATTTACAGAAGTAGAAATCCACAAACCTACCTGTCCTTGTAAACTGCTCAAAAGGACCATGCTTTTTAATCCACAGAACCTGCTTGGATAATGTAGCCAGTCTTGCAGTTACCTGTCTGAAACGGTAGCCTAGCAATTTTCTTTTTTTTTTATTAGCCTAAGTGTTTAAATGTCATTGCCTGAACTCTGTTGCTGCTGTTGCTCTGTTGCTGTTAGTCACGCCCACTTCAGACGCGGGTCGTTGTCCGTTCCCATTGAACTCGCTTCGGCAAAAAGACTACCCCCCGAGGTGGGTCGAAAAGCCGAGCCGAGTTGATGCGGCAATACGGCTCCTCAATGGGAACGGAACAGCGGGAGCGCGCCTGAGGCGTGTTTAACCCGCTATATTCCTCAATGGGAAAGGGGCTTCAGATGACCACCATAAATCCCATACTAACAGCTGCATCCACACATTGCATCGTTGCGTAGCCTAGCCTACTTCATAGTAAAATACCAAACCATCCACTGGCTCTTACCTTTACGGTGAACTTCAAGTTATATTCATGTTATATCCATATTTCATGTAAAGTCCACAAATAGGGGTATTCCTGTCTTGGTTGCATGTTAGATAAGTAGGCTTGATATCATTTAACTGGTTTGGTTGGACTAGTAGCAGAATTCATTCAGCTGAGTTCACTGATAGCATAATGTTCAAAATAGCTAGCCTAATAACTCCCTTGCAACAAGCTAATAAACTTCAGCGTTGTTTTTCTCCGCTTTTCAATTTTTCTGACTTGCAACATTGTAACACTTTGAACGCTCCTATCTATGTCATTTGTTGGCCAATAGTATCGATAGTGGTATCATTTGAAAGGTTATTTTCTTGCTGCTCACGTGAATGCAATAACTTAATTTTGAAAAAAAATGCCAATGCGGCTGATTTCGCTGTGCAGAGTCACATATAACTTTTTTGTGATATACAATGGGTTTATTTATATGATCCGATTGGGTTTGGCACATTTATGTCCTTTTTCGGGAGACATTGAAATGTTGTTATTAATTCACAAGGACATTGCTGCTAATCACTCTTAACACGGCATCTCAGTAGCCCGCAATGCAACAAAGTTGTTGATTGTAATAGCCACCTCATTTAATCACTTAGATTAAATAGCTTAGACGCTAACAGATCACCGAAGCCAAATTTTCAGGTTGATGTCTCCCCCTAGAGCCCTGGTCCCCCAAATGGCAGCCTGTGGGCCAGATCTGGCCCGCAGGAACCAAATGAGTGGCCCGCAGCACCATCAGACTTATCAGTTTTCTCCATAAACATGCTTACAGACCTCAAGCAGTAAGCCTATACCGGCAATCATACTATATGAAGTTTATTGAGGTGCATTAAAGAAAGCAGAAGACTAAAAGAAGATTACTTTGTGATGTTCTAACTATCATCCTTTCAACGCGTGCTTTTGAGTGTTTGCGGGGTTGGCCCTTGGCTTGGTATGCTTGATAAAATTCGGCCCTTGAGGAAAAATATTTGGGGACCACTGCCCTAGAGGTTGAAGTCGTTTAGGATAATTCCACACACTTGGTGTGTTCATTTTGATGTGGTGAAATAGTGCATTCATTGTTGAGTGTTATCGGTGTGTGGTACCCGATACGGGCTAGTTTGTAGAACTGTCAATCAAATGGAGGGGTCAATAGTAGGGCAGCGCTTGGGTAAAGATCATCAAGTGGTGTTCATTATTCAAGTAGAGCTTGTCATGGAGGCCAGCAAGGCCGGGTCCATCATGGGGCCACTGAGAGGAAAGGAAGGCTCATCCTGATATGTGGCTCCGGAGAGGTTAGTTGGCAGGAAGGTAGAGGAGGACGGGAGGCTCAACACTCAGCCGGGAAGATTGTAGTGTGTTGGGGCAGAGGAAACACAAAAGAGTTAGGCCAGTCTAGGAGGTTGGCACTTCATGATTGAAGTTTGTCATTTATTATATGTCAGAGTGATGAGAGGGAGAGAAGAGAAGAGAAAGAGAGTTGTACATGATGGCAAATGTGCAGTAAGTGACCGCACTAGGCTATTGTAGCATAACTAAGGTATGGTGTATGGCAGCTCACCAGCCCAGTAGGGCTGGACAGTGGCCACCTTGCCCAAAGCAGGGGTAAATGGCACGGCTTCCCAAAAAGCCCATCGGGAGTGATGATATGCTATGGTACATGGTACATCCCTCACTGTAGGAGATCTCAAAGAGGAAGGTTTTAAGTATAGGATAGAATTCCATAAGAGAGGCCCCCCCCCCCCCCCATTTGTAGATTTAGATGTAGTCGATTTTTCAAGGAGACCAGCATTTTGAGATCTCAGAGGTCTTCAGGACAATAAGGGATGCGAATATCCATCTGTAATACTGTCTACTTGTTCTCCAGGTGTTGAATATGCATGGTAAGGTGCAGACTGTACGCCACCAGGCAGTGAGTCGTCGAAAGGATAGCCGTTTGGCTGTGGCCCTTGACTCTGAGCAGAACAGCATCCATGTGAAGGACATTGTCAAAGTCATAGATGGACCTCATTCGGTAAGTAAAATGTCTTTGATTATCCTGTGTGTGTGTGTGTGTGTGTGTGTGTGTGTGTGTGTGTGTGTGTGTGTGTGTGTGTGTGTGTGTGTCAACTACAACAGTCTGGTCTTCCAAGTCAGCTTAGAAGCCTTCTTAAGCCTAGGGGTGTGAGAATTTACCATGTACTGCCACCAGCTAGCCCAGGCTAGTTGGCATCCAGGGGCGCCTGCAGGATTGAACTGTAGGGTTCGCACAAATAGCCCCCCAGCAAAAAAAAAAAAAAAAAGTGTGCGTGCGTCAGCAGTTCTTCTGTAAAAATCTACTTATATACAACGTGAACTTGAAATTGAATTTTAAAATTAACTAACATGAACATTATCTAGCCTACATAGACTATGAACGATATAAACTCGTCAGTGAACTTTTGTTGCATTCAAACACACACATGCGTGCGACACTGCGTTACTTGATGGGGAGCACCAATTTTTTTTTTAACCTGTCATTATATGGCAAGGACGTGTCTTGGAAAAATGGAGACTCCTGGTTCTCACATTCGCATAGGAGAGTTCATTTGGGTTTGTGAGCTTGTAAGAGACATCAATTAGGTCTAAGCGCTTTGATGCTGTTGTTTTGAAATGTAGGCAAGCGAAGGCACAACCCAGGAAATTGTTTGTGATATTGTCGGGTTGGATTAACAATATTATGAATGAAGTATGCTTATTTCGAAGGAATTACTGGCGTGGTTTAGACTTCACCAACTTCTTGCACTATAGCTGCCCGGTGTAGGGACAGGGCCTCTCCCCCAGCCCTTTCCCTTCCACTGGCGCGCGAAACGAAGGGTGCCCACTATATTACTATTATAATGCATAGCCTAGAGTGATATCGGCGTGGCATGGGCACTCGCCAAAAAGGCAAGGCCCTACCGCTTTTCTTGAGCTTTCAAACAAAAGAAAATAGGCGAATAGCCTACATGAAAACATTAATCACAAATAGAGTAGACTAGAGCGAAATCACATCACGTCTTCGATAGAGCCTAGCCTACGGCCATGCAAGCCTATTAACTCCTAAAAATAAATTTGCCAATTGACACATTTAAAACATTTCAGTAGGCTACTTCAGAACTTGACAAATCTCATGACAAATGACAAATCTCTCCGCCCGATTCTCGCTTGCGCGCGTCTCTCTCTCTCTCTCTCTCTCTCTCTCTCTCTCTCTCTCTCTCTCTCTCTCTCTCTCTGAAGGTACGCACAGTGCGTACAGCCGTACGCCTGGAGGCACCACTGTTGGCATCTGTTATCGTTACTACTTTTGTCTATGACGAAACAGAATAAAAACATATGTTATCTAGTTAACATAGAAGTTAACAGCAAAGATTGTGGTGGTTTCTTAGTAAAATTATTTACGGGCATGAAAATATCAGATTCATATCAATCAGATTTTCTTTAGATATGGATTATTAAAACAGATGTTTCTGTTAGTCTTCACCCAGAGATGGTCATACAGAAAGAGACACTTGAAGCAAAGGTTAGCCAACCTAAAGGTTAAAACACCTAAACATCACCAGACCATATCTGTAGGTTAGGGTTAACCCTAGCCCAATGTGATAATTGGCTCTACAGAAACACTGTCAAGATGGAACCCAAATTGTTAATTTGTGCTTGTAAAAATGTTTGGGGCCCTATTTTGACAACGCAAAGTCAACTGTTGTTTGACGGATGGCGCATTTGGTTTTTGGGGCGTGTCGGTGGCTTTTTGCTATTTTCACAGCGCAGAAAATGCACTTCGCAGTAACCAATGACAGATCAATCTCTCATTGCCTTTAAGAACGAAGAGCGCAAAGCGCCTGGTGAATTGCTATCACACCAGCTGATCTCCTCCTTGTGCATTTAAAGAAATTAAAATATTGAATAGCGAGCAAGCTCACCGTCGTGTCTAGTCATAGTCAGAGCCATAATGGGTATGGTAATATTAAATTGATGTCTACAGGCTGCACAAGACACGAAGGAAGCTGATTTAGTCCTGATAGATATCTCGGAATATTCATTTGAAAGCGAAAGTAAACTTGATTCTCCATTTAATGTCCCCCCTTCTTATATCCTCACGCGTTTTCTGTTGCAGGCTAATGAATTGTGGTTAACCACATCTTCCTGAACATCATAATGATTTTCCGATTGTAATAATTATTGTTGTGGCCTTCATTGTTAAGTTGGAACGAGGACTGCATTACCTATTGTGTTGTGCGCCCATAAAATAGCATTTCAGGAATGCGTGACTGACGAATGACCAGGTTTTTTCCAGTCAGTGGCGGATCCCTTTCTGCGTCTGTATAATAGCATCTGTTGCGCTTTGCGCCTAGCCACACCTTCGACACACCTCCGAGGACGCACTTGCGTCAATTGCTAATTAGACAACATGAATTATTTGACAGAAAAACAAACCATGTGCTCGCACAAAATAGCAATGACAGCTTGCGCGAGTTGCGAAGGCATGGTGCACCGTCTGCAAGATAGGGCCCTTGGTATCTGTAGATCCAGATGACGGCAGGTTTGATGAAGCTTCTAACTGCTGCATAAAGAAAAAGAAAAGAAGAGAGCGTAGACCTCTGCCAAGGCCATGTGGTCACAGGCGCAATATCAATTGCAGACACTGTTCTGGATCACTGATCACCACCAAAATTGAATCTGAGTT
This sequence comes from Sardinella longiceps, assembly GCA_027497455.2. NCBI lineage: Eukaryota > Metazoa > Chordata > Actinopteri > Clupeiformes > Clupeidae > Sardinella > Sardinella longiceps. The sequence continues at coordinate 8,943,400 of JAODXP020000021.1, read as the reverse complement.
CTTACTTGTCCCAAGACAAACATTGCCTGAAAATTTTATCTAAATCCGTGCAGTACTTTTTGAGTTATGTTGTACATAGACAGACAGACGCACAGACACACCACCAAAGACAGAACTTCCTTGGCGGAAGTAATAATAAATGTATAGCCAACATTATTCATTATTGGATTTTACGTAAAACCATGTAATCAATAGGCTTAATTTACATGTCAAAAAAGCAAAGTTGCTATTTGGTCTTAAGATTGTTTTTGGCAAAATAAGACTGAATCTGTTCATGCACTATTTCCTCCCATTATTTTACTAAAAATTGGCAGTAAGCTACAGTAATTTCCCGCATATAAGCCGCATTGTGTATAAGCCGCAGGACAGTGTTTTATGCAAGTTAAAAAAAACAAAACCATATTAACACCATATTAAATGTCCCCCTGTTTTAACCTCATAGCGGACGAAATTTTGCAAAATCAATGTATAAGCCACGGCTAATAGTCAGGAAATTACGGTAATGGGTCAACTGTTGGTTTCAGAAAACGGTTGTGCATTATTTTTAGGTATAGATACCTCTACTGTAGATGTTAATTTCAATGAAGGATTCCATGATGTACAGTACTGTGTATTATCCTGATGCTAAAAACACTACCATTACTGTCGGTTTCCACAGGGCGAAAACTCAGCGAATTTCGCCAGGCGAATCTTCGCTGGGGGGCGTGTACCAAGCAGAGGTCGTAGCAGGGTGTCTGGGTCGGCTGCGCCGGGTTGCTCACATTAACCTAGCAGCTAAACTTAACCAGGAGTTAGAATTGGGATTTACAGTGGTTTATTTGCCCCTATTATGTTCGTGTAACACATGCAAATGTTCGTTTTGGTTTTATTTTATTGTCAACGGTAATTTGTGTCCCACAAGTCAATATTGACTGATATCAGTGTGCTTAACACGGCTAATCGTTAGCTAGTTATTAGCATTGAGCTAACTGAAGTTATTAAGCTCATTTGTAAACCTACAGTGTTCTACCAGCCACGATAGCACTCGTATACAATATTAAACACAATCGGGGACGATGTAGACAGAAACTATGGCCCAAGGATCCTTAAATCAAACAATATATTTTTCATATAACGAAGTCATGGATGCCGCCATGTTGCTTGCAAAATTTTGTACTCCCGCCCTTGTCTTGTCACGTAACGTTTCAAATGAACTTGATTGGTTATCGCCTGGCGAAATTCGCCAAAAGTTAAACATTTCTCAACTTTTTTCGCCGGTCTTGGCGAATTCGCCATTCGCAGGGCGAAATTCGCCTCCCATTCATTTCAATGGGAAGTAGGTGAAATTTTCGCCCTGTGGAAACACACCGTTAGACAACAGCTGGAAGACTGTGGAAAGGTGAAACTCCATTGCTTTATTTTTGGGGAGGTGGAAAAAGTAAATTCACTGTCACGGTGGCATATCCGTTTTAAATGAACATTTGTTATACATTTTTTATGAAATTTGGTTATTCACCATCTTGCTTGTGTGTTGGGATGTGTTTGTGTGTGCAGGGTGTGCGAATGTTATAGTGCAAGCCACTAGAACATGAGTTCACGGTTCTCATGGTGTGGGAATAGAAACTTCAACAGAGTTCTGGTCTTGTAACTACTCTTGAATGTGGGACTATATTCAAGCAAAGCAATGACAAATCAGGTGCTGAATGATATCTCTGCCCTGCCCTCAGTGCGTTGCCAGAATATAGTGTCAAGTCTGTATCTGTCTGATATAGTTTCAACTTAATTTGTTTAGACTTTTGTGGTCATTATGAGGATACATGTCATAAGAAGACATTTAGAAAGAAAGAATTTTTTTAACCTTACTCTACACTAAGATAAAGCTAACTAACTTGGACAAGGCTTAAACAAAGCATCTCAACAGGACATGCCATTATAGTTTGTTTTTACTGTCTGCTCTGTCTTCTGTGGCCTTTAATATGACCCAAGATATTTAATTTCTCCATGATTTTCCTTCCATTACCAATCACCATACCAGGGTAATCATGAACCAATGGTTATGTTTTTATTGTTGTAGGGACGGGAAGGAGAAATCCGTCACATTTACCGTGGATATGCTTTCCTTCACTGTAAGAAGCTGGTTGAGAATGGTGGCATGTTTGTTTGTAAGACCCGTCATCTGGTACTTGCAGGTGGTTCCAAGGTTAGTTTCATGTTTTACTCATTGATCTCTTCTTGTTGCAGACTCACTATTTTTTTTCCTCATGTGCCATTAAACCCCAGGCACACATCCTTCAAGACTAAGGCCCAGTCCCATTCCTCCTCCCTTAACACTAGCATTTGTTTTCGATTGCCCTCCAAAGTGAAGCACCCCTTGATTGTGTAGTCAGAAGTACAGAGGTCGCAGTCTTCCCCTACAAAACAGGACAGCACTTAGTGTAAAAACGTCTTCACCTCTCTATCGTTAAGACTAAATGGATATGAGGCTCTATACCGGGGCAAACTGTTCAAAAGCAGTCATACATATTCAGTTAGGTTGCTGAGAAAATCTCCCAAACAAGAGGCTCCTTTAGCTCCCGTGAAAGATTTGAGCACTGAAAAATATCTATATTTTTAAAGGATAGTTCCGGAGTGAATTCAAGCATAGCCCTGATGAACGAGCCTGCTAAATGCACTAGTTAGCGAGTGGAACAAAATAATTTGGAAAAGCATAGAACGCACGCGAAGCACTTTACATTGAGTCAAAGGTACCTTAGATCTTACATTCGGTTTTGAATAATGAGGTTATATTGATTCAGTGTAAAGTGCTTGTTCGCTTCTGCGTTTGCGTTAGCAGGCTCGTTCAGCAGGGCTATGCTTGAATGCTTGAAGGACTGCAGGAGCATAGCACTTCAGTCCTGCTTTCATTAAAGTTGAAAAAAAAATCCATCCATCCAGTAATGTCCTCTAGACAATCTAGAGTATCAGATTGAACAAGTAGTTTTGAGAATTTCAATTCTGATCTGACAAATGTACCAAAGCGACTGAAAGCTCATATAAATATCGGTAAGTTTTTGCAAAGTTTGAATGTTAATTTGGCTTTTGTATCGGTCTGCTTTGATGGTAAAATGATATAGAAAGACATTCTTGAACACTTAACTTTGTATCTTTGTGTTTCCAGCCCAGAGATGTGACTAATTTCACAGTGGGTGGGTTTGCACCCATGAGCCCCCGCATTAGCAGCCCTATGCATCCTGGTGGTGGAGGTGGTGAGTCCCCTTCCTTATCCAAGCTCAAGCTCTCTTTATTCTGTCTCCTTGGGGAGAAATTTGTGAAGGTTTTGTGTTTAGAAAACTTGTCATGGCCTCACATGTATCCTCCTCAATTAGGTAATTCTTAAAATAAAGCACCTCAGTATCCGTGGATATAGAAAGGACAACTCATATTTGCACGACATTAACACCTAATTATACACATATACCTATAGAGATTGCCAACGTTACGTAATCACCATCGACAACCGCAAAGCATTTTGGGTTTGCAGTCATTACTATGGTAACTATATCGAGTTACAACGAGCGCGACAATCTACTCAACTACAACTAGAAAAAAATAAGGAAGTTTATTTTATTAATTATTATTATTTATATTATTTATTATATAAACACCAAAATGCCATCTAGTTGTTGTGTTGTCGGCTGTAAGTACCGGGCCCATAGAAGTGATGGCGAAAATGTAACCCACATTTCTTTACATCGTATACCTGCGTAGTTTTGAATCATCTGACAGCCAGTCTTTATGCTCATATGGATCTAGTCCTCCAACAGTGGCGTAACAAGTCTATCACGGGCCCAGGTGCGACTGTGCATTGCGGGCCCCCTTAGCCCAAGAAAAAAAAATATGTATTGTGGACACCTATCCCTAAATGGACTCTGGTGTTAGCCTAACTCTAGCTTACATGTAGGCTATTACTCATCATCTGCATCAAACGTCAAAACGGACTCAATGTACACATAAATGACAAATGTAGCCAACTATGCACAAGATCACCCTCTTGCACTTCACCCTTGCTTTGGATAAAAAGCCTCTGCTAAATGCACAATGCTGAGTCTCTCTTGCCCCATGCTGCTCAAGCAAGATTATCAAGGTGGTCCCTCTCAGCACAATGTCCACGAATGCCAGAGAAGATGATGAAACACAAGTGACGGCCTATCCCAGGCTAATCGTAACGTTAACGTTAACGTTACCACACCAAAGACACAAATTGATGACAGCGAGCGCACCATTCATTAGCCTAAAGAGGAAAAACATTGGTGACGGCGCACCATGCACAAAACTCTTAACTTACTTTTGTGCAGTCCTCGTCCGATTTTAAGTCAAATTGTCTCTATCTCGATTCTTCTTTTCCACGTATGAAAACTCTCCACTCATCCATATTAGAAAAAAACCTTCACTACCGTCTAACTGCTGCAACGTTAATAGTAAACTTTTCAAAAGTAGCCCAGCCATTTTTAGTGACTGAAACTGTCGTTCATTTAAACGAGAGATGCAACCTCAAATAATATGCTACGTGTTGGAATCAGTTTTTTCCCCGAAAACCACTTCTGTGTATATTTCGACTCATAGCTATCAACTCTGCACGTAGCCTAATGCGCAGGTTCATTAGGCTACCGTAGGCTATCCCACAATCCCTAGTAGCCTAAAGCAAATTAGACTACCAAAATACACGTTGTTGTTCACTTCGCTGATTATTATCACTATATGTTGATAATGATTTATACACATTTGCCTATAGTTTGCATTGCCCTATTAAGTTGGACAATATTTCAGGTGTCACCATGAAGTGAGATTCAGGGTAAATTACACCTATATACTCCTAGCGGTCATTATAATTACATGTTTGAGGCTAAAAGATGCCATGTCCATTTTCGACATAATTCGCTTTTAAAATAATTTATGTTCAGCTCATTACTTATTTCAAGGGGCCCGTACGTATATGAGGTGATCGGATAGAAACGCTATTGAGCTGACAATTAAAGTAAATTCTCAATGCAGAGGTGGCGACGGACGGGCCCTGGAAGGCCACGGGCCCCGGTGCGGCCGCACCCGCCGAACCTGCGGTAGTTACGCGCCTGTCCTCCAATCAATTTAATCTTTTCCTCATACCTCGTCCTTGCCGTACTATTTAACTTTAATTTGTAGGGTACGTTGGTGTGCTCACTAGCTCTGTACATGTTGTCATAGTAAGTATGTAAGAATTAATAATATTAAATTCACTAACCGCTACGTTATCTGCAATGACTTGCTCGCGCCAGTAGAGGGCAAGATGGCGCTGCCGATGGCGTTGCCATGGTTGCCACCTATTTGATGACGTATCTTGGCAATCTCTATTATTTGGTTATGTTCATTTTCACTCAAAATTGACATTGTCTATAAAAGGGAATTCATCTGTAGTCATTCTAGCCTATAGCCTGGCATGCGCAACCACGTTTAGAAATGAACATTGGCATGGCAAAATAAATTAATTATTTAATCCCACAAAGAATGGAAACATGTCACCTACACTGGTCATATTGATGCACTAATTATCATATGAAATATTTTATTTTATGGTCACAGACATGACACTGATGGAGTAGTAATGTTAACGCTATCTTGACTTGTTTCTCTCTTTTTTTTATTTTTTATTTTAATGAATTTACACTCTGATTGGCTGATCCATGCCATTTAAGTTTTAGGAAATAGACTCAAGGGAGGACATTAGGACCAGTTTGGCCATTTTAAATGGCTGATATCATGTATTATTAAGCACAAAGTCTAACTCGAGCAGCTACAGATTGAATTTTCATGCGCTTATATTTCCATGAATTGCGTAGTTTAAAAATATTGTTCCACATGTGTCCATATGGTACTCAGACACAATGTAAAAGTCAGGGAATGAGATAATTCATGGGGGTAACATATTCCAATACATGAAAAATATGTAGCAAGTGAGCTAAGAAATGCTCTGAAGGTAAATTAGAGGTGGAAATGGAGAGCTTTAAATAGAGAGGACAATGCAGTATTGTTACACATTTCATAGGGTTCAACAGCTTAATAGAATTCATAGCCATTAAGTATAATTGAAAATAAAAGGCTGAAACCGTCTTTGCGAACACTGGCCTTGCAGGACCCCCACAGATATGTTTCTTCATATCTGAAATGAAAGTGAAAGGGGCGATTTCATTGGTTTTCGACGTCATGTGAACACAACATGCAGGATTGTAGCCATCAGCAACAGTGATTTATATGTTCGTGGGAGTTTGAATTCTATTTTATTTTTATTTCATTTAGCATTTTCAAGCGGCGATTCCGAGAACCAACTTATCAAATTGTTGTGGCCTTATCTGTTACTTGGATGTAGACAGATACAGACTTTACTTCCCTATCTGTTACCTAGATTTTCAATCAAACTGAATGCCTCCATGTATTTCTGTGCCTGTAATGTTCACAGGAGTGCAGAGGGGCGGAGGAGGAGGAGGAGGAGGAGGAGGAGGAGGAATGGGCCGTGGTAGAGGAAGACGTGACAATGATCTAATTGGTCAAACTGTGAGAATTTCTCAGGGTCCCTATAAAGGTGTGTCTGAAGTTTGTCAAAGTCTGCTTTATTGTCATTTTCTGCAATACAGAGAATGAAATTTCATGCTCTTGTTCTCCCTTCAACATAAGCACAGTTAAGCAACATATACAACCGAATTCCAAAATAGTTGGGACACAGAATGCAGTGACGTGGAAGTTTCAAATGTCAATATTTTACTCAGAATACAACATCGATGTCATATCAAATGTTGAAACTGAGGAAATGTATCATTTTAAGGGAAAAATAAGTTGATTTTCAATTTCATGGCATCTACACATCCCAAAATAGTTGGGACAAGGCCACATTTACCACTGTGTGGCATCCACTCTTCCTTTTAAAACAGTCTGCAAATGTCTGGAGACTGTGGAGAGAAGTTGTAGAGAGACTGTTGTCCCATTCTTGTCTAATACAGGCTTCTAGTTGCTCAACTGTTTAGGTCTTCTTTGTCATGTATTCCTATGTATGATGCACCAAAAGCTTTCTATGTGTAAAAGATCTGGACTGCAGACTTGATGGTGCCTTTCCAGATGCGTAAGCTGGTCATGCCACACACACTCATGCATCTCCATACCATCAGAGATGCAGCCTTCTGAAATGAGCGCTAACAATAAGCAATAACAACTTGGGTTGTCCTTGTCCGGATGGTATGGCATCCCAGTTTTCTGAAAAGAACTTTGAATTTTGATTTGTCTGACCCCAGAACAGTTTTCCACTTTGTCACAGTCCATTTTAAATGAGTCTTGGCCCAGAGAAAACGCCTGTGCTTCTGGATCATGTTTAGGAATGGCTCCTTTTTTGACCTATAGAGTTTTAGCTGGCTATGGCGAATGACACAGTGGATTGTGTTCACTGACAGTGTTATCTGGAAGTAGTCCTAAGGCCAGTTTGTGATATCCATTACATTAGCATTCCTGTATGTGATGCAGTGCCATCTAAGGACCCAATGATCATGGGCATCCAGTATGGTTTTCCGGCCTTGACCCTTATGCACAGAGATTGTTCCAGATTCTCTGAATCTTTGGATGATGATATGCACTGTAGATGCCTATACCTTCAAACTCCATTTTCAAGCAATTTCTCGGAGGCTCTTTTCATACCAAATCATGTTGCCAATTGACCAAATAAGTTGCAAATGGGTCCTTAAGCTGTCCCTATGAAAAATTTTACTTTTCTGGCCTCTTATTGCTACCCGTCCCAACTATTTTGGAATGTGTAGCTCTCATAAAGTCCAAAATGAGCCAATATTCGGCATAACATTTCAAAAAGTCTCACTTTCAACATTTGCCATGCTATCTATATTCCATTGTGAACAATATATAGGTTTATGAGATTTGTAAATTATTGGATTCCATTTTTATTAACAATTTATGCAGTGTCCCAACTTTTTTGGAATTCGGTTGTACGTACATACATACAAACACAATCCCACACACACATACACCCAATTGCACACACACACACCCAATTGCACACACACACACACACACACACACACACACACACACACACACACACACACACACACATACAAAAACATCCATGGAATATGTTTAAAGTGCAGTTAAGTTAATAAATAAATAAATAGTTGAGGTACAGTATGGAAGTCTTTGGTTAAGGGTGGAGTGAGTGTGTGTTAAACGTCCTGAGTTATGGGGGGGGGGGGATGTTTGCATCCTGGGTTTTGTATTTCCTGTCTTTTCAAAATGATTGTTAGAGATGTGAATCCAACTTCTATTCTTCAACTCCCTCAGGTTACATTGGGGTTGTCAAAGATGCCACTGAGTCTACAGCTCGTGTTGAACTTCACTCCACATGTCAGACTATCTCTGTTGATCGCCAGCGTCTCACCACAATGTTCGTCCAAAACTCTTTTGCTTCTAGGAGAAAACAAAATCATACATATATTCTTGTACTTAATTGTCAGACATGTCTGTAAATCTGTAATTTCCTCCTGCCTGCAGGGGTGCAAAGAGACATGGCGGCATGACCTCCACCCATGGGCGTACCCCCATGTATGGCTCTCAGACTCCCATGTATGGCACTGGCTCTCGAACACCCATGTATGGCAGCCAGACGCCACTGCATGACGGTAAGCCTCACAGTTCAAAGATCTAGATTTGATCATCTTTTTTTCCATCATTTTTTTTTTCCTTGCCCAGAAAGAAGACAGCAGAGTGACCATGTCTTTATGTTCTGGGAAGAGTGGCCTCCGACTTCCTGCTGTTTAAAACATTCTATATTTAGGGGTTAGACAACTAGTGAATCAAAGGGATATGCCTTACGATTTGTGATAAAAGAGAAATCGCTTGGAAACCATGCAGGAACTCGTATTGCACCTTTTTAAATTTACCTTGGGTAGTCAAGTTTCCAATTAATTCAGATTGTATTTATAATGAGTACAAATTTGTGTGATTTGTGTACATGAACCACATTGCATGGCCTCACATGTACCACTGCACTCTGTTTTTAGGCAGCAGAACGCCACATTATGGCTCTCAAACTCCACTGCATGATGGAAGCAGAACACCCGGCCAAAGTGGAGCATGGGACCCCAACAATCCCAACACACCATCACGGTTAGATATATTTCTCACATCATACACTCAACATGCCATTACAGAGAGTTAGGTTAAAGGAGACATAGAATGGAAAACCACTTTTACATTGGTTTTGATGAATTAAGAGAGGTTGTGGATGGTCAAAGAGCTATCATAAACATGAGGCATGGTCTAATAGCCATTAAATGATGGTGCTATTTGACATCTTTTGTAGGCTTTGTTCCAATTCGCCCAAGCCATTGCAGTTCAATTAAGGTGGCCAGAGTGATGCGTTGTTTAGGCAAAAAACCCATCTCAATACACATCTTAAATATGAGGTGTTAACTAGGCTTGTAAAATATCACTTGATCTTCTTTTTGACAAAATACAATTGATTATATTGTATTTTAACATCAGAGAACAAGGTACAATACTCAATCCATTCTATGTCATCTTTAAAGTTTTACCATGCATTTTACGTGCTTTACAACAATTAATGATTCTGTTGAATAAGTACTCGTACAAAAAAAGTGGGTAACGGGGGCGCCGTGGCTCAGTGGGCTAGAGCGTCATACCATTACTCCGGAGACCTGGGTTCGAGTCTATCTCTCTCTCCCACTTGTTTCCTGTCCACCTCAATACTGTCCTATTCGATTAAAGGCAAAAAGCCCAAAAAATATCTTTAAAAAAGAAAAAAAAGTGGGTAACTCTTTACTTTAAGGTTCACATATTAGCCACCAAAGCATACCTAGTTAATGCCTATATTAGTGACTTGTAAATGTAATGCATGTGTTGGTCAACATTAATCATTTGTTAGCCTTGTATTCGCAAATTTCTTGCTTATTATTCTACAAGCTTATTATTCTTCCACTATTCTGGATTTATTCCGACCATATACTAGTTGGTTACAGATATTCTATTTTGGTAGACACAACTAATTAGTAAATGGGTGGATGACGGATAGCAAAATTCAGACTGTCCTTTTGTCACACAGGTATAAAAAATGGTAATTGTTAAGAAATGATATGGAAATGTCGTTGGTCTGATAGAATCAACTTCCTGCATACTAAAATTGTTGGTGTTGTATTTAAATTTTTACATAAAACAATGATCCAAACATAACAAATGTCATGTGGTGTGACTGTCCACTATGCGTGTGATTTTCCTAATTAGAGTATATATCCATATAAAGTATAAATACTTAAAAATTTTGCCAGGCAAATAAAATAATTGGATGTTTTCTATAACCACAGAAAGTTTCGATGCCCATGCATAACGTCCAACTAAGTTCTAATCAAATATATTTTGTCCATACAATGGACGTCATATGGTGTGACACTATATTTTATATTTTCAACGGGCATTAATTTGGACATCACTGCCATGTCACGGACCCTGCTTAATCAGGAAGTTACAATAGCATGTCAGGAGTGATTGGCATGGTCAGGAGGTCAGGTCTGCCTTTTAGATTTTTGTATAAAAAGCTCCATAGCCGAGATCATCAATAGTGGCCAAAAATTGATGTCTTATGGCGTGACATCATTTGCAATAAAAATAATTATTTTTCACAAATCTTCTTAGAAAGCATTGCTGCCATGTGGTCAGTTGCATGCTAAATAATATCTAGCTGTATTTAGTTGTGTAATAAATTAGATAAACTGTCAAAATGTCATATTGAGTGACATTGTTATTACATTGTTGTTACATTGTGCCATTATACATGTGTTATTTTTTCAGTCACACTATATGACATTTCTGTCACACTCTATGACCAAATTGCATTTTTATATTGAAATATATGTAAAAACACGAGTTCAATTTAAAAATCATATATGAAATATATTAAATCTGTGACAAGGATAGGATCTGTACAATTTATATTTCCCTTTCCCATTTTTTCCCCCATGTCACCATGTTTCACATGTAATATGCAGTTAAAAAATAGATGTTCTTCCTGAATTTCTTGTCAGTGGACTTCAAAATTCATTGTTAATGATTCAATTTTCATGAAATACCTTTTTTTTGCCGACACATTGTGGTTTGGTGCATTTCATCATATGGTGTGACACCATGTCATTTGGTGTGACATCAAATAATCATAGAAAATGTCATAAGAAACACTTTCTAGCTGACAAATCATGACAAAATCAATAGTGTAGAAAGGAAATGACATCTGCAAGAATCCCAAGAATTTTGAGCAACTTTTGACAAAGAATCTCAGAAATACGCTAAAATATCTGGTTAGACTTCAGACCATTCTCCTCCTTGACATAATAACTTGTGAAATGTTAAGTTTTTATCCTAAATATTCACAAGCAAATGTTGCATATCAAACCAAACATGATTAAAAAGAACATTGACGTAAAGTAAGGAAGAAAAAAATACCTACTTATTATTTTATATCAAATTCTTTTAGTGTCACACCATATGACAGTTTTAGGCACTACCTTGACAAATTCATATATAAATACTTATTTTAATTAAAAATTGTAAAAAATATTTACGTATTGGTTAAGTTTAGACTCACAGCAACACATAGAAACACTTTTTAGGGATGATATTTGAAGTTTTTTAAAAATCCTTTTTTCAGGCTTATTTGTCATCCACCCAAATACAGATCAAGGCTTATTAGGACAATATTAAGCTTATATTAAGAATAAAGGCCTAATCAGTCATGAACAAGAAATTTGTGAACAAGCCCAACAAATGATTAATGTTGCCTAACACATGCCTTGCAAGTCACTAATACATGCATTAATTAGGTATGTGAGCCACACTGCATATGTTAAACTAAACACTCTTAATTGGACCAAAGCAAAGGAAGGTAGGAAGTTAGTGATGTCAGAGGGGCTACTTCACCGTTTTTAGACTTCTGTACTGGGACTCCCCCAATTTTAGCTAGGAGGTTTGTGCAGGCCATTCAAGATACCCATGGTCCTTTTACATTTCAAAAATCCATAGCTTTCAAAATCAATGGCTTAATAATAAAACAGCATGACTATCACAGCATTCAAATTCAGAATTCAAAGACTCCATCAAAGCAAAACTAGGCTTCACTGAATAATCTAAAATATAAACCATATTTTGACTTGTTAAACCATTTTTTGTGTACTGAAATATGTCATATATATATATATTTTCATAGGTTGTCGATGACTCGCTGATTATTCTACCATATTGAAATCTTTTTTGTGTCGGTCATATTGACTTTTTCCACTGCACATGTTTAGTTTTTGCAATGTGCCTTTGACTATGTAATTTGGGTATTAGATAAATGACTATGACAAACATTGCAAAGCTTTAACTCATGAAAACTGTACTTGCCGCTAATCTTGTACTCTTTTTCAACAGTGCTGATGATGATTTTGAGTTTGGCTATGATGATGAGCCGTCCCCGTCCCCTCAGGGGTATGGGAGCACCCCAAACCCTCAAACACCAGGCTACCCAGAAGTCCCCTCACCACAGGTTAACCCCCAGTACAATCCCCAAACTCCAGGAACCCCTGCAATGTGAGTCACTGCTACTTCTTCTACAGTGTTTTTAGGAAATATACATACCTGCAAACTTGTCACCTTTCGGCGAAAATTCGCCGTTTTGAACTCAAAATATGTCATTTATGTGAATTGTGTAAATCCGAAGAGGTTTTTTTTTTTTCTTTGGGGGGGGGGCGACCTACCTACCTACCTACCAACCAAGCAGTCAATCAACCAACCATGGACTTATATTATAGCTGTAGAATGAGCGAGACACGGACACCATCATAATAAAATATGACGGGGAGAGTTTTTTTCCCACCGCATTGGTCCAGTCTGGAGGCAGACAGGCGCACCTGTAACAACGCGCCAGAGCAGGCATGGAATCATCTAACATATTTCCATTCTCAGTGCTGCCATCAAAACGTAGCAAAATGAGACAATTTAGCGCTATTTTAAGAGAGAAACAAAGACGGAAACTCATTGTTTTGATGCTATTATGATAGACGATGGCTTTGCAAATGTCGTAGCCTACAGATAAATTGCCGTTTTAATCAGCCAAATTTGGGCTATGTCATTGGTATCGTTAGGCTACTTTTGAGGCAATGGTAATGGAAGAAAAGCGCAGTTTAAAGCAAACAGCAGGCCAACTTCATCTATATAGTCGAGAATGTCATTTACACAACAATCTTGTTAGTAAAGCAAGCAATTTCTATGGGCTCGCCGCGCAGGTTTTGAACCTCTGCAGCTGCGTGAAAAGTGGACTCCTTTATACAGAGGGTTAGAAAACTTTTTCTAAAACCTGCGCACCAGCCTCACAGTTTTCACTCTTCAAATGGTTCACGTGTACCTTCCCTGGCTGGCTTGGCCGCTTGGCCTAAATGGAATTATTTTATTAGCTTAGAAACCTAGACGTAGGCTACTATTCATGTAGGCTATTATCTTAGACGGAGGAGGAGCTCAATATGGAAGCCCATTTCCGCCACATTAAAAAAGCAATCTGGGTCAAATAGGCTACTATAAGGCCTTTGTAGAAAATAATGTTAATCATATTGCTATTTCATTTATATGGAAAAACATTGAAAAATGTTGATTTATTAATGATGAAATGAACAAATGGGGTAATAATCAAACTAAATGAACTGTCTTTATTTCTGCAAATAACTGACATAAGAACGTCATGATGCGTCTCTGCAAGTCTGGCCAACAAGTTTGTGCCTTTATTTAGTGTTTGCGTGAGCGCAGAGCAGATCCACTTTTTCTTTACGCTGTATGAGCCAGCGCAGCATAGGGTTCTCAGGTGAGCAAGGTGAATATAGTGCTTAATTTATTCAGGAAAATAAAGTGATTTTCAAGCGTAGTCTGTTTACAACCCCAGCTATATTAGCCCCGACTGTAACAGCTAATTTATGGTAGCCTAATGACAATCGATCCATTTAATGAAGAATAGTTATCACCATACAGTAAACGGGCATGATTTCAACTTTGAAGTCATAGCGGACCTAGGCCTATCATTTCAACGATTTAAGCAAAATATGTAGGCTAACCTATTTAAAAACCTCTACTAATTAAAATATGAGGCGACAATGCCTCTTTCAGTTTGTCGTTGATCATGATTGATCAGCCCACTACAAAAAAAGAAAAGAAAGATCTGCATCATTGGAGTAATGAGCGCATGCAAAGAGTTGTGTGATGTTTCTTCTTCAGTTTGTGGTAGGCCTAATGTCGGTAAATCGAAATTGAGCCAAGCTGTCCATAGGCACGAAGGCCTAGATAACAGAACATCTCTAGGGAACATTTGATATTTCGCTTTACTTGTTAATGCTCCACCTACGCTCCACCTGCATTCAGCCTTGTGAGAAGCGCTATTGCAGTTCATTCAGTTCAACTTGCGTAAGGCAACTGATTTACGGTTGCTAATAAAACGTAAACACTAGCGCTAATTCTTGGAACCATATTTGTGACAGCGTAATAGGTGGTGATCAGCCCCCTCCCCCTGATCACCACCTAGATCCCGCCCCCTTCTCCACAGAAATTTCAGTCAAATGAAAATGTTTGGCTTTAATCCATGATATTATAGAAATGTATTTATATAGCCAACACTACTCCATGCAATGTACCACAATTAATTGACAATTAATTTTTAATTTATTAAAAATCCGTGCACGCATGCAACGGTTTGTCACCTTTTTCAACCCTTATGAGTTTGCAGGTATGAATATAAGCTACATTGTGAATAAGGGTTGGGACATGATTTTCGAATATTCGTAAATTGAAAGTGCGTTCGAATATCGAATAGTTAAATCGAATACTGTTTTAGCCATAACATCATAAAAATAACAAACACCGTTTAGAAGACGACGTTTCCTAACCAATGTTTCATGCAACGCGTAATTTAGCCTGAACCTGTAACCTGTAACCTGTAGCCTACAGCGGTAGAGTAGCAGTCCTATAAAATAACAGGCGGCCAAGGAACTGAAATACCCCCGTTTGGCAAAGTTAGCGAGAGCTTACGTCAGTGCCATCGGAGCAAGTAGCCTATTTTCCGCAGCTGGATTAATTGTCAATAGACTGCGCACCCGCCTCCATCCTGAGCATGTGGACATGCTATATTTTAATTTTTTGTTAAATTGTTTTCATTATTATTCGAGCCTATTACTGGTAAATATTGTAGCCATCCAGACGGTTCATTCAGGCCGTTTCAGTTGCACAAAGACGACGTTTATTTTCTGAACTTTCAGGGTTTCCCGCAGAAAATGAGCTTGGAAAGGTGGTGACCAGTGGGGAGGGGGCGTGGCCCGGGTGATCGTGTCTGGGTTGCCCCGGGGTGGGTAGATGACCAGGGGGGAGGGGGCGTTGCCCGAGGGGGGCACAAATCTGACAGTACTGTAAGTTGTCAACCTGCTAGAAATTTTGGGCCCTATGACAAAACATTTTTTTGGGCTCCTCAAATATTGATTTTAATATTAACATTTTCTCTGGGCTCCCCTGTCAATGCCAGGCCCTTAGAATCATCCTAACTTTCCTCCCCCTAGCGGCGCCCCTGTTGGCAACAGCCTTATTTTATTTTATTGTATTGTATTGTATTGTATTGAGTAAAATGGACAATTTTGAGGTTTTAAACAGCAATATCAATAACAAGATGAAAAGCCTGTTAAAATGACCAAGCCTTTGGTTATTATTCTTGACCAAAAAATTTTTTATCCCAACAGTTTAATGTTCAAAAAAAGGCTATTGGCCTCTAAAGTCATTAAATGCATGTGTCATCTGACATTGTACCAAGTAGTAAGTAAGTAAGTAAGTAAGTAAGTAAGTAAAATGTATTTCTAAAGCACATTTCAACACAGTCTACATTGAGCAAAGTGCTGTACATAGGTAAAATAGTAAATTAGGCTCCTTGCAGTACAGCCATAGGCTACTCATGGCAGATGGCACAATGAAATTCAACTGGTCAAATAAATGCTATTTGCCACTCGTTTTAAGTTAACACAAAAGTAAAAAAGATTGTAGGCCTATCTCCTGCATCCAATCAATAAGGAGTAGGCGTGTCTGTGTGCGCGACCGAAGGGAGAGAGGAGGAGAGAGTATGGCCAACTTGGTGCGTGTGCTTTCCAATTCTAATATTGTTAATCATTACTAGGCATACTAGGCAATAAATTACTGCAAATACCGTAAGTAGCGCTAGTGTTAACATTAGTTATATCGATCGTAAATTAGCCAGCATTGACAGCTGACTTTGATGCTTTTATTTGGTGACTTTGGAGAACTGCTGTAACATGCAGATTTTTTTTCAAGATGAGCATTGACAGTTATGGTAAGCCACGACCATACACAATATTCTCTTTATGAAACATTAAAACACGTACCTCCAGGTGTCCTACATACGACCATGGCATGTATTCCAGTTGTCGGTTAATTAGCGTCTTCTCGTAAACTAATAATGTCGGCGTAGCAACAGGTAATAGATGAAGCAGTAATATAGGCTACCGTATGTAACCTTCAGGTGCCACTATTCAGCCTCATCGCGCAGTGATAATGATGCAGCCATGTCTTACTTCTGTAGGCCTATGCGTTAAAAAAAAAAAAAAAAAAAGTCGGGGAAACGTAGGCAAAGCGGGGGGCAGCTTTTGGCAAGGCGACCGCCTTGCCTATAAAGCGCTGCGGGAAACCCTGACTTTGATTTAAGATAGGAATATGTTGTACAGAAAGTCAAAGTCTAATTAAAAAGTAGGCCTACTATGCTCATAAGGCTAAAAAACTTTTTTTTGTAAGCGTTGATGTACGTTAAACAACGTGTTTGATAAAGTAGACACTTTGAAGGTTTACGATGCCTCTTCATTTTCTCTATCGTGTGTGTGCATGCGGTGGGCGGGGGCGGGGTCGATTTTCGAATAATATTCGAGTACTTGTCATCGATTTTCGAATAGTGTTTTTACCCAAAATTCCCATCCCTAATATGCGATAAATGTCTTTATTAAACCTTAGTAAAATATATAAAGTAAAAAATAAATACTGTAATCTGATCTGTATTCAATCAACCACTGAAAAATGTCAATGAATGGATATCAAGACGTAATTTATTTCAAATTCTACTAACTCTAAAAAGCCCTGTTCCTTCAGAGAATGCGTTAATGGATGAACATACACAATATCACCCTTGCTTGCCTCCTTGGTACTATGGTTATGAACAGTATTTTTTTTTTAAAAAAAAAAGAAAATTCAGGTGCTGTGCCTTTGCAATTGTACGGTATGTCACTGTACTAGAGGCTAGCCCTTTTCAACATTGATTCATTCATTGATTCATTCATTTAAAAAAAATGCAACAATTCTTACCAATCCATGTGAAATTGCAAACATTACAATAGTAACCAGCTATGACTGACAAGCCTGTCCTTTTTTGTTGTCCGCATCCGGACGCATTCACTCTCCTGTGCAGACCCACGACTAATGATAAATTTGTGAGATTAAGTCGGTTAATTTTCATTAAGCATTATTTTGGACGGTCATGGCCATTAACAGCGGGTGCTACTCCGGCCTACGAATACAATATCACAGAGTTGAGCCAATAAAATCGTTGGTTTACTCAGAGCACTAGCCTAGACTACAGCAGAGGAACAAGCAGTGAGGAAGAGCCAAGACAACATGGCTTGCTGCAAAAGGCAGTGAGAAGCAAACAATTAGTCTCCTTTCATATTTAATATCATCAATTTATAAGTTGTGCATTATAGCCATTTGTTAAGTTTGATAGCATGAGTCAGTTCATACCATAAATAAATTAGCCAACAAAACGTCTGCCCAATTGTCCTGAAATGTCCCGACAATAAAACGGGATGCAGACAGCTGGGGAGAGAGCACCTGAGTCAGGCGGCTTAGCTAACCTTGCATTTAAGTGCAAACGTCTTCACAAAAGTTGAATGTTAACACTGACAGTCTAGAAATGTATGCTCATATTGTCTGTTATTTAGTTACTGATATCTATTACTGTCTACTCTACTGATATCTCTTATCATGCGTGATATCTTGATATCTAATTGCACTTTATGACCTAGTGAGTTGTGATGTCTTAAATAGTTATACAGTATATCTTAGTTAGTGGGCTTGAGGCAAGCACACTATTGATATTGTTAAGTTTACTTATTATTATTCCGCCGAATTTTTGTCTCGCCTACTCCTCCCGGGGCGTTCGAGATAGAGACGCGGTTCGAACGCCAAAACGACGGACCCGATCTGGAATAGACTGCTTGTATAAGGATTTCTGCTATCGCTTGTCGTTCGGCCGTAATCCGCGTTTTTCCGGCGAATTCCGGCCCATTGAAATGAATGGCGGAACTTTGGACAGATGATGTCACAGCACACTCTCCCACTCTGACCCCTAGAGTGGAGACCTCAAAAAAAGGGATTTCAAACTGGGATTGTAGTGACAAAAATGAAGTTTTAAACCATGTAGAAACTCTGAATATGGTTGAAAATTATGTCAAATTGTAGAGGAGAAATTTCAGGGCGAGAAGCGGCCTGAAATTTCTCCTGTAAATTATGTAAAAGGCACTTTTGTGATAGTGTTTAACAGAGTGTGGGGGTGGTCACTGGATGAGAGAAAGAGAGATAGAGAGAGAGACAGAGAGAGAGAGAGGGAGAAAAAAAGGAAGAAAGAGAGAGAGAGAAGCAGAGACTGTGCCAGTTAGAGCAGACTGTAGGCCAGGGCTATTCAATTGGCGGCCCGCGGGCCACACCCGGCCCAGATGCGGCCCGGACACGGCCCAGATGCGGCCAACGTGATTCATCACCTTTAAACCTAAAATATCTTCATCAGTCTCCAAAACTTAATATATACCTTATAATTTGCTGAATATTGATAAATAGATAATATGTCCCCAAACTACGTCAATTTAAGTGGCATTAACACATTAGGAAATATTTTTTTAAGGTATTTTCCACTGTTCATTCTCTATGGCGATTCTAAGCAAGTACATGTAATTCCGGTTTTGGCCACCAGAGTATTTTGGCGCTGTTGCGCAGCCTTTTTATTTATTTTTTTAAGCCGGTTTGGTCTATTGATGCAGCATTTCCTCTTATGACAACTGTACTTATATTAGAGTCCTTGCGTGTTTACGTATTATTTCCTTTTAGCCTACCTGTTGGAGTGCAAAATAAGTTCTGTGATAGGACATGTAGGGATGAATAATCCACTTTAAAAACAAAGCTATGGTATTAAAATATTCAATTCTGGTAATTTAAAAATGTAAATTTTGTAAATAAATATTTTGTAGCTATTGTTAACATGCGAAGTTATTGTTAAAACAAAGGAAATATGCATTTTTAATCAATGTGTTGCAATTTGATTATTTGAAAATAGTGACCTCGAAAAGTTTGCGGCCCAGCTCAAGTTCTTGGATTCTAAATGTGGCCCCCTTGGAAGGCAGGCAAAGTAGGCAAAGATTCCAAAGCCTAACTGCCAGTAGAATGTAGAAGTGTATCAAACTACTCCAGAATTCTAGAAGGATTATGGAACACTCTGCACTGGTAAACAATGCAGGTACTGCTGGTAAGAGACCCAGGCAGACACAAACATGGAAACAAAACCTGCTAGACAACACACACACACACACACACACACACACACACACACACACACACACACACACACACGCGCACGCGCACACGCACACACACACACACACGCAGGAAAACAAATACAGTCAAAGGAGATTTTGCTGCGCGAAGCGTAGTGAAATCTCTCGTGTGTGTGTGATATTACAGAGATGCTATGTAACGTCCCAACATGATCAACATGGCAACCAGCATAGCAACTGACATGTCCGCCCTAGCAACGGCCTAGCAACAGCTTCCAGCGGCCTTGTAATGTCCTAGGAACCACTCCAACAATGATAATCTAGAAATTAACACAGCAACCAACATGATCAGGGGGTCAAGAACGCGCAGATTAGCAGCGGCACTTTAGCATCGCCATATTTAAGTATGGAGTCACAATCCGAACCATGGCAGCGCATGCACGAGAGTCATGCTGGGCACGAGCACTCATGCACTTACAAGTTGGTGGGCGGTTACATGCGAAATGTTATTTCTCCGGGGAGAGTAAAAGCAATATTTCATGATCTCTGGTTAGTCTTTGCTTATTTCTCGAGGAGCTTGTGAAAAAAATGTACTGTCATGAATGCTATAAAAACTTCAGGCACGTTCTCGACAGAACTTTCTTCCTCGTGTTGTATTGTAAACAATCTAGGTGCATTATCACCACCGTCTGGACTGAAGGACTACTGTTTTTGCAAAGAGATTCAACGTGAGTCCATGCGTCATTTCCAACTTTGGAACTTTGCGCATGGGCAGCATGGGCATGGCCTGGTCTGTTACCTCCAGTGTTCACAATGGCGTTGACTGTCAATTTACCGCATTTACTAGCCTAGCCTCGGCCATTCAGTTCTATAGAGGGCGGGACTTAGTCGTTGTCTCCAGTTTATATATAACCTCCTTGGAACATGATCAACGTAGCAACCAGCATAGCAATCGACATGTCCGCCCTAGCAACAGCTTCCAGCCACCTTGTAATGTCCTAGGAACCACTCTAACAATGATGATCTAGCAATGAACATAGCAACCAACATGATCAACGTGGCAACCAGTATAGCAACCAACATGTCCGCCCTAGCAACGGCCTTAGCAACAGCTCCCAGCGGCCTTGTAATGTCTCAGGAAACACTTCAACAATGATGATGTAGCAATGAACATAGCAACCAACATGATCAACGTGGCAACCAGCATAGCAACCAACATGTCCGCCCTAGCAATGGCCTTAGCAACAGCTCCCAGCGGCCTTGTGATGTCTTAGGAACCACTTCAACAATGATGACCTAGCAATGAACATAACATCCAACATGATCAACGTAGCAACCAGCATAGCAACCGACATGTCCGCCCTAGCAACGGCCTTAGCAACAGCTTCCAGCGGCCTTGTAATTTCTTAGGAACCACTGCAACAATGATGGCCTAGCAATGAACATAACATCCAACATAATCAACGTAGCAACCAGCTTAGCCACCGACATGTCCGCCCTAGCAACGGCCTTAGCAACAGCTTCCAGCGGCCTTGTAATGTCTTAGGAACCACTGCAACAATGATGACCTAGCAATGAACATAACATCCAACATGATCAACATTAGCAACCAGCATATCAACCTACTGTACATGTCCGCCCTTGCAACGGCCTTAGCAACAGCGTACACACACACACACACACACACACAGGACAGGAAGTGGGCTCATATCTTGCCAACAGTTTGTCGTATTATCACTTGGGACACTACGTCCAATAGAGGTGAGCCCATTTGACCACTACAGGGCGCAATAGCCATTGAAACAAACTGTTTTAAGTTAATATTGTAATATCTTTGGCGCTTTGCTTTTAGACTTGGCGTGATGGTGTATGGCCTCGTCTCTGACGGTGCCTCAATCATTTTGTGTTTTGTGTCGTTCTCGTTGCGGCGGGTTTGATCAAGCCCACTCCAGCAGTTTCTCTGAGGAAATGCAATCTAGTTTTATGTCTAATTTTAACTTTGTTGATGCACATTTGGAGTTTGGAGAAATGGTATTTCAGTCTTTTTTTAACTTGTTGCACAGTTTGATTGACAAAGAAGTTTGCTTTGACTTTGACGAAATGGAACAAAAACATAAACTTCCATTTCAGGAATGGACTTGCAATCTATTAAAGGAGCAGTATGTAGGATTGTTACAGAACGTTCTGTAGGCCTGAATAATAACACTGGTGAACGTTCTCAAGACTACCTAGACGCAGGCCTCATAAGAGTTGCCAAATGTGATGAACAGGTGATGAAGATTCATTGGGGAAAACTACTTAACAATTAAAAGAAAACTAATAGAAATAATATTGTTAGAACCCGATATTTTTTTAAAAAAAAGTGCTGGCCTTAGATAGAGGGCTATAAAGCATAATTTAGACTGATATTAAATGTGTGATATGAAGTTTGTTCAAACTTGCGCTCTGAATCGCTGAGCAGTAACGTTAAATAACCAAGAGGCTCATGTGCAAACAACAGGTTAGGTAAGCCTGGTAATGTTAATACCTACTGGATATTTTTTTTTTATAGAAATAGACTAAGTTGCAGAAACATTTCGGCGCCCTAGTCATCTCGTCTAAGAATTATGTGACTCCACATTGTTGCAGCCACGACATGCATGCCAACTTGCAAAAAGATTGACACATCAAAGCACTTTTACATTCATGTAACGTTAGCACAAAATATTTCAGAACAGAAAGCTGGGAAAATAATTGATCAATGTTGTTAGCCTGTAGCTTACAATGCGCACCTACAATCGTTGAACATTCACAAGGACATAATGAAGTTTGCAACGAACATGCAAGACGTAATGAATTAGAAGCCTAAATAACCCAATCTAGCGCTTAATTTAATACATAACAAGCAGTAAGAGCTTTGAGCTGGTCTACGTTTCAAAGTTTTGTTGAAATTGTCAGTTGCAGAAATTATAAGCATGGTCCATCATCACGCAACTGAGCCTACAAGTTAGTGCCTTCCAAAATTGCCCATACCTTCCTCTGCGCTGTCTTGCTTTTCGGTCATTATCTTGGAAATGCGTCTTGTTTTTTTTTAAAGAGATAACGCCACCTTTCCCTCTCGTGGGCCTACTCATCCATACTGCAACCAGAGACGTTGATCAAAGTATCTTTGCTACAACTATCTGTATATGACTGCATCAGCTGTTGGCATCTGGCAACCCCACATAGGAGAACGAAGGGCCATTGTTAATGCGCCGTTATGGAATTAAATCGTTCAAAACATAAACGAGAGTTACGACCCGTAACACATGTTTTCAGAGGTTTATGCCGGGTTTATTAGGGATATGGCAAATATGTCAAATAAGCCCCCACTTCATTTAATCATGTCACCTTACTTCCTGCTGATACATAGTGGTCATTTTTGGATTGGTTAACTAATATTTCCTACATACCCTACCTTTAATGTTCAGAATAGGTCTAGGGTGGTAGGTCGTCTAATAAAGGACCGAGTTGACCTGCCACCATTCCAGGTTCAAACACGCACTTGCACAAGATGCTCCATTTAAATAAGGGTGAGGGTGTAGCCCGTGATTGATAGTGATGCTCAGGGAAAATAGGGAGTTTTCACAATACTTGTAAGTTATCTTTTGATTTGAAAGTTCTCGCAGTAATCAGTCCTGGATGTGGCAATTGCTACTGAGTTCAGCCATTGAATGGGTGTGTCTAAGCTCCCAGTGATTGGAGATGATGTGTGTTTCAGGTACAACACAGACCAGTATTCTCCATACGCTGCACCTTCCCCTCAGGGCTCCTACCAGCCCAGCCCGAGTCCTCAGAGTTACCACCAGGTGGCCCCCAGCCCTGTAGGATACCAGAATACTCACTCACCAGCCAGCTACCATCCCACTCCTTCTCCTATGGCCTATCAGGTAAAGCCGGCTCATTCAGTAGGTCTCTCTGTTCCACATTATTATGCACAATTGCCCAACACTAAAAGGTTGTGCCATTATCTGGTGTGTGTGTGTGTGTGTGTGCGTGTGCAGCATTCATGTGTGGCATTCATTGCTTTCTTAACAGGCTAGCCCAAGTCCCAGCCCAGTAGGCTATAGTCCTATGACCCCAGGAGCACCCTCACCAGGAGGCTACAACCCCCATACTCCTGGCTCAAATATTGACCAAACCTCCTGTGACTGGGTCACGACAGACATTCTGGTACGGGTCAAGGATACATTCCTGGATGGAGGAGTGAGCAACCAGACTGGTGTTATTCGAAGTGTCACGGTGAGCTTTAGACATCTTATCTTAAACTGAGCAACATCACCAGAGCAAATATCAGTTAAAGTGGCTATCTTGCCACTTAAAGGAAAGCACCGGAGTGAATTCAAGCATAGCCCTGTTGAAAGAGCTTGCTTAATGCACTAGTTAGCGAGTGGAACAAAATAATTTGGTACAGCAATAGAGACTGAACACCAACGCAGAAGCGAACAGGCACTTTACACTGAATCAATGGGACATGACTATTCGAAACCGAAAGTAAGATCTAAGGTTACACTGAGTCAATGTAAAGGGTTTCGCGTTCGCGTTAGCTCTATGCTGTTCGAAATTCTTTAATTTCATGCGCAATATATTGCTGTTAGAAGACTCGTGCAGCAGGCCTATAAAACCAATTCAATATATACTGTCCTTACTATGATCACAGAATATTGTTGTCTTATTGTGTTATGACTTACCGGCAAAGTTTGTTGCCTATAGTTATGGTTGGACAGTGCAGAATTGTCAACCAAAAATGTAGGAGTCAAGGGGTGGAGTCGGTAGTGGAGTTAGCATTTAAGTTAACTTTATTTTAACATTTGGTGATCTTGAATTTGTGCAACTATTTTATTACAGTAAAATTGGTTATGTTCTTACTGTGTATATCCGCATGTTAATACATTTCCAAGAATGAGTGAGTTAGCTGTGCTGGTGGTGTTTCCTTGCAGGGAGGCATGTGCTCCGTGTTCCTGCAGGAGACCGAGAAAGTGGTCAGCATTTCCAGTGAACACCTGGAACCCATCACCCCTACCAAGAACAACAAGGTGAGGGAGATTACACTGTATCTGTAGGCCTCATCCATTAAGGAAATGAATGTCCAATGTTCCTACACATGAAAGGGAGGTTGACTTAATACAGAAAACAGTGTTATTCAAGTGAAATGCTGACACTGGCTGCCTTGAATGGTCTCTCACCATGGGTATGACCAGGGTGACCAGATAGGAGTTTGTGAAAAAGAGTACACATCAAAGTCATAAAAAATGTAACAGCCTAGGCTACATTTTTGTACCTATAAAACAATTACGGTAACACCCCCAAAAAATATTAAATTAAATAAATAACATATTAAATAAATGAATAAATTAGGCTAATTAAATAATTAATTAATACATTAAATTACACTATACAGTATTCCAGTGCATATTACATCCTAGGCTACTCTATAATATTTTTACAGTCAACCAGCCTCTGCTTCTGTTGGCATCATCCTTACATTATCCCATAAGCTATTCAAAATGCATTGAAACTCAAAATATCCTAAACTGTTAACTCTCATCAGCGGTTTTAAAAAAAGGAAGGGAAATATTTTCTACATGATACACTACCAAGCAAAAACAGCATCATGCTATGCCTACAATGCATGATCATTCTTTAGGCTCAAATGCTTTATTTATTTCCAATTGCCCTAAGAAACTCGTTTTACTGACAAAGTGATTTGATGATGACAGAGACAAAGGCCATTTGTTCAGGTATGTATCTTCATAAATAGCCTAGGGCTACTACACGGGAATTCTATCTTCATTGCACCTCTGTCTCTCTGCCTCTCATTTGCGCTGCTCCATTTAAAAGGAATTATACTGCAACAGCGCAAGACGTTTCTCTTGACTCGTGGGAGATCACTCGCAGACGTCCATGAGGCACTAGAAAAATCCGGTAGACTCGTGGAATTGGGATGTCTGCTACTGCAGAACTATATTGAGCAACACAGAGAAACAGAATCAATAGCACGTCTGAGAACAAAAACCCGGACGATTTTGAAAATCCCCCCGGACATTTTTTCAGGTCTCAAAAAGAGTACATGTCCGGGGAAATGAGTACGTCTGGTCACCCTAGGTATGACTTGATCAAAATTTCAAGTAAATCGGCCTAAATCACTATTCGTTGACGGTCGCCTAAATCACTATTTTCACTTGCTAAAGAGGCTTGACACTTTTTGTAGCATTATCAGTCTCTACACATGGAATTGAGCAATGACTTTGTTTACATGCATTTAAGTATCCTAAATATGTGAATAAGCCCTTGTCCTGGGGGTATTTCACAAAACCAAGATGGGGGATTTAGACAGGCTATGAGGAGTTTTTATTACAGATGAAGAGAATAAAAATTGTAACAAATTGATATCTCCACAAAACGTTCTCAAGTACTTGATGCTTTAAAGCGGCACTTTTTTGTATAACAAGTTTTCAGAAATGTCATGTATAATTATGTAATAAGGCATCAGGCACTTAAAGGAATAGTCCACCTTTTAATGAAAATGGGTTATTTACCCCCTTTGATGGAGTTACATATGTGGATAAAAAAAAAAAAAAAACATTTTTGTCTCAGTGCATGCATTTTCCTAATCTGGGAACCCCAATTTTACCTTTCTTCTTAGCTTTAGCTTAGCATAGGCGCTGGAATGTAAAGTTGCCAGATAGCAATTCTTTGGCAACATTGCATTCCAGCATCTATGCTAAGCTAAAGCTAAAATTGGAGTTGCCAGAGAAGCAAAATGCTTTTACCCACATATGTAAGTCTAGGTAAGTGGGTGAATAAGCAATTTTCACAATCAACCACCTCTGCCATTCATGTACCGTTCCAGTACCATCTGAGGGCAGTAAGGCACAACAGTCTGGCACAAGGACTAATACGGTTACTACCAGGGGTGAAAGTAGTTTGAATTTCTTACCTGTACTACAAAAAAAAAAAAAAATCAATAGTCTATTTTAGTGCGCCTTTGTGTTATGTATGGCTCAAACAAAAAGGTAAGCAGGCCTAGGCATTGGGCTAATTTCACACACATTCTGACATTCCATGGTAGCAAACTGAACATTCTGTCATACTAATTATCCCTTTTTCTGACTTGAAAAAAATGGGTAATAACATTTAAAGCATATGATGAAATTCACTTTTTTTTTCAAATAATGCACATGGGAAGACCGCAAACTGGGAAGTCCCAAATAGATAGAAGCTTTTAGAATATTCATGCACAAAAATGTAAAACCACTTTTATCTATATTGCAAAGTACTATTGCCACATTACAATAGTACTGAAAATGGCAGGCCCACATGTCACCTGTGGGACTCAAAATCTGTGTGTGTGAGCATGTGGTTGGCCTGGCTAATAGCATAAACAAATTTTTTCTTTCTTTCTTTCTTTTTTTTTTTTTTTTTACCATTGACTCAATTGCAGTCATGACTTTGAGCCTGTATTTGAGTGTAACATCTAAGCTACTTTGTTATCCCTTTTATACAGTAATCTATAATAATAGAAATGATGCAGCATGGCCTAGATCAAGAGGATAAAAACAACAAACCAAAAATGTATATAGCAGTTTCTACTAAGTTTCTCTTATTTATTTATTTATTTTGTAAAACTATATGGCATTAGTTGCTCTACTCTATGCAAGTCTAGCTGCTACAGCAAAGAAAAAGAACTGAAACAAACCCCTCCTCTTTCTTGTGTGTGAGACTTCAGCACTGAAGTCTGAACTGGCAAACGGATTTGGGGTGTTCACTTTCTGCAAATGGGTGATAGAAAACTCCTCTATTCAAATTATAGGTCTATATCATGATGTGTAGTGTTTTTTGTTTATTTTTTATTTTTTGAGCTCTTGGTTATTAGATGGAAGTCCAGCAGATAACTAAGCTAAGTTTATAATATCAAATAAAGATATTACCCTCGCCAAATGATTTTAAACTGAAATTGAGCCACCGTATTCTCAAGCAAGGACATTACAAGTGGTACCAATGCATGCGTCTGGTTGTCTTCTTTAATTTGATACCGAATACCTCCATTGTAGATGCAGATATG
The DNA here is from genome assembly GCA_027497455.2 of Sardinella longiceps. Lineage (NCBI taxonomy): Eukaryota > Metazoa > Chordata > Actinopteri > Clupeiformes > Clupeidae > Sardinella > Sardinella longiceps. The sequence continues at coordinate 8,915,662 of JAODXP020000021.1, read as the reverse complement.
TCCATATCAAAGCCTCCAAAAGACAATGAAGCAAAACCGCTTCACCCGCTATTGTATTTTACGGCGCTCGCGTGCGCAAAAACAAACAAAGAAAAAACTTCGGAGTGCCAGATGCCAGAAAATGTGTTTGCAAATGGCACAAATAATTGGTCATATTTTAGCGAATTTTCAAGTCTGAACAAGTGTTACTGTCACAAGTACCAAAGACAGGCAGGCCATGTCAGAAGGGCACTTTTGAAATCAAAGAGCAAAGGGGCAGTAATCCTCATGTCTTACCACTACGGTGTACCGCCTGTCAATCTTATACCGGTACGTAGTATAGGTGCGTACCGGCTTACTTTCACCTCTGGTTACTACCCCCAGCAGCTTGTGAATAAATATTCAAGGAGTGAATTTCAAATGTTATATTATTATCTAAAAATACAAGACTTTATTTAGATTTTTGGTGTATTCATTGTTCAAGCATGAGTGGTGTACTTCCTCAGGTGAAGGTCATTTTAGGAGAGGATCGAGAGGCCTGCGGTGTCCTGCTCAGCATTGACGGAGAGGATGGCATTGTCCGAATGGAGCTTGATGAACAGCTGAAGATTCTCAATCTACGTTTTCTTGGCAAGCTGGAAGTTTGATCGAATGACCATGTATGAAAATCTTTTGTTGTACTTTATACAACATTTGTGCTAAATGTGGCACAGATTGTCCAAAATGAGACAAGTTCTTTTACCCTTCTACACTGAAATTGTGCACCATTAGTCCATTATGTTTCTCCAGTCATGTTTTCTCTCTTTATAACTGCCACTTTGGATGACTTCATTTTATGTCAATAAAGTGTCTTTTGGTCGTCGTCTTTTCATTGATATTCTGTTGAGTAAATTGGTTTGTGCATAATCAATTACTGTCTATAAAAATTTAGGCTGACTGAAATATTTTTTGCTGCCTCAGGATTTTCAGGGTAAACGGATTTCATTGTTCCAAAGCGAATAAGCTAGTCAATTATTCATTCAATTAATGCTAATTACTTGACCTGTTCATGTTGCCAAATGAACTGTACAAAATAAGTTCAGTTGTACAATTTAGTCAGTGCGCCAGACCACAGACTTCCTGCAAGGACTTTAGCCACACCCCAAAGTTGAATTCATTGTAGCCCTGTCATCTTTTTTTCTGATGACATGTAAAACTACAAGTACTACAGTGGTTAAGTTTTATTTATACACTTGAACTTGATTTTCATACAGCTAATTTTGTATCATCTGTTCTAAGTTAAACAAAACAAAACGGTGGTGGTAGCATAGTGGTTAAGGAGCCTGACTACTGTGGTAGTAGTCGGAAAGTTGTGGGTTTGAATCCTGGGTGCCATCGTGGGTTTGAATCTTGGTTGCGCAAGGCTCTTAACCCTACATCTAGGGGAGATTTGCCCTGAACTAATAGATAGTTGACAAAAGTAAATAAAAAAACACCATCAAAGCACTCTTGTACACGACCTCCAGTGCTCCACAGTAAGACATGTAGAAGCAATCCACTCACCTCTTTTTTGTTTCACAAATTTTGTTACACAGAAAAGAGTTTGATATGCTGCAGCCAGCTTTAGACAGGCCATAAATTAGCTTAATTTCAGAGATTTTATTGAATCAACCCGAAGTCCTGTGGTCACAGAATATGCGATAAACCCATTATAAAGGTTTTAAAGTAACTGAAGCAAGTTGCTGAAGCCTGAAGCATTGTGGTTGAAACCTAGTAACATTGGCATCTTCTTAATCTAACTGAGAGGTTAATTTATTGGTGACTCTTGATTTAACATTTTTAGATACCATGGTAATGCATGAGTAGCCAAGTTTACTTACTGTTTGCATTAGAATTGAAAAGCTGATACTTCAGTACATTACTGAGCATGGCTCCCCTTTGATGGAATTGAAAAGACTTCAGATGATCCTTATGAATGGGCAACTTCTCACTTTGAAACATATGATAAAATGCCTAAGAGCCAGAAAGGAAAAGTTGCAAATGCCATACAAGGACTGTTGGCTGCATTATACAAGGTGACTAAGAAAGAGTTGGATGTATTGAAAGAAGAGAAGGTGAATTTGGTAGGAGAGTTTTAGTCCATGGGCCAGGACCTGAAAAATGACATATCGGTACCACTAAAGGTGGCAAAATATAACAATGATTTTTGTAATTCTCCATGTCTGAGGGACATTACTTGGTATGATAACCCTCTCTAAGTGGTAGCTTAGTTGTATTTTTCATAACTTTTATACTCGCACACAGTATATTACCGGTAAACAAACAAGCCTATGTACAGATATTGGTACCTGATAGTATGTAGAAAGGTGGGACATGTCTTAATCCATGTTATATCACATCTAAATAACATTATACTTGCAGAAAATAAAAACTTTAGGTGGGTGATACAGTTTTTCATCAATGATGCTGGCTAAAATGCATCAAATATACACATTTTCGCCTATGTAATACATGAATTTTTACATGCAAAAGAATGAACAAGGGTGGATCAAGTCCCAACTTATGTTATATGACATCCAGAGAGTGTGGGCATTTAGAAAATATAGGTTAAATGGCTGAGTATGTGTTGCCTTGATAGGGGCACAATATTTTGGCTGTAACCCTGGCTCAACTATTAGTGGGGCTATAAAGCTCTTATTAACATAAGAATTGTGCACAAAAGGAAAGAAGCGTGAAACTTTCAGGGTTTGTTCTTGATGACATAAGCTTTGATTTAAGATGTGGAGGTGTTCTCAGTTTGACCTCTGAGGTCAGATAGAGGTCATTGACCCCCGGGATATTACATTTCTATGCAAGGAATTAAAAATAGATGTTGTTCAGGATGTAAATTTTATAGAAATGTGCATTTCCATGTGTTTGATCATGAGATTTATTAAAAACTTCTGATCCAACACCACAAAGAGGTCAAAAACTGTTTCCTAGAGGTCAATGGTCAAGGTTACTTGAAATAATACAGCCACATTTCAGTAAATCTAAATACAAAATGTACAGTTCCTTTGTATTTTATCAAACGATTGCAGATAACCTAGCCTAGACTCTAGACGTACCCCTAGCGGTAGCAAATTTGAATTTGCACAGAGGATACGTCTAGAGGCCACTGATAGAAACCCGTTGTATCCTTCCTCTGGCGGCGGATAACCAATCACAGCGCGGTATGTGTACAGGAAATTGTAAGGCGGGCTTTGTACGATGACGACAGCCCTGCTCAAACCAGAGCGGAATCGTCTTTGGCTTTAGTTTTGGACGAATTGCACTTGTCATTGTCTTTGAAAGTGAAACAAGAAAGTGCACTGAAGTTTTTCGTTCTGAAAAAGATGTCTTTGCCGTGTTACCGACGGGCTACGGGAAAAGTTTGATATACCAGCTGGTACCACTGGCCGGAACGCTAGCCTATTACGTGGAGAGGCAGTTTGAAAGACAACGCAATCACCCGCCCCTCCATTGAGGTACAGTCTATCAGTGGTCTTCAGACTATACATTCTTATGATATAGTCTGGCGTGTCAGGCTACAGATAACCATGGGTATGCCAAAATCATATAGGCCTATGAATATGGCCAATTTGAACTTAAGCACCAGTTAGAAACTTCCAATGCAACATAAATAGAATCTAGGCTAGTTAAACATGTTAGGTAACATAATGAGAATTCAAAAACCATTCTAGTAAAGTGTAATTTGTTACAAATGGTTTGACCTACATGTGACGGAGTACTGTCACTACGGTTGAGTATGCGCTCTGACTGCCATACAAACGAGTCTGGCTCTTTAGCGTTGTGGTCAAGTTCCATGTTTAGACCTGGGTTCAAGACCAGGTAGGGTCACTGTTCAGGGGTACTGTTTCACCGTAAGGAGCGGAGCGGAGCCGTACCCAATGCATGAGCCGTATGAGAGACCTCCAGGATATGTGGGGTGCACTGGGATGGGAGAAGTATGCCTGGTGAATGCTAGCCTGACTAATAAGCTGACTGTTGACTCCCGTCACGGTCTGGAACAATGCAATTGAAACATGTTTCCGTTTGGATATGACCTATCCTCTCACCTGGATCTCACTTCTGCATTCAACAGTAACAGATCGCTAGCTAATTCCATTTTATTTTGACATCGTAGCGGCAATAAGTCCTCACGATCATAAATGTTAATGTCATGTACCAATTTTGTAAATGTAATTCGAAAGTAGGGGGGTAAGTTAAGAGACATCGCTCTAAACTGTGTGCTGATTGGCTAAACCGTGAGCGAACCGAAGTAGGCGCTCTGGTCCAGGGCTGCATTTCCCAAACGTAGTTACGATGATCTTAAGCCTAAGTAGTTCGCAGGTTCGCACGTAAGACCATCGTAACACTTACGGACCATTTCCCGAAACGTTCGTTGCCTAAGATGATTCGTGAGATCACTCGCAGATCTACGTGTGATCCAGAGTAATCGTAGACCGCTAAGATGATCTTAATCAGAAAGAATTAGGCTACTCAGTGGAGACATCTAGAGGATATGAGGTGAAAACAGGCCAAGTAGGCCTACGCCAACATGTTGCTTTGACAGTTTTGTTGTAGGCTACAAAGATAGGCCAGCCTCATAAAAATAACAAATTATTGTAGAGTGTTAATACATTGCCATAGGAATTTTAGCCTATATCCCGAAGAAAAGCTGGGCATCTATGGTAGCCTAAATAATGTATGTGGGCATTTCATTGAGTGCTTCAGTGGACGTCAAATGAAAAAAAAGTTTTAGTTTTTCTTTCCCAAAGCACAAGTTAATTTGTATGGTGGGCACAGCGGGGACAATTAATCATTAATTAAAATTCATTATTAAAGTTCTGTAAATCTGAGCTACAGCAGTGTGCCGACCGTTTCTAATTTTTACGTTTTTCCAGAATTGTCCAGCACCTGCGCTGGATGTACAAAACACTAGTGGGGAAATTGTCATTGTTCAATCATCTTAAGACATGAAATCAGTGATAGCCTATGTATATCACCTCGCTATTTCAAACATGACTTAGAAGTTGGCGTGGAATTAATTTGGGGGAAAAGGCCTACACACGACAGAAACGTTGTTTTTTTTATTATTAGGCTATTTATTTAATTGAATGAAACAGGGTGTACCGGAGAAGCCCTCTGGGTAAAACACATATGTTAACAGTGAGTATTATTAGTGGGCTACAATATTGTCATCCATTTTAAATATTTGTAGCAACTAGCATCAAAAAAACACATTATTTGATGTAATTGATTTATCGTACCCATCTCCGCTGGGTGAATCAGCACCACGGCATTGAACAGGTCACGCCTTAAGAAGCTTCTTAACATGAACGCGCATGAACTTTCGTAAGTGCATGTTTGGGAAATGCGTGTAGAGGATATTAAGAATCTTCGTAACATCACTCGTTCGCTCATTCGTAGCCACTAAGATCCATCGTTATTGGGAAATGCAGCCCAGACTAGTACGGAGGTAAAAATTCATTTTAACGTAAGTACGTAGGATGGCGCTGCCAGGCTAGGTGAATGCGTGAGGGTTGCTATGCGTGAAGTGCATAGGTGCACTTCCCAAAGGGGAAGGCAGTGTGTCGGCGTACCGTCATTTCGGTTGAGTATGCAGTCTGACTAGCCTGACATAGCCCGCCCATAATACGAATGTTCATACGTATCATGGTCTGGGCACGGTCCTCTGGGGCGTGTTTACATCGGTAGAGAGTCTAGCGGCCAATAAGCGAAGCTGATTAGACGAGCTGTCCAATCGTTTCAAACCAGAAGTGAATGCAGTCTGACTAGCTCGCCCATAATACGAATGTTCATACGTATCATGGTCTGGGCACGGTCATCTGGGCGTGTTTACATCGGTAGAGAGTCTAGCGGCCAATAAGCGAGCTGATTAGACGAGCTGTCCAATCGTTTCAAACCAGAAGTGAATGCCCCCCCCCCCGCAGTATAATCGCGTCAGGTTAAAGAACCTCCAGACCATGAATACGGATGAACAGCAGTATTATGGTCGGGCTATGTCAGGCTACAGTCTGACTGCCATACCAACAAACCTGGCTCTTTCGCGTTGCAGTCAAGTTGCATGTTTAGCACCCCGATTCGAGACTAGTTGGGGTCACTGTTCTCTCCCTTCGCTATACTACGGCTTACATCAGTGTGGGTTTACAGTGCAGCCCTTTTGCACAAGCCAAGGTTCTCAACTTCATACCAAGCCTAAACATCAGTACATCAGTAATTTCCCGAATATAAGCTACACCATCTATAAACCTCAGGCGTTTAGCTCAACTAAAAAGACAAAACAAAATCATGCATTGACCTCAGCCTTGTACCATACCCAAGACCCATGTATTAAACTCACTTTACTATCCATTGAATCATATTCAGACCATGATTTCATTAGAAAGCCAAATGATGAAGAGAAATACACTCCATTATGTTATTGATAGATGTTACATCCTTTACCATGTTACACAGATTGCTCTTCTAAACTTCCATCTAGATTTGTGGGAAGATATATTTTCCCTTTAGGACTACTTTCCCTTCTAAAATCTGAAAAAAAAGAGCAGAGAACAGCATATCTGGGGGAGAATCATTTGGTACTACACAGGGCAGGGTGTTTTTCATTTTGTTGTAATAATAGACATTTCTATAGATCCAATCTCTTGATGTCAGCGTAACGGGGGGGCGTGTTTTGACATGCCCACATAAATATGATTCCATCCCCTTCACTTTTGTAAGATTTTAACAATACCAAATATTTCCACAGAGACACTGGAATACTGTATAGTGTAATATATTTCAACTTAATTTTTTGCTTGGTAGAAATATGTAGAAAATATTTCCACTAGAGACACTGGAATACTGTATAGTGATAACAGGAGCCACGTATTTCAAAGTTAACAAAGTGCGTGAGAGTGAACAGAGGCCTCCAGATCCATGGGCTTTCAGAAGAAAAATAAAAGATTGTAGGCTAGACTTGAATTAAGATGCCCTACGCTCAATTGGTGAAACAAATTCCTCCATGTAGGCCTCAGGGCCACCATCCTCAGTAGGCCTATTGCCTAGACTATTGCCCCATACTTTCCATGAAACTTCTAAAACTCATAGATGACAGTGCTGAATCTCAGTGTCCCTGGATCAACCAAATACCAGTTTAGTTTTTGGCTCAGAATTTGGGTTTGGGGTAGGGACAGGATTACATCATTCAGTTAATTAAAAAAAATATCTAATAACCTGTTAAAATGCACCAGAATGCAGGAAATAACATCTAACTATTCCAAAATCTCCTGGGGGGGACCCCCTGACCCCCCTACCCCACTTATCAAATATTATAACACCTTTGATTCACAACTGCTTGGTAGACCTGTTCTGTGACATTAGTAACGTGATGTTCATAAAGCCCAATTCCTCATCCACCAGACCAGCATTTGTAATAAACCTACGTCTAAGACATTTTAGGCTAATGGCCGAGAAAATTTGCAAATACTACTTGTGACTACTGCATGTGATGGCAACACTAGTAGGCCTATTATAAAACAGAAATTCCAATTGGCCGCGAGACTATAGGCCTAATTATAATTTTGGCTGTGATAATTTCAGTGGCTATTTTACTTCCCCATCTTAGAACCCCCCCTCTTTTGGAAAGCTTGATACGCCCCTGACTAAGATCCATCGTTATCGGGAAATGCAGCCCAGTACGATAGGGTGACCAGACGTCCCCGATTTCCGGGGACAGACCCCGATTTTGATGACCTGTCCCCGCCTGCACCTGTCCCCGAAAATGTCCCCGATTTTGGCCGAGTACGACTTGAGAGGAATAAAACAGAATACCCAGCCAGTTGCAGCTGAGTTACAGTTTTAATCTATGGCTGTCCCATTTTTGACTGGATCTTCCCTCTCTTTTGTTGTCTGACCAGGAAAACGTACAAACTCTCCCTCTACATCGAACTTTTTAATTGACTATTTTCTCCTCGCCAATACATTTTGCGCATTTTACCGCGATTTGCCGGGTTAGCAAACGCAACTTAATACAAGTCAGGCCTTGTATTTCATTTCAGCGCTATCTTTCTCAAACAGTTTAGGTGTCAAAGCAATTTTCAGTAAATATGTAGGATCTAATAAGTATTGTCTATCTTCTCTCTCTCCAACGAGAACAGACGAGACACGGGAGAGTACTTCGTTGGTATTTTGTATCAAAGATTCCTGGACTCCTGTCCATAATGGCATCAGTAGATAGGCCTACATTATTGCAATAATCTCTGTTGGATTATTTCCCATTTTTGGAACAAGCATGTAGATAGGCTATGTGCAGACAGGTGGGTCCCACATTTAAAATGGTAAAAAGGTCTAGGTCCTACCACTTCCTACAACTCTTGACAGACCCTAGAATTGCTTTAGCATAGCCTATAGAATACACAATGTAAAGCATCATCCAGAATGATAACACTTCAGTCTGTCTGAAAATTTGTGGGAAAGTTCCTGTCTTTTATCCTATAGAGCCTAATAGTGAGTTTAGAATGCATAGTGGAAAACATCCAGATACTGGGACCAGACATAAGTGCCAACACTAATATAGGCCTATACCCTCCTAAGAGGAGAAAAGAAGGCCTCCTAGGCCATGGATAAACTACAATAATGTCAAATGTGGTGACACCAAAAGAACTGAGATTTTAATGTTAATTTTTTCGCTGAACGCCAAAATGTCCCCGATTTTCCTCAA
>JAODXP020000021.1:8881785-8906858 GCA_027497455.2 Sardinella longiceps | reverse complement strand
TCTGTTCTCTGAGCTAGTCCACTAGAGGGCTCCCTTTGTCCATACTATTGTAAGTAAAAGGACATCACAAACCTCATGCCCAGTAGCCTGCCAAGCTAGACTATGACATAAAATGTATTGTCTGGCCACAATGGATAGAGCCTATGGACGTATGGCTCTTACTACGACCAATCTGAGCAACGAACAAGCCGACTCCCTGTCTATAGGCTACATTCCCAGGAGGCTTTGCGCCATTCATACTGTTTTTATATTTCTGACCATGAAAGTTTTATATTACTTGCTGTGTAGAAAGAATTCAACTTCAAAGGCATAAATAAAGGCATATATAAATGGGTTAGCTCAGAGATGAGAGATGTGCAGAGTAACCATGACCCACATAGAGACTGACTAACTGGTATAAATTTAACTTGGTGTACAATAAAAAGGGTTTTGTATATTATAAAAGTATTTCAGCAGGTGCTAAATAAATAAAATAAAAACTACTACTAGTTGTCTCGTTTAAACGCAGTCAATAACTTGGCTCTTCCATTTCACTTAAGTTTTAGATCTATCTTCAATTATGAAGATATTTGTTGCTGATGTTGTTTGATGATCTCACCTACCCCACCTGTTATTATTTATTATGATGCCGGTTTGAGTTTGATAGACATATCGTCATTCAATTGTTTTGATTGGGATGAATGGTAAAACACCATGGATTCCTATCAGAGGCCCAATGATGGATCTGGTCTGACGGCCTTCCTGATGACCACTACCTAAATGGTGACCCCACCCAATGAATTCTATTGCCATCCCAACCACTGACTCCATCCTCTGACTCTTTTACCCTATTGACTGTCACAAAAACTATTATATAGACACAAACTATATATATATATCCTTTTTTCTACCATCTAGTAACTCAACATTCAGTGCTCTTGCTGTTATTCTGTGTAAACCATGGTATGCATCAGACGGTAACACTTTAATTTACAGCCCCTGAAGTACTGGGTAAGTATTAGGTAAGAATGGTGTAACAAAAACGTATCAAGGGGTAAATTACTGAGTGCTTACAGCGTAAGTTTGCTGGAATAACACACGTTCACGCTTTATTTTACAGCCCGTGAAGTACTGGTTAAGAACAAGTAAGAACAACGTAACAAAACAGAACTTAATGAGTAATATTGCCTTAATTACAAAGCAATTTGCTGACATCACACTAGGCTATGCATTTTTTTTTTTTTAGCTTATATCACGTGCACTATTATGTGCATTACATTTTTCTGATAATGGGCCATTTGCGAGTAGTGAGCGCCCTTCGTTTCGTGCAGGTGCACTTTTTGGTCTCATAGCCAGTGGAAGGGGAAAGGCGAGGGGGCCCTCTCCCTTGCTACAGTGGGCAGCTGTATGCCTAGTGCAACTGATTGAAGTTGGTGAAGTCTAAACCAGGTCTGTGATTCCTTCTAAATAAACACCTTGTTCATAGATTGTGAATTCAAGCCTACAATATCACAATATTTTTTTCCTGGGTTGTGGGAAATCTTTGCTTGCCTACTTTCAAAGCAACAGCATCAAATGGTAATGCAAATGTAGAGTGCAACAAGCGCGTAGACCTAATTAATGCACGCATGATGTCCTCTACCTTCAAACCCAAACCAAGGCCCAATCCCATTTCTATTCCCTATTACTAGCACTCGTTTTCGAGTTCCCTCCAAGATGAGACACCCCTCGATTGTGTAGTGAGAAGTGCGATCTACCCCTAATAAATGGGACAACACTTCGCATAAAAACGTCTTCACACCTGCTTCATGCGTCTATCGTTAACACTAAGGCTCTTAACAGGGGTAAACTGTTCAAAAGCCGTCATCGACAATTATCATCACCCACATGAGAGGCTCTGGTAATTCTGGTGAAAGATTTGCGCACTTTGAAAAATATCGATCTTTCTAATAGTCATGTTTTAACACATCAGTGCGGAATTCAACTGAATTTATATCAAACTAAGATATCCCAACATTAAAATATATATATACATGCTTAATTGCAATAGTAGCTATATTTTTGAAGTTCTTATCCAGAGCTGAGAGAACGGGACACCGCTCGGGCAGTCGGACACAGATCAGGTACCAACACGCAGTTCGCAAAGAATCGTGGGTAATTTCATGTTCACTTCAACTTCACTTCGTTCGAAGTCTGCACCCGACCTCCCTCCGTTTGAAGGGGCGATTTGAAGGGCTGAAAGCCACTATCCCTCGGTCCTGAAAGTATTGGGACACCCTACACTTACACATGAACGCGCAAACCGAGTGTTAGGGCCAAAATCGAGGGGAAGTGATAGTGAAGTGATAGTAATGGGACTGGGTCCAACTCTCCTATGCAAATGTGAGAAAAGCGTATCTCCGTTTTTCCTAGACAAGTTCTTGCCATATGACAGATAAAAAAACTCCAAAAATTACTTGTAACTCTAATATTGGATGCGCGGGCTGTAAAATAAAGTGCATCCAAGTTGATCCAACCCTGGCTTTCCTTCTGCATCCAGGCTACCCCACACTTACTTTGTAACTATGGCAATATTACACATGAAGTTCTGTTTTGTTACGTTGCTCTTACTTGTACTTACCCATTACTTCACAGGCTGTAAAATAAAGCGTGAACGTGTGTTGTTCCAGCAAACTTACGCTGTAAGTACTTGGTAATTTATCCCTTGATACTTTTTTGTTATGCCATCCTTACCTAATACTTAGCCTACTAATACTTACCCAGTACTTCAGGGGCTGTAAATTAAAGTGTTACCCATCAGACTACTGAGTGTACAGATACTCTATTAGGCCCCCAGTAGGTGGGCTGAGCCCATGAGGCGCGGGTTTGCCCCAAGGTTTCTCCCTTAAAATGAATTATTTGTAAGCTCTACAAAATAAATTGAATTGAATTAAATTAAATTGATTGCCTACAAAAGTCAGTCTATAGCTCAAAATCCTTAATTCATCGCTCAAAATGACATATTTGTCAGTCCATTTCAAGTCCTTGTGTCATTATGTGTGGACAAAGCGGTCAATTGATTAGTCATGTTGTCAATGTGGGTGGACATGAGGAGTGTTCTGATGTAAACTATAAAGCTAACCCTAACACTAAACCATAGTGTTGGATATAATTATTGTAAGTTGTAAATAGCACCTGTCACAACATGTTCAACCATTTTGCATGTAAATACTTGAACCAATGATTACATGTTATGGGGTGTGAGCCTATTCAACAGAGAATTGTACACTATTTTTTGCATGTAATTATGCAAGTAATTAACAATATACTGTACCAAAGAATATCAGAAATATTTTCCCACAATAGATAATAAAATGAAATATTGACGTTATAATGGAATAAAACAGGAATAAAAAGCTGTGTGCGTGTGTGTGTGTGTGTGTGTGTGTGTGTGTGTGTGTGTGTGTGTGTGTGTGTGTGTGCTCTTCAATTGTCTGTTAGAGATCCAAAGTTGTAACTTGACCTCTAGGCCTTGCAATGTTTTTTGTGCTAGGTATGGAGTTCTTTTGCAAAAAGTGAATTACAAGATTGAGAACTGTGTCAAGGGGCAAGAATGACTTAGTTAGTCTATAGTGTTGTGTCTTCCACTTGTGTCATGAAGTTATCATGTCTGAGTGACTGGTTTCAGAGATTTTATGTCTAAGCCACTGAAAGAACTATAACCTCAGTTTTGGTTGCTTTTTTATAGTAAGGATGACCTTTGTGTAGAATTTCCTACATGGTTCAGTTGTCATAGTCATTCATTTTAATGTTAAGCTTAATTGCCTTAACTCTTTTGTCATTTTATGACTATTTAGACCAGTGTAAGCCATTCTGTCCTCCATAAAAGAAGATGTGATGACCTGAGAAAGTGTTGTGACAAAGGGCCCCAAGTTCTTTGAAGTGAATGTGACTTCCCTTACCCGCCCCAGACAGCCCCACAGTACACTCTAGTCATCCACAATTGTGCCTCTCCTATGTTTTCTTACAGTACAGCATTGCGCCTCTCCTATGTTTTCTTACAGTACAGCTCACTATTCAGCAGTCATCTTTGGTTTGCCATGCAATGGCCTCCAGCTTCCTTAGTTCTGACAAAATGAGCTGAGATGGGTTATGGTGAAAACATGGATAGAGAGGAAATAAAAGCCAATGCCTTAGAGCAAAAATAAAAATAGACAGACAATCTATTTTGTGAGTCGATCTCATGAGAAATCATGTCTGAGACATAGCGCAACATGCTGTTAGCATAACTAATGACTCCTGTCCTTGTGGCCTGATGCTGGTCAGAGTCTTTGAACTCAGGGCTCATTGGAAATGCAGACTTCTAACACCTCTCCAGAGGTGTGACATTACATGAGAGGGGTCCATTGGACTTGCGGGAAACTTCCTTTTCCCCATATGGCAAAAAGGACAAAAGAGCAGACATTCCAAACCATTGATTGCAGGGTGTTTGGTTGGACAAAAAAAAACTGCAAATGGGAATATTCCACATTGCACATTTGACTTTACAAAATGTCCTTGCTCCTACTTTGCACATTTTAAGGGATTTTTAATGGCATGCCTGAATTTATACTTTTTTGCTTGTGGTAAATAATTACTATTATCCATCAATCTACATGCGGTGCACACTTTATCTAAGGAGCTAGAGTTTTAGGTCTCTAGGCAGACAATAAGAGTGTCCATAAGGAGGAAAGGTGAAAGGCCAATCCAAAGTGATGTGTGGTGTGATGAATTATACTACATTTAAAAACACTGTTTATTACAATGTCTTTTTCTTTATCATTTGTCATTTTATTTTCTATTTTCTGTAAAGCACATTGAACTGCACCTTTGTATGAAATGCGCTATATAAATAAACTTGCCTTGCCTTGCCTTGCCTTTGTTTAATGTAATTTCATCATGTAATTTACTGACTACAGTGTTGTCTATGTGTCATGTCCTAGTATTAAATTATGGGGGCATTAACCTTAAGCAGTGAACAACAGGAAAGACTCTCCACTGACAACTTAAGCTACAACTGTTTCCTCAGTTTTGTATTTCCTCAGCTTTTTATACGCTTCGCATGTGGATTCTGTCAGTTGGGTCTGACCTCTCTTCTGACAGTGGGACTCAGCAGGGTTTAAAGGAATGTGATTGATGACTGCACTTCAGCTCCACTCTCACTATGTCCTTTTCAAGAGAGAAAAACGTCTTCGACTTTGTGACCAGGATGAGCAGCAGGTTTGAAAACAAACATGTCTCATCACCTTCTCCGCCATAGTGTGTTGGACATGGGGGGCCTGCTAGAGTCATTTGAGCTAATGTCCTTGGTCACGCCAGATTCTACCGTTCCTGTTCCCACAGCTTTGAGGTCATAGGGGAGTTACTCATCGGATGTAAGGAACTTTAAACAGTTCAGAAGCACTTCACACCCAATCACACTTACATACACGCTCACAGAGACCTTTCGCTTTGTAACAGGCGAACAAGAGTGTGTATTTTTGTGTAATAGACCAGAGGTATTATTACTAAAAACACCAGCAGTCTATTCTTATAATGCTGTTTTACCTTACACTACCAATATATCACTTTTGTTTTGGCGTACTTTGCCACCTCCCCCCTTTATTTATTCCTATGACACACAGTAACTTCTGATATATACGCACACAGTACATAACGAATGACTAATAAGACATTAGTTGTAGAAATGCTTGGTTGATAGAACATGCTTAGGAAAAATTGGCCCATATCCTCTAAACCATTGGAGCACCAAGGTAAAGTTCACTTCCCTTCCCTTATCAGGACAGAAATACTCTGAAAACAGGAAGCCAAGCAGGATGATGGTGATTACCAGATGTAATGCTGAATGCATTCAAAGAAATACCCTTCAACCCAAGAATCGCTGTAATACATGCATGCACTGCAGTTTTACTCCAAGCTACTGTATGCTCATGCATATGGCTCATTTGTTTTTGAAACAACTCATGCAATCTATTCTGTTAAGACTTTAGCTATTTGAGGATAGACCCTTAGGTAGCCTACCTCTACATATCTAAGGGTGTATCATATTTTCTAATCTATCTGCTAGACTTTATAGTACTGTATGTCAGTGTTTGTTTTATTGGCAGCAGCTCCTATCTCCCTTCCTGCCATATAAGGTATTGCTTTCAGGCCTACATGAAACCCAGCTCCACATCTAATACACATAGACAGAAAGTGACTGATGACAAGTGAACAACTGTTATAGTAGGCCTATCTATTGGAGGTAAATAGGGTAACACATAGGTGGAATGTCCAGGTGCAATTTTTGGCACATCATAATAAAAACAGCTGCCTTGTCAGATGTCATTGAAGTCTCCTGTTCAAGTGGGAATGAAGACTAAACTAGCCCACCAGTAACACTTTCAGTCTAACATTCAGTGCACAACATTATTTTAGACAATATTGTACAGACCATGAACAATGAGGATATAAATTAAGACAGTAATATGAGTAACTATTGACAACAGATGGTTTACCTTAAAGGTAAACATATGTAAACTTATAAACTGTCTTAACTTACAAGACTGGTTATTATCTAATCATCTGAGGTAAGATCATTCTCAACATGTTTTTTCTGCCTAGACACACTTAACATGGAGAGGATCAATGATAAACTCCTGACAGGTATCTAGTGTCAATGTGACTGGGAATATTGCTTAGAGAACATGCTTTTTTTGTGTAAGCTACTCATATCAAAAACTTCATCAAAACTCTTCAACTAATTCTTTGGAAGATTACCTTTCTTTGGGAATTCTAACATACTCTATTCCTGCCACTGGTGTTCCCCTAAATGCCACAGTTTAGTAGCACTTGGTAAACAGGATATGCAAAATGAACAACAACTTCAAATCCCTCTAACCCACTGTATACAATGACATCCTGTTTCCTTTGGCCGCCAAAACACCAATCAGGAATTCTAGCAACACTACCCAGAATACATAGATCTCTAGGACACATACAGACGCAAATAGTCATTAACTTCTGTGTGGCCTCAGTGCTGTCATCAACGTTTGAATGGAAAATAAGCACCACATAATTTAAAATTTTCACATTTATTTATGAAAAATATATGCATATATAGATAGATGTATAGCTATTTTTATATATATTTCTTTGTAATAAAGAGTTATTATGAACATATTTACAATTCTCATCATAAATACAAAATTAAATAGATAAAAAATATATCATACAAACATATTACATTTTCAACTTCAAAAGAACAGAAAAATTACAAAAAACAAGCGTCAGCTTAGTTTCAAAGATAAATGTGATTTTGAAAGAAAACAAACCAAACCAAAAACACATCCTCATTGTTGGAATTAAATGTTTTTGAATGTACTTGTGTTGAGCAAGGCAACCGTAGGAAAACCATCCATCCAACTAGCCACTTAAAATTGCTGTGCAAAGAGGCTTTCGTAATACGTTTTCCCAGGAAACTTTAAGAGAGAAGATATCCAGACCAGATTATTTTAACAAGTACCTTTGCAGTGGGCCATTGTAAATGACAAGAACAGGCATGTTAGTGTTTAAAAATGACATTCTAGAGATCACCGCAATTGTTCATCCGATCCATTGGGCAGGTTTCAGTCTGGTTGACTTGTTTATTCCATACACATCCTGCACTCTCCATGAGTCGATCGTGTGGAAACTCCTCAAGGTTTGGGACACATTTGCTCACGTCCATAACAAAGAGTGGTTGAGAATTGAAGCAATTGATGGAAAGTCTTGATTGTGACGGACATATCCTCAGTTTTCTTTGGTGCTTCCAAAATTGTCATTCATCAAAGCATGTGGTTATAAAAACAAATCTCTTCATTGTGCAAATAATGCTTGAAGTCCTTAGTGGTCATCTTTGTATCCAGATGTAACCACTAATGACCAACATAAATAAATATTAAATATTATATATAGATAAAATATACTCTCATATTATCCTTCAATTGTCCTTTGAAAAATGGTAAACATATTTGGGTCCCCTGGGTGGATGTGGTTCTTCAGAATTCTGAATACCATCAAACCTGTGGTGAAAAGAGAAACAAGAATTGTTAGCCCCTTTATCTTCCAACCAAAATCTGCCAGAAAAGGTAATTGTTTTTTGGTCTGTTTGCTTTTTAAAGAAACTGAAAGCATTCCTTACCTCAGTTGCTAAAACATGCTTTTCCTTTTGAGAAATAATGTAGATGGGATGGTATAAGCCTTCTTTGGAGAAACTCAGTGAGGGGACGAATATGCTTGTCTCTGATTTATTGCTGGAGAAGAAAAAAGAAAGTCTGTTAATAATAATGTAAATTCCAGACAAACATGTCAAATAACATGGAGTGGGAACAACACTATCTCAATAGTGTCATAAATCTGGGCATAGTCCAGACTATTGTTGATAGCTACAAGCTGTATAAGTGTGACGATATTAGTAAACTTTGTAAGGTTATTAAGTTGATAAATGACAAAATACTTACATGTCCAAGTTGTTCTTGGCAAGATCATTGTCCTTGGTTCGGTTGTTGTCTGCAAACTTGGTTAGGTTGCTGTCTGCAAAATTGTAATGGGCTCTGTCCTGTGGCAGCTCCAAAGTGGTGGCACTGAGAGCGGCATTCTTATTGGATACCTTCATCTGGCTGCCTGGGATCAAAAAGGCTTCTTTCTCCCAACAGCCAGCAGAGCCATTGCTGGAGCTCAGGTAAGTGCGGTTGTTGGCGGCATCGAGGTCATTGCGAACGGATGGAGAAAGGGCTTTGTGATTCCTCTTCATCTGACGCAGTACCATAATGGCTGCACACACCACTAGTGTGAGTGTGATCAGCCCCAGGGTGAAGGACAAGGCCAGAGCAGCTGGGAGAGCCCCTCCCACTGGGACAGAGGGGGCCTTTGTAGGTTTGGAAAACTCACAGCGAGTTCCCATAAAGTTGACTGGGCACTGGCAAACTGGTCCACTAAAGTGAGTATAGCATGTGCCACCATTTTGGCAGGGGTTCTGTGAGCAAACATCTGCACGGACATGGCAGTCCTTGCCGGTGTATCCAAGTGGACATGTACATGTGTAATCATTAATTCCATCAACACAGGTACCAGCATGGCGGCAAGGGTTACTGGCACACTCATCAATGTTTATCTCACAGTGGGCACCTCGAAAGCCAGGTCTGCATTGACATTTCACGCTGTGACCAAGGTCTAGACATTGACCACCTATAAGAGAAAAAGAAGAAAGTAACAAATGGAACAGAGTTAATAAAATGGGCCAAAAGTGAGCTCCACTCAACACACTCAGTAATGAGATCCTGTGGGAGGCATAAGGGTGCATTCATGCAAGACCAGTATGGGCAGCCTCACTATCTCTGCCTTTCTATCAGAGAGACAAACCTGCAGACAGGCTGCAGCCAAATCATGTTAGAACAACATTCTCTGTCGCGGATGACCAAGAAAAAAAGGAGCAGAGAATTTGACGACTGCCAGACAGTACCTAGCGATGCCAGATAAGGTTTTCACAACCACCCTGATAAACTCATAACAAAGTTTTTCTTCCATGAACTAAAGTAGTGGAAAAACAGCCTGTTGCATACCATTAGTGCAGGGCTCGCTGCTGCAGCGGTCCACTTTCTTCTCACAGTTGGATCCTGTGTAGTCTGGCGGGCAGGCACAGCTGTAACCTCCACTGCTCTTCTCCGCACAAGTTCCACCATTGAAGCACGGGCCATCAGCACACTTCATAGCGCTTACCTCACAGTTCTTCCCATAGAAACCTTGAGGGCAGCTGCATGTGTAGTCATTCTCCATATCCTGAAAGAAAGACATTGTTTGATGAGTTTCATGTGCTTTAAGGAGATCTTTAAGAAAATCTTTAGGAATTAGTTAATTATGTGGGGCAAAGGTTGGTTCTCAACGTACATTACAGCTGCCTCCATTCTTGCAGGGGTTGCTGTTACACTCGTTGATCTCTATCTCACATCGTTCACCAGTGAAGCCTTTCTGGCATGTACATGTGTAACTGCCCTGGCCTGTGTTAGTACAGGTTGCTCCGTTCATACATGGCTTGTGGTTTGTGCAGAAGTTCAGGTCTTGGTTACAGAACAGGCCTCCCCAGCCCTCCTTGCAGTTGCACTGCCATGGCTTGCTACAGGTCCCATGCACACAGTTTGGGTGGCGAATGCACTCATCGCAGGAGGGACCCTCCCAGCCAGGACGACATTTACACTCTCCAGGTTGTTTACAGTACCCATGACTCTCACTACAGCCAGGAGAGCACATAGCTGTTGAGAAAAAAAGAGAGAAGATAATTAGAAATACGCTTAACAGCAACCTTTTGCACAACTCAGATACACTACATATTGTGAACATGTGGTGGGATGCCTGCAAAAACAACAACAATGTTTTTGCTACATTGATATACATCAGCCAAGCATGCTATGGTCTTGAACAAAGAGACCAACATTCCTTTCATGGGAAAGGATTTACGCACTAAGATTGGAAAAGATGAAGAAAATTCTCGCTCAATGTTTTTTTGCCCCCAATGGCACCTTCCAGGCAGCACAGTCTAAAAGGCACTACCTTTACCCTATTCCTGACTCTAACCCCCTCAACCCTAATCTTAACCCATGAGGACACTAAATGTGCACATTATACTAAGCAAACTAAATGTGCACATTATGGCCAAGATAACCTTTCCTGGGACTCTATCCAGTTGGAATACACTAAATATCCAATGTCAAGTTTAGCTATATATATTAGTTTGTCAGCTCTATAATTCTACTTACGTTCTGCGCAGTATTCGCCTCTCCATCCAGTCAGGCAAACCCTGTTGCCAGATGCATCGCAGGTATAATGTCCAAAGGTATCATCGCGGGGGCGGCAGAATTCTGAGCAACCCTCTCCATGATAATTCTCATCGCAAACAACATGGTAGGAGAAACGCAATTCACTTTGCTCTCCAAAATGCACGTCCTGTGACCATTCATCACCGATTGTTAGGCTTCTCCGAGTGGCCATTCGACTTATGAGATTGTTCTTGTTTTCTGTAGAACAAAACATTGATTAGCATATCACTATATATATAATATTGTAATAATATTATAATAATAATATTTATAATATGTTTATATAACTATAAACAGACACTAAAACGTCACTGACAATAATACAGGCCTACAATGATATACAATACTAAGTCCATGTGCCATCATTAGGCTATTAGGAAACAGACCAAAGGTAGCCAAAGCATGACTTCTCACCTAAGGAGTGGTCAGAGGACAGAGGAGATTCTGCGCTCCAAGCCTCTACGATGAGCGAAAAAGTTCCCTATTGAAGGAAAAAAAAGACAAAGGTTTCACATTGTTGCTGAAGAATATAGACAGTCAAAAGCTCAAAATCTATAGGCTAGGTACATTTCATCGTTACCATAATGCTAAAGAGGTAATTTACTTACCGGCCATTTGAAATGGAATGGTACTTTTACTGGTGAGCTGCGGGAAATAGAACCATCGTCAGCGCGGAGAAGTTCGGTTTTTCCGGTGCCATAGGTACAAGGGGGTTCAGGCAAAATCACATCTTGGGAGTGTTTCAGACACACTCGGAAGAAAATCAGACATTCTCTGGATTGATTGCAGTCGTTATCAGTTGAGGAGAAAGAATGAACTTTCAGCTCAAACACACCGGATGATTTTACCTGCAATGATTAAATGACAGTTTTAAAATGAGCAACCATTTCATGTTTTGTAGGCCTAGCCAAAATAAAAAAATAACACACAACGCCACACAACAGACAAACTTACCAGCTGTGTCGATAAGAATGTTAAAAAGCATATTAATAAAAACGTGTTGGCCATCTCCGTGGTTCGGTAGCCTATCTCTGGTGAGCAGTCTAATTTTGTAGACTAAGGTCTTCCACAAAAAAAGAAAAGAAAAAATAGTCTATGCCTAATTTATTTAAGACGATCAACGGCGAAAGAGAGAAAAAAAAATGGACAAGTTAAAAATCAGAGACTTCAGGCAGTCAAGGACCAGGTTGAGGTCTTCTCTGTACTTTGAACTCAAGTGTAGTGCAATGGCTGTAACTCGTAGAGGCCTAAATAACCCTGCGGGGAGGCGGGTACATATGCAAAACAGTAGGCTAGAGGGCGACACCCTCATCCTGGGTGAGATTTCAATTTCGTTTCATTCTTTAGGCCTACTAATAATTCTGAATGTTTTATTTAATTAGTAGCGTAGGTTTAGGTCCATTTGCAGTAGTATAAGTAGGCTATGTTAGGCTTACTTAAAAGTGGTCGTCTATGTAAGTAAGCCTATGACTGTTATAACCTACAAACCATTGATATACCGGTTATAGTCTACCTCATGGGTAGGCCTAAGCTAAACAAATAGGCATAATAGGCCGTAGCCAAACACAATGTTTAATTTGTTATGCCCAAAGGGCTACCAAAAATCGCCCCATAAACTGCAGGGACTGTGGCCTGGTATCTGTTGTAGCCTTGTCTTTTCTATTTTCAAGTAACCTTGTCTAGGCCTAACCAGTGCACCAGCACCTACGCTACTGCCCAAATATATTTTTTTTCTATTTTTTATAGTAGCCCACAATCAAAGCAACGAAAACGGCAAATTCGCCTAGTGAACTTTCAAACTGTTTTCATTGTCGCGTGCCACTGCCACCAGAGTGAGAGGGGGGAAGGGTGGGGGTGGGTGGCGTTGAAGTGCGTGGAGCGTGGATGCTCCATTCATCCCAGAATTGCTAATTGTCCTGACGCGTGTGGGTCGTTAAACGACAAGGTCTTTTATCACGGCTCCAGAGATCCGGGGAGGAATTTAAGTGGGGTCGACCAGTGGGGCCGGCCTAGTTCATAGATTTAACATTTGGGGGGGGGGGGGTTACAGCTGTATGGTAATGTAGTGCTCCTAATAATTCGCCACCCGCCTGGACACATAATGGCCTGGGCACGGTATGTAGGCCTGTGCGAGGTTAGACTGCATTAGGCTAGGATTTCTGCTCTTGGCATGGTAAGCTGGTTTAGGGCACACTACAAACACTAGACCTATGACATAGACCTAAACCTTTCTAGTCGCCCTCTGTTGTTCTCCTGTGAAAATGATTTAGACATGATAACATAATAACTAGATAGAACTTTGCCTAACGTCTAATCAGTTTTAAGCTCGGCCGTTTAGCCGACACATTAGATTCATATAAATTTGAGTGCGCTGGCGTGTGCTTGGCCGGACAATAGAATGGTTAGGGGCTGTTGCTCACCGCATGCGCTCCGGTATTGTGATGCTAATGAGACTACGCGTGCCTCTGGCCTTGCTGTAACTTTTCCTAGACACGCCCAATTTAGGCTACTGCCGCAAAAGAAGGTCCACAATAATGCAGCTTTATAGAATTATTTGTTGGCTGCGCTGCGGCCCACGTGTTGCACGCTTGCTAGACCTACCAAGTTTATTTTAAAGGTAAATAATCATTTTGAGCTAAGTTGCTTCCATCATCAACGCTGTGCATGAGAAACACACTTCAACACCTTGCCTCTTGTATTATTGCACGTGTCATGGTCCAACAAATGGTGAGAGAACTATCGCCTTTGATGAGTGGTGGCGTGTGTCTGGCTTGGTGCGAAAACGCCTTGTGTCAGAGAAGAAAAGGGGCGGAAAGGCACACGACGCACATAGGTGTTACTGGCATAAGGCAACAACTGTCAAAGTGCTTTTCACATTTCGGTGTGAAGTTGGGAATTCCCATGCTCTGCTCGTTTGCCATTTGTGGGCTATGTCTCTCTTACTCACGTTGACGCATGCTTTGTTTTTGTGCCCGAATTTTGCGTAGTTGCTCATGTGCGCATTTTAAACAGAAATGATAGCCCACTGCCACAAAAAGATGACGACCACCTTTGTCAAAAAAGAAGGCGCGCGGGGACAATTAGGGCCCACAGATGCCGGGGATTATGGAGAATGTTTCAGTAGCCAAAATGAAAATGGTATAGGCATAGATAGACCTTGACTATATGTTCCGTGCTTAAAATAATGTGACTGAATTCGCATGAGATTTAAATGAGACTCGTGTCGAAACTCGTGTTGAGTTTCATTCACGTGTGCCTACAGCTAGCCATATAGGCCTAGGACAAAAAAACAAACAAACATATTTTCCTGATTTCTAGTTTTGGTTCTGTAAATTATTAGCCTACACTAGCTTAAAATTAATCTTAAATAAAACACAGATCTTCAGCTTAATTGAATAGTGAATTGCATGAAAACACAAAGAACTAAAGCAGGGGAATCAAACTCCCGGCCCGCGAGCTGGTGCCAAACTGATATAATGCAATATCCACCCTGGAGAGAGGAGCAAACATCCCGACGGCGGCGCACCCGCTCTTCTCAGTCATGATACTCGCGGAGTTTAAATCGTACCGAAATTATAAGGGCATCATTCGAATCTATATATATGGATCACTTTTATAGGCTATATATGAAAGTGTTGTACCGTAATTACTATTGACCCCCTGAGGTGGCCCTCCAGCCAGATAATGTTGGCCCCCAGCTCATTTGAGTTTGAGACCCCTGAACTAAAGTCATCTACACAATCACCTCATTTTAAGGGCTCAAAAGTATTTGACAAATTGTAGCCTCACTAAAAACAAAGTGAAGTCTTGAACTCGTATCACCTGAATATCCTTTTTAAAATGCTCTTATCAGCCCAATGACAGCAGTGGCTTTCTGTTGTGGGTGGGTCTTTCTGTGGCAGAAGAGGGATCACACTCTTTATTCACTTTTTTTTATTTATTTTTTTTATTATTTTACATTATAAATTTACAGCAGCAGGGTCATAGCACAAAACCTGGGTCTTTTTGTCCAAAGTTTAGTTCAGCAAGTGAAATTTGCGCTCAGTCGGGTTGAGATCACAATGACTTGGTCATTCCAACATTCCACTTCTCCCTGGTTGCTTTCTCTCAGTGTACAAAATACAGAGTGGTTTTGGGGAGTCCAACCGCTCTGATTAACACATGAACCCCCTGAAAGTCTCTAAAGCAAAATTTGGGTCCCAAATTTTGTCATCAACATAGAAAACGAAATTTAAATAACATTTTATTGTCACTAGTGGGAATATGTTTAAAGCTCACTATGTCCAGCATGTGTTTTTAGAATTAAACAAAAAAAAATCACGTTGCCAGCCAGGGGCAAAACACAGTATTTAGCCTCTACAACCTTGATAATGTTCTCGGGGTAGAAACCCCGAACTCCCGGTTAACTTCTTCATTCTTGCATCCCCTCTTTTAAAGTGGTTCAGATGCAGATGGGTATGTGTTGTCATGTGGGCTAGGCTATAGAATTGAATGCTTTAGCTTGGCAATATGTGTCTTGCATTCGTGACATATTGTAATTGTATTGTTATGAGCTTACAGAAAATTTAGGTTGTGTGACAATCGGGAGATGGGGACCCCCTGAATATTCACTGGTATTTTGCACACCACTTTTGCCGTATTGTGATGCACTGCCCAATGAACTTGTCTGTCTGTATTTGCATGGATTTGAGCAGACAGTAATGAAGTGGCAATTAAATCCTAGACTGGACTAATTCTTTAGCTACTGTTCTGCTTGTACAATCATTTGTGCTGAGTATCAAGTCTGCCGTCCTCTCCCTGCCATCATACCTTTCTGAGTGGACTATGACCAACTTTATCAGACGCTGATACCAGCACAGACTTTCTCCCTAGATGCCCCGCCACAGATCCTCCAATGATGGCATTGTCAAAAATGAACTCAAAAACAGCTTCTAATTTGGAGAGAGAAAGGTCCCCTATATTGTTACCATTTTGCTATGTCAACATAAATAGACTACAAAATAGGCTACTACTTCAAGATGCTCTCTCTAACTCTCAGCTTTGCTTATTTTCAGAGCAGCCCGATTGGAAGGGCGTAGGTTTGGTTTCAAATTTGGAAGGCACAATACCAAACCCAGATAGGCCCCCCTTACCCTCACCCTCACCCCCACCCCCAATCTGACCCCTTGGCCTACCCTCCACCAACTACATTTTTAGCTCAAGTATTTGTGAAGTTAAACAAGCCAAAAGTGACACAACATACTCAGTAGCTGTCACAGTGCCAGCATTAAGAGTAACCTTAGTAACAGTCCACATTAATAAAATGAAAGATGGTTTGCATTTTTGGATGAGTTGCATGGTTAGTGTTCCCCCAGGGCTGGTTTATCCTGTAGTAGGTCAGTGGCTCTCAAGCTCTTTTCAGTCATTCCCCACTTTGAAACGGGGAGAACATTCACACCTCACCTGCCAAGAGTTGCAATTACATTCTGACATTTTGATGCAGGACTATATTTTTTATGATTTATTTCCCTTGAATAATGAAATATTTAACCCTATAATCTGTTTCCGTGGGTAATTTCACTTACTTTACTTTTACGCTCTTTCTAAGACCATCTTTATAGGCTCTTTTATTGGTGACTGTCTAGGCTATCCAAACTTACTACTTGCCTATATAGGTATTCCTTACATCAGCCTTGCAACCTGCTCAAATAAATGTCCTGACAGAGCTTTTTTTTCATATTTTATTCATATTTCACAACACAGAGAAGAATGGGGTTGCAATAGACACATGGCTGCATCCTAGTCCTCTCAGGCCAGGGTCCTGAAATCACATTTTTACATGTGCCCTGTATATTATCAAGAAAATCTGAAGACAATTGTGCTTTTAAAAGTGTTTTTAACTTGAAAAAGAAAAGTTATATTTACTTAACTCATTTGAGGCAACGAGTTTCCACACATTTTTCAAGTAACCATTACAAATCCTTTTTTACAGTGTCTGTAAAATGAGAAACACTGCTGTACACTGTAAAAAAGAATTTGTAATGGTTACTGGAGAAATGTGTGGAAACTCATTGCCTCAAATGAGATAAGTAAATATAACTTTGCTTTTTCAAGTTAAAAGCATTTTACATCTAAAAAGATAAGTCATATGTACTTAGCTCATTTGAGATACACTGTACAAAAGGATTTGTAATGCTTACTTTAAAAATGTGTGGAAACTCGTTGCCTCAAATGAGTTGAGTAACTATAACTTATCTTTTTAGATGTGAAGTGCTTTTAACTTGAAAAAGATAAGTTACAGTTACTTAACTCATTTGAGGGAACAAGTTTCCACACATTGTTCAAGTAACCACTACAAATCCTTTTTTACAGTGTAACAAGTTTCCACACATTTTCTTTTTTTACACTGTAAAAAACGATTTGTAATGGTTACTTGAAAATGTGGAAACTCGTTGCCTCAAATGAGTTGAGTAACTATAACTTATCTTTTTAGAATGCTTTTAACTTGAAAAAGATAAGTTATAGTTACTCAACTCATTTGAGGCAACGAGTTTCCATGCATTTTTCAAGTAGCCATTACAAATCGTTTTTTACAGTGCACTGTAAAAAACGATTTGTAATACTTACTTGAAAAATGTGTGGAAACTCATTGCCTCAAATGAGTTGAGTAACTATAACTTGTCTTTTTAGATGTAAAATGCTTTTAACTTGAAAAAGATAAGTTATAGTTACTTAACTCATTTGAGGCAACGAGTTTCCACACATTTTTCAAGTAACCATTCACTGTAAAAAATGATTTGTAATGGTTACTTGAAAAATGCGTGGAAACTCGTTGCCTCAAATGAGTTGAGTAACTGTAACTTATCTTTTTCAAGTTAAAAGCATTTTACATCTAAAAAGATAAGTTATAGTTACTCAACTCATTTGAGGCAACGAGTTTCCACACATTTTTCAAGTAACCATTACAAATCGTTTTTTACAGTGTACAAATCATTTTTTACAGTGTGTACAGTGTACACTGTAAAAAAAGATTTGTAACTCGAGTTTCCACACATTTCTTAAGTAAGCATTACAAATCCTTTATTACAGTATAGGCTATGCTAACACAGTCTTGTTTTTATGTTAGCCTGGACTGGGAAACAAATGGGTGTTGAAAGAGTGCCGTCTTTATGTCTTTTCTTTTTATTTCCTTTTTTGGTGGCTGCCTACAGTGCAAAACATACACTGTAAAAAAGAATTTGTAATGGTTACTTGAAAAATGTGTGGAAACTCAAATTATACTTTTCTTTTTAGATGTAAAGTACTTTGAACTTGAAAAAGCAGTTATATTTAGGCTACTTAACTCATTTGAGGCAACGAGTTTCCACACATTTTTCAAGTAACCATTACAAATTCTTTTTTTTTGCAGTGTATCAGACAAAGTGAGTGTGAATATTACTAGTATGTTAGAGTTGTCAGTTTCTGAGGACTTACAATAGGTACACTGTAAAAAAGGATTTGTAATGCTTACTTGAAAAATGTGTGGAAACTCGTTGCCTCAAATGAGTTAAGTAACTATAACTTTTCTTTTTCAAGTTAAAAGCATTTTTAATCTAAAAAGATAAGTTATAGTTACTCAACTCATTTGAGGCAACGAGTTTCCACACATTTTTCAAGTAAGCATTACAAATCCTTTTTTACAGTGTGCAGCATAACTTACATTGTCAGCACACATGCCATAGTAAGTTTAGCTTTCTTTAGCCTATGTCCATGTGAGAATAACGTGAGCTGGCAAGACCTTCTGTTTCGGCCTATGAAATAACATGGCTCCAGCTCCAGTGCAGAATGTCGAAAAACACTGCGAAATATGGGTAGGGACTATTTTATATTAGTTGTGACATGCCCCTATGGTCCATTATGCAAACCTATGCCCTTGTTTGTTTGTGTGCATGTGGTGCAATAGGATTGTATGCAGTGCCAAGCGGAGACAGTGTGTGAAGGAAGTTAAACACAAACCTCAGCGCTATAAAGAAAATGCACAAAAAGGTAACCTGCGACTTTTGATTTTTCAGAGGAACTTCACAAAAAACAAGCCCAAAATGCTTAACGCTTACAATCAGTTTGTTATTCAGTCTATGTTGCATCAAATCTTCTTCCCACAGACAGCCTTCAGTTCCCTTAAACATTAGGGTTATTGATTGATTCACACAGGATTTCGTCTTTAAAACGGACCATGTATACAAATACACATAATCCCATGTCACTAATACAATGTACTACAAAAAATGTTTGTCTTGGGGAGCTATAGGATCGCCTATATCTTTTTTTTGGCAAAATTTGGTCTTTGTCGGTAGAATCTTGAGACAAATAGAAAAGGTTCATTTATTTTGTGAAACTACTTCAGACTTCATGCCCCAGCTATTTTGACAAAACAATGCCATGCAATACTCCCTTAGTATACTGATTATTCATCAGTATTTCATTGCAATGAAATCCCATTTTGCCACTTTTTTCTAAGCAGATGGTCTGTCAGGGCTTCCTGACCAGTGCACCACGGCTGAAATGCCTTTGAGCAAGGCACCTAACCCCTCACTGTACTCCAGGCACTGCTGGAGCTGGCAGCCCACTGCAACAGGTTACTGTGCTGCACCCCACTGTGTGTTGTCACTTGTGTATTTCATTCATTCAAATTTGGTTAAATGAAGAGACTAAATTTCCTCCACAGGATAAAAAGAGGATAAATGATTCCCTTTCTCTAGTAATTCTTTTTAGTAAGAAACCTTGGGCTGTTCCACGACTCAAGGCCTCAAACCAACTGTTAGGGGACAAGTGAGGATGAAAGTACAGTCAGTGGTTTAATGATCGATCACAAACCGTCCATGGTTTTTACCAAGAATCATAGTGCACTAATAATCATCATATGCACTGATCTAGCATTTCCCAACTCTGGCACTTGCTCTCCTTGTAACAATTTACAGCGCCCTTCATAATTATTGCCACCCCTGGTAAATTTGGCTTATAACACACATAAAGGCTGTTTTATAATCATCTATTAGTCATTTTCCTGAATCACATAATGAAAACTATGAGGAAAAAAACAACTTTGAAGGGGGTTACATTTATTTTGATACACATTGTCCGAACTCCATGCAGTCCGTGCAGTACTTCTCTAGTTATCCTAATGACAAACAGACAAACAAACAAACAGACAGACAAACCAACGGGCCCGAAAACATAACCTCCTTGGTGGAGGTAAAAACCAACGCAACCGAAAACATAACCTCCCTGGCGGAGGTAATAGTAATAATAATAAAAACAAAATAATGTGTTGTTAAATGTATGAAGAATGGCGCAAAGCCTCCTGGGAATGAAGTTTGTGATGTTCTTTAACTACATAATATTGGACAAAGGAAGCCCTCTAGTGGTCATGTTTTTTTTTTTGCAGTCACATTTATAGCCTAGTGTCCCACAGTTCAGAACACTTTGTAGTTATTAGCAGTTTTGTCTGACTATGACCAGAGAGGACTTTGACCCAAATGTTGCAGATCTGGAAATGTTGAGTAGGTCTACCCTAAAGTTTTAAGACTGATATGTGCAGTGAAACCACTACTCATGATCCAGAAGGCTGCTGCACAACTGGTCTTGAACCAGTCAAGAGTGCACATGTCTCTCCACTGTTCGTGGACCTCCACTGCCTTCAGCTGGCTGCTTGCATCATTCAAGTCACTAATGTTGGCTATAGGGTACTTGATGGAACTGCTCTAGTCTACCTTAAAGCCATCATCAAACCATACGCTAACCTCCAATCACTCCGCTCCACCAAGGATCATAGAATGGCCAACACCCCGCACAGGTCAATCTCGGCTCTTCTCATCCATTGTTCCTAACTGATGGAATACCCTTCCCAAGACTTCACGAAACCCTTGACGACCAAGCTCTTTCAAGCGTAACTCTTGTCTTAGTTCCTTCATCTACCTGGAATGCACTGATCTAGCAGTTCCCAACTCTTGCACTTGCTTCCCTATTAGCAAATGACACTCATTGTAGGCATTTACAGCACCCTCCATAATTATTGGCCCCCCTGATAAATTTGGCTTATAACACACATAAAGGCTGTTTTTGAAATCATCTATTAGTCATTTTCCTGAATTACATAATGAAAATAATGAGGAAAAATACAGTTTTGAAGGGGGTTACATTTATTTTGATAGGAAGCAATGCATTTTTTAAAAAAATATAATTTTTGTACCAAAAATGCATTTGCCACAATTATTGCCACCCCTACATTTCAAAAGCTCCTGTTATCCAATCCTACACATTTTATTCATGTCCTTTGACATCCCGCAAAGTTGGAAAACACAAGAAACTGATATGAGATCCTTCCACTTCCCAGAATCTATCCAGATAATCCCTATTCCACTGTATTGAACTCATTGCTTTGCAATACTTCTGAGGTCAGGAAGACAACCATAGCATAGGCTTCATTTTGATCAGTAAACTATGTTTTTGATTATATGAACTTATGTTTTTGTTTAAGGACCCGTTGGATGAGTCAAGCATGGCTCACTTTTATTGACATGACAGTGACAGGTAGATTTTGATCTGAAATGGCCAAGTATTTCAAGTTCATGATGGTATCCACCCAACAACAACAACACATTCGATTTCTATAGCGCTTTTCTAGACACCCAGAGCGCTTTACAGTGGAAGGGGGACCTCACTGACCACCACCAATGTGTAGCACCCACCTAGGTGATGCACGGCAGCCATTATGCGCCAGAACGCTCAATGCACACTAGCTTGAGGTGGAGAGTGAGGGAATTATTTAATGAGCCAATTACAGTGGGGGATGATTAGGGGGCCAGATTGAATGAGCAATGGCATAATTTGCGGGGGGGTTACGGGGGTCATGACCCCCTCAATGATCAGATCCAGCTAAGATAACATTTTTTTTTTTTTTTTTTCTTAAATCGGATTTAAAATATTTTCTCTATCCATTTTATCTGATAAATTATCTGGTAATGAAACCAAACAGCCCCCACTCCACCCCCTCTTCCTTCACCAAAATGGTATTACCCAACAACTTGCTTTTGCTATGAGAAACCAATGTAGCCCCATAGAGAGACTTTAGCCTACACAGACAATCACTGTATGAAGGGTTAAATTATAAAAAGAAAAGTAGACAAGACAGAAAGACAAGAATGAAAAGGAGAGGCAGCCGGGCAACAATTTTTCAGTGTTGGTCGGCAACAGCCTCTAAAAAGGTAATAATCTGTTAAGTTAGCTGTAAATTCTAACAGCTAAAGCTGTTGGAGGTGGCTGGCTAATCTAGATGTTTGTTTCACAGTGTAACATAAAGACAGAGGGTGCCAAGTTTAATGTACTGCTATAGCGTTCACTGAATTTTAACTCAGGTGTCTGTTTGCTCCAATAAAGTCAGACGTTTTGGGAGGGGACAGCATAATTTATATCATCCATTGACACCTAACTGCTAGGGGCTAGCTCGCAGAGAGACATTTCTCTTCTACTGTAAATAAATGCAAAATTATCCAGCAGAGTTTCTAATCTATCGCGAATCCATTCCACTTGTTAAAATAGAG
Source organism: Sardinella longiceps (assembly GCA_027497455.2). Classification (NCBI taxonomy): domain Eukaryota; kingdom Metazoa; phylum Chordata; class Actinopteri; order Clupeiformes; family Clupeidae; genus Sardinella; species Sardinella longiceps. Next base: position 8,884,471 of record JAODXP020000021.1, on the reverse strand, counting down.
AACACAGCGCTGAAAATCCACTTGCGTTTTGCATTACCAACAACACCTCCCTGCATGCATTCATCTGGGCGCACCCATTCTTCTCTGTCACGCTACTTGCGGAGTTTTAATTGTACCGAAATTATAAGGGCATCAATCTACATAAACTGGCCTTTCCAACAGTGCTACTAGTTCGTTTCTGTGATGAACGCATCACGAGATAATGAGCGATGAATTTATGTCAAAATTCTGGTCACCAATACAGTTCTGCGTCTGTCATACATTGTTCTTTGTGTAATATCTCACGGATTCTTAACTTAACTATGGCAAAACACATACCAAAATAAACAGCAGATCCTACAGATTACAATGATATATGCATAACAGTCGTCTTTGTGATTAGCGGTTCCCGAGTAATCCGATGTTGAAATCGTATCAACACTGTCATCCCAAAATAGATGAATCCTTTTCATAGTGAAAGTTGTTTTTAGTTCCCTGTTCGTCAGGACTAACTGTTTGTCAGGACAGGTGCTAGAAATGTTGTGTCAAGATTCAAAATAGTAGCCTAATAGATTATATTTAATATTCATTACATATAATTAATGAAATATTGTCAGCACATATTGTTGCTAATTAGCCTATAGAATACCTTTATCATGATTCTTATATCACCAGATTCCAGACAATCTCCTATTGAAAAGTGAAAAGATATTTGTTCTAGTATGCTTGGCATGCAATGATGAGATATAGGCCTAATATTGAATATCACATCTTTAGATTAAAAAACACGCTAAATAATTATAAAGGAAATGTGCAGGTCCCTGTTAGATAAACATAAATAAATAATAGAATACAATTGATCCCTGACATGGCCCTACAGTCAGATAATGTTGACCTTAGTGGCCCCCAGTTCATTTGTGTTTGAGACCCCTGATCTAGTCAGTTTTAGGATACGTATCAAGCTATCTTAATGTAATGTTACGTAATGACTTTAGGCTAATTCAAACACAGCTCCTTGTCAAGAATGAGTTAATAATAAGTTAAGCCTATTGATTCACTGCTTGAAATAATAAACATAGTGAGTGAATCAGGTCTAGACTATTTTTGGTGTGTATACCAATATAAATTAAATATTGAAATAAAACAAGTTTATTGCTTGAATTTTATATCAACTAGTATAAAACCATGGCATCCAAAATTTCATGACCAAAATGACCAATAGTCAATCCATCTCAATTTCAATGAGAATGAGTCAGAGGCAGACTCAACATGCAGGCAAATAATTGTGAAAAGTGTTGATTTTTTGTCGACAACATTTGCTGTTAAAAATACACCAGAAAGCAGGAAATTGCATCTAATATATTAAAAAATTTGTGGGGGAGGACCCCCAGACCCCCCGCCAGGTTGTCCTCAAAAACCTGGTGACGCCCCTGACTCAGGACTTCCCAATTTGTGGGCTTCTCATGGGCATTATTTCAAAGAACATAAATGGACATGTTTTAAATGTGGGATTGAATGAGGGATAAACTCATTTCAATTATAGAATGTTCAGTTTACTACCATGGAATGTCAGAATGTTCAGGTGTGAAATAAGCCCATAACAAACATAATGTCAGGCTAATGACTACATCTCTCTGTAAACATTCTAACAGGGGAGATAACATAGTCATAGTCTTTATACAGAGTTGTATAAAGTACTGGAGTAGAGGAGTAGAGTAGAAGTAAAATTACCATATCAAAAAAATGACTTGAGTAGAAGTAGAAGTGTTCTTTAAACAAAATACTTAAGTGGAAGTACAAAAGCATTCAAAATGTTTTGTACTCAAGTATTCCAAGTAAAAGTATTTTAAAAAATGCTACTCAAGTACTGAAAGGAAAAGTAGAAGTAGGCTACTGTGTATATTAAAGAAAGCAGTCAAAAGTTTGAATATCATATTGTTCTACATTTATTTGGCTGAAAGTAGGGTCAGGGATGGTCACCACCATTCCCCTCACTACAATCATTTGAAGTTAAAGAAATTGGTGTTCTTCTTCCATCTCAACATGGAGCAGACTGACCCTAGCTAATCATTACTAATTGACTACAGGTCAAAGGGGAGCATGAGGTCTCTATGGCCTCGTTCAGATTGGCATCCCAAATCCGATTTTTTCATATCCAGATTGTATCTAGAATTGATTTTGGGTGGTCTGAACAGCAGAAAACCACATGAATTCCGATTTTTCCGAATCTGTTACACCCTACATACCCATGTGGTGTCAATTGCGATTCACATCGGATATGCTGCGATCTGAACAGCTTTTCCACATGGGATAAGATTTCACCGTGTCACTTGCGTCATTTGTCACGTGACACAAACATCAACACGTGGAATGCAGATGGACGGAAGTGAGAGATCAATGTTAATTCTCCTTTTAAAAAACAGTGTCGTTTGCTATAACAACGTGTCAGTGCGCGTTATGGATTTGCCGCAAGTTGGAGTTTACCTCGCGTGTGGAAAGCAAGGCTTACCTCGCGTGTGGAAAGCAACGTCAGTGAAAGTTTTCAACCACGCATCAGAAAGGCAACTAACAGCTGTGCTGGACTGCATTGATGCACTGAAATAAAGATGAGTAACTTTATTCTTCCATCTCTGATAGTAGGGATGGAAACAGGGGTCCACGCGCACCCCCTGGATTTTTTTATGCCATCTAATTTTTTTTTATCCTT
>JAODXP020000021.1:8859740-8881685 GCA_027497455.2 Sardinella longiceps | reverse complement strand
ATTGACGGTTCCGCCTTAATGCCAGAACGCCCATGGGCGTTCCAAGAATTTGCAGATTGGCCAATCGTGAAGAATTTCGCAAGGGACACTGGGTATGATGTCATTCTCAAATCCATTTCTGAAAGCTATGGCGCACACCGCTCTAACTCGTGGTCAGCAATGGTGACATCTTGCTAGGAAGATTATGTTGGTAAGTTGGCTATATTGTTTATTTCGACAACATGCACTGACATTGTAGCCTAGCTTTCGCAGACACTCGTGTATTCATTCATCTGCGCGGGAGTCAGGTTACTGACATTAAGGTTGTAATCTTAATTGCATTCGAATTCGACAGACAGATATAATGTTAACGTTAGCAGCTAACGTTAGGGTCGTGTTCTCTTCTCTCGTCCTACTGTATGTGGTGTACACTTAGCAGCTAACGCTACCTAAAAGAAAGTACCCCATAATATAAGTGCTAAACAAAACTGTTATTTGAAATACGATACGATTGAGAAGCAAGGTTAACGTGGTTAAGCACAACGGCGCCATGGACCTGTGCACAGATATTAAACCTGAACTGTGAAAGTATGCTAACGTTATGAATTGTTTGGCTGATGAGGTAAAATGTGTGCCTGCAAATCTTTGCATTTAGTCAAGTTGCTTACACTGCTACAGTCTTGATTGTTAACTGTGATTTGATGACATAATCAAAGCTATTGAGGGTGGAGATCTGTATACAGCCATCATGAAATACGATACGATTGAGAAGCAAGGTTAACGTGGTTAAGCACAACGGTGCCATGGACCTGTGCACAGATATTAAACCTGAACTGTGAAAGTATGCTAACGTTATGAATTGTTTGGCTGATGAGGTAAAATGTGTGCCTGCAAATCTTTGCATTTAGTCAAGTTGCTTACACTGCTACAGTCTTGATTGTTAACTGTGATTTGATGACATAATCAAAGCTATTGAGGGTGGAGATCTGTATACAGCCATCATGAAATACGATACGATTGAGAAGCAAGGTTAACGTGGTTAAGCACAACGGCGCCATGGACCTGTGCACAGATATTAAACCTGAACTGTGAAAGTATGCTAACGTTATGAATTGTTTGGCTGATGAGGTAAAATGTGTGCCTGCAAATCTTTGCATTTAGTCAAGTTGCTTACACTGCTACAGTCTTGATTGTTAACTGTGATTTGATGACATAATCAAAGCTATTGAGGGTGGAGATCTGTATACAGCCATCATGAAATACGATACGATTGAGAAGCAAGGTTAACGTGGTTAAGCACAACGGTGCCATGGACCTGTGCACAGATATTAAACCTGAACTGTGAAAGTATGCTAACGTTATGAATTGTTTGGCTGATGAGGTAAAATGTGTGCCTGCAAATCTTTGCATTTAGTCAAGTTGCTTACACTGCTACAGTCTTGATTATTAACTGTGATTTGATGACATAATCAAAGCTATTGAGGGTGGAGATCTGTATACAGCCATCATGAAATACGATACGATTGAGAAGCAAGGTTAACGTGGTTAAGCACAACGGCGCCATGGACCTGTGCACAGATATTAAACCTGAACTGTGAAAGTATGCTAACGTTATGAATTGTTTGGCTGATGAGGTAAAATGTGTGCCTGCAAATCTTTGCATTTAGTCAAGTTGCTTACACTGCTACAGTCTTGATTGTTAACTGTGATTTGATGACATAATCAAAGCTATTGAGGGTGGAGATCTGTATACAGCCATCATTTAATGATAATCATTGTTAAGAAATTGCGTTCTTTTTTCTCAATTACAGGGTGCATCTTGCCAGTACCAAAGCAACAGCTGTGGGGTATATATGTTGATGGTGAGAGAGCCTACAATATTTTACAAAATGATTACTGATATTGCGTTTGCAGACCAACTAACAGGTCCTGATGTTTTTTGTTTGTTTGTTTGTTTTTTTCAGTATGCAATGTACGCCACACTGGAAAAGACGTGTGATTTTGGGGAGGTGAGTTTTCTGAATCTTAAAAGAATATGTAGTGGAATATGTTTTTTTAATATTCCAGCCATCCTATTTGGAGCCTACAGTTAACATTCACCATATACACTTAGCTATTGAAGGAAAGGACTACATCTCTGTACATTGCCAGTACTATAACCTTGTAAAAAGCTATGGAGATCTTTAAAAGGGAACTATGCTACGCTACTATACTAACATTTTTAGTTCAATTTACCTTTATTTAGCAGCTTAAGAGTCATTGTGGTGATTGTACAGCAGTTTTTAGGTCGATTGATAACCGCTTCGCCTCGCTCTAGCTCCTCTCGGCGTAGAAATTGAATATGCAATATTCATATGCATAGTTCATCTTTTTACTGTACAGGTTGATATGTTGTCTATTTGGAGGTGGTGGTGCCAACAGCTGTTGCAGGGATCCCTACTGAAGTATTATATACTGTATTCATAATTTCCTCACTACTCATACATATTGGGTGTTCCCAATACCTTTCCCACTACCCCCCCCCCCCCTTCCTGTAGCCCTACAGGTCAACGTAGCGCATCTGTGGCACCTGTCAGCCAAACCCTGGAGGCCGCATGCATGGAGAGGTACAGTATTAGAGATTGTACTTTACCATTTGCCCACATAGCAATAAGTTATACAAAAGAAATTTTGAGTATTTTCCTCTCTGCTCATATTGGCTGCTCATGAAGCTGGTAGTTAAACCTCACCCTCTCTCTCTCTCTCTGTACCCCAACAGAACAAGCTGGAACACCTTTCTTGCCCTCGCCATTAACACATGTTGGTCCCACCCTTGAAGCATTGAGCAGAGAAAGGTATTAAAGAATGTACTTTGCCATTTGCCAACATCTATCTATTAATGCATGGAAGGCCTGTCTGTTACCCTGTGTGTCTATTCCATGCAAAACCCGTGGGCGACACAGGATGCTTTACATTGACATTAAGTCAATTTATATCATAAGCACATGAAAAAGTGGTCTATTTTGTTTTTAGGATGTTCACTGCACTGCCTTCTGTGGTGTAACCAGTTCCATTGATCACAGTGGAAGTTAATTGTTACGGCAGAAGTGGCTTTCACTTCATGCATCCAGCGTAGCCTCCCTGTGTAACTCTTGAGCCACTCATCTGACTGACCATCAATTTGCTACAGGTCTTGCTAATGGCATGTGTGAGAGCAGTGCGAAGTGGTTGGCTTTGGACCAAAAACAACAAATATCTTAATATTAAGCCAATGATATACTGTATCCATAATTTCCTCACTACTCATACATATTGGGGGATCATGAAGATGATTGCTAACCCAACACCCCCACCCCACCCCGCTTGTAGCCCTACAAGTCAAGGTAGCACATCTGTGGCACATGTCAGCCAAACCCTGGAGGCTGCATGCTGGGAGAGGTATTACATTGTACTTTGCCATTTGCCCACATAGCAATAAGTTATACAAAAGAAACTTTGAGTATTTTCCTCTCTGCTCATATTGGCTGCTCATGAAGATAGTAGTTAAACCTCACCCTCTCTCTTTCTGTACCCCAACAGAACAAGCTGGAACACCTTTCTTGCCCTCGCCATCAACGCATGTTGGTCCCACCCTTGAAGCATTGAGCAGAGAAAGGTATTAAAGAATGTACTTTGCCATTTGCCAACATCTATCTATTAATGCATGGAAGGCCTGTCTGTTACCCTGTTTGTCTATTCCATGCATAACCCACGGGCTACACAGGATGCTTTACATTAACACTAAGTCAATTTATATCATGAGCACATGAAAGAGTGGTCTATTTTGTTTTTAGGATGTTCACTGCACTGCAGTGGTGTAACCAGTTCCATTGATCACAGTGGAAGTTAATTGTTACGGCAGAAATGGTTTTCACTTCATGCATCCAGCGTAGCCTCTCCTGTGTAACTCTTGAACCACTCATCTGACTTACCATCAATTTGCTACTATGTGTGAGAGCAGTGCGAAGTTGTTGGCTTTGGACCAAAAACAACAAACGTCATTATACACTGTATCCATAATTTTCTCACTACTCATACATATTGCATAATTTTCTCTCTGTTCATATTGGCTGCTCATGAAGATGGTTGCCTCCCTGTGTAACTCTTGAACCACTCATCTGACTGACCTTCAATTTGCTACAGGTTTTGCTAATGGCATGTGTGAGTGCAGTGCAAAGTGGTTGGCTTTGGACCAAAAACAACTAATATCTAAATATTAAGCCATTGCCCAAAGCAGTAAATCATTCAAAGCAAACCTTGCATTTATTTTTTATTTGGTGTATTCTCTCTTTCCCTCTCCTCAGCCCCGCAGAACAAGTGGCAGCGATGGACAGGCCCTGTCCTCCCCCGGAGATCCTGCAGAGGATCATCAAGGAGACGCTCTGCTTGGACATGGGAATGCTGTTTTTTTTTAATAGGATATCATCATAGAAGATGTCTGACTCCCTGCCTGGCACTACACACACACACACACACACACACACACACACACACACACACACACACACACACACACACACACACACACACACACACACACACAGTCCAGCCAGTCTCCCAACTCACTGCACAGCATTTTAATGTATCTGACCACAAATTGTCCTGAAATCCTTGAAGTTAATGCAAATTAGTTAATAATACCATATCCTTAACAGAGCAAGGTGTAAGTTCTAATTTCTTATCTCTAAAACTGCCAAGCTGATTCCTGACCTTGTGCCACAGCTTTAATCCAGTTTTATTCATTCTTTATTTCTTGTTTATTCATTGCTTTTTATTTATTTGCTATTCTGGTCTATAATGTGTTTTTGGTATTTATTTATTTGTTATGCCGGTCTGAAATGTGTTTTAATATGTCCACAGATGTAAAATAGCTTTGCAGCTAACTGGTACATGGCCCCTGTCAAATAAACCAATAAACTAACCTTCACTTCACTGTTCATGTTTGTTTGAAATAAACTGTTTGAGAGTTACAATTCTGTTTTAATTAATCATCCAATGTGTGCTAAAGGTGGTGGGGGCGGCATAGAAGTGTACCCAGCTCGTAAGCGACGTTCAACATGCAACCTAGGAAGTGTAAGTTTTCTGTATGGTCTCAATGGCGGAATAATTTAAAACTGTTTTTGTGTTATCGTTATCATACTATAACGTAGAGGGACGTGCCGCGTGACTTATGAGCTCTGCGGTTTCAGTAAGTAGGCTATCTGTAATGTAAAGGAAGGGGCCTCATTGAGTGTATTCACTGGTATTACGTAGGGATACACCGAAAAATATTTGGTTGATGTAGGCCTACGTGTCCTGTTAACTCTTTTTCCGTTTGACATCAAACAATCTGCATGACTTAAATATTGCAAATACTCCTTTTACAATCGGAATAAGAATCATTTTCACGAACTTTACTCTGGACAAAATACAAACGAGTCGCCAAATGCTTTCACTTTCCTATCTATCGAGGCTAACGATAGCACATGAGAACCCGGATGTTCAATAACAAAGCAGCACGTTGACAGTGACGAAGTAAGGGGGCAGTACTGTGTGAGGGCGTTTTATCGAGGACTGGGCGTTTTGCCAACCATGGTCCTACTGTATGTCTGACCTGATGGTCACTTGTCACCCAGGGTATAGGTTTAAACACTAATGAAAAATGAAACCGTTCAGTTCAGTTTACAGTTCCTTGCATGTGTAAACAGATCCAGTGGACACAGTGTCAGAGGATGTGTCAAATATTTCTGCATGTGTTAACAGAACCATCAGACAATAAAGGCAGGTAAGACTCTATCTAGTTATATGGATAACCTTTGATGTTGGGTGATCATGCAAAATTGTAACAGTTTTGTAATGTGGGTTCATGTTTTGTTTTTATAGAACGTCAAGAGTTGATTCCAGCTCAGAAATGAGACTGCTGCTAGCAATGGAGAAAATGAGAACGGATGCTAGCTTCTGCAGGTGATAACATTTTTGTAGCAGCATGTATATGCATCAAGCTGCCTTTACGATTGCTTCATGTGTATCTCTGACTAGACAAAGAGGTTCAGCTAACTTAAATATGGCATAGGTTAAATAGGGGTAAGCATTCGCCCACAGATGTCAGATGTGTAAAAGTGGGAGACAGCCATGTGGTCAATGGCCCAGGATGACCTCACTCTGTTAATTGTGTTACGGGCTTGCCTGTATGCCGCCCCTTGTTGGTCCTGTTTTTTTCTGTTGCTTTGCAGGCTGGTGCAGGTTAGCCTGATTGCCATCGTCTGTCAAAGCTCTGCGAGACTTTGGCCTGACCAAGAGCCTATCGCGCTGTAATTTCTCAAAGTACATGGTTGACCCGTCTCCCTCTAATGCCTCGGTTTGCTACTGGTCAATGTTAGAAAATGTTAGAAAATGCTTTCTGAGTTCCCCATTTTGGCATTCCCACAGAGAGTGCAGTGATACGGTTTCTCTCTTGTATGAATACGCTGATGACACAGTAGATTTGACTGCCTTGAGAAATCCTTTCCACATTGAGTGCAGTGATACGGTTTCTCTCTTGTATGAATACGCTGATGACACAGTAGATTTGACTGCCTTGAGAAATCCTTTCCACATTGAGTGCAGTGATACGGTTTCTCTCTTGTATGAATACGCTGATGACACAGTAGATTTGACTGCCTTGAGAAATCCTTTCCACATTGAGTGCAGTGATACGGTTTCTCTCCTGTGTGATTTCGCTGATGACGAAGCAGAGTAGGCCGTGTTGCAAAATCCTTTCCACACAGAGTCAGGGTGCTTGCTCTTTTTCCAAATCAATATTCCAGACATTTTCCAGACTTTTTCAAAACTGATATTTTATTTCCCCAAGACCTTGACTTTATATACTTTTACCCTTATACAATTTCTTATTTCAAAATATTATGTGTCTTTGAGCATAGTTTTTTCCATACTTTATTAAGGCACAAAATCAAAGACTTTTAAAGGTCTGGAAAACAACATTTCAAAATTCCATACTTTTTAAGACTTTCAAGACTTGTGCAAGCACCCTGAGAGTGCAGTGATAGGGCTTTTCTCCTGTGTGAGTTGAGATGACTTTCCCAATCAAAAGCTCTTCCACAATGGGGGCAGGAGTATAGTCTGTGTCCTGAATGAGTGTGGAAATATCAGTCATACAGCGTCCAACAATGTGACTGGCAATATACTGTAGCTATATAATATATTATCATAGTCATACTATTATTATATAATCATTGGACAGCACTTCCAGTTTCTCAACTCTGCCATCTTTACGCTGTGAACGGCTGATGCACATTTCTATGGAGGACATTTTAAGTGGTGGGTGTTCTTCTATTACATCGTTTCAGAGCCAACCCAGTGAAGCCAAGGAAACACAACTTTCAGTTGGTGTTGGCTGAAAGTACGTAAATTCTATGTATTCTTGTTCCTGTTCCTACAGTGAGCATGTCCAACTTTTAACATGGTTTACGGATCATCCCATAATCAATGGAGATGAACTATGAGCTTGGGTACATGGTGCATATGTGAGTAAGTGTTTGTGCCTATGCCAATGCATAATTAATCAGTTCGAAGTGACACATTACTGTGAGTGTGTGTGTGTGTCTGTATCTGTGTGAGTGTGTGTGTGTGTGTGTGTGCACGCGTGTGTGTGTGTGTTTGCTCTTACCAAGCTCTGGCAGTTCTCCATCCTGATTGCGGTCCTCATCCTTCCTCCTCGGTCTCTGAGCACAGCAGTCCACCAGCACCACTGATGCCCTCTTTAACTGAGTCAGACACACAGGGGCAGGAGGGGCCATTGCAGTTAGGGATATATGTGACTTTCTGACAAAAAATACTATTTGATATTCGCCAAGATCTATTCGAATATTATTTTAAAAAGGACCCACCACACTCCGCCACCCACCTGGATTTGCATGATTAACACGTCACCCAAAATGGTTTGGGGGAAGAAAAAAAAAAATGGAACCACCAAAAACCGAGTAGTGTGCTCCCCTGTTGTAACACATATATCAAAAGGACTAAGAATGAGAACTATACGCACCTGAATTAGATTAGCTTCACGGCCTGGATCTGAAATGAGTGTCTGTTGTGGTCTGGGGTTTGAGGGCAGTGCTGTTGGAACAGCAGAAACATAACTCATAGAATTATGAAAGTTACACTGATATGCCTAGGACTGATATATGCCGAGGAGTGAGTGAGTGTGTGTGCGTGCGTGTGTGTGTGTGTGTGTGTGTGTGTGTGCGTGTGTGTTCTCTTACCAATCACTGGCTGTTCTCTATCCCGATTGTTGTCCTGATCCTTCTCTTGCTCTCTCTGTGCACAGCAGTCTACCAGCACCACTGACACCCTCTTTAACAGTGCCAGAGACACAGGGGCAGGAGGGGGCACATCTGACTTGGGGAAGGGGGCCATGTTGGATCCTTCTTGTTCCTACAGATGGAGAGAATAGTTGTATTGGCAACAATTCAATTAAACAAATAAAATTTGATTTGATTTGATTTGAATTCGTAATGGGCAACAGAGATTTTCATCCAGTAGGCTGATGACCCCTAGGCTTAATTAGCTGTTCAAATGGGACACATATTCACACATCCCCCACTCGTTCTCCGAACATCAAATAACTTCCACTATCCAGGCTAATCTACATCAATATGAAAAAGGTCAAGGGAGAAAGCAATGTTCGTTAGTCCACTTCACCCTTTACTGTTGGGGTCAGGACAGCTAGCCTAAACACATACACGCACGCACACACACACACACACACACACACACACACACACACATGCTAAAAAAAATAATAATAATAATGACTTAAACTGACCTCCTCCCTTATAGCCTACACCCTATTGATATATTTTCCTTAACTTTAAATGTTTATACAATCTTCACAAATGCGAAAAGGCTAAATCAATATAAGCTAACCTAATGCTATTTACCTCAGGAGAAAATGTTTCATTTTGTCTTGTGATAGAGCGCAACAAACGCATCTTCTGGAAATTAACTGTCTCTAATAATGTTAAATTACAAATTTCTCGTCAACAAGCATATATAATTGACCAACCACGATCTCAAAAAAATGTTTAACTGAGCATTTGACACTTCATCTGTTTTGACCGCTGTCGGAAAGACCTTTCCCTAGAAACTTCCCACTGGCGCTTGCTTGAGTTCCCCGCTGCCTAGTTCTACCTTCGACTCTTTTCAATCACGTGGACTTTGGGTGCACCATGGGAGTTTATGTAAAATCCAAGATGGCAGCCGCCTGTGTGCGAACGCTGGGTAAGGTCGGCAGAATTGTGTTGGAAACACCAGCATGCCGGACAGCGAACAGTTATGCCCTGGTGCCGAGAAACACTCTCCACGGATTTAAAAGAACATATGGAACCGGTGCTGGGGGGATCGGGTCCAAGCCTTTCGCTACAAACCAGTTGCGTAGCGCCAGGGTGCTGGGATGTGCGTTCTTGCTCGGTGGTGGGCTTGGTCTGTACCAGACTCTTAAATTAACTTTCCAGCGTCACCTTGCAGAAGAAGAGGCGAAGGTATGGCAAATATGAAGTTTAACATTTGATAATGTGCATTCCCATGTGTCAGAATCAGATAACCTTTTTCGTTGAGCTGAAAACAAGGTTTTGAAATAGTATGCGCCAGTTAGCAAGCTTGGATAACCTACGGGTGACGTTAACGTTAAATGGACTGGACATTAGTTATCTAAGGTCTTTAACTTGATAATGGTTTGGATACGTCTGACATTCTGCAAGTTATCATGCTTGCTGTTGTAGTTTGCCCACGTTCATAGATATGGTTTGATTGTTGTTTTTTGTGAATTTGTGCAGTCATCTGGATCTAGTGCAGAGGTGAAGTTGACCCTCTACCAGTACAAGACGTGCCCCTTCTGCAGTAAAGTCCGGGCATTCTTGGATTACCATGGCTTTCCCTATGAGATTGTGGAAGTCAATCCCGTCATGCGTCAGGAAATCAAATGGTCCACCTACAGAAAAGTCCCCATCTTGATGGTGAATGACACTGTGGTAAGTCCAACCTGTCAGTACAGGGACACTGAAAAAAAGAACTGGGACAAGTATAATCAGAAACTTTATGACAGATATGCCATAGTTAATGGATTGGTAAATACTAGTTAGACAATGTCACATTATTCACACATGCATTTAATTTCTTTAGTCTCTGTAACAATCCATTCTGTGTGTCCATTGAAATAAACTGAAGCTTTAGGATAACGTTTGTGCATATATAGGCTAGCGTTCTTAGAGCACACACAGATGATTTCTCACTCTGCTGTTCTTTTCCACCAGCAACTCAATGACTCCTCAGTCATCATCAGTACCCTGAAGACTTTCTTAATCAGCAGGTGAGCACATAAGAAGAATATGATGTGGGATGGGGTAGAGCCAAAGATAATACCCAAACCCGTGTCGGGCTTAATTTTTGACGCCCAATTACAGCCGTAATAAGGGGTGCCTACTACAACATGCTGCACCTTTCTTACAGAAATTTATTTTACAATAATTCCAATTAACTGATCCATGCTGGTGCTTTGACACATTTTTAATATGCTATTGCTGCTGACAGGGAGAAAACAATTACTCAAATTCTTGAGTGCTACCCAGCGATGAAGACCACAAATGATAGTGGGAAGGAGGTGGTTGAGTTCAACAATAAATACTGGATCATGGTGTCTGGTGATGAGGAGGAGAAACTCTACCCGGAGAAGACCGCCAGGAAGTATGTGAATCTAATCTACTAATCCACACATGCCTAATGGTGGAGAATATATGTATATAAACATTACCCATACTGTATGTTGGATTTGCCCATACACTGTGTATACCAGTATATTAATCTTTGTAATGGTGGAATATGTCTGAGTTAAAACTGTGAGTGGATATTTGCTAAGAGTGTGTCAGTACCCAGCTAGCACATACCATTATGATCAGAAATTGACCATCACCATAACATTCTAAATGCCATTAGGTCATGTGATTGAAGCTGCTGCTGTAATTGTAAGCTTATCTGATGGAGGGAGATTCTAAATTTATGCACAGAGAGGGTTGAAGTGGTCTTCCACTTCTTATCACCTTGGCTAAAGCCAGCTGCTAGGCCAAAATATCACCCAGTAGCTCTCAATGTCCACATTACTCATAATACACACAAACATATTTGATAGGATTCAGTGGTAGTCAGACTGTGTGCAGTTTTTAGGGACTGTGGTACAGATGGCTGGAGCGCCATGGGGTACCCAGGGCATTTCCAGATCTCACAACAACAACACATTCGATTTCTATAGCACTTTTCTAGACACCCAAAGCGCTGTACAGTGAAAGGGGGGCCTCACTGACCACCCATATCTCCCATTCACTGCTTGCACTGTTCCTCTTGACTAACCCATTATTGCAATAAGGGCAAAAAAGTTATTATCAACAAACAATACCTGCATGAAGTAATGATTGATTTGTTGACTGATTGATAACTTGATTGATAGATTATTGGCAATGACTGTGGCGTCTGAGTGTCGAATGTTGTGCCCCACAGAGAGGAGATCAAATGGCGCAAGTGGGCAGATGAATGGCTGGTTCACCTCATCTCTCCCAACGTCTACCGCACTCCCGGCGAGGCCATGGCGTCCTTCGACTACATCGTGCGCGAGGGCAAGTTTGGCACCTTCGAGGGCTTCTTTGCCAAGTATGTCGGAGCGGGCGCCATGTGGCTCATTTCAAAGAGACTCAAAAATAGGTTAGTGCCATTTTCTACGTGTGTGTGTGTGTGTGTGTGTCCTCCAATAATTCATATCATTGAGGCTGCTATGTTTATTTCCTATTATAAATGTTATTTCTATGGTTATATTCGTTGAAAAGCTGCCATTATCTATCCTGACAAGCCAGACTATAACACAAAATGTACAGTCTGATCATGATTGGTTGACCATTGGGTAAGATGGCTACAACCAATCAGAGCAACTAACTAGCCGGTTCAGACAATGCTAAGCCAAATGACTCCCTGTCCAGACAGACAGTGTTTCCTAGGTAGTACACTCGCCTTGGAAGTTGTATACTTCAAAAACGAGGTTCCATAAGTGCGTCCTTGAAAAATCTATGACCAAAGGCCTCTGTCCTCGCTAGAATTTAGAAGGATGCTTGACATTGGAACAGTACTTTGCGACAGTCAATGACTTGGAATGCTCGAAAAAGCAGCCTTCCAAGCATGCTTCCTCAATTTTGAGAAACGCTCAGTGTTGTGATTGACTAAACACCACCGATGTCCGAATACACCTATGGCTCATTGCTAGATGTACTCACTGAGCAAGTTCAATTTGGTACCTGTAGCGTACATCTCAAGTTTTAGGCTAACCATTATCACTGATCATATAGATTCAGGCTGCCTTTGCTGTTTTATGTTCCCTGTACAGATTGCTCAAATACTTACTTAACTTAATTATTCCGTCTCTACAGACATAACTTGCAAAACGATGTGAGACAAGACCTGTACAAGGCTGTGAATGACTGGGTGGCGGCCATTGGCAAGCAGAGGAAATTTATGGGTGGTGAATCGCCCAACCTGGCAGATCTGGTAAGTCGGTAGACAGCTCTCACTGAGTGCCTATAATGATCTTATTAATGTGAAGCTCTGGTTTTTGACTTGTGTCAAATACTGCAAATTACCCATGTATGTCTATGGAGACCTATCCGAACAAGAACCAGTTTCTCAAAACCTTTGTTCAGGGGTGGTAATGCAAAAAAATGTTAATGCATCCTGATCAGCATTATGGTCCGCAGGCAAAAAGTTTGGCCATCCCTGGTATAGGGTAAGACATACAAGGAAAGAATTAATTACCATGGAGAAGGCTCCGGGAAAGTATCCCTAAACCCTTTTGAGACTATCCTCTTAAACATCAGACTATGAAGATGACCTGTTCTTTTTTCCTTCCTGTGTTATGGGTTTAGTCATGGGTATAATTTGTCCCTTGACGAGCTAGAAATTAGACAAAGTGGTCTACTGTGTACTGGTAATTGAGTTTGTCTGTCCTGTTGTTGTTGTTTTTTTTTACTTGTTTGACTTCAGTTCTTACTATTTCCAGTAGAGGGCACTCTAATATCACAGCTGTCAGAGCCGTATAGCTGTCTGAGTCATATTAGTTATGTTACTGATATGTATGATATGTGACATGGTCTTAGATAACTAGTAGGCTTCTATGAACTCAGTAGCTTATAAAAACTGTGTTTTTGGCACAGCAGGGATAACCTGGAATTCTATTGGTTATCTGTATGTTGCATTTCTCAGCTTTATGCTATTTTAAAGCAGATACTGACCAAGATAGAGCAACATAATACATTTAAATGAAAGAAAACGCAAATAATTATTTTTTGCATAGTGCAGTATGACAGTCTTCAAAAAAAAGTTTTCAACAAAATTTCACATCTGTGTACAAGAGTTCAAGTTTGGTCTGCATAAAGGGGAACCCCCCCCCCCCTTGCGAAAATGGAACATGAGACCTCTCACTCTGCTTATACCCCCTCTGGTAGAAGTGACTTAGTTGGCATCTACTTCAAAGTGAGCTGGGATTTTAGGCGTGAGGGAACAGGGTATCTCTGGGGTCAGGACATTCTAGATTCACTGAACATTCCTATAATAAGATGCTTCACTAGAACGTGGCTCCAGCTAGCCTGGCGATTGCCAAACTAAAAATCACGAGTGATATTAGTCTGGAGACCCACCTATTGCCTTTCTCGTAGCGGAAGCGTTGTTTACGTTGTCCATAGCCGATTATTGGGGCGCTACGAATGTCTATCGTAGCGTCTGCACATAGCTCCGAGCCAATACCAGAGCCCCCACGTGACGTAAAATGCAATCAAGGGCCGTGCTAGTCCCTTTTTGTTCTGTGATTGGATAACGAAAGCAGGCGAGAAAATCTGCCATGGTCACCATGCTGCTTTGCAGAGTGAAAAGAAATTGAGCGCGCAAAGGAGCATGGGAACTCCCAGGCTAGGCTCCAGCATGTATGTGACCAATAAAGCCCTTTGACTTCAGAGGCCAAAATTGTAATGTTTGAGTTTTACGTGTTTTTCGGTAGATAGTGTGTACAAAGCCCTTTGAACCTTGAACCTTATAGTATCTCTACTGCATGTTGTGTGTTTTGTAGGCAGTGTTTGGTGTCCTGAGAGTGATGGAGGGACTGCAGGCGTTTGATGACATGATGGAGAACACCAAGGTGAAGCCGTGGTACAGACGCATGGAGAAGGCCACGCATCACAAGGAGTCGGAGCATTGACCACACACTGGGACGCACGCAAGGACTGACATAGGACACCCTCACGAAAGGCACTTCCTCCCATGCCAAATGGGAATGCACCATCGGATGCTAAAGCATTTGTAGTGACAATGAAATTATTTTTTTGTTTTGTTTTTCCATTTTGGTGGCCAGCTATGGAAGCTAACTCACCACCTCCCCAAAAGAAAACAGAAAGAGCTACAGTTCAAACATTCAGACATAACGTTAGGAAATAAACTGATGATAATTTAATTTGTAAAACTGATCTGTATGTAAATAGATCAGATGTAAATCAGTGACGGCTATGCATTAATGGAATTCGGAGTTGGTAATCTGCATAATTATTCTGGCTCTCTGAAGGGTAATTTGCTAACTTGCATAGAGTTAGCCCTTAACATACAGTCTTACCATTCTTGGCGGATGCAATTGTCTTCTAACCGCTTTTTCTATCTATAGCTCTAGATACAGCTTGGGTTAATACAGTGTAACGGTTTCATTAGTTTCTAGAGACAAGGTTAGCGACACAAAGAGCTAATACATGGTGCAAGAACAAAAGTATATGGGTTTTCTCTAACAACCTCAATTCTGTTGGATTTACTTTTTATGGTGATATTTCCATTGTTTAGAATCAGTTGCCATACAATAATGCTTTGCACCACAACAGGACAATGGCATCGGTTATTCTATCTTTTTGTTCATGTCTACCTCTAATTTTGGAAGTCAGGACTTGGCATTTATCACTCAAACGCCTGATGTCATGTGAATGACATGGTGTCTTGCATACAATAATACATTTGCAGGAAATATTAGCTTATGTGTTTGCATTTGGTTACTGATTCCATCAGACATAAAAAAAAAGTGAAACATTGATTGTTAAATGGCCACTCTTGTATTATGGACTATAGAAATTGGTTATTTGATGCTTTACCCTGGCCTGCAAAGTACCAAGAGTAATTTATTCCCATTTCAAAAGGGTCAATAAAAATGGTAAAAAAGTATGTTAACACTCAGGAGTATGTAGTGTTTGTGGTATATGTGATAAATCTATGGGACATGGGATGGGGTTAACATTAAAGGTAGGGTCCAAGTTACATTATTAGCCTATTGGCCTACACAGTGGTCAGGCACCCAGTTTTTTTTCAATGTGAAGAGAAGCATCCAGGGTAGAGGAAAAAAAAAAAACCCTTGTAGTTATTCTGAAAACTCTGTGCTTGGGCCTTTGTGTTTTCCATAGATATGCATATGGTTTTCATCAGATTCAATATCTTAAGCAATGAGAAAATGGAGTGATGAGGTCTTCGATTCTCTAGCGATCTGTGACATATGTCGGCTTCTGTATAATTCTGTGGTCTGTGACTGGTCCAGTCCCCTTGTTTTCTTTTTGCAGATCATCTGTCAGAACAGAACAAGAAAAGCGCTTAGAGTGTGCAGACCTGTCAAGGCAATGTAGACACAGACACAATATACAGATGCTGTTCTGGATCACAGTTCACTACTAAAATTTAATCAGTTGTTACTTGTCCCTAAACACGTCTGAAATTTCATCCGAATCTTTGCCATATTTTTCGAGTTACGTTGTACACAGACAGACGTCAGGAAAAACATAACCTTGTTGGCGGAGGTAATAATAATAATCACAGGTAGTACAAACAATACATCAAGAGGTTTTAGTAGAGAATGGCCTGAGTGAATCCTCCCTGGATCATATCTCTAAGTCTAAAATGTTTTCCCAGTAACATTAATGATTACTTGATCTCTGCTAAATGAGTACATTCAGACTGCCTGGAAGACTATTGGTGAAAGATTTTATTAGATAATAGATTCTTAATCAAAATGATAACATAGCCTACAGCTACTGAAGGTAGTCCAGTCTACTACAACTATGTGAATTTGCTCCATATGTATGCAGAGTGATCAACAGATCTTTGTTGCAATTAAATACCCTAGAACTTCAATAAGAAATGTTACTAAATAACTTATTTAACTCAAGCACTAATCAATAGACTGAAATTTCCAGGATAGCCCATGGATTGCCATCATCTCCAATCCAGACGCGTGCACTTCTGTTCCCAGGACAACGTCCCGTATCCAATGGCAACAGCTGCAGGAAGAAGTTTGAACCAACCAATGAAAGCGAAGCAAGCGTGGCTTGGGAAGCAACAGGAGTAATCAAACCTCCGTCTTCAATAAACAATCTTAACCTCTTAACAGTATGTTACGTTAACCAATTGACATTTATTCGGATAACCGCTGGATTTCCCCACTTCAATGCGAGCAAGAAATGTCTCAAAGTAAGGGTCTTTTATTAGTAACATTAAACCCTTAAAATCAATGTACAAAGCTGCTGGTCTCCGTGGACAATGGATAACTTCGTTTGCTAGCTAGTTAGCAATCAACAAGTTGACAAACAAGCTATTGCTAACGTAAACAGGCTAATTTAAGTAAGCTAATGCTGGTGCGAAATATTGTCCTGACGAAGTAACGGTAACTAACGTTAAAGCTTGCAGACGAGTTCAGTCTTAAGGCATCCAACTTCATGCCTTAGGCTAGCATGCCAGTAAAACAGTAGCAATCTTATGCAAAACGTATTACAGTTTTTCGTGGATCTACAAAGAAACAGTGATGAGGACACGTTCCCACTCGCCACCAATTCACGTCCATGTTCCCGAGTCCACCGCCTTACATGTTCACTTGAAGAGAGGCCAAAGCTGTACTTCCACCCAGCAGCTGAATCAGGTGAGGCCATAGAAATTACTTATGATTTCAGTTGTCCGCTACTGTGTAGTATCAATAAACGTGTTGGTCGACTATCAATGGCCTCTCTCTGTCCTACTGTTTGATATACATGGCACATGGGACTAATTCATGCTCATCATCTATTGCCAATAGAATGAGAGACCCACGGGAGCACTGCGGGCCACTAGCAGGGTAAGGGCCAAGGTCCCCTGGGTACCGCCGGGAAAGAACACCGCCCCTCGGGACAACTACAAGTGGGAGGTTGGTTCAGATGTTTTTATCTGCTCATCTATTGCCCTCACTTTTTTTTTTGCAATTCATGACAGGCCCTCTTGTAAATGTGTCTGTATTTTTAACCGCCTCTGTCTCTCAAATGCTTCTCAGGGTTCTTCCCACTGTTTGGAAATTACTCCTGTTCCCCAGTCTGATGCCGGCTCTTCTCCGCTGAGGTTAGCAGACTTGTCCAAAGATGAGCAAGGGGATGAGGGAGGACGTGAAAGCAGGAGCAAGTATGGCCGGAGGGCTGACTCACTCATGTCCGAGGTGGATCCATTTGATGAGAAAGGTTGGTCTGTAACGCCTCACTGTGTGCTTATCTAGTTGTGTTTGTAAAGCGTATGAGTGCATGGGGAGGAAATCAGTGCAAGCCTAGTTGCTTTGCAGTCCATGTGTGCAGTCATTATTATTGAAGTGAGACCCAATGAGGATTTGTTATTTGGCCCCATAATGTTTGGAAGTGTTTATTTTGGCCTTCTTGGCAGCTATTGACAGTTGTTACATTTATACAGTATATTTCTATATTGCTTGACAATACAACTTGTTCAACTGGGCAGTTTTTGACATCATTCCCAACTCGTATAAGAGAATGAGATGCCCCCTTGATGTGCTCTGGTGAAATTCAGTTTTGAAAAGGTAACCTGCCTCCTTAAGGCTGTTTCATATGGTCACAAGCTGTGCATACGCACGAGCATCGCAGGCTACTCCATTGACTCCCATGTTGTCACACTCGTAGTTGCGTGTCGTTCCACCACACACTTTGCGACGCAAGTACGCATCATGCCGTCTTTGCGCACGCGTTTGCATTCCTTGCGTTGACTATGAATCGGCCCTTAATCTGCTCTGCTCAATCCCAGGTGAGGCTGCAGGAGAAGACTCATCTCCTGGAGCGCCGGTCGGAGCACCTGGATGCCTGCCAGCGTCTGATTGGTGTTCGTGAGGAGCAGCTGGCCGAGGCCAGTAAGGAGCTGGAGGAGTCCAGGAGAGCCAACACAGACCTGCGGCGCTCTCTGGAGCAGATGCAGGGCGACGCCGAGCACGACAGGTGGGGGAGCGGGCGAGACACAAGAGGAGCAGACACACACACACACACACACACACACACACACACACACACATGGGGAAGTAGGACAAATGGGGAAATAGCAGTTGAAATCTCAGCTGCGACCAGTGTGGCCTTGAGGAATGCATTCAACCCTGTAATAAGTGGCTTTGGACCAAAGTGCCTTCTACAGTATATGCATAACTGTAAGAGTAAAAGTATACATAATGGTCCTTAAGACTTCAGTAATGTGATGCCAGCAATGTCAATAATATATTTACATATATGTGAATTCTGGCCTGCTGTCTCAATATCAAAGTCTGTTTATCTGTGTGAAGATGTATGATGTGGATTAGACTTCATTTGGACTCGACTTTTCTTTTATGACTTGAAACCGACTTTGACTCGAACACTGGGAAGTTGAGACTGGACTTGGATCCAAGGTTTAGTGACTAGACTACAACGCTGGTGTGAACTAGGCTCAGGTCTAGTTTAAAGTATCTTTGGACTGAGAGCCCTCTGCCTCTTTGCCGCATTAGGGCCCAGGGTGGAGCTCAAGGTGGGCTGAGTGACATCGACATCCTGCTGAGGAAACTGGTGGAGGCCGAGATCGATGGGGAAGCGGCGGCCAAACAGGTGGCAGCTCTGCGGGATGTGGTTGGACGGCTGAAACAGGTGAGAATTTACAAACCCACATTCAGTAGTTATTGTTATCATATTTTCTATCGTATATGATTTAATATTTATTGTTAGAATATGTTCTGTCATTTATGATTCCATAAAGTTATATTTGGTATATCTTCTGTCAATCTGAAGCAACTCTATACAGTTATTTTAACTGTAATATAAAGAGCATGAGAAAAAAAAAAATTACTATTACCCTGGAGGTTGCAAATTGACAGAATCAAATATTGATAAAATTTTGAAATATATAGTATTTTCTCAAAAGCAGAAAGCCCAGACATGAAGCTGGTGCTATAACGTGCAGTCGAACTGTGTGGATATAGCCCTGTATTGAAACCTACTGACAGAGGCTTGGCATCCGTTTCTCAAAAGCTTAGTTGTTAACCATTTAGCAACTTAGTTAGTTGGTAATTGGAAATTGCATTGCAACTAACATACAGTAGTTGCTGTTTTTGGGAAGCTGAGGTAGGGCTGGGCGATATGGCAAAAAAAGTTATCACGATTTATTTTCTTAGATTGAACGATCTCAATTTTTAATCACGATCATGAATGATATAACGTACACCCCCAAACGTACACCCCCCCCCCCCCCCCAAAAAAAAATGTTTTTACAAATAAATAAATTTAAATTTTAAATTAATTTAAAAAAAATATGATATAGGCTTTTCTACTGATCTTGTCATTACACTGACTGGCTCATATGCAATTGCAAACGGCCTACAGATAGGCTACTGCAATTTATTGATCTAATTTATTGCAATTATGGTATCCCAAATTGCATAAACTTTCATAAACTGTCTTTCAAATGAGTATAGCAGAAACATGATACACACATTAATTTCTACCAGACAAGGTGAAATATGGTGTGATGCATGAGCATACTGTAATAACCTGCAAGTTTGTGTGATAATGATGTTTTGTTATCTGTTAAGTTTCCTAGGTTGTTATGTGCCTTTTTTGGGGAATTAAGGGGTGGAGTTTAGGTGTGTGTGTGTGTGTGTGTGTGTGTGTGTGTGTGTGTGCGCGCGCGCAGGTGCGAGAGAGTGAGAGAGACAGTGGCATTGCCGCTGTGTTGGAAGTTCTAAAAGTGGGAGTTGTGGCTAAAACAGCAACTCGTTCTTGTTGTGTGTCTACAATAAAGAAAGGGAAGTTTACCCTGTTAAACCGTGTCCAGCAGTAGGCTATCACAATACTTTAATTCAGGGTGAAATGCATTTATTGTTTCCATTCGCTCTGCAGGAGGCTTTCATTTTAATGACGAGTTGATTTCATGTTAGACAAAGATAGTCTTTGAGTCTGCATAAATACTATAGAGGACGGATGTCCAACACTCCTGGAGTTGAAGATGACAAAACGTCGGAAAAAACTTTTATGTCGCGCATAAGGGTGTATGGGAACCGTAGATAAACGTTGCAATTGCTGTGCCCCACTATTTCTCCCTAAGCTGAGGCCAGTTTGAGTGTTTCTGCTGATTGATTTTCTCTCCTCCTCTCTCCACACTGCCCTCTGCAGGAGAAGAAGCTGTCCAGGCCAGACGCAGCTGTGCTGGGACGCCAGCATGAGGCGCTGGTCAAGAAGCTGGAGGCTTTCGAGAACACCAACCGTGCCCTCAGGCAACTCTTACGTGATCAACACGGCAGAGAGGTAGCCTTGAATATGCCTGTCCACATACACTGACCCCTATGTGTGTGTCCATTTTATATATACATATATATATACTGTATGATTACATGAGAAATCATAGATGTAATAGTAAATACAATGCAATAAATACAGATCTTATGCACAGATTCCCATGCATTTAAACTAAAAATAGCAAACAGTGTATACTGTACTTTCTCAATATTACAAGGTTCTTAATGTGAATTCTGTTGTGTTGGCAGACTGATGCAATGCGTTTGATGGATGAGAGGGAAGGGCTTCTGAAGAGACTGGCTGAGTCCGAGGCAGAGAAAATGGTGAGTCCAGTGTACATCCGCCATCTTAAATTAAAGTCCCACAAGCACAGAGTTGGATGCAACTCATTTCAAATAAGAAGTAGAAAAGCGCTCAGAGAGCGCAGACCTCCACCAAGACAATGTGGTCACAGATGGTGTTCTGGATCACCGATCACCACCAAAATCGAATCAGTTCTTACTTGTCCCAATACACACGTCCGAAAATTTGATCCAAATCCGTGCAGGACTTTTCGAGTTATGTTGCTCACAGACAGACACACACACACACACACACACACACACACAGACACACACACACACACACACACACACACAGACTCACACACGCCGAGCAAAACATAACCTCCTTGGCGGAGGTAATAAGCTTTCACAAGACTTCTCAATTAAGAAAGGCTCTATCAGGTGATTTTAGTGTCACTGTTGTGGAAATAAACAAATAATTATTTTCGGTTTTGGGTGTCGTGTGTTGTGCTGATGTGATTGACCTTTGACCCCTTGTTTCCATAGAGACTGGAGTCTAAACTCAACGTCAAGATGAGGGAGGCCAGTCAGATAACAGAAAACCTGGAGGGGGAGAAGGTAGATCCTGCCGCCCTGAACCTTGCTGGCTAACATAGAGGCACATGTGGAGTGGCTGTTGTACAGCTGTGCATGTAGTCTTGTAAATGAGCAGATTTATTGTCCATTGTCAGTGTTTTTGCCTGTTTGTTTGTTTGTTTGTTTGTTTGTTTTCTTTTGTTTTCTTTTTTGTTTTTTATTAAGATTTTTTTAATGAGGTATTTTCTCCCAGGACCTTGCTACAAGCTCCAGGTATCTGTCCAAGGCTCTGGAGACAACACACGGGCACCTGCAGAAGCAACTCCGCAAGAAGGAGGTGGAGAATGACCACCTGGGTGCACAGATTGAGGCAAGTACATGTACCTTACGATTATGATGCCTCTCAGCCCCAGTCTGACCAACCCATCACCCCCTTGTGCTCACAGCTAGGGTAGCTA
>JAODXP020000021.1:8779740-8854740 GCA_027497455.2 Sardinella longiceps | reverse complement strand
TGTCATTTGGTGGATTAGATGGCTGAAGTTTGTCAAACAAGATATATTGGCAATTTAGCAATTTATTGATTCAATGAACAGGAGCTTCAGTAGTGTGTTGAAGAACCCGACACAGCCACAACTCCTCATGACAAGTGGTTAACTGGACATCATTTGAATGTTACACAGAATCAAAAAAAAAAAAATTGGATACAAATACTTACATCTGTGAAATGTTTGGCAGAATCTTAACCCTAACCCTAACCATGACAAATACCGGGTGACACTTAATGACAGAAGTCATGACAGGTGTATAAAGTTTATGACAGATTCATGATAACGTCATGTCAGTTAATTAGTTAGTACTGGGACCTTGGTATTCTGGGAAATGCAATGTTAATCCAATATGTTGATCTTAAATTGACAGAAATTTTTGGTTATTTAGTTTCACATAAACAAGACTAAATTGCTGTTCAAGTAAACAAATGTAAGAGACCTCAGGCAGCTCCACAGCTTAATGGGCCAACCCAACTGGCAAAGGTCATTATGTCAAAAAAAAAAAAAAAACAACTCTGCCACCGTGGGAGAAAACAGGTTCTTGCCAATCAGATACCTTACTAGTAGGGAACGCATTGTATTGGGAACGGGTCATTGGGTCTACCGTGGAAAGGTGAGCTACAGCAGTGCACTACTAACTGCTTGGATTCTTAAATAGAAAATGTCATCCCTCTAATCCCTCCTTTTGCCTTAAAGAAAAAAAAAAAAAAAAAAAGCAGTCCAAACTTGGTCAAGTTTACTGCAACACCTGAGGCATTTTTTAATCTAGGCTCTGCCAAAGTGGATTTTGAAACGTGTCAAACAGGTTTGTTGCTTGCCACCCTTTTCTTTCTTTCATGCAAATTTCTTTTCTTTCTGTATGAAAATCTGTCAGTCTACATCGTGTCTACGTACGTGCTGAAGTTTTTAACACATAGAAGTACCTGCAAATCATCCACTGCTGACCAGACGGTGCTGGGCAACGCCAAGGTCTTCTTTGGTTCCTTCCTTTCCAGTAGATAGAGGTAAACTAAATACTTAACATTCTGCTCTCTATGCTTTCCTAATGCTGCATGTTCAGGCCTATGCAATGGACTAACAATTTTTTGAATGCATACTCAGTATAATTGTGTATGAAACGAGAGCAAATGAACTTTTTGAAGCTACACTGTAAGATTACAGTATGTTGTACAGATTGCACTACTGCCTTCCCTTGTGTAATACTTCTCCATTAGTATTTTAGACTCTCTTCTCTCTGCATTGTGGCATAACAACATTGCTTTATCCACCTGACCTCTACTAAAGCTGGGACTAGGATATAGGGGCAGAGATCCTGTATTGGTTTAAGGGACCAAGCTAGTGTGCAAGTAACCTGGAAGTTGTGGGTTCAAATCCCGGCTGCCACCATTGTGCCCGTGAATAAGGCACTTAACCCTAAGTCACTCTTAGGGACACTGGCCCTAATATAGGCTAATTGATAGTTGACAAATGTACTCTACTAAATGCAGGATTGTAAATGGGAATCTGTGGGTAAACAACTGTAATGGAAACCAAGTGTAAATCTGTGCATCTGTGCAGCGAAACTTCAAAGTTGCCCACGGCATAGGTGTGCTGTGGCCTTTACTCACCTGAAGGTAGGTGCAAGATGCATGTTCCCACAGGTTGAGAGAGAGAGCGCATGCAGAAGGATGGCGTCACTGCAGAACAGATTCCTGTTGGTTAATGCTTTCAGAGGATGTGGTTTATGTTGACACCATGCATGATCTTGAAACTCGTTTTTCTTTTACTTAGGTTTGAACGGAAGTAGAAGAGATGGACAGAAAAGCTACTAGATCTGGTAATTCTTAAACTTTTTGCCTTTACAATAACCACAATTTTTTTTACATCACCCAACCCCATTCTAAAACACTGCAAAATGTGAATAGAAACAGGATGTAATAATCTGAAAATCGTGTGAACTACTCAATTGAGGATAGTGCAAATGCAATATCGTGCATTTGTATAATGCAGTTGTTAAAACATTTGGGACGGGGGCATTTGTATCAGTGATATTTAATTTTTGAGAAATACATGTTGACCAGTTCTTTTGTCATCTGTAAAGAAGTCTTTTTAACTGTGTTCTTCATTCCATGGTGAAACCTGTGGCCATTAGCTCCATCTCAATATAAATCAGTAGGCCTACAACTCCCTGGCATTGAATTAGATTTGCTCTGCTACGGCCGTCATATCAGGGCTATGTTGTCGTTTTTACATTTATCATCTTGAAGATTGTTTTCTGTTTCTTTTCGCATTTTACATGTAGACTATTAACAACAATAATGATGAATGAATTAGTTGTTAGTTAATTACAATTGTTCTTAATTGATTAACAACTTTTAACTTCTTGGCTTTTTTTGCCCAGGATCCAATTCAGAATTGAGGATCATCCTTCTTGGTTTTAAAGAAACAGGAAAAAGTTCTGCTGGAAACACAATATTAGGCAGCAATGAGTTTGATCTCAAGAAATTTGCCGAGTGTGTGAAAAAAGAAGGCATGGTTTCTGGGAGACAGGTGTGTGTGATTGAGACTCCTGGACGAAGAGAAGATGATGCCTTGTTCACACCCAGGCTGTGTCTTCAAGAAGCTGCACGTAGTGTGACTCTGTGTCCACCAGGGCCCCATGCAATCTTGCTTGTTATGAAGTCAACAGGGTCTTTCAGTGAGGCAAGTAGGGAGACAGTGCAGGAGTACCTAAAGCTCTTTGGTGACACAGTCTGGAATCACATCTTAGTGCTGTTCACCCACGGCGACCAACTGGAACACAAGGACATCCAGCAGTACATAGAATGTGAAGGAGAACCTCTGAAGTGGGTTCTAGACAAATGTGGGAACCGGCTTCATGTCTTCAACAACAAGGTCGAAGGTGACTCCACACAAGTAGCAGAGCTGCTGAAGAAGATTGATGAGATGGTTGCAGAGAACCAGGGCAGCCATTTTGAGTTGGACAAAGAAAGACTCGGTTTGATTTCTGAAAAGCAGAGAGAATATGAGGACTTAAAAAAGAGAAAAGAACAGCAGGACCTTGAATACATAAAATCACTTAAAGGTGAGGTAACCTAACCTACAACCTAAAAAAGTTTACACACACACACACACACACACACACACACACACACACACACACACGAGCAACAGCTTTCACTCATCGCAGCAATACGCTCCTTCTTAAATGCTCATTACAGTTGAATGCACTCTAACCTTTATTAGAAGTAGATTAGTTTAAATCGTATAATGGTTCTCCTTTAAACAATAAGCCTATAATTTCAATATATCAACTTTTATCAAACAGGTAAGGAGCACGAGCTTACAGAGCAGAGAATCATTCTTCTGGGACAGGAGAGTGCTGGCAAAACCTCAACAGCAGACAATATTTTGGACAGTGGAGGTTCTGACATGAAGACAACACTTCTGTCTAGAAGCAGAGATGCACCTGTAGGACGGTGGAAGGTGACTGTTGTTGACACACCTGGTTGGTTGAGGGATGCTCCCCGGAGTCAGACACCTAAGAGAATCAAACTGGAGATTGTAAAGAGTTTGTCCGCGTGTTCTCCTGGACCCCATGCTTTCCTGCTGATCATACCAGCCAACACCACATTCACTGAGGCTGATGAAATGGCCATCAACGAACATCTGCAGCTTCTAGGAGAACACGTCTGGAATCACACCATAGTGCTGTTCACTCTTGCATCTTGGATGGGAGAAACACCCATTGAACTGTATATAGCAAGTGAGGGAGAGCCATTGAACAGGATCCTTACGAAATGTGGAAACAGGTACCACTTTCTCAGCAACATGGGTGATGATCGAAGTCAAGTTGAGAATCTTCTGGAGAAGATAGAGGTGATGGCAGCAGGAAACTTTTATGAGGTGGAGGAGAAAAGTCAAGAAGATTTGGATGATGAAGGTAAGAAAGACAAAGTAAGAGTGCAAAGACAGCAAATGATCCACAGCTGTAGTCTTAAAGCAATATACCGGAGTAAGTTTAAGCATAGTCCTGCTGCATGAGCCTTCTAACAGCAATATGTTTCGCATGAAATGAAAGATTTTCGAACAGCACAGACCTAACGCGAACGTGAAACACTTTACATTGAGTCAATGTAACCTCAGATCTTACTTTCGGTTTCCAACAGTCAGGTCCCATTGATTCAGTGTAAAGTGCATGTTCGCGTTCGGTCTGCTGTACCAAATTATTTTGTTCCACTCGCTAATTAGTGCATTTAGCAAGCTCTTTCAACAGGGCTATGCTTGAATTCACTCCGGTACTCTTTATTCTTTATTCTTTTCTAAAAGAATTCTTTATTCTTTATTCTTTATTCTATTCTTTGAAGGGAATGGAGATGAGACTGAAGATGTCACAGGTGTCACATATGCGTTGCCCTCTGATGATCCAGCGGAGGTCTTGGGGCCAAGAAAGACTGGGGAAAATGAGGATAGTTCAATTATTGTTGAGCCCTCTGAATATAGTGCCATGGTGTCTGAATGTGGCACCACAGACAGCATAGAGGGGGATAGAGCATTTAAAACTCCAATGGCCCCAGCAGATCAGAAATAGACTGAGACAGTTCTTCTTTTATCTCTTTGGTTGCATGATTAAACAGTTGCTGAATTTTTTTTTGTCAGGGCTGTACTGTACACTGTATGTTCCTAGCCTGCTGCACTAAACAATTCCGAACCTTCGGAATTCCTCAATTGGCCTATGTTTCCTTCCTCGTGGACACACAATTTCTGTGAAGTTTAAATAAGTCTCCAGTCCTACAGAAATCCAAAGACCTTGTTGCTGTCACAATGGCAAAAAATAAAAATAAAAAAATAAATTCATGCACCATGGTTTATCATCTTGCATTGTTGCTTCTGCATTGTTGGTCAGTAAAATTATAATATAAATGAATGAGAATATTTTTTTTGAATTGACATGTGCACACACACATACACACACACACACACACACACACACACACACACACACACACACACACACACACACACACACACACGTGCAAGTGCACAAGTTCCACTCTAGCCAGTTACATGGGGGAACACACATAGCCGCAGGTGTGGTGTGCATATTGCAGAGTTTCACTGATAGGATACTGTCCTGCTATGGCACCATGTATCCACTAGAGGTCCAAACAGTCTAGCCAAGTGGCAAGCAATAGAAAATATCAGCCAGTGAAATGCAGTGTGCCTCTTTTATGGATACCTCTCACCATTCCTCTACAAACAAATGACCTCTGGGTGACCCCCAGGGGTCCGTGGCACAATGCCATGGGGTCTTTGAAAAAGTTTGAAAAAGTTTGCTACGAAAAATAAACTTGTCTTATAGGGATGGAAATACTACTAAGACACGTTGATTGGGCATTTTCATAACAGTAGGCCCTAGGCCAATAGGAAACCACTTCTGTAGTGTGAGGTTTTGCCACATGCATTTACATGCCTATTTTAAACTGTTGCGTCTGGAAGAACAAATACTGTTCAATTAAAAAAAAAATTGGTATTGAGAGGGGTCCCAGAAAAAAAAATTGGCTCCATGAGGGGTCTCTGGCCCAATAAAATTTTATAACTCCTGCTGATATTGGCCTCATGATAGTGACTTAGCAAGTCACTTGCCTTGTGACCTAGCAGTCAAAAGAACCAAGACAAGACCGCTCAAAAGGCCATAGTGTAATTTCACAGTGGACCTCCTCTAGATTTATATGCATGTCCTTTACAATTGGATATTATGTATTTGCAGAGCACAGGGCTGAGTGTAGCCTGACATAGCCCGACCATAATACTGCTGTTCATCTGTATTCATGGTCTGGAGGTTCTTTAACCTGACACGATTATACTGCGGGGGGGAGGGCATTCACTTCTGGTTTGAAATGGATTGGACAGCTTGTCTAATCAGCTTCGCTTATTGGACGGTAGACTCTCTACCGATGTAAACACGCCCCAGAGGACCGTGCCCAGACCATGATGCGTATGAACATTCGTATTATGGGCGGGCTATGTCAGGCTAGGCTGAGTGTGCATACTGCACTTTTATAGTAAGAGTAAGATATCCTAGTCTCAGAATGGAGAAATTTGCACACTCCACTCCTCATCGCTATCTCCTGCCAATATCCTGTTAACAAGTGACACTCCTAAATTGTTCTTTCTTTCTCTCTTTCTTTGGTAGCTTGAATATTAATCCTCTTTATGTACGTCACCTTGAATAAAAGCGTCTTCTAAACTATCCATAAATGTAAATGTATTGGTATGCTCATAAACTACAAAACAAGAATGAGAGATCAGTGAGGCCACAGGTTTATGGTATGTTTATTGCTCAGGGCAATTTACAATAGATTAGATTGTATGTTTTCAAAAAATGCAGAACAGAATAGGGGCACCACCCTCACCAGTAATCCACATTTAAAATGCCTTAAATATCAATTAGCCTTCACTTAAAACACACCTTCAATAATACTTTTTCAGAGCGAGTCAAAGTCCCTAGGTAGTCCACATTGCCATTATATGAAAAGGCAAGCATAGGCTACAGTTATCTCTTTCACATAGACAGTGAAAGCACCAGAGATCTTTAATGTAAATGTTTCATTTTCTTTTCAACTTTCAACCTTTCAACCTTTTTATGTATCAACTAGAAGAAATGAAAGAGAATAAAAATCACAGAAACACAATAAGATTAAAATAAGATGTTAACCAAAAGACTGAAACTATTCTCCACACTCAAAAACATTCAGAATTCACTAGTTCTCAATCAATAACTCATATACTGTAGCCATGCATTCATGTTCTCCAATCAGGAGGTTTTTTGGAATATGGCTTGATAAGCCAATGTATCTTCGGGTTAATATTTACCAGTCTGTCTGCTCAGTGCTCAATAAGAATTCAGCATTTTGATCACCTTTGAACCCAACATATTCACATCTGTCTGCGATCCCTCACTATTATGCTACAGGCCGATAACCATGCATTTTTTGGTGTACTCTGAAGACGCAGAGTCGGCAGCGAGGAATATTCTGTCATCGCTTGTTTATTAAGGTAAACAGAGCTAAAATATTAATCCTATGCCATAATTTTGTGTCTAAGGAATATTAGAAATATTTAGTTCAATCACTCCTAAATCGTCTCATAGCTACAGCTAAGTGAAACCCTAATACTACAGGCACGTGGACTGTTTGCCTGCATGGACGTGACTCAAACTTGCATGTGAACGCAACATTATGTTGGTGGCTGGGGTTTTCAGTTTGACTGTTGCTTGTGTTAATAACCAAATGGATTTCAATAAGCATGTCAGTGCCATGTTGAAAAGACTAAGAAGGCTACATGATACTTCTGTCATGGTATTATCAGAGTCTCTTCACATGATCTCAACCTATGAGAACATTGTGAGAGTACACAAAGCCTAACCTTAAAAAAAACAACTAAAGTGCCATGCTCACAAGCATTCTTTTAAATACACCCCGTATACACGGTCCACGGTCCATTATACATTGATCCTCTCAATGCTTGAATTCATGTATAGGGACTTGGGGACATGTTTGATAATCTAGTGTGTACTGGCAGGCCTGCTATTCAGGTGCCATGCCTGATTTCAGGCGTACCAACATGACTGTCGGGAACAAATGCTTGCCTTGAGATATAAAGAGGTTGGATTAAAGTAGGATTACTTTAAGTAGGTTTTCTTATCAGATCATTTATCAATCACTTTAATACAGAAGTTACACTATTCTATGTTGAGAGTGTTGATAGTAACCTGTGTGGAGATTAACCTTTTATTCAGTAAAAGTTCCTGACAATTAATCTGCATGGTCTTTTTCGTGCCCCTATCTAACAGCAAGCTGCTGAACTTACAGTAGGTTTCCAAGTGGATGAAGAAATGACCAGAAGGACTTCTTGTGATAGTAAGTCAAAATAAAAGTCTATATGGAGGCTTTAAATAGACTTTACTGTATTTGGGGTCTAAAAATTACAATGGAGTTGCTAATTGTAAGAATGTGGATGTTGCAGAGCTTATTGCCAAGTTGTGTAGACACATTTATAAATTATTAACCCTGTTACATGTTAATGTTGGCGCCAGATAAGGCTTAACGGATTCAGATAAAGGTACCAATAAAAACGTTGCTTTCAGTTTGACTTAGGGTTCCGTGTATCTGTACTCGGATTATGGTGGGTTGTTTTTTATTTACACACACACACACACACACACACACACACACACACACACACACACACACACACACACACACAACCGGAAACACATAAAGCAGCCAAATCTGACCACATATTATTATTATTATTATTAGTAGTAGTAGTAGTAGTAGTAGTAGGCTAGTAGTAGTATTAGTACACCTAGTAGTAGTAGTAATAGTAGTAGTAGTGGCCACTGCTGGCTGATATGTGCTGTGATTTTGTGACTGAACTATTCATTTCCCAAAACCTGCCACACATTTATGGCAGTGTATTTAACCACTTCAAACAGCTCCATAGGCCTGAGGCACCACAAATATCTATAGATGTCTCTAAACATACATCAAAACACTGGTTAGCTACAAAGGTGCTCAGAGAGCGCAGACCTCTGCCAAGACAATGTGGTCACAGATGGTGTTCTGGATCACAGATCGCCACCAAAACCACATCAGTTCTTACTTGTCCCAACACACACGTTGTCCGAAAGTTTCATCCAAATCCGTGCAGTACTTTTCGAGTTATGTTGTACACAGATACACACAGACAGACAGACACACACACACATGCCGGCGAAAACATAACCTCCTTGGCAGAGGTAAATATTAAAAACTATTTTATTGTTACTATCATCTGAAGACAACTGAAACAGATAAAACTTAAATTAGGCTGGGGGCCAATTGTGGCCCTCTGTTCTCTTTCATGTGGCCCGGCATGAAGTAAAACATTACAATGTAGTGTGGACCTTCATCTATTATATTTCCAGTGCGCGCCATAGGTTCAGTAGGTTCAGTACAATGTCATTAAACATTGTATTAAATGGCCTCCAAGTTTTCTGTGCTATCAGTATAATGTGATTGTTGATTCTGCATACTACATTATGACACCTCATCAATTTCCTTGTTAATTTCTTACTTCCTTATTGCTGGACAGGTGCTGATAGTCTACAGTGTTAATCAGTGTCAGATTTTTGCGAAGTGAAAAAAAAAAAACATGTTTTGCACCTCCAAATTAATCTGAATATTAATGGTGGATAAAACACACTCCCACTAGCTACCCAGTATGTAGGCCTACACTGTGCCCGTGTAGGTGAAGGATTAAAAATCACACCAAAGTTTATAAAAACTCATTTGTGTTGCTATAATAAAGGCCTACAGTATATGACCTTCGTTCAAAGTGCTTATATGTGCATATTGTTATCACTAGGTACTTGCACATTGCTACCCCAGGCATTTAGAAGCTACCACAACTGTCCCTTCATTTTTCCAAGTCAGGAATGGAAGATAGCCTGACAAGCCAGACTATATCATAAAATGTATAGTCTGACCACAACTGATAGACCCACGTGTACGATGGCTACAACCAATCAGCGCAACTAACAAACCGATTCAAACAACGCTAAGCCTGTCCAATGACTCCCTGTCCAGATAGTTGTGATTGACTAAACACCATGTCTGACTACAACCTGGAGTGTTGTGATGATTTGATAGACACCACTGATGTCTGAGTATACCTCAAACCAAAACTGACTTGAGAAGACAATGAACCATATGCTTACTTGCAAGAAAAGAGTTAAATAAGTTGAAGTTGAACAAAATTTAAAGGACAACTAGGCTAATATATTGCAAAAATATTGTCCTGATAATAGAATGGACATAAGAGTTACCTTCTTTTCTGATAAAAAAAAAGTTTTCACTCTTTTCTGATGAAATTGATGAAGGCTAATTGTGTTTGCGGTTGCCATTATTCAGATAGAACAGAAGTCAGACAGTCTGGCAGAAAGGAGAGAACAGTGGGAGCATTGTAACTTGTGCTACAGCGCCCCCACATGGAATTTATAAAATCACAGAAATTAGTGTGATAACATTTACTTGGGTACAGACCAGACCTTGAATAACTGGTATGAATGAAATGTATGAAAATTACTGAAAATGAAAATAATGATGCCGGAATGAAAATGACTTGGTCACAGCTGTTCAAGCAGGTCTATTACTTGTATCGATTCATTTTCCCCACCAGTTGAAAGCTGTTTATATGATTGAACTTGCAGGCCTGTCAGTGAAAAAAGATGTGTGATCTACAGCAAGGTTCACACCATAGGCAGAGTAGTTTAATTGCACTTTAAACACGCACACTTTATTTTATAATTCAACAATGTAATTCAATTTTGAACATTATTTTATTTTATTTCTCTATAAGGTTTTTGAGCAAGCAGAAGAGATGGATAGAAAGACTTCTGGTAAGTTTAAAACAATTTTACTTCAGAGTTATAAGTTGAAAAACTTACTAAGTGTGAGAAAACATTATAACAACTTTTAGTACACACACTGCTGCTTCAATCCCTTTTTGTCATTGTCATATACATTCTCAATTTATTATTATGTTTATTACCTTACTAACCTTTACCATTAACACAATGAACCATTGATAATTTATTAACAAATAATTATTCATATTGGAGACACATCCATAAAAGCACTGGCATTGATATAATTGCTTTATCATATGGCCAGGGGGTGACCATAAGTCTTCTGACCTGAGGATCGTCCTTCTTGGATATGAAGAATCTGGGAAGAGTTCTACAGGAAACACAATATTAGGCAGTGATGAGTTTGATCTGAAGAAACATGCTGAGTGTGTGAAGAAAGAAGGGATGGTGGCTGGAAGACAGATTTCTGTGATTGACACGCCAGGCAGACATAAAGACTATGCAACCCAAGACACTCCTAAACTGTACCAGCAAGAAGTACTGCACAGTGTCACTCTCTGTCCACCAGGGCCTCACGCTCTCCTGCTAGTTGTAAACACTCAAATTCAATTTATGGAGGAAATCAAAGAGGCAGTTGTGGAACATCTTCAGCTCTTTGGTGAGACAGTCTGGAAACACATCATAGTTTTGTTCACCCATGTGGATCAGCTAAAAAACACATCAAGGATTGAGCAGCACATAGAACTTGAAGGAGAACCACTGCGGAGGCTTCTTGAAAAATGTGGAAACAGATATCATGTCTTCAACAACAAGGTCAACTGTGACTCCACACAGGTTGCAGAACTGCTGAAGAAGATTGATGAGATGGACAGAAAAAACCATGGCAGCCATTTTGAGTTGGACAAACAAACTCTCCGTTCGGTATTGTTAAATAAGAGAGTATCTGAGAGATCAATCAAGAGGAGTCAGCAAGTGAAGCACAGTGAGGAGCTGAGAATAAGGATGGGTAAGTGGCCTACATGCAAGCTCCTGCTATACGGCACCACAGAACTCTGCAATACAGTCGCTCAATAATATAATTCCAATGCATTATCTCTATCAAACAGGTGATGAACACAAGCTGAAAGAGCTGAGAATAGTTCTACTGGGACGGGAAAGTGCAGGAAAAACTTCCACTGCAGACACCATTTTAAACAGTCGACACGAGTCTGAGGTGAAAACCACCCTCATGTCCACAAGTAGAGAGACAACAGCAGGAAGGTGGCAATTGACTGTTATTGACACACCTGGCTGGCTGCTGAATGATCCTCAGAGCCGGACGGCTAAAACTGCCAGACTGGAGATTGTACGCAGTGTGTCTCTTTGTCCTCCTGGACCCCATGCTTTCTTACTGGTCATACCTGCCAACAAAACCTTCACGGAAGCCAATGAAGCAGCCATAAATGATCACCTGGAGCTTCTTGGAGAAAAGGTCTGGACTCATACAATAGTGGTGTTCATCTGCGCAGACTGGATGGGAGACTCATCCATTGAACTGTATATAGAAAGTGAAGGAGAGTCACTGAACAGGATCCTAAAGAAATGTGGAAATAGGTACCACGTTCTTTGCAACATGTGTGAACATGGTCGGGGGCAGGTTGAAACACTTTTGGAGAAGATAGAGATGATGGTGTCTGGAAAAAGTAACAGTTTTTATAAGATGGATGAAAAGAGTCCAAGGGAAAAGGCAGATAAAGGTAAGGAATACGACTGCTAACAGTTTGGCTTCAGTTTTCCCAAGTTTAGGTATGGCAGTGGAAAGTATAACTCAAATTATACAAAAAGTCTCATGAATTCAAAGCTGTTTTACATGTTTGTCTTTGAAGGTTATGAAGATGAGACTGAAGATGCCACAGACGTTATATTCCAGCTGCCCAGTGATCCTAAGGAAGGGAAAACGAAGATAAAACACACATCTATTTCAACCTTTGATGCCAGTTCTGGATATGGAACAGCTTCTTTATCTGAGTGTGGCTCCACAGATAGTGCACAGGGAAAACGACCACCATTCTAGGACTCTGCTAGCCCTATTTGACAATGAATATGCCTACAAGGGCATTCAGTGTTGTAGAGTGATAGATGGCAGCCATCATGGGAGCTCTGATATGGCACAGAATTTATCATATTTTATCTTCTTCATTTCATCATAATAACTTTGACTATTCAAAGCATATATTGTTCATATTGTAAAGTATGTGTAACATTAATTCTTACCCTTATCTACTTAGCTTGAATGACAACCTTGAATGAAAATGTCTTCTGCGTGATTAAATAAAAAATGGAATAATAATTATGTTGCTGCCAAATAGGCTGTTACAGCCACGGTGCAATGTTGGGTGTGTACACTGGGTGTCAGCTTGTAATTGCAAAGCAATTTGTGGTAATGTAAATACAAATTGTAGAGCTTTAAAATGTGATCCTGAATTTTAAGGAGAGACCACAATTAGCGTTCCTTAGGCAATGCATTATGTTGAAACTAGTACTCTCTGCCCTTCTCTTTTTATTCTGAAATTCCTCAGCTTTGGAATCGGGTAGGCTAATTGAAGGTCTCCATAAGAATGATATATGCATCAGCTTCATGACGAAGTTTTATTTTTAATATGCCAAAAAACTTCCTCAAGGCTTCTTTCATAGACTTACTGTAGATAATATAGGCAATTTATTGTTTTATTTGGTTTTATTTGATGGTTAAGAAATAGGCATATGATTTTAGTCTTCTATTTGTTTTTAAGTTTTTAAAACTGCTTATGAATTAATGACTATGCAGAGGCAGTCACTGGATTCATCCAGAAATGTGTAGATGATGTTGTTCCAACTAAAACTGTCCGTATATATCCTAATCAAAAGCCATGGATAAACAACACTGTCAAAACTGCACTCAGAGCCCGTGATTGTGCTTTTGCATCTGGGAACAAGGAGATGGTGAAAACAACCAGATATGAACTGCGTAAGACCATCAAATCAGCAAAAAGGGACTATAGGCAAAAGATCGAGGAACAGCTGGAATGTAATGACTCAAGAGGCATGTGGCAAGGACTTCACATGATTTCTGATTTTAAAGAAAAGACATGTGAGGTCCAAGTCTCTCACTCTTCACTGCCGGATGAGTTAAACACCTTTTATGCCCGCTTTGAGGTCGCCACCAACCCTCCAGAAATAAACACCTCCATTACTGACCTCTCAGCTGCTCCAGGCCTAACAGTCACAGAGGCTGATGTGTTAAAATCCTTCAATCAAGTCAACACCCGCAAAGCAGCCGGGCCTGATGGGATACCAGGACGTGTCATCAGAGTATGTTCAGAGCAGTTGGCTGGTGTGTTTACGGACATATTCAACCGCTCTCTGTCCATGTGCATTGTCCCCAGTTGCTTTAAGTCATCTATCATTGTTCCAGTGCCAAAGAAAAGCAAAATCACCACCTTGAATGACTGGCGTCCTGTGGCCCTCACTCCCATTGTGAGTAAATGTTTTGAGAGGCTGGTGAAGAACATCATTTGCAGCATGATACCACCCACTCTGGACCCTCATCAGTTCGCCTATAGACTGAACAGATTCACGGATGACGCCATCATTACAGCACTGCATACCTCCCTAACACACCTGGAGAAGAAGGACACTTATGTAAGGATGCTGTTTGTGGACTACAGCTCTGCATTTAACACCATAGTCCCTAGCAAACTTGACAGCAAGCTACAGAGTCTTGGCCTACATCAGAGTTTATGCAGCTGGATCCTGGACTTCCTGTCAGCGAGGCGCCAGGTGGTGAGAAAGGGCTCCATAACATCAGCTTCACTGACCCTCAACACTGGTGCCCCTCAAGGTTGTGTCTTGAGTCCTCTCTGTATACCCATGACTGCGTGGCTCTGCACAGCTCTAACACCATAGTCAAGTTTGCCGACGACACCACGGTCATTGGACTGATCAACAATAATGACGAGACAGCCTACAGGACAGAAATTAACAACTTGACACAGTGGTGTCAGGAAAACAATCTGTCCCTTAATGTTATGAAGATCAAAGAGCTGATTGTAGACTTTAGGAAGAAAGGTGATCTGCTTGAGCCTGTTAACATCAATGGCTCTGAGGTGGACAGAGTTAAAAACTTCAAGTTCCTTGGTGTGAATATTACTGAGGATCTAACCTGGGATAACCACACAGACCAGCTTGTGAAGAAAGCCCAGCGCCGTCTCTTCCACCTTAGACGGTTAAGGAAATTTGGAATGAAACCTCAGATCTTAAAGGCTTTTTACAGAGGGACTGTAGAGAGTGTCCTGACAGGTGACATCACTGCATGGTACGGTAGCTGCACTGCCACCAAAAGGACTGCGCTACAAAGAGTGGTGCGCACAGCACAAAGCATCTGCAGATGCGCTCTGCCCACCATCCAGGACCTGTATAAGAGACGCTGTATTAGAAAAGCAAAAAGAATCACCAGAGACCCCAGTCATCCCCATCATGGACTGTTTCAGCTGTTACCATCTGGCAAGAGATTCCGTAGTCTCAAGTCTAGAACCACCAGACTTCACAACAGCTTTTTCCATCAAGCAACAAGACTTATGAACACCGAGTCAGCATTCACAGCCTAGATCTGTGCCTGTCAGTCTTTGCACTTTGAACTTTGAACATATACACTGACTCACACATTTACACACCTAAGCATATTCACAGCATACATTTTCTTAATCATTTTTAAATTATTTATTTCTTGAGGAGCAAAAAACACAAGAATTTTACTCTCCTGTAGTCTATCACTAGACTATAATGAGATGTAATAAAGTTTTTCTTGAATCTTGAATCTTGAATCTTGAACTTTGTCATGTTTTTCATGTGTCTGCTTGCATGGTTTTTAGTAGGCTACAGAAAACCAAAATAACATACATTTATATGACATAGGCTACAAAATAACACTTTATTTGTGTGTCTACACAAGAGTGATAAAAGCCCATCATTAATACGATATGGCATGCATCATGAACATTAATGACATTTCATTAATGTTTATGACTGATGTTAGTGTCATGTTAGTGCTATTTTGTAGCCTATATCATATATATGTATGATATTTTTGGTTGGCTGATCACAATGTTAGGCAGTGATAAATTTGATCTGAAGAAGAACGTGAGAGAGGGTGTTGTCTGGAAGACGGATCACTGTAGTTGACACAAGGTCAAGTCAGAGAATATCAGGGTTGCCAACACTCACGCATCTCGAGTGACGGTCACTCTATCAACGCCAATCTCACAGTCTCACTCTGAAGAAAAAAATCTCACTCTAAATTTGACATTTTTCAGAGTATCATTTTTTTTTTACTCAAATGCAATAGATTCCGATTTAAAATGCACCAGATTGCAGGAAATGGCAACTAATTTTCAAAAAATTCTTGTACTACTACTTGTCTTTACAAATATCCATATTTTTAATTGATTGAGAAGCCTTGACTGTTGTTGTGTTACATGTATTGTTCATAATACCAACAACAACACTACTTTGAAGGTCAAGATTTTTTTTTTTTTTTTTTTTTGAGCGTTGGTGTTGGGTCCGCGTCAGACCATGTCTCACTCCCAGCAATTTTGAAAAGTTGGCAACCCTGGATTATGGGGCCCAAGACATTACATGCAGTACCAAGCTTTACCAACATGAAGTAGTATGCAGTGTCTCTCTTGTGTCCATCAGGTCGTCAGGCAGTCCTGCTAGTCATAAACTTAAGCATTCAATAGACTTGTTTCACACCTGAACATTCCGACATTCCATGGTAGTAAACTGAACATTCTATCATTGAAATGCATTGGATTTATGCCTCTTTCTGACTTGAAAAAAATGGGTAATAACGTTTCAAACATGTCTAAATTCACTTTCTTTCAAATAATACACATTTGAAGCACACACAATTGGTAGTCCCGAGTAGATTGAAGCTTCATGCACAAAAATGTAAAACCACTTTTATCCATTCGGGACCTCCAAATTTGTGTGCTTCAAATTTGTATTATTTGAAAGAAAGTGAATTTAGACATGTTTTGAATGTTATTACTCATTTTTTTCAAGTCAGAAAGAGGCATAAATCCAATGCATTTCAATGGTAGAATGTTCAGTTTACTACCATGGAATGCTTTTAGAACCTCGGAATGTTCAGGTGTGAAACAAGTCTATTTGAGGAGCCATGCAAAGAAGCAGACAGGAAGCACCTACAGCACTTTGGGGAGAG
This sequence comes from Sardinella longiceps, assembly GCA_027497455.2. Lineage (NCBI taxonomy): Eukaryota > Metazoa > Chordata > Actinopteri > Clupeiformes > Clupeidae > Sardinella > Sardinella longiceps. The sequence goes on along the minus strand of JAODXP020000021.1, from coordinate 8,838,070 downwards.
GGTCTGGAAACCAAGGGGTCAAGAGCATACAGATTAGCAGAGAGACGTTAGCATACACCATTTTCAAGCAGGCCTATGGCGTTATATGGAGCATTTTCGACTGGTACCTGTGAATCAACCAATGCGTGCACGAAAGTCTGTCTATGATCTTTGTATTGAATGGAGGGTGTCTTAGTCACTTAGCTACTCCAGTTCTATGATACTTCCATGCTGGAAACACATCACACAAAAGGTGCTAGGTTCTAGCCTTTTTGGTGCCCTAGGCCAGATTTGAGACTTGATGTTAAGTTTCCTCTGCAAGATGACATTTATCTAGAAAAGTGCTCGGAGAGCGCAGACCTCCACCAAAGCAATGTGGTCACAGATGGTGTTCTGGGTCACAGATCGACACCAAAATTGAATCAGTTCTTACTTGTCCCAATACACACGTCCGGAAATTTCATCAAAATCCATGCAGTACTTTCCGAGTTATGTTGTACACAGACACACAGACAGACACACACACGCAGGCGAAAACATAACCTCCTTGGCTGAGGTAACAATGTGTGTAGCCTACAGGCGTTTTTCTGTGGAAAAAGGGAAAATTCTGTAGAAATACCTTCTGAAGGATGTAAATCTCTAGGGGTATGAAGGGATGTCTCAAATTGTTCTTCATTAACATGATTTTCAGTCAAAATAAGCTAAGGCCATGAAGTTTCAAGCCTAAAAAAATTGTTTCTTTATCTAAAAATAAAAAGGGGGTCAAAATGACATTAACATCGTAGGGCTGTACTAGTAGGCTACTGATAGGACATACAGTGGTGCATGTACTGTGCAATATGTCTTGTACATAAAAAGTTAACTATTAATATTTAGGTATAATAAATAAATGAATAAAAAAGTTGCTGATTAAAAAAAAAAAGTTGAGTGTCTGGTGGAAAACAAAGAATTTTCATGCCTGCAGTGCATGTATAGGCTATATCTGAGCTAGATCACACAAGACTGCAGAAACCAAATGGCAATCTGGAACAATGCTGAAGGCAAATTTATTAAAATAGCACATTTTTTCTACCATGAGAACCATTCGAGGTACTTTACATACGCAAAATCAAACAGTGAGTAAGACCGATATCTTAAAATAGGCCATAATAATAATTATTACTAAGTCAGACTGATTAAAAGACAAAAAATATGGACAAGTCCATGGCTGATTACAAGTACTTTTGCACGGGGTCAGCTCTATGTTCCCACAACTCTATGTTCCCACAGCTCTATGTTCACGGCACTATTCCACTCAGTTTAGGGTTAGGATGAGGGTTGAGGGGGTTAGGAATAGGGTAAAGGTAGTGCCTTTTAGGCTGTGCTGCCTGGAAGGTGCTGTTGGGGGCAAAAAACACCATTGAGCAAATAATACCAAAGATTGAATCTTGCTTGAACTTACATAGGGGGTCTACCAGGCAGGGGTAGAAATGTGGGACTATAGTACCTGACTTTGAAGAAAGAAAGAAAAAAAAACTCTTAGAAATGTGAGAATATAGGGCTGTGGGAATATAGGGCTGTGGGAACATAGAGCTGTGGGAACATAGGGCTGTGGGAACATAGAGCTGTGGGAACATAGACACGCTCCCCTTTTGCACTAAAGCACTAGCAGTTAGCAGTTAGGGCTCTTATTCGGCATATTTAAGCTATAACTTTGCATTAAGATGGCTTTGGAAATTTGTGTAATTATAAAGCATTTTGTACATAGAGTCCCCCTACAATAATATCTGTATACTTTCATTATGATGATGATGATGATGACGACAATTAATCCTTTTTTTCTTTATCACAAATAAATTGACTTCTAGTGAGTTCTGCAAAAAAATTTTAGCCAATGGTTAAATAGCCCTATTACTGATAACAGCTAACTCAATTATTAGTAAAAAAGACAGTGGATTGAACTGGGCATTATTCATCATGATTGTACACATCAATGTGCATGTCATCTGTGATAATTCATTTTATTGGATATATTTGCAGCTTTAAAACACTTACCAGCAGTGATCCAGAAGTGTTGAGCTCTGTGTTGAACTCTAAGACAATATGAGGTATTTATCGAACACACTTTTCTGGGCGTGTTCAAAGGTAATGAGGTGTCATAAGATGGTCTACTCAAAACAAAATGATTGTGCTTTTTTATTCAAATTGTTTTTTTTTTAACCATTCAGTTGGTTGGATTGTTGGATTGTTAGATAAGGTACCCATTTGTACTGAAACATTATTCTTTAGTTCTGTAGCCAAGGCTATGCCATTCTGAACCCGTCAAACAGGTTTGCAATCGGTTGTCACACAAGTGCCTAAGAGTTTGTAGGAAGATTTTCTCATTGCAAATTTCTTTTCTGGAGAGCTGTCATATCTATTTAATCTAGCTGAATTCTAATTTATAAAACCTCTTAGTATCCGCATTCATCAACTGACGGACTAGACTGACCAGGCATAAGATTCTGCAGTCTTTTCTTCCTCTCCAGAAAAAGGTAGGCTTACTGTACAGCCTCTCCTAATGCTTCAATATTCTAATTAATTAGTTAATTATGTTTTTAAATGTATCAACATCAAATGTGACTTTATGCAGGTCAACTGTTATGCTTGTGTAGCACACATGTGCATTGAATACAATGCATTTAATATTGACTTGTCATAATCTATTTACTTACATCAGCCTATATTCAACAGGTTTGTTTATGAATGGGACCGTTTTTACGATGCCATCTTTACAGTAAATGTATCATATTTCCAAGGAGAGGAAATGGACCGATGTAATTCCGGTAAGTTGGAAACAGTTTGTGATAGTTGTGAAAGTACATGTCTGTAACAGGGATTGTCTCCCCTCTCTGCATTGTGTTGTGTTCAGGGCTGATAGTGGAAAAAACCCTGAGCTTGAACTTTTTTTGAGAACCGGGTGGTTGGATGTTTTGTTTTTGCGATGCACTCATGGAGAAATTCAACATCTTGGGCTAGGAGGCAGGGCCATGTTATATAATGGAAACATGTAATTTATCAATCCCAATGATTTCCATGAAAACTACAACAAATAGAGAATCTCAAAGTATTTGTTGAATCCTAGCACCTCCTTATACTGCATATCTGGACAAACCTTTTATTTCGCAGTCAGGCGGTACGCTTGAATTCTATCAGCACAGGTTTTTCAAGTTATATTACTAAGACTTGGGAAAATAAACAAAACAATGAGCCACCAGAGCAAGCCAGGTGTATTACAACTCCTGCCTGAATCTAGAGTTAGAGTGCACAATAGCCTAACAAAAGTTCTGTTGTCCCATTCTGGACATAGAGATGTGTTGAAAGACAACACAAATTGTGTTAGTTTCAACACATGTTTTAAGAGTTTTAAGAGTGTATAAACATAATAACTGATAAGTAGCCTATAATGGACAGTGGCATGAGATATGTGAAATGAAATAAAACAATCAGGCACCAGAGCAAGCCAGATGAGTAACAACTCTGGCCATACAAACAAGGTAAACCACATTTAATACAGGAGGACAGATATTATGGGTGACTATAGGCATAAGAAACCACCAGCACTCTGAGGAAAATGCCCAAGAAATCAAACAGGGAAAATACATTAAATCAACCACAATGCATTATGGGTGTGCTGTAAAGCAATATAACATGAATAATATGATCTATAGGAATAGGTGAAATATGCACAATATACATTGTGAAACAAGAATGACTACAGTTTGTTAATTTCTGTGCTGATTTCACCTATTGTATTTCAAACACATTTATTGGCACACAACAACAATCACATTCATAAAGCCTTCACTTTTTATGCCTAGGAGGTGAAAACAATAATTTCGATCTGAGGATCATCCTTCTTGGTTTTAAAGAAACAGGAAAAAGTTCTGCAGGAAACACAATATTAGGCAGCAAGGAGTTTGATCTGAAGAAATGTGGAGAGTGTGTGAAAAAAGAAGGGATGGTCTCTGGAAGGCAAATCTTTGTAATTGAGACTCCAGGGCGAAGAGAAGATGATGCCTTGTTCACACCCAGGCTGTGTCTCCAAGAAGCTGCACGTAGTGTGACTCTGTGTCCACCAGGGCCCCATGCAATCTTGCTTGTTATGAAGTCATCAGGGTCATTCAGTGAGGCAAGTAGAGAGACAGTACTGGAGTACCTAAAGCTCTTTGGGGAGACAGTCTGGAATCACATCTTAGTGCTGTTCACCCACGGGGACCAACTGGAGCACAAAGACATCCAGGAGTACATAGAATGTGAAGGAGAACATCTGAAGTGGGTTCTAGACAAATGTGGGAACCGGTTCCACGTCTTCAACAACAAGGCCAACAGTGACTCCACACAAGTAGCAGAGCTGCTGAAGAAGATAGATGAGATGGTTGCAGAGAACCATGGCACCCATTTTGAGTTGGACAAAGAAACTCGGATTGCTCAAAAGCAGTATGTGGAGTTAATGAAGAAGAAAGAGCAGCAAGAGATTGAATACCTAAGATCACTGATAGGTGAGTAAGCTTTCTGCTACAGTACAGAGATGATTTATATATAAGCTAACAAAATTATGTACTCTGTTACTTTATCAAACAGGTAAGGAGCACAAGCTTACAGAGCAGAGGATCATTCTTCTGGGACAGGAGAGTGCTGGCAAAACCTCAACAGCAGACAATATTTTGGACAGTGATGGTTCAGACATGAAGACAACACTTCTGTCTACAAGCAGGGAAGCACGTGTAGGAAGGTGGCAGGTGACTGTTGTTGACACACCTGGTTGGCTGAGGGATGCTCCCCGGAGTCAGACACCTAAAAGTGTCAAACTGGAGATAGTGAAGAGTTTGTCTCTATGTCCTCCTGGACCCCATGCTTTCCTGCTGGTCATACCAGCCAACAAAACATTCACAGATGTTGATGAAACAGCCATCAACAAACACCTGGAGCTTCTTGGAGAGAAGGTCTGGAATCACATCATAGTGCTGTTCACTCGTTCTTCCTGGATGGGAAACACACCCATTGAACTGTACATAACAAGTGAGGGAGAGTCACTAATCAGAATCCTTAACAAATGCGGGAACAGATACCATGTCATCAGCAACATGAGTAACGATCGGACTCATGTTGAAACCCTACTGGAGAAGATAGAGGTGATGGTAGCTGGAAACAATTACAGTTATTATCAGATGGACCAAAGGAGCCAAGAAGGTTTGGCAGACGAAGGTAAGAATAAAGATTAAACAATTTCCCTAGTTTCATACATACAGTGAATAAACAAGTATAAAAAAATAATCAATGTGTATTACTCTTGTCTTGAATCTAACCATGTCTTTCTTTGAATGGCATGAAAAAGGTAATGAAGACACCACAGATGTCACATATCAGCTGCCTTCTGATGATCCAAAGGAAGTCTTTGACCAAAGGAAGAAAAAAATATCAACCATTGATGGAAGTTCTGGATATGGAAGTTGTAGAACCACAGACAGTATAGAGAAAGAACGACCAAATTTTTAGGATAACACAGTTTTGGAACCTGTGCCTTTGGACAAAGAGATAGAATGAGGAAATATAAAGAATAATAGCTGAAAGTACTGGAGACGGGCAAGTCAAACAAGCCAACATATGTTGTCTTCTCTCCATGCGAAAGCACATGGCTTTTGTCCCATGGCCTGCTACCCTTAAGCACATGTCAAAGGAAAGCCAGGGAATGTTTTTACGGTTAATTTACCAGCCTTGTGATACTTTGATGATTAAATGGTTCATTACAGGGTGAATGATGGCTCTCTTACTACACTTGCAGGATCTGGGGTTTTGGGTAGGGGGAAATGAAAATGAAACCACATTTAACTACACAAAAAATAATCATCCATGGTTCCTACTCATTGGTTTGCAAATATATTTGCATTGGTGAAAATTTACAATTTAGCAATTCGCTGTTTTTTTTTTTTTTTTTTTTAGTAAATTCGGCAACTGTCAGTGGAGCTCCTGAGAAAGGAAACAGCAGTCCTGCTTGGTGTCCTTTTAATTTCACTTACATTAATTTGCTTGTGTTAAATCTGTCGTATGCATAAATAAACAAAAAGAATTTAAAGTGTGTGGAACTGTTCCCTTCTGGATTACTGACTAGACTTGGTCCTGCACCTGGCCAGAGGATAAGCACAATTTATGTGATCAATCTTTGCAATATTTTGTTGCAAGCATTTGTTGGACAAAAAAAAAAATAAGGCACGAGACAATTGCTATGTGTTGTCATTCTCCTTTGATGCAACAAACTCCTTAAGTCAGCCAACAACCGATCCCTATAGACAATGACATACCAAGAAGCGCATGTCTGGGTGTAGTCAGGGTTGGCCCAAGCCTTTGTGGGGCCCTAAGCAGAATTTCATGTGGGACCCCTTACCACTATCATATGCTTAATTTCCATAGGCTATACTGCTGTTTAACCAGTCACTTAACTTATTACTTAGCCACTGATCTGAAAAGTTATTCTAATACCCACTATTATCAGCATTAGCTGACATCATACTGGTGTCATTCTGGCTATTGCTTTTAACCTTACATAATTACCAAACTCACAAAAATGTTGACATTAAAGTCAATGTAAATACTGGTGCAATAACTATGAAGATTAAAATGCGGTCGTTTATTGCAAGTATGCCTTGGACCGGCTCTGGGTGTAGCACTTTAGTGTGTAGGCAGCAGAGTTTTCGGAGGAATAACAACATAGTCATAACATTCAGTAGAGCATTTATTTTCCTTTGTGGTTCAAGAATACAAGAATACACTCCCTCTTGTACATAAATACACTCTATTGTCATTTCTATATCTGATTTTTTAGGAACCCTGCACCAATGCTTAAAATGTGTGATATCACTGTTCAGAAATGAGGAAGCCACAAGGCCACAGTCAAACCACTATAAGTAAAATATAGCCCAAAAACTTGAAATATAGCCAAAAAGCTCGACATGATTTTTTTTTCATCCTGTCAAACCCTCAACTTGATTTCATACATACTGTACATAAATAATCTACATACTGTACATTAAGCTAGGAGTTAACATCATCTAGAGAAAACAAAACACTGCCTGTCTGGTCTAAATAATGGAGGCTCATACAACATGATCTTATTATAAATCAGACAAATCACCTGTATCTGAGACCTTTGAATGTTTTCGTTTGTTTGTTTGTTTTTTGGTTAAGCCTGGCCATGACCATCCCATTGGTCTACGCTTCGCTGTGTACAAGGGTCTGGGATCTCGGCTATTGCTCAACAATTGCAAGCTGGAGGCGTAGACTGTAGAATTTTGAAACTATTTAATCTGATTTCAACCAATTGCTAATGTTTGGCTGTGATGTAGCCTATGCTATGCACCAGCTTGGTCGTGTAGTAAGCTATGCTATGCTAATCGCTCACAATTACTGTCTCTGCTTGGCTCATGCTCGATGTGCTTGATGCAAATGAGGTCAGTGGCTGGAATCCCAGACGGAGTCATGGAGGGAGATGAAAATCGAGTGGAAGTACTAGACCTCTTCTATACTCACATGCATATGATATTATTATGAATGACAGTGAAGACAAAAGCACTGGCTATCATTAGAAACTGATGTCTGCTGTAAATCAGAGACTGGCCTGATGTCACCTCACGACACTGCTGATCACGGCTGACCAGGTCACACGTCAGATTACTCCAGATTCCAATGCTGTTCAGCATATACACAGTCTCACACCAGAGTTTACGATGTCTGTCCGATGTAAGACAGCAGTAACATTGAATATCTCATATGGAGGAATTAACACCTCTAACTGATCTGTGAAGTTGGAATACTTTGTGATGTTAACACCATATTTTGTTGTGATATTAAAACAAGACTTATTTCCAAATATTTCTGGTATCACACTAGCATTAAGGGAAGAGGATGTGAATGATCCAAATCTTATCACTGTACTATTTGCAAGATTAAATGTAACGTTTGTACGACGAAATGTCTTAAAAACAGATTGTTGTGATTTTTTCATAATCTGTAGTGCATCTGTCAGCAAAAAGTGAAGAGATTACCATCGATATTTCCCATAAGTGTAGTTTCCTTTGCCAGAACGAGTCTCATTATTGAAATCTCTATACGTGTTTCATCTAATGTATACGCATGCAAAGCAATGCAGTGGTTTATGGTCAAATGATCTTTTGTATAGTCCGATTTGTTGCAAAATTTTTGTCCAGTTTCCCATGATTTGCTGAAGTTTGGCATGTTTGTCAGCTCTTTCTCTAGATATTTGTTATTTACCAAGCATAACATTTCATCTGTGCAGTTACTGTATTGATCATCTACAGAACGATTTGCCATGTCCAGTGGAAACTCTTCTTTTTCATCCCTCTGCAAAAAAAAAAAAGACAAAAAAACAAACAAAAAAAAAACACTTTCATGAGTGATTCAATAACACACACACACACACACACACACACACACACACACACACACACACACACACACACACACACATCTCAGCATGTTGAATATAATCTGTATTATATACTGTATTCTGTGGTCATTACCTCTCCAAGAACAGCCCCAGCTGCCAGGATGAGAGTCAATACAACAGAGGTCACCATTCTGCCTGAATAATGTGAACATGTGCAATAGGATGTTTGAAAAACACATCTGTCTTTGATCACATGTTCATCTACAAGTAAAGAGATCTGAAAATGCAATCAAATGTCCCAACTGTAATTTTGTTTGCAAACATAGCTTCAAAAATGCAGACTTAAGGGTGCAATGCTTTCACTTTCCGCTGCTTTGTCTTTTTTATCGAAGAAGTTCTAAACAAACTGAAGCAAGTGGTGAGCAACAGAGGTTTGTCATTAATTTTACCTGTTATAATTAATTCACAGCCTCATTAAATGCCATCTCAAAAGGCACATCATAACAAATAAGTTGGTAATCTAGATACTGTAATATCTTTTACCATTATTTACAGAGGCACTTACCTGTTTAGATGACAACTCCAGTAGTCATCTGTGATTGCTTTCAGGTGCAGGAGTATTTAAGGCATGTTGGGCGTGCTGCACCTGATAACTATCTGGACATGCTGAGTGACTTCAGTGTAATATAAAAGTCAACCCATAATTAGTATGTTTTTATTAAGGAACTAATGTTTGTTGGTCAATATTTGGTTCGGTAAGGGTTATGTGTTAATAGCCTACTACTAAGAGCTTTACGCTAGCGCCTCTAATGGAATTCTCTTCCTCTCTACATTCATGAAGTGGACACTATCAATACCTTAAAGTCTAGACTTAAAACCTTCCTCTGTGATGCCTCCTTTAGTTAGGGGTGGTGCATGGTAAACCATAATTCCCTGTGGGTCTTTTGGGAAGGAGCCTGGGGTTAGGTGGCCACTGACCATCCCCACACACCAGCTGAGCTGCTGTGTACCATACCTTAGTTCATTGCTTAGTGCAGCCACAAATCCCATATTTGTCAGCTCTAACAACTGTCTCTCCATATCCATGCATACCGTATATGAGGCATAAGCTATGGGATGCTAATCCCCTTGACTGACACGTTTATCTCTTCTGCCCCCATATACAGTACTACAACCAATCCTGCTGAGTGTCTGCTGACTATCCTCCGCCCACTTAGGTGACCAAAATTTGAAATTGGTCATCCATTGAGACTTCCTGAGATCCATTCACTGTAAACCCCCTTGGACTGAATGCTAATGAAGGGCCCCAAAGATAGTCATAGCATCATTTGATCACAGAGAACATTAAGATGATCTTCCAAGTTTATGGAACTAGTTTACATGTGCTAAAATAGCATAACATACAGTACAGTACTCATGTTTGATTTCTAATTCATCCTTGTATTATGGACAGCGGTCTGATCATTTTGAAATATGTGCCATAGTGTTATGGTTTAATAGTCCCTTTGCACCCTCTGCTAGACTACAGGTCAGTATAGGGCGATATGGGAATAGCCAATAACAAATAGGAATCGATCTGATGTATACAAAATGAGCAACAATGCAGTTAAGTTTGAGATGTAAGATAAGAGATACAATCCACATCATCAAATACTCCCCAAAAGACTATCCTGTCAAGTGTACACTAGTGTAGTGTTGTGTGATTTCTGATCTTGGAATTGCTATCTGACCCACCGGTCGTGTTGGATTTTGATTGCCTGTAGGCTTACCTACAGACCAATAGAACACAAGAAAAGGCATATACTGAAGATGTTGTTCCTATAAGCCATTAAATTTGGCCTAATCAGTGATTTTTGCATAAACATCCAAAATGTATTTTAGTCAGATGTCTTCCATCATTGATAACATTTTGACTACCCCTTTACATGTTTCAAGAAACAACCTGACAAGAATTTAAATACATCAAAGACATCAGTGATGTAGCAGATGGTAACAATGTACTATGTTTTTTTATTCAGGAATTAGTTTGTTTAGTTTGTTTTGTGCCACTTGTTTTACGTTTCGGTCGACCAGCTAACCTTTCAGTATGGTCACATTACATTAACTATTGCAACATTTTTAATAGGCTCTGCCAACATGGATTTCTAAACCTGTCAAACAGGTTTGTTGGTTGCCACCCATTTCTTTCCTTGTCACAAATTTCATTTCTTTCGTTTTGGAAAGCTTTCAATAAAGTTACTTTGTCTACATTAGTGCTGGAGTCATCCAGTAACACCTTCAAGTCACCAACTGCCGACCAGACGATGCAGAGGAATACCCAGGTTCTTCTGTGGTACCTTCCTTTCCAATAGATAGAGGTAAGCAAAATACTTTTCATTAGGCATTACTGCAAATGCTAAGCATACATATAGGCCTATATGTAATGAACTAACCATCCTATAAATGTATATTGCCAATATATTACCATCTGAAATGGATCAACAACATCAAATGTGACTTTTTTAAGCTAAAGTGACACACATGCACTACCTGCCTGTGTATATACTATTCCTCTGTATATTGCTTAGTCAACCTCTTCTATAGTGTGGAATAAATGGGAAACTAGGGTTTGACAAACGTAGGCTAAACTCTGCTGTGTATTTCATCCAGTCTGTGAATGAAATATGGAGCAAAACATCTCAGCTTGCTAGGGGCATGGGCATGGGCATAGCAACACTGTAGAGCAGATTCTTATTGGTTAACCTGTGTTTTTGGGTTGTGTGTTGATGATACAGTACCTATCATCTTGAAATTCATTGTTTTTCCTTCAAGTCTGTATGGAAGCAGAAGAGATGAACAGAAAGACTACCAGTTCTGGTAAGTTTAAAAACATTTGCCTAAAGTGTGGCATGTCCACATGAAAGGAGAGATGGAATGGAAACCCACTTTTGCATTGGCTTTGATTAATTAAGATAGGTTGTGCATGCTCAAAGACCTTCATGAACATGAGGCATGGTTCTGCCCTCTTTCATATGGAAATCTTAAATTTACAAATATCCAGTAAAACATGGGTGAATTAAAACAAAGCCTACAAGTGATGTCAAATACCTAAAGCCATTGCAGTTCAATTGAGGTTGCCAGAGAGGGCACTGTTTAGGCAAAAGGCCCATTTCAATACACACCCTAAAATCTGAGGTGTTAATTAGGCTTGTAAAATTTGTTAATTAGGCTTGACCTTATTTTTGACAAAATGCAATTGAATATATTGTATTTTAACATCGAGAAGAAGGTACAATACTCGGTTAATTCTTCCCCTTTAAGATCACCTACCCCAATCTAAAAAAGTAGGGACAAAAAGTGAACTAAGAATGTAATGATCCACAAATTATGTAAACTAAAATAAACTTGATAATGGTGCAAATCCAACTGGTATTTTTGTTTTTTTCTTATAATGTGAATTAAGGCAAGGGCATGTTTGCAATTGATGCTTCAACATGGTTTTTTCATTCATTAACCAGTTTTTCTGCGTTTCACATTTGTGACTGAACATTTACTATGACTGGGTAATCTTTGAAGGCTGTGGCTGAAAGTGATGACATTTCACATACAGTAAATGTTACCTTGAAAAAGTTAAGGCAACATTACCGCTGATGTCTAGATGTCTATGGCTGACAAAACTTATCAATTATACGATGATGCTGATGTTGACTTCACTTTCTATACTCAGGCCAATTTAATTCTGAATTGAGGATTATCCTTCTTGGATTTAAGGAAACAGGGAAAAGTTCTGCTGGAAATACAATATTAGGCAGCAATAAGTTTGATCTCAAGAAATGTGGAGAGTGTGTGAAAAAAGAAGGGATGGTCTCTGGAAGGCAAATCTTTGTGATTGAGACTCCAGGGCGAAGAGAAGATGATGCCTTGTTCACACCCAGGCTGTGTCTCCAAGAAGCTGCACGTAGTGTGACTCTGTGTCCACCAGGGCCCCATGCAATCTTGCTTGTTTTGAAATCATCAGGGTCTTTCAGTGAGGCTAGTAGGGAGACAGTACTGGAGTATCTAAAGCTCTTTGATGAGACAGTCTGGAATCACATCTTAGTGCTGTTCACCCACGGGGACCAACTGGAACACAAAGACATCCAGCAGTACATAGAATGTGAAGGAGAACCTCTGAAGTGGGTTCTAGACAAATGTGGGAACTGGTTCCATGTCTTCAACGATAAGGCCAGAAGGTGAATCTACACAGGAGCTGCTGAAGAAAATAGATGAGATGGTCACAGGAAACCAGGGAAGCCATTTTGAGTTGGACAAAGAAAGACTCTGTTTGATTTATGAAAAGAAGAGAGAGTATGAGAAATCAAAGAAGATCAAAGAGCAGCATGACCTTGAATACTTAAAATCACTGATGGGTGAGGTAACTAACCTTAATCTAAAGTTTACACATACACATATACTTGCACACACATAGCACATACACGCACAGATACGCGCTCTCACTTTCCGAAGTGATTTTTATAATTGAATGAAATTAACCTTTCATAGAAGAAGGCTAGATTAAAATGTACCATTGTTCTCCTTTAAATAATAACCCTACAAACTGCAGTATATCAACTCTATCAAACAGGTAACGAACACAAGCTTACAAAGCAGAGAATCATTCTTCTGGGACAGGAGAGTGCTGGCAAAACCTCAACAGCAGACAATATTTTGGACAGTGGTGGTTCTGACATGAAGACAACTTTTCTGTCTACAAGCAGAGAAGCACCTGTAGGAAGGTGGCAGGTGACTGTTGTTGACACACCTGGTTGGTTGAGGGATGCTCCCCGGAGTCAGACACCTAAAAGGGTCAAACTGGAGATTGTGAAGAGTTTGGCTTTATGTGCTCCTGGACCCCATGCTTTCCTGCTGATCATACCAGCCAACACCACATTCACAGAGGCTGATGAAATGGCCATCAATGAACATCTGCAGCTTCTAGGAGAACATGTCTGGAATTACACCACAGTGGTGTTCACTCGTTCATCTTGGATGGGAGAAACACCCATTGAACTGTATATAGCAAGTGAGGGAGAGCCATTGAACAGAATCCTTAAGAAATGTGGAAACAGGTACCACATTCTCAGCAACATGAGTGACGATCGAAGTCAAGTTGAGAATCTTCTGGAGAAGATAGAAGTGATGGCGGCTGGGAACTTTTATGAGGTGGAGGAGAAAAGTCAAGAAGATTTGGATGATGAAGGTAAGAAAGAGTAAGAGTGCAAAGACTGCAAATTATCTACAGCTTTAGTCTTATACTAAAAGTCTCACTTTGGTCCCAGTACTCTCATATGTTGTTTTTCTTTGAAGGAAATGGAAATGAGAATGAAGACATCACATACGTGTTGCCCTCTGATGATCCAAGGGAGGTCTTGGAGCCAAGAAAGACTGGAGAAAATGAGGATAGTTCAATTATTGTTGAACCCTCTGAATATAGTGCCATGGTGTCTGAATGTGGCACCACAGACAGCATAGAGGGGAATAGAGCATTTAAAACTCCAATGGCCCCAGTAGATCAGAAATAGACGGAGGCAGTTCTTGTCTTGTCTTTGGTTGCATGATAAAATAGTTGCTGAAAAAAAAGTTGTTCTGGGCCTGTATGTTTCTTGCCTGATACACCAAAGTTTTCAACTGGTTCAGTCCCTAGGTCCATCATTCTGACAAAGAAATCATCAGCGGCCTCGTGTCGGGGGGTGGCACAGGGTTTTTAAAGAGATTACAACAAATTAGATACAAAAAGACATTTTAGCCAGCCACCACCACATTTACCCAATTATGCAGAGAGTTCAAATCAGGTATTCAGAAATCAATTTCAAATACACTAAATTGAAACTGGAACCCATGTCACGGACCACCTGCAGTGTTGTCACGGACCACCAGTGGGCCGCGGACCACCTGTTGAAAACCCATGCTATATTATATTTATCCCTTTGGTAATTGTCAGAGAATTAACCTAAGCTAATGGAGAGATCCCTGACTGTGCTGTAGCAAAATGTGATATTGAGCAGAAGCACTAGGGGGCGCCAGCCTGGCTATTTCAGCCATCAATTGATATTATGGAAAAGCTATCTGGGTTGTGGCAATGGAAAGCATAGAACACCAACTAGTAGAGCTGATTTGCTTTGTTATTTAATTGAGCTTTCCCAGTTTTTATGTCCCTTGTTGCAGAATGATCTCTGGTTATTTAGTGTATATAAACTCAGTGGAAAGACTGGAAAGTGTGTTTATAATGGCAAAAGTGGATCAGTTCCAGTAGCCTATAGGTACTCCAAAAACAAATCTTGTTGCTGTCTCAAAAAAATAAATTCATGCACCATGGTTCATCATCTTGCGTCATTGCTTCTGTTTTGTGATTAGTGACATTTTAAGTACAGTAAATGAACGAGGATATTTAGTTTGATTTTGTTGGCTGACTCACACACATGGTACTGGTGAGCTGTGCATATTTTGACTGATGCTCACTGGAGTAAGACTGTGGTTTATAATCAGTGGTTAAAGCGGGATTTGGCAGGAGGGGCAACTCTAATTTTATGTTGGCACAAAGAAAATGTATAGAAGAAGAATGGGAAGATAGACTTCATTTTTCTTAGGTGCCGGAACTGCACCCAAGATGAAATCTACCTATTGATATGTTGCAGGAATGACCAATAAAATCCAACTTGAGGTCTTATTTTAGAAACCTTAATTTATAGGCCTATAAAATAGGCTACGTCAAACTTCAAGAAAGTTAAAAAAAAAAAAACCTCCAATAAATTCTTCGACTGTGGCATGTCAAACTTCAGGGGATGCTACTATCAAGTTAATTTAATCAAATGAAGAAATGTATATGGGGGACAGCATTACAGAATTTCTGATCTTGAAATTGTAATGTTTGGGTAAGATTTTTGTGATGGCATGTATTCTGTGGTTCAGCTCAAATTCTTGAACGAGTGAAAAATTGGCTCAAAAGGGCAAAACTTGCACAGTGTATGCCCAGTTTAAAGGGGGAGTTCACTTTTAGCATGTTTAGCCTCTTTTCTGGAGTGTCTAGTATAAAATAGAATCATCGACACCAAAATTTTGAAGATTGGTCCTGTCAGGGACCATAATCGCATGGTATGGGAACTGCTCTCAATACAAAAGGAAAGCACTTCAGAGAGTTGTGCGTACAGCGGCTGTGACTTACCCTCCATACTGGAGCTATTTGAGGGAAGATGCATCAGGAAAGCAAAAAAATCTTGAATGATCCTAGTCATCCCAACCATGAACTATTTGAGTTATTACCATCTGGCAAACAGTATAGAAGTTTGAAAGCTCGCACTACCAGACTCCAAAGTAGCATTTTTCACCAAGCAAATAGATTGCTGAACTCATGCTGAAGACAATAAGGCACTTTTTTTTTCACTGCACATACACAAACACACACACATACACACACACACATGCACACACCTTTCATTTATTTATCTTTTTGAGGAGACAAAACACAAGAATTTTTACTCTTTTATAGGCTTCAAACCTATGATGAGAAGTCATAATAAAGATATCTTGAATCTTGAATCTTGTCTCGGATATTTGGCTCATTTGGAATCCTCCCTTTTCTGCTTGTCCTTAAACAATGCTGTGATGGTATGAGCTGTTCTTCTTACAACAGGTTCTATCTAGGCTTCACCTTACCTGATCTGACCCTGATTTGCAAGCAAGGCTAGATAGCAGTGATCACTTGCAAACCAGTTTCTGTTTGGCCTGAGTTTCTGCCGCTGTTTGCGAACACTCACAAAGACAGGGTGGATCAAGTGGGGTTGGTTTACCAAAGGCATAGGCTACACCAGGGATAATGTTATGGTGTTTTTATTTATTACCTTACCATTCAATAGAACCCTTCAAAATCTTTCACTGTTGGTTCCTTTCATGTGGTTTGCAAATAAATCCATAGGTCTGAATTTACAAGTCTGTAGGCTATAAACCAGTTAAGCTGATGAGGATTTCAACATGGTACCAAACAGCTGTGAGGATACGTTTGGCTAACATACAATATAGAATTTAGCATTTCTATTTTACAGAGTTGAAAACATAGTATATTATTTTTAATCAGAAAGGATTTATTGGAAAAGAGGATTGTGCACACCAAAAAATGTAGGCATACTGGCATGTGTCGCAGGTTTTTTTTTTAATTATCAAAATAGCTGCAGGAGTTTTCTGAGGAACAATAGAATACTGCCTGCTTCAGTAGAGCAATTATTTTCCTTTGTGCACAAACACATTTTTTTTCTTCTTTTTAAATCAACACTATTGTTGCCATGTTCATGGATATGTTCACATTGACAAGGGCAAACATAAATATTGCCTGCCTGGTCTAACACCACAGCTTGTAAGCTTAGGCTGACAAATAGACACATTTTCACTGCATTTTTACTATATATCCCTGATTATCAGTCATTGTTGGGTATGAGAACATTACAGATCAAACAAACCCCCTTTGTCTGAGACTTCATTAATCAAAAGGTCTATTATTTTACCTTTTACAATGTTAAAGAATTAAATCAATCCAAAGATTAAACATAAAATTCTAGGAAAATATTATGAGTGACAGTAAAGACAAAAACACTGGCAATCATTAGAAACTGGTGCCTGGAGTAAATGAGAGACTGGCCTGAGGTGACCAGCCCGCACTGTTGATTTTGTCTGAAGTTTGTCTTTTTCACCAGTTCACACTGTAGATTGCTTCTGATTCCAGTGCTGTTTAGCACATACACCGTGTCACACCAGAGACTGGGGTTTTCTGGACTGCGTATTGAGACACGAATGACTTTGAATGTCTCATATGGAATTAATACCTCTTCCTGCTTAGGGAAGTAGGAATTTTTTTTGATGTAGGCACCATAAGGTGTTAATTTCAAAACAAGACACAGTACTAAAGTTCTGAGCCACACTATACGTAGTAAGGAGGTAGATGTGAATGATCCAAATCTAATCTCTGTATTAGTAACATCTTTACTAAATTTGCGACCTGTACCACGGTATGTCATGATGCAAGATTTTTGTATTTTGTTTAGACGCTGTACTGCATCAGTCAGCAAAAAGTTAAAAGAATACCACTTGTATCTCTGGTTTATGTAGCTTGCATCATTGAATATGGAATACTGTATATCTGTATATCTGTATTTTAGAGTTATCTAATGCATAGGCATGCAAGGCAATGCAATGGTTTCGGGTCAGATTGTTTCCTGGATTGTCACAAATGGGGAAATTATCTCCACGTCGCCAAGCCTCTTGGAACCTTCATCAATTCTTGCTTTAGATACACGCTGTTAACCAAGCATGACATTTCCCTTGTGCAAGTACTTTATTGATCATCAACAGAATTCTCTGCCATGTCCAGTGATAACTCTTCTTCTCTGTCATCCTGCTGCGACAAGACACTCATATGAGTGATTAATCACATAGTCATCTCACTGAGTGTAATCAGGCTATCATGTCCATATGATAATTATTAGATAAACACCTTCCATCATAAGTAGATTCTTGTGTTTAAGAAAATGCTAAATACAAGTAATGACTCAACTTCTTTAACCCAAGTAAAACGTACAGCCATTAAAATGTATGCATCAAAAAGTACTCTTCTGTATGAAGGACAGTTTCTTGTAAAAAGCCTAACTACTGTATAATGGAAAGACACCAATAATATCTGCACAATATCTGTAATCTCACTGTCCCAGTAAGATTGATATGTTCTAGCAGGTGAACAAAGAAACATTCTGTTTGGGAATGTTTTAACGCCCGGCCTTGTGATACTTTGATGATTAAATGGTTCATTACAGGGTGAATGATGGCTCTCTTACTACACTTGCAGGATCTGGGGTTTTGGGTAGGGGGAAATGAAAATGAAACCACATTTAACTACACAAAAAATAATCATCCATGGTTCCTACTCATTGGTTTGCAAATATATTTGCATTTCTGAAAATGTAAAATTTAGTTGCTGTTTTTCTTTTTTTCTTTTTTTCTTTTTTTTTAGATAATTCGGCAACTGTCGGTGGAGTTCCGGAGATAGAAACAGTAGTCCTGCTCTTAATTTTACTTAAGTTAATTTGCTTGTGTTAAATCTGTCATATGCGTAAATAAACACCAAAAAGAATTTATAGTGTGTGGAACCCCTTCTGCATTACTGACTAGATTTGGTCCTGCACCTGGCCAGAGGATAAGCACAATTTATGTGATCAATCTTTGCAATATTTTGTTGCAAACATTTGTTGGACAAAAAAAATAAGGCACAAGACAATTGCTATGTCTTGTCATTCTCCTTTGATGCAAAAAACTCCTTCAGTTAGCCAAGAACCGATCCCTATAGACAAGCCTTTGTGGGGCCCCTTACCACTATCATATACTTAATTTCCATAGGCTATACTGTCTGTTTAACCAGAGTCACTTAACTTATTACTTAGAACGGTAGCCACTGATCTGAAAAGTTATTCTTATCAGCATTAGCTTACACCATACTGGTGTCATTCTGGCTATTGCTTTAACCTTACATGACTATTGTTATATTACTATTTCTGTCATTACAGGTTAAAATCCACCATTCACAATTGTTTTGTATCGTTTTGGAAGGTTTTTGTAGATGTCACTTCCATAACGCCACATCCATAATGCCATTTCTCCCAATGAAAACCAACTCTTTTACATTTACATTTGAAATTAAGTCTTTCTCTGTCTTTACTGAGGTGTCCTGTTTGGTATGAATGTAGTAATATTTACATTTCTCTAGCAATTTCACACACTTCACAGCAAAAACTACTCACGTCTGTCACGTCCATAACGCAAATTGAAAGGCTCATATTCTTATAATGTAAATCATGATATTAATTTTTTGTGTTCGCCTATATTCAGCCATGGAGTTTGCATAAGAACAAAATTGTGAAATACTGCTAGGTTTGAGGAGGTTATGTGGCATTTTGTTCATCAACAATGCATGAAAATGTCACGTCCATAACGCTGGAATTGCCATATGTATATATATATATATATATATATATATATATCCCTAATATTTTTCAGCTTTTGTAATCACGTTATTGCAGTGATCATGTGGTGTGGAGGCCCTAAGCAGTCGCTTATTTTGAATATGCCTTGGACCGGCTCTGGGTGTAGCACTTAAGTATGTTGGCAGCAGAGTTTTCTGAGGAATAACAACATAGTCATAACATTCAGTAGAGCATTTATTTTCCTTTGTGGTCAAAGAACACAAGAATACACTCCCTCTTGTACATAAATACACTCTATTGTCTTTTGTATATCTGATTTTTTAGGAACCCTGCAACAATGCTTAAAATGTGTGATATCACTGTTCAGAAATGAGGAAGCCACAAGGCCACAGTCAAACCACTATAAGTAAAATATAGCCCAAAAACTTGAAATATAGCCAAAAAGCTCGACTTGAAATTAGCCTAAAAAAAGATTTTTTTTTCATCCTGTCAAACCCTCAACTTGATTTCATACATACTTGTACATAAATAATCTACATACTGTACATTAAGCTAGGAGTTAACATCATCTAGAGAAAACAAAACACTGCCTGTCTGGTCTAAATAATGGAGGCTCATACAACATGATCTTATTATAAATCAGACAAATCACATTTGAATGTTTTTTTTTTGTTGCTGTTGTTGTTAAGCCTGGCCAAGACCATCCCCTTGGTCTACGCTTCGCTGCGTACAAGGGTCTGGGATCTCGGCTATTGCCGAACAATTGCAAGCTGGAGGCGTAGACTGTAGAATTTTGAAACGATTTAATCTGATTTCAACCAATTGCTAATGTTTGGCTGTGATGTAGCCTATGCTATGCACCAGCTTGGTCGTGTAGTAAGCTATGCTATGCTAATCGCTCACAATTACTGTCTCTGCTTGGCTCATGCTCGATGTGCTTGATGCAAACGAGGTCAGTGGCTGGAATCCCAGACGGAGTCATGGAGGGAGATGAAAATCGAGTGGAAGTACCAGACCTCTTCTATACTCACATGCACATGATAACATTATGAATGACAGTGAAGACAAAAGCACTGGCTATCATTAGAAACTGATGTCTGCTGTAAATCAGAGACTGGCCTGATGTCACCTCACGACACTGCTGATCACGGCTGACCAGGTCACACGTCAGATTACTCCAGATTCCAATGCTGTTCAGCATATACACAGTCTCACACCAGAGTTTAGAATAGTTTGTCCGATGTAAGACAGCAGTAACATTGAATATCTCATATGGAGGAATTAACACCTCTAACTGATCTGTGAAGTTGGAATACTTTGTGATGTTAACACCATATTTTGTTGTGATATTAAAACAAGACTTATTTCCAAAATCTTTTTCAGATATCGCACTAGCATCAAGGGTAGAGGATGTAAATGATCCAAATCTTATCACTGTATTATTTGCAAGATTAAATGTTTCTTTTGTACGACGATATGTCTCAAAAACAAATTGTTGTGATTTTTTCATAATCTGTAGTGCATCTGTCAGCAAAAAGTGAAGAGAATACCATCGATATTTCCCATAAGTGTAGTTTCCTTTGCCATAATGAGTCTCATTATTGAGATCTTCATGTACACTTATATTTTCACCTAATGTATACACATGCAAAGCAATGCAGTGGTTCTTGGTTAACTTATCTTCTGTATAGTTCATTTTGCTGCAAAATTTTTCTCCAGTTTCCCATGATTTGTTGTAGTTTGACATGTTTGTCAGTTCTTTCTCCAGATATTTGTTATTTATCAAGCATAACATTTCAGCTTTGCAGTCGCTGTACTGATCATCTACAGAATCATTTGCCATGTCCAGTGGAAACGTCATTTCAATTCTTGTCTTCTTGTCATTGTCAATCCTCTGCAAAAATCAAACAAAAAAACACTTTCATGAGTGATTCAATTAAAAACACACACACACACACACACACACACACACACACACACACACACACACACACACACACACACACACACACACACACACACAGAACATGTTGAATATAATCTGTACTATATAATCTACTGCATTCTGTGGTCATTACCTCTCCAAGAACAGCCCCAACTGCCAGGATGAGAGTCAATACAACAGAGGTCACCATTCTGCCTGAATAATGTGAACATGTGCAATAGGATGTTTGAAAAACACATCTGTCTTTGATAGCATGTTCATCTCTACAAGTAATGAGAGTAGTCTGAAAATGGAATCAAATGCCTCGACTGTAATTTTGTTTGCAGCTTATCAATCTCGTTAATCAGTTTGTTGGCATTACATTCCGGTACACAAACATGGCTTCAAAATGCAGACTTAAGGGTGAAATGCTTTCACTTTCTGCTTCTTTGTCTTTTTCATCAAAGAAGTTTTAAACATTAAACTGAAGCAAGGGGTGAGCAACAGAAGTTTGTCATTAATTTTACCTGTTATAATTAATTAACAGCCTCATTAAAAACAATTGAATGCCATCTTAAAGGGACATCATGGCAAATTATTTGGGAATCTATCACTGTAATGATATTATAGTAGAAGATAATAATATCTTCTGCCATTATTTACAGAGGCACTTACCTGTTTAAATGACAACTCCAGTAGTCATCTGTGATTGCTTTCAGGTGCAGGAGTATTTAAGGCATGTTGGGCGTGTTGCACATCAACGTAACAACCTGATAACTATCTGGACATGCTAAGTGACTTCAGTGTGATATAAAAGTCAACCCATAATGATTATGCTTTTATTAAGGAACTAATTTGTTTGTTGGTCAATATTTGGTTCGGTAAGGGTTATGTGTTAATAGCCTACTACTAAGAGCTTTACGCTAGCGCCTCTAATGGAATTCTCTTCCTCTCTACATTCATGAAGTGGACACTATTAATACCTTAAAGTCAAGACTTAAAACCTTCCTCTGTGATGCCTCCTTTAGTTAGGGATGGTGCATGGTAAATGATCCCTGTGGGTCTTTTGGGAAGGAGCCTGGGGTTAGATGGCCACTGACCATGGCCCACACACCAGCTGAGCTGCCGTGTACCATACCTTAGTTATGCTGCGATTGCTTAGTGCAGCCACAAATCCCATATTTGTCAGCTCTAACAACTGTCTCTCCCTCTTTCTCTCCATTTGAGGCATAAGCTGCTAATCCCCTTGACTGACACGTTTATCTCTTCTGCCCCCATATACAGTACTACAACCAATCCTGCTGAGTGTCTGCTGACTATCCTCCGCCCACTTAGGTGACCAAAATTTGAAATTGGTCATCCATTGAGACTTCCTGAGATCCATTCACTGTAAACCCCCTTGGACTGAATGCTAATCAAGGGCCCCGCAGATAGTCATAGAATCATTTGATCACAGAGAACATTAAGATGATCTTCTGAGTTTATGGAACTAGTTTACATGTGCTAAAATAGCATAACATACAGTACAGTACTCATGTTTGATTTCTAATTCATCCTTGTATTATGGACAGCGGTCTGATCATTTTGAAATATGTGCCATAGTGTTATGGTTTAATAGTCCCTTTGCACCCTCTGCTAGACTACAGGTCAGTAGGGTGATATGGGAATAGCCAATAACAAATAGGAATCGATCTGATGTATACAAAATGAGCAACAATGCAGTTAAGTTTGAGATGTAAGATAAGAGATACAATCCACATAATCAAATACACTATCCTGTCAAGTGTACACTAGTGTAGTGTCGTGTGATTTCTGATCTTGGAATTGATATCTGACCCACCAGTAGGGTTGGATATTGATTGCCTGTATAGGCTTACCTACAATTTAAAAAATGTACAGACCTACAGAACACAAGAAAAGGTATACTGAAGATGCTGTTCTTTGTGTTATTCAAAAGCTATAAGCCCTTAAATTTGACCTAAACAGTGATTTTTGCGTAAACATCCAAAATGTATTTTAATCAGATGTCTTCCGTCATTGGGCACATTTTGACTATCCCTTTACATGTTTCAGTTAAACAACCTGACAAGCTTTTAGATATGATAAAAGACTTCAGTGTGATGCAGAAGATGGGAACAATGTACGTTTGTTTTTTTTATTCAGGAATTAGTTTGTTTTACAATTTTTATGTCCACTTGTTTTACAAATCGGTCGACCGGTTTAACCTTTCAGTATGGTCACGTTACATTAACTATTGCAACATTTTTAAAAGGCTCTGCCAACATGAATTTCTAAACCTGTCAAACAGGTTTGTTGGTTGCCACCCATTTCTTTCCTTGTCACAAATTTCATTTCTTTCGTTTTGGAAAGCTTTCAATAAAGTTACTTTGTCTACATTAGTGCTGGAGTCATCCAGTAACACCTTCAAGTCACCAACTGCCGACCAGACGATGCAGAGGAATACCCAGGTTCTTCTGTGGTACCTTCCTTTCCAATAGATAGAGGTAAGCAAAATACTTTTCATTAGGCATTACTGCAAATGCTAAGCATACATATAGGCCTATATGTAATGAACTAACCATCCTATAAATGTATATTGCCAATATATTACCATCTGAAATGGATCAACAACATCAAATGTGACTTTTTTAAGCTAAAGTGACACACATGCACTACCTGCCTGTGTATATACTATTCCTCTGTATTGCTTAGTCAACCTCTTCTATAGTGTGGAATAAATGGGAAACTAGGGTTTGACAAACGTAGGCTAAACTCTGCTGTGTATTTCATCCAGTCTGTGAATGAAATATGGAGCAAAACATCTCAGCTTGCTAGGGGCATGGGCATGGGCATAGCAACACTGTAGAGCAGATTCTTATTGGTTAACCTGTGTTTTTGGGTTGTGTGTTGATGATACAGTACCTATCATCTTGAAATTCATTGTTTTTCCTTCAAGTCTGTATGGAAGCAGAAGAGATGAACAGAAAGACTACCAGTTCTGGTAAGTTTAAAAACATTTGCCTAAAGTGTGGCATGTCCACATGAAAGGAGAGATGGAATGGAAACCTACTTTTGCATTGGCTTTGATTAATTAAGATAGGTTGTGCATGCTCAAAGACCTTCATGAACATGAGGCATGGTTCTGCCCTCTTTCATATGGAAATCTTAAATTTACAAATATCCAGTAAAACATGGGTGAATTAAAACAAAGCCTAGGCCTACAAGTGATGTCAAATACCAAAGCCATTGCAGTTCAATTGAGGTTGCCAGAGAGGGCATTGTTTAGGCAAAAGGGCCATATCAATACACATCCTAAATCTGAGGTGTTAATTAGGCTTGTAAAATTTGTTAATTAGACTTGACCTTATTTTTGACAAAATGCAATTGAATATATTGAGAGAAGAAGGTACAATACTCGGTTAATTCTTCCCCTTTAAGATCACCTACCCCAATCTAAAAAAGTAGGGACAAAAAGTGAACTAAGAATGTAATGATGTAAAGGCTTAATTTCAATTCAAATTGCCCAGTTTTTTCTTCATTAACCAGTGTAACATTTGTGACTGAACATTTACTATGACTGGGTAATCTTTGAAGGCTGTGGCTGTGATGACATTCCACATACAGTAAAGTTAAGGCAACATTACTGCTTTTGATGTCTAGATTTCTTGGCTGACAAAACTTATCAATTATACGATGATGCTGATGTTGACTTCACTTTCTATACTCAGGCCAATTTAATTCTGAATTGAGGATTATCCTTCTTGGATTTAAGGAAACAGGGAAAAGTTCTGCTGGAAATACAATATTAGGCAGCAATAAGTTTGATCTGAAGAAATGTGGAGAGTGTGTGAAAAAAGAAGGGATGGTCTCTGGAAGGCAAATCTTTGTAATTGAGACTCCAGGGCGAAGAGAAGATGATGCCTTGTTCACACCCAGGCTGTGTCTACAAGAAGCTGCGCGTAGTGTGACTCTGTGCCCACCAGGGCCCCATGCAATCTTGCTTGTTATGAAGTCAACAGGGTCTTTCAGTGAGGCTAGTAGAGAGACAGTACTGGAGTATCTAAAGCTCTTTGGGGAGACAGTCTGGAATCACATCTTAGTGCTGTTCACCCACGGGGACCAACTGGAACACAAAGACATCCAGCAGTACATAGAATGTGAAGGAGAACCTCTGAAGTGGGTTCTAGACAAATGTGGGAACTGGTTCCATGTCTTCAACGATAAGGCCAGAGGTGAATCTACACAGGAGCTGCTGAAGAAAATAGATGAGATGGTCACAGGAAACCAGGGAAGCCATTTTGAGTTGGACAAAGAAAGACTCTGTTTGATTTATGAAAAGAAGAGAGAGTATGAGAAATCAAAGAAGATCAAAGAGCAGCATGACCTTGAATACTTAAAATCACTGATGGGTGAGTAAACTTTACACATACACATATACTTGAACAATAGCCATCAGCCAGATAGCGCTCTCCTTTCTGAAGTGATTTTTATAATTGAATGAAATTAACCTTTCATAGAAGAAGGCTAGATTAAAATGTGCCATTGTTCTCCTTTAAATAATAACCCTACAAACTGCAGTATATCAACTCTATCAAACAGGTAACGAACACAAGCTTACAAAGCAGAGAATCATTCTTCTGGGACAGGAGAGTGCTGGCAAAACCTCAACAGCAGACAATATTTTGGACAGTGGTGGTTCTGACATGAAGACAACACTTCTGTCTACAAGCAGAGAAGCACCTGTAGGAAGGTGGCAGGTGACTGTTGTTGACACACCTGGTTGGTTGAGGGATGCTCCCCGGTGTCAGACACCTAAAAGGATCAAACTGGAGATTGTGAAGAGTTTGGCTTTATGTGCTCCTGGACCCCATGCTTTCCTGCTGATCATACCAGCCAACACCACATTCACAGAGGCTGATGAAATGGCCATCAACGAACATCTGCAGCTTCTAGGAGAACATGTCTGGAATTACACCACAGTGGTGTTCACTCGTTCATCTTGGATGGGAGAAACACCCATTGAACTGTATATAACAAGTGAGGGAGAGCCATTGAACAGAATCCTTAAGAAATGTGGAAACAGATACCACATTCTCAGCAACATGAGTGACGATCGAAGTCAAGTTGAGAATATTCTGGAGAAGATAGAAGTGATGGCGGCTGGGAACTTTTATGAGGTGGAGGAGAAAAGTCAAGAAGATTTGGATGATGAAGGTAAGAAAGAGTAAGAGTGCAAAGACTGCAAATTATCTACAGCTTTAGTCTTATACTAAAAGTCTCACTTTGGTCCCAGTACTCTCATATGTTGTTTTTCTTTGAAGGAAATGGAAATGAGAATGAAGACATCACATACGTGTTGCCCTCTGATGATCCAAGGGAGGTCTTGGAGCCAAGAAAGACTGGAGAAAATGAGGATAGTTCAATTATTGTTGAACCCTCTGAATATAGTGCCATGGTGTCTGAATGTGGCACCACAGACAGCATAGAGGGGAATAGAGCATTTAAAACTCCAATGGCCCCAGTAGATCAGAAATAGACGGAGGCAGTTCTTGTCTTGTCTTTGGTTGCATGATAAAATAGTTGCTGAAAAAAAGTTGTTCTGGGCCTGTATGTTTCTTGCCTGATACACCAAAGTTTTCAACTGGTTCAGTCCCAAGGACAATCATTCTGACTAAGAAATCATCGGCGGCCAACCGTTGGGGGGTGGCGCAGGGTTATTAAAGAGATTACAACAAATTACATACAAAAAGACATTTTAGCCAGCCACCACCACGTTTACCCAACTATGCAGAGAGTTCAAATCAGGTATTCAGAAATCAATTTCAAATACACTAAATTGAAACTGGAACCCATGTCACGGACCACCTGCAGTGTTGTCACGGACCACCTGCAGTGTTGTCACGGACCACCAGTGGGTCGCGGACCACCTGTTGAAAACCCATGCTATATTATATTTATCCCTTTGGTAATTGTCAGAGAATTAACCTAAGCTAATGGAGAGATCCCTGACTGTGCTGTAGCAAAATGTGATATTGAGCAGAAGCACTAGGGGGCGCCAGCCTGGCTATTTCAGCCATCAATTGATATTATGGAAAAGCTATCTGGGTTGTGGCAATGGAAAGCATAGAACACCAACTAGTAGAGCTGATTTGCTTTGTTATTTAATTGAGCTTTCCCAGTTTTTTTGTCCCTTGTTGCAGAATGATCTCTGGTTATTTAGTGTATATAAACTCAGTGGAAAGACTGGAAAGTGTGTTTATAATGGCAAAAGTGGATCAGTTCCAGTAGCCTATAGGTACTCCAAAAACAAATCTTGTTGCTGTCTCAAAAAAATAAATTCATGCACCATGGTTCATCATCTTGCGTCATTGCTTCTGTTTTGTGATTAGTGACATTTTAAGTACAGTAAATGAACGAGGATATTTAGTTTGATTTTGTTGGCTGACTCACACACATGGTACTGGTGAGCTGTGCATATTTTGACTGATGCTCACTGGAGTAAGACTGTGGTTTATAATCAGTGGTTAAAGCGGGATTTGGCAGGAGGGGCAACTCTAATTTTATGTTGGCACAAAGAAAATGTATAGAAGAAGAATGGGAAGATAGACTTCATTTTTCTTAGGTGCCGGAACTGCACCCAAGATGAAATCTACCTATTGATATGTTGCAGGAATGACCAATAAAATCCAACTTGAGGTCTTATTTTAGAAACCTTAATTTATAGGCCTATAAAATAGGCTACGTCAAACTTCAAGAAAGTTTAAAAAAAACCTCCAATAAATTCTTCGACTGTGGCATGTCAAACTTCAGGGGATGCTACTATCAAGTTAATTTAATCAAATGAAGAAATGTATATGGGGCACAGCATTATAGAATTTTGCTGACCTTGGAATTGTAATGTTTGGGTAAGAATTTTGTGATGGCATGTATTCTGTGGTTCAGCTCAAATTCTTGAACGAGTGTAAAATTGGCTCAAAAAGGGGCAAAACTTGCACAGTGTATGCCCAGTTTAAAGGGGGAGTTCACTTTTAGCATGTTTAGCCTCTTTTCTGGAGTGTCTAGTTTAAAATAGAATCATCGACACCAAAATTTTGAAGATTGGTCCTGTCAGGGACCATAATCGCATGGTATGGGAACTGCTCTCAATACAAAAGGAAAGCACTTCAGAGAGTTGTGCGTACAGCGGCTGTGACTTACCCTCCATACTGGAGCTATTTGAGGGAAGATGCATCAGGAAAGCAAAAAAAATCTTGAATGATCCTAGTCATCCCAACCATGAACTATTTGAGTTATTACCATCTGGCAAACAGTATAGAAGTTTGAAAGCTCGCACTACCAGACTCCAAAGTAGCATTTTTCACCAAGCAAATAGATTGCTGAACTCATGCTGAAGACAATAAGGCACTTTTTTTTCACAGCACATACACAAACACACACACATACACACACACACATGCACACACCTTTCATTTATTTATCTTTTTGAGGAGACAAAACACAAGAATTTTTACTCTTTTATAGGCTTCAAACCTATGATGAGAAGTAATAATAAAGATATCTTGAATCTTGAATCTTGTCTCGGATATTTGGCTCATTTGGAATCCTCCCTTTTCAGCTTGTCCTTAAACAATGCTGTGATGGTATGAGCTGTTCTTCTTACAACAGGTTCTATCTAGGCTTCACCTTACCTGATCTGACCCTGATTTGCAAGCAAGGCTAGATAGCAGTGATCACTTGCAAACCAGTTTCTGTTTGGCCTGAGTTTCTGCCGCTGTTTGCGAACACTCACAAAGACAGGGTGGATCAAGTGGGGTTGGTTTACCAAAGGCATAGGCTACACCAGGGATAATGTTATGGTGTTTTTATTTATTACCTTACCATTCAATAGAACCCTTCAAAATCTTTCACTGTTGGTTCCTTTCATGTGGTTTGCAAATAAATCCATAGGTCTGAATTTACAAGTCTGTAGGCTATAAACCAGTTAAGCTGATGAGGATTTCAGCATGGTACCAAACAGCTGTGAGGATACGTTTGGCTAACATACAATATAGAATTTAGCATTTCTATTTTACAGAGTTGAAAACATAGTATATTATTTTTTATCAGAAAGGATTTATTGGAAAAGAGGATTGTGCACACCAAAAAATGTAGGCATACTGGCATGTGTCGCAGGTTTTTTTTTTAATTATCAAAATAGCTGCAGGAGTTTTCTGAGGAACAATAGAATACTGCCTGCTTCAGTAGAGCAATTATGTAAGGGATAACGGCCGACGAGGTGTCCAGTTATTCATTTGTAATTGTCGAGGCGGAATCTAGAACTCTGGCGACGCGCGCAACGCGGAGACGGAGTTATTCCGCCAAGACAATTAGAAATGAATAACTGGACACCTCGGAGGTCGTTATCCCGCTTATCTCCCGTATCTATCTATCTCTCGTATATTTGAAGAAGCGTATAAAACGTAAAAGAAATATGCAACTCAAATTTAAAAGAAGCTAACCTGTTCGGTTTGGGTACTACTTTCAGTTGAAAGTAGATCTACAAGGTTGCTTATTGTTGTTATAGTTACCATTCTGAAAGGCATTCATATGGAACGGTAATCAGTTATTAGATGAGTTATTTTTTGGAACTACTTCCAAAGTAGCCGGTTATCTGGAATTAATGGCCACCTAGCAGCCAATCAGAGAAGAGAATGGCGTTCTGAAGGGAGATAATTTCCATAGGAGAGATAGATAGATACGGGAGATAAGCGGGATAACGACCTCCGAGGTGTCCAGTTATTCATTTATAATTGTCTTGGCGGAATAACTCCGTCTCTGCGCTGCGCGCATCGCCGGAGTTCTAGATTCCGCCTCGACAATTATAAATGAATAACTGGACACCTCGTCGGCCGTTATCCCTTACTTGTGCACAAACACATTTTTTTCTTCTTCTTTTAAATCAACACTATTGTTGCCATGTTCATGGATATGTTCACATTGACAAGGGCAAACATAAATATTGCCTGCCTGGTCTAACACCACAGCTTGTAAGCTTAGGCTGACAAATAGACACATTTTCACTGCATTTTTACTATATATCCCTGATTATCAGTCATTGTTGGGTATGAGAACATTACAGATCAAACAAACCCCCTTTGTCTGAGACTTCATTAATCAAAAGGTCTATTATTTTACCTTTTACAATGTTAAAGAATTAAATCAATCCAAAGATTAAACATAAAATTCTAGGAAAATATTATGAGTGACTGTAAAGACAAAAACACTGGCAATCATTAGAAACTGGTGTCTGGAGTAAATGAGAGACTGGCCTGAGGTCACCAGCCCGCACTGTTGATTTTGTCTGAAGTTTGTCTTTTTCACTAGTTCACACTGTAGATTGCTTCTGATTCCAGTGCTGTTTAGCACATACACCGTGTCACACCAGAGACTGGGGTTTGCTGAACTGCGTATTAAGACACGAATGACTTTGAATGTCTCATATAGAGTTAGTTGGCAGACTAGGTCTACTGTGTTTAACAAATTTTATGTTATAGGAAATGCAAACTAAACATTCCTTCATTTGTGCAACAAGGAAGTTTTCCATTTGTGACCTCGGTTTTTCACACCATGCAAATGTTGTAGAGTGATATGTCAGAATAAATAGTGTCAGAAATAAATAATCAGACAAATACCGAAAAGTGATATTTATAGTACAGTACTTGCACTTGCTACAAAAGGTACTTCTCATCTCCGACCATTACCTGTGTATGAGCTACTGCAGTTGTCAGGATGAGAGTGAAGAGCAAAGCAAGGGATATCATTTCGTCTGTAAACGCAATCTGTTCATCTTTTTTGCAGGTCAGTATTGCAATAGTTTTAAATGGTTTCTGATCTCTTTTCTATCAGTGATGCACAGCCCTATTAGAAAAAAAAGATTTGAGAACCAACTCAAAGACTCAGAAAAGAAAAAAGTTAGGTTAAGTTAAGGTGAAGTGCCACAGGTCTCTCAAGTCCACTGGGGTTGTCCAACAACACAAAAAGCTTTAGTACAGGTAGATAGTGAAAATCCAACAAGGCTCTGGAACAGGGGCAGACTGGGACAAGAAATCGGCCCTGGCATTTTGGACAAGACCGGCCCACCATGTTATCTGTCTTTTCGATATATTGTTGGTCTGATTGGTATAGCCTACCAAACATTTTTTTGGTCATAGCAGATGTGCACACAGATGTTTATATTGCCTTCAAGTGCAACCTTAGCCTATATTTCAATTGTGTTTTTTAATTAATAATAAAAAGAGTTATATAAACTCTATTTGATCACTTGCAGGGCTGACTTTGCTTTAGGGGCCGTTCACACTGAACACGCTTTTTCGCTTGTAAAACGTGAGTGAAAATGAGTGAAAATGTGAGTGACAAAAACATGCGAGGTCGAAAGTGATAAATGTATGTCTTGTTGCAAAATGTACGTCAAAACAGGGCCAAAATAGTGCAGTACAAGTTGAATATTGGTGAAAACAACATAAGAAAGGAACATTTTAAAAAGTAATTAGGCCTATGTAAATTGCCAAATTGAATGTGTATAAAATAAAAGACCACCACAGAGAGGCTAGAGAGAGTGTCTCAGAATAGAAGATGTGAAGGTATTCATTACTTTATTACATAAAAGTAAAATCAAAAAGGGCAGAAACCATGTGCAGGTAGGATTAAACAGCTAGCATAACACAATGAAAATATTTTTAAAAGAGTGATGACTAGTTCAATAAATTTGCTTACAGGGATTCCCTTGAGTGAATCAACATGTTAGGCCTACCCTGTTGTTTCACAAAGCCGAATATTCAACAGCAAACAGTTAGGTGACAAAGGCAATTAAGTTTTGTTTTCCTGTGCTCCCATTAGTTAGATTTAGCTGCCAGTTTGGAAATTCGGTCTATATGCAGGACTAGGATTTTGCTTTAATGCATTGGTTATCAAAGATCTATAGACATCAATTCAAATACAACTGTTCACTGCCAAAGACATCAATACACGAATCCGACGAAACTACCGGAAGTAAGCAGGCGCCATTTTTGAGCTGTAAGAGATCGCCAATCTGTCCATTGGGATAACGTGATGGCACACTATAAAATGCTGTGATTTATGAGATTTACTACTACTTGTATAATGTCAGAGTATTCCATGTTTTTCGCTGTTGGTTGTCATTGACTGTGCATTGTCAAATAGGTTTGTTTACAGTCCAACAATGGCATCGCCACAAGATGGCAGCCTACACAAAATGCTTGTCGGATTTGTCTATAGATGTCTGAAGAATGATCGCAAAGCTTGTTTGTGAATTTCCAATTGAGAATTGCAATGACAAACTGATCCAGACGACAGTGTCGCTTTTCTTGAACATTTTTTTTTTTTTTTTTTAATAAAACTTTTCGTTTTCAAAAATGTGATTTTTTTGTGTGAAACCAACCTATGTTCTACTGCTGATTATTAAAGAACCAAAAGAGAGACAAAACTGTCATTATGGGACTCTCTATCTTAACCTCGAAAGTAACATATAATTGTGATAATAATGCCCACACTTGCTGTCCCTGTGTTTGGTTTCACAACAACTCCAATTCTGTTAACCAGGTCACACATCAGATTGCTTCTGACTCCAGTACTGGTTAGCACAAACACAGTGTCACACCAGAGATCAGGGTTGGCTGTGCTGTTTAAGACTTCAGTGATATTGAATGTCTCATATGGAGGGATTAAAACCTCCTCCTGTTCTCCGAAGGCAGAAAAATGATTAATGTAGGCACCATAACGTGTGCAAATTTGAAAACAAGACACATTTCCAAATTTCTCTGCCTCACTACGGTTGAAGGATGAGGATGCAAATGATCCAAATCTAATTTCTCTGTTCTTGACATCTTTTTCATATATTTTGTTTGTGCCGCGATATGTTCGTCTGCATTTGTCATTTGTCACTTCTATTTTGTTCAGACGTTGTATAGCATCTGTCAATAAAAAGTGAAGAGAATACCACTGATATGTCATGTTTGTGTAGTTTGCTCTGCCCTCATATGTAGCATTGTTTAAAATTTTATATATCCGTGGTTCAAACTCATCATATGTGTACACATACAAGGCAAGGCAATGGTTCGTTGTCAAGTTATTTTTTGGAACAAATGTAGAATTACAAATGCCATTAGTTTTTGCAAGTTCCCAAACTTTGCTGAAGTTTTTTGACATTTTCAGTTCTTTGTCCAAGTACTTGTCATATACCAAGCGTGTCATATCTTCTTTGCAGCCCAGATATTGATCATCAACAGAGTTCTCTGCCATAAACAGTGGTAACACATCCTGTCTGATAGTAGCCCTGCCATCCTGCTGAAACATCATACTGTATGTACATTAATAATTCAGAACACAAATCTCACCATCTTATAATGTAAATTATGTTATGTTTTTTTTTCAATCATAATACAGTATTTACCTGACCAAGTGCAATTCTTACTGTCAGAAGGAGAAAGATTATAGCAGAGGACATCATTCTGCCAGAATAATGTGAGCAAAAGCAGTACCAAATCTATGAAACACACACCTAAAGGCTTTTTTGGGTAGACAAAAAAATAGACAAAAAAGTAATTACATTGGAAGTCAAAATGCAGTCTCAAAATGTACAAATGTCAGGAATCATTTAGTTATAACATTTTTAAATATTTTCTTGTTTAGTGTATGCATCACACATAAAAGTACAAGTGCATACTTTAAAACAAAATAGTTTCATTTTCTGTTTCTTTGTCTTGCTCTTGTGCAAGCATTGAACATATCAAACTACAGCACAAAGGTAAGGTGAAAATTGCAATAGTAGTCTTTGACACATAACCTTTACAGAAAAAGAAAACATTTGAATAAGAAAGAAGTACAAACAATGACATTAATCTGAAAAGACATCATGGTACTAATGAATGTGATGCTCATTTAAAAACCTTTTACTTGAGTACATTTTGAGGCAAGTATTGTACTTTGTACTTCACTACTTTTTTAAAACCTCCCTGATTGTAAAAAAAATCAATATGGAGAAAAAAACAGTTGGCTTGAACTGAAAGTAAATTCAAACTATTTACTGTTGCCTAGATATAATGGAAAGACACATCTGCAAAATATCTGAATATGTAATCTCACTGTCCCAGTAAGATTGATATGTTCTAGCAGGTGAACAAAGAAACATTCTGTTTGTATAGTAGTTGGCAGAATAGGTCTACTTTGCATAACAAATTTCATGTTATAGGAAATGCAAACTAAACATTCCTTCATTTGTGCAACAAGGAAGTTTTCCATTTGTAGCCTCTGTTTTTCACACCATAAATGTTGCAGAGTGATATATGTCAGAAATAGTGTCAGAAATAAATAATCAGACAGATACTGAAAAGTGATATGTATAGTACAGTATTGCACTTGCTACAAAAGGTACTTCACATCTCCGACCATTGTATGAGCTACTGCAGTTGTCAGGATGAGAGTGAAGAGCAAAGCAAGGGATATCATTTTGTCTGTAAACATAATATGCAATCTCTTCAGCTTTTTTCAGGTCAGTATTGCAATAGTTTTAAATGGTTTCTGATTTCTTTTCTATCAGTGATGCACAGCCCTATAAGAAAAATAAGATTTGAGAACCAACTCAAAGACAAAGAAAAGAAAAAAAAGTTGTGTGAGGCAACTTGTCTAAGTATACATTAATGAATTAATTCACACGTCTGGCTACATATTGGCTAATTACACATTTGCAGGAGGCAAAACATTTCACTTTAAATCACTGGACAAATTTATATGCACACAATGTAATGAAATTTGAATGATGAGTCACTTACCTGTTTAGAAAAGTCATCTGTGTTTAATCCTCTGGTGTTGAGGAGTATCTACTTACAGAGTATATGGGTGTGCACTGTACATGTGACATTGAGCTGACATGATAAGCATCTTGAGAACATGTTTTAGTGTTTAGTGTTTCTGTTCAACTGAAATATTCCTACGTCAACTTGGATTTTGAATCCTGTCAAGGAGGTTTGCTTGTTGACATGCAATGGTCAATGTTTAATTAGATTCTAACTGACTGTTTACCGTTAAATTAATGTTAAGCTTCCTCTAAAAAATTTTAAGCTTCTTACTTACAGTGTGTGAGAGAGAAAGGGGATTTTTTTTAATGCAAGCTTTTTTATCAGCTTCAGTGATTTCAAAAGGAAATCAAAGTGAAACCAAAACCTTTTTCTTTTCTTCTTCTTCTTCTTTGAGGGACAGAGTTCTTTGTGCCTGGGCATGCATGTTGGATGATGAGCCTACCACAGTGGAAAGAAGTCAACCTGTTTTATCTACCTAGTTAGACAGACTGAATGTTGATGGTTGATGTCAAGTGAAGAGATTTGGATACATTACCTTCTTCTGTGGTAAGATTTATTTTTTTCTGCTTGTGGATTTTATAAGTTGACTCTTGAAAGCTGTGTTTGCATACAGTATTAGTGGGCAACACACCACATTGTCACGTCATAGGTTTTTTTTCTTTGCCTTTCTTTTCTTTGTTTTATAGAAGCTAAAAATGTCAAACATAGATGTTTGTCTAATATTTTAATGCAAGATTTAGAAAACAATGACTTTGAACAGCAACACACTTAGGTTATGTATCGAACAGCATGCCAAGTGCCAAGGCAGTACAAGTTCAAGTAGGCCACACCTTGTTTTCTGATAGTAAAATATTCAACTTTAATTTATCCTAGCTCAAATGTAATTTTACGAGCCAAAATACAGTCTGGACAATGCATCATTTATTTATTTATTTATTTATTTAGCCTATTTATTTATTTATTCATGTAGTCAGTCATTCATTCATTCATTCATTCATTTAGCTAAATGGCGCCCTCCTTTGTAATGGAAGGGGAGTTGATTGTCACATTGAGGTTGGGCTTTGTTCTATTTCACCAACTTTTCAGTGGCTAGTTCTGATTTTTTTTTAAAAAAGATTCACAGAATGAGGCAACTACAGTACCATGTTATACAGTGAACTCTGTGGTTATGCACCTTCTTCTATTTCATAAAAGCCAAGGTAAAATGATTTGAATGTATGACATTATTGAGATTACTCAAAAATTATTTGAACATGACATATAGCCTATATTAATGTGAAATTTTGATAACAAAACAACTTTAAAGACAGCTGTCTGTTTACCACCTACTTCAGTCATTTAATCATTTTATCTCCCTTCAGAACGCCATTCTCTTCTCTGATTGGCTGCTAGGTGGCCATTAATTCCAGATAACCGGCTACTTTGGAAGTAGTTCCAAAAAATAACTCATCTAATAACTGATTACCTATGAATGCCTTTCAGAATGGTAACTATAACAACAATAAGCAACCGTGTAGATCTACTTTCAACTGAAAGTAGTACCCAAACCGAACAGGTTAGCTTCTTTTAAATTTGAGTTGCATATTTCTTTTACGTTTTATACGCTTCTTCAAATATACGAGAGATAGATAGATACGGGAGATAAGCGGGATAACGACCTCCGAGGTGTCCAGTTATTCATTTATAATTGTCTTGGCGGAATAACTCCGTCTTCGCGCTGCGCGCGCCGCCGGAGTTCTAGATTCCGCCTCGACAATTATAAATGAATAACTGGACCATAAGCGCATAAGCGCGGGAACATAGGGGGCTGCATACGCTGCAGCCCCCTATGTCAGAGCGTCAGCCCCCCCTGGAGGGGGCTGCGATTAGGCTAGATATTTATTGATTTACTCCAAATCAATCATTACATTTCATACATGACTTGTATAAAGCAGAGTGCAAAACTAAACTAAGGAGGCTCGTAGGAAAGCTCTAGTGGACAGGCTGACCCATATAGCCCAGCTATTAACAAGAGAATGCCTCCTCCTAACCTCCTCAACGTTGACAGCAATTCTCTGAGAGCGCACTGTTCGGTCAGGTCTGACAGCAGTTTGGAAGGCCAGTGTGGTCACGGAAAAGAGGAAAAGATCTGTTCTCAAAATTGGCTATCAAAAGATTATAGGCCTACTCTTAATTCTAATGATATTTTTTTCGCATTTTGCATAGTAGCTATCGCCATTTAATAACAGCTTCATCTCGATTATTAACCAAAGACAAGACAACGTAACCTGTTATGTCTTGAATGGATAAAGTTCATTATTCGTGAGCGTTCACCACCAAAATATAATCATGTGTTCCTTGTCCTCATAGCCTATCCGCACTGTCCGACAATTTCTGTATAGGCTACAGAACTTTTCAAGGTATTTTGCGCACAAACAGACAAGACAAACGTCCACAAACATATAACATAATATGCGCCACTGGTTGGATCGAATTAGTTAGTAGAAATATTTTTGCTTTAACCGAGCCACCACAACTAATCTAATTTGGAATGAGTGAAAGCAAGCTAAGAAAAAGAGAGAAATACCGGTATGTTGGGTTGAGAAATGAGAACGAAGCAGTGGAGATAGAGGACGTGCGCAGGGGTCTCCGACTGAACGATAACATTCTCCCTGTCACTGCGCTTTATTTGAGGTTCTCTCAGATATACCCTACCTAGGCTATCTATGTTACACGGAAAACATAGGTTACTGAGAAGACAAAAAACAGGTGGAGATTCTGTTTGGCAGGCTATAGCCTATTTTAAAAGACCCTTGCAAAAGTAGGCTACTTTGTTCGGATTTCTAACAGATGAAAATCATGAACGTTTGATTGACTTGTCTTTTCGTATTTTGTCTCTAAATGACGATGGATGTTGAACAGATAAAGACAAACAATACAGACAACAATCACTCATCACTTCTAGATAGGCATTGTAGGACCTATGTATGCCATTAGTGGTGTGCGCAATCAGCAGAAGAACTGCGCTGCGACTCATCTCCTGGAAAAATGTTTGGCACAGTAGGGTATAGGCCTATCTAGCTACCCGCTGTCGCACTAGAATACGCACCCTACAACAGCCAATAGTTATTCAACAGCAGAGACAGACAAACTTTTTCTGATGTTGTCTATTTTAAAAAGAAATAAAAAAAATAAAAAAATAAATGACGTCACATTTAACGGCCAAGCCCCCAGCCCCCCCTGCACAAAACACCTTCCCGCGCGCCTGCGCTCTGCCAACATGAATTTCTAAACCTGTCAAACAGGTTTGTTGGTTGCCACCCATTTCTTTCCTTGTCACAAATTTCATTTCTTTCATTTTGGAAAGCTTTCAATAAATCTACATTGTCTACATTAGTGCTGGATTCATCTAATAGCACCTTCAAATCACCAACTGCCGACCAGACGATGCAGAGGAATACCCAGGTTTTTCTGCCGTACCCTCCTTTCCAATAGATAGAGGTAAGCAAAATACTTTTCATTCGGCAATACTGCAAATGCTATATGTTTAGGCATACATATAGGCCTATATGTAATGAACTACCTATCAATGTATATTGCCAATATATTACCATCTGAAATGGATCAACAACATCAAATGTGACTTTTTGAAGCTAAGGTGACACACATTGCACTACCTGCCTGTTTACACTATTTCTCTGTAATAATATTGCTTTGTCAACCTCTTCTACAGTATGGAATAAATGGGGAAATAGGGTTTGGTGTAGGCTAAACTTGGCTGCGTATTTCATCCTGTCAGTACATGAAATATGGAGCAAAACATCACGGCTTGCTAGTGGCATGGTTGCCTCTGCTAATTTTAGGGTGTGTTCCCACTGGCTGACTTGAGAAACAGAGAGAACAAAAGCGGTAGAGTCCATGGCAACACTGTAGAGCAGATTCTTATTGGTTTAACTTATGTTTTTTTATTATTATTGGTTTAGACCCATATATATGCAATGTCCAAACTGGCCTGCCTGTCATTTGAGATCCTTGAAAACATATTTCTCCATCCATTCATCTTTAAATGAACAATTTTCCTTGTTTACTTCTCACTGCCTTTAGCAGCAAGCCATGTTGTCTCGGTCGTTTCTCTTCTTCTCTGCTTGTTGCTCTGCTGTAGTGCACTGGGTAAACTAACAACGATCTTACTGGCTCAACTCTGAAGCTATTGTATTGGTAGGCCAGAGTAACAGCGCCCACTGCTATAATGGCCACTGAAATAATGGCCATTGAAAGTAGTGCTCCATGAAAATTAATCTCTCAAATTTATGATTAGCTACAGGTCCGCACAGGAGAGTCAATGGGTCCAGATGAGTACTGGAGTCCGCTATTTGGTGATGCCTGCTCTATAGGTTAGCCTATAGTGAGCCTATACCCACATTGTGTGTCTTTTCTGATTCATACTTGCAGGTTAAATAGGCCCTTATAAAATAAGAAAATCCAACCTCACAGTTGCAGACGGTAAAAACCCCTTCTGGGAGACAAAACACACCATCACTGCAATTTTGCCTCTTCTTTTCGTCTTCGTCTTGCATGCGTTTCTTCTTGTCTTCTTACTTCAACGGGTTGTTGATTGTTGTAGTATTGGTTTTCTTTATATTGTCTCTTTCAGTCATGTCACCATGCAGTCAATAGCTTGGCTATGTGGGGTTGCTGTATCTCTACTGTCCTATCGAATTAAAAGCAAAAAAATAATCTTTTAAAAAGGTGTTCC
The DNA here is from genome assembly GCA_027497455.2 of Sardinella longiceps. Lineage (NCBI taxonomy): Eukaryota > Metazoa > Chordata > Actinopteri > Clupeiformes > Clupeidae > Sardinella > Sardinella longiceps. The sequence continues at coordinate 8,798,178 of JAODXP020000021.1, read as the reverse complement.
ATAACCATACCCTTTCCTGCACACCCTACCTTTAATATGAGTGCCTGTATGCTTGACTGTATTCACTTTACTGTATGCTACACTTGATGTAGTTACATAGACCTTGAAATTTTGCAGCGCAAGCAGCAAAGCAAGTGCTTCCTTTACTGTTGTTTGCCATTCTTTTTGGAGAAGTGGCAAAGTGGATGAACACAATTATTCACAGTGGACACTGGTTCTAGTTGGCATATGTCAGATTTTCTTCAAAATATTCCACAAACTGTCACTTTTATTTTGTATACATTATTGAAGCTATGTATTATTTTTCTATAAGGTCTGTGAGCAAGCAGAGAAGATGCATAGACAGATTCCTTGTTCTGGTAAATTGAGAATAATTTTCATTGACTGTCCACAAAAACATTACATACACAGTAAATGTCTTAGTTCCTGTCATTTACGTAATGAATTATTCATTAGTCAGTAATTGATAAAAAAAATATATAATTTATTATTCATCAATGAACAGAAAAAATACAATTACATTGAGCTTGTGTTGATTGCCTGTTTGATGACTTTTTATGGCCAGGAGGTTTCAGAACAGATTCAGAACGGCGGATTGTCCTTCTTGGATTCAAAGAATCTGGAAAAAGTTCTACAGGAAACACAATATTAGGCAGTGATGGGTTTGATCTGAAGAAACATGCTCAGTGTGTGATGAAAGAAGGGGTGGTGGCTGGATGGCAGACCTCCGTGATTGATACACCAGCTCTAAGAAAAAACACTGCCTCAGTCACACCTAAACTGTGCCGGTATGAGGCAGTGCGCAGTGTGACTCTGTGTCCACCAGGGCCTCATGCTCTCTTGTTTGTTGTAAACATAGCAGTTTCTATGGAGATAAGCAAAGATGCAGTCATAGAACACCTTCAGCTATTTGGAGAAAGGGTCTGGAAACACCTCATGGTGTTGTTCACCCACGGAGATCAACTACAGCAGAGCATCCAGCACTATATAGAATGTGAGGGAGAACCTCTGAAGTGGCTCCTAGACAAATGTGGGAACCGGTTCCACGTCTTCAACAACAAGGCCAAAGGTGACTCCAGACAGGTCGCAGAGCTGCTGAAGAAGATAGATGAGATGGTCGCTATAAACGATGGCAGCCATTTGGAGTTGGATAAAGAAACACTCAGTTTTCTAGCTCAAAAGCAGAGAGAGTATGAGGAGTATGAGCAGTGCTTTGGAAACCTGAAATTGATGAAGGGTGAGTTAAGTTTCAAATTTGTTTATAAATGTAGCATACAATTATTGGTAACACTTTCCATGAACCCAGTATTCATGAAGTATTAGAAATACATTCATAAAGGCTTAAAACTACTGACATTAGAATTCATAACTGCTTATACTGTATGTTCTCATGCCTGTGGTAATAAGGCAATATAATGCCATCATATAAGCCTTTAAAACTTAAAGTGACACAAAGCATTGCTTCTTTGGCTTTTTGATACTAGGGAAACATACCACTTTACTTAGTGTCTGTAATGGTGCCTTATTAATAATAATAATTATCTGTTCATCTTACTTTACATATAGGATATGCATGGAGCGTTTGTAATTCATCATTATGTGGTATGGGCAATCGGACACTTAAAAGGGCAATTATTAAACTGAAGCATTAAAATGCTTTGTGACAATACAGTTATGAACACTAATGTCATTAGTTATAAAACATGTTATAAGTATTTATGAATGTGCTTATAATGCTTTATGGATACAGACTTTAAGTTAATTATTCATCTAACTGATCTGTTATTGTAATGTTTAAACTTCAAACAGGTTATGAACAGAAGCTCGCAGAGTTGAGAATTGTTCTAATTGGGCATGAAAGTACAAGTTCCACAGCAGACACGATTTTAAAGAAAAAAAGGGAATCTGATCGTCAGAGTGACCTTATATCTATAAGCAAAAAAGCTGTTATCTATAAGCCAAAAACTGTTGGAAGGTGGCAGGTGACTGTTGTAGTCACACCTGGTTGGCTGAGAGACTGGGCTGAGACATCCAAAAGAGACAAACTGGAGATTGCGCGGGGTGTGTCCCTCTGTCCTCCTGGACCCCAAGCTTTCCTGCTGGTCATACCCGCTTGTACCACATTCACTGAGGCTGATGAAAAGGCCATCATAGAACGAATGGAGCTTCTTGGAGATAAGGTCTGGAATCACATCATAGTGGTGTTCACTCGTGCATCCTGGATGGGAGACACACCCATTGAACTCTACGTAACAAGTGAAGGAGAGCCATTGATTAGGATCCTTAAGAAATGTAGAAACAGATACCATGTCATCAGCAACATGAGTGAAGATCGAAGTCAAGTTGAAAATCTTCTTGAGAAGATAGAGGAGATGGCAGCTGGAAATAAAAATTGCTTTTATGAGCTGGATGAGAAGAATCAAAAGGACCTGAAAGTTGATGGTAAGTATAGTGAAACACATGGCAAAAACATTTTTACATATTTAGTGTGGACTATAGAGAGTTTAAGCACCCAGTCACATTAATGTAAGGTCTTGAGTGCGCTTCCTTGTTTGAGTCACTGGGTATGCCACAGTTACCTCACTCACGTCAGATCATGCGCTACGTAACTTTCGTAAGGCACTTCCGCGCAACGATCTGATGTCGAAGCCCTTCAGAGCCATTTCAAACCAATTATTCTCTAACTGGACCAATCAGGGCTGCTGGCTGCTGTAGAGGGTGTGACGTAGCGAAGAAGCAACTGTTTTGAATCCAACCAATCCAACAAACGTAACCAGCGTCATCGGTTGGTTTCGATGTGGTTGGCTGAAGTGTATGTCAATTAAATTGATGGACAAGCCGTTTGTCCAGTTAGATTCAAGGATTTCTGGCTCCTGAAATAAATCGTCTATCGCTGAGGATCAGATGTTCGCGCGTAGCGCTACATCTGACGTGAGTGAGGTAAATGCCACAGTGCATAGAATAGCGTATACCTAATATTTATGTTTGTCTTTGAAGGTTATGAAGATGAGACTGAAGGTGCCACAGGCTCCACATGTCAGCTGCCCAGCGATGATCCAAAGGAAGCTTTAGGACAAAAAGAGAGAAGGAGAAAATATAAATCTATTTCCACCTTTGATGAAAGTTCTGAAAATCGAACGGCAGCATCTGACTGTGACAGTGAAAAGCTGATACCTCCTAAGATGGGGAAGCAAAATACCCACTGAAATTATCACAGCCAAAATTATAATTAGGCCTATAGTCTCGCGACCAATTGGAATTTCTGTTTTATAATAAGCCTATTAGAGTTGCCATCACATGCAGTAGTCACAAGTAGTATTTGCAAATTTTCTCGGCCATTAGCCTAAAATGTCTTAGACGTATAGGTTTATTACAAATGCTGGTCTGGCGGATGAGGAATTGGGCTTTATGAACATCACATTACTAATGTCACAGAACAGGTCTACCAAGCAGTTGTGAATCAAAGGTGTTATAATATTTGATAAGTGGGGTAGACAGACACATAGGGGGGTCAGGGGGTCCCCCCAGGAGATTTTTGAATAGTTAGATGTTATTTCCTGCATTCTGGTGCATTTTAACAGGTTATTAGATATATTTTTTTAATTAACTGAATGATGTAATCCTGTCCCTACCCCAAACCCAAATTCTGAGCCAAAAACTAAACTGGTATTTGGTTGATCCAGGGACACTGAGATTCAGCACTGTCATCTATGATTTTTAGAAGTTTCATGGAAAGTATGGGGCAATAGCCTAGGCAATAGGCCTACTGAGGATGGTGGCCCTGAGGCCTACATGGAGGAATTTGTTTCACCAATTGAGCGTAGGGTGTCTTAATTCAAGTCTAGCCTACAATCTTTTCTTTTTCTTCTGAAAGCCTATGGATCTGGAGGCCTCTGGGTCCGTGTATATTTTGGTAATTGGATTTTCCCTTTATGAATAGGAATTAGAAAACAAAAAACGACTGGTTTATTTGACTTTCGTTTTGAAGCCCAAAACCAACAATTGAATTACGCAGCATTTTTCTTTCATTCTCATTTTTTAATTGCACTTTACAAAATGAAATTCAAAGTCAACATGAACGGAAAAACGGACCAAAAACAAGCATTATTCATTTTCTTGCACCGGAAGCCGCCATTCAGACTGTAATAAAGAGCGAATAGGCTAATGCGAGAATAATGTCTTTGGAGCCCTACTCAGAAATTATTCTAGAATTGGCGAAACAAGGCCTGCCATCATGCGCGCATTTCAGTGGAAAGCGGGGGCGGAAGAGAATTTTGTGGAAACATTCTGTGCTGAAAATGGCCTTAACTTGAAGGGGTTGCCTGAGGGACATCTTGAGTTGGAGGTGGGCGTGTCCCTCCCCCCGAAGCTGGTGGAGGTGTTCGCCCTTGAGGAGAGTGCTTGGCATGCGGGTAGTGATGTGTGAGGAGTCGGTGGAGGTGTGGAGGAGTGTTTGAGAGGGGAGAGAGCTGAGGGCCATGCTCAGGCTTTCTTAGGGGAGAGAGCCAGGGTCCAGGCCTGGAGAGAGGTTCTAGGAGGCCAGCACAGAGGTGTCTTCAGTGGCTGCTCCAGAATTTTTTCCTCGGGGTGGCAAAGGAGGGGGACGGGTTCCAGGAGGGAGGCAGACTAGGCTATTATTTCATTAGTATGAAAATGTTTAAAGCCAGTAGAGTTAGCAATTTGTAGGCTACTGGGTACTGTTTAACAACAGATTAGACAGCCAAACTTTTTCTTATGGATAAAAATAAGGGCTGTAGGCCTATAGGCTACATTACCGTGATGCGTTATTGGCCTATACGCATAAAGATGCAACAGATGGTAATGCACATTAGATCTGATCTTGTAGCAGTTTTCTCTATACGCTGTAGCCTAATGCAAGAATGCAATTATACAAAAACCTCCTTTCATCATTAACCTGTCATATATTTTTATCTGACGGCACGGATATCTACTATAGGCTATCCTCGAATGCGGGTCGACGCACCTCCTTGGTTATCCCCATCGTAGGAAAATGGGACTGAATAAATGAATTAAACTGACTAAGACACTTTTAATCAAGGACACATAATATAGTCTAACTGTAGTAATGGGTAACTATATGTAGTGACGAGTGAGGACTGTGAGTTTAGAGACTTAGGGAGACGTGGGGGCATCTGGAATAAGATGTTTTGACGATTGTTTTTTATGGGCTATGCCGACACTTCGGAACAGTTAGGTTCTACTTGTGCTCAGCTCATTCAATTAAAAAAACATGGCATAATATCTTAATTAGATACAGTGGGCTATTTGATGTGTCCATCATCCAGGGTTCCGCGATCAATCAGGAAGAAGGTGGCAAAACTCTTCAGTTTTTTGGGGGACGCGCTCCCGTGGCACTTGTTTAAAGGGATGTTTGCATGAAAGTTTTCCTATTGCCTGCAGACTCCTTTTTTTTCGTAATCATGGTAATGGTAATGAGTGTTGAGTTGCTGATTGCAAATTGATAGGCTTTAAGCTGGAAAAGACGCTTCGTATATATAATAGCATCTCCTCTGACTCTGTACCAGAGGAATGTCCAGTTTGAGGTGGTGTTTGTCACCTCACTGCTCAGAGTGACTGATCCCCAACAAGTGGCCAGCTTTCTGAGTAGGGCTTGCATTAGCCTATTCGCGCTTTATTAAAGTTTGAATGGCGGCTTCCGGTGCGAGAATATGAATAATGCTTGGTTTTGGTCCGTTTTTCCGTTCATGTTGACTTTGAATTTCATTTTGTAAAGTGCAATTAAAAAATGAGAAGGAAAGAAAAATGCTGCGTAATTCAATTGTTGGTTTTGGGCTTCAAAACGAAAGTCAAATAAACCAGTCGTTTTTTGTTTTCTAATTCCCGTTCAAAAAGGGAAAATCCAATCCAATCCGTGGCTCCTGTTATCACTGATAGCAGGGGGAAAAGTGAAAATATATTACACTATACAGTATTCCAGTGTCTCTAGTGGAAATATTTTCTACATATTTCTACCAAGCAAAAAATTAAGTTGAAATATATTACACTATACAGTATTCCAGTGTCTCTGTGGAAATATTTGGTATTGTTAAAATCTTACAAAAGTGAAGGGGATGGAATCATATTTATGTGGGCATGTCAAAACACCCCCAAAACACCCCCGTAACATTATTAGCGCCCACTGAATTAAATTCAATAATTTAGAATTTAGATGGGCATCTTGTCCCAGATTACCCTCTCTCTAATGACTGCATAGAGCTGTTCATGTAAGTGATAGGGTGGCTGAACAGCTTGGATTATTGATTGATTGATTTACAGTGAGTGTAGAGCATTTCAGACCATTGTTTCTCTCTCTCTGTTTAAAATATAATTTTAATTTCATATAGGTGGGGGGGGGGGGTGGATTGATAAAAATGCAAAAGTGGGGATGACGTATTTAAATGTAAATGTAAAATAAGTTGGTTTTCATTGGGGCTATTTCGTGGAAACCGGTGTTATGGAAGTGACGTCTGAAATAGCCTTCCAAAAACAATCAAGTGTGAATGGTGGATTTGAACCTATAACGACTCAAATAATATAAAAATAGAAAATAACTGATTGTATTGAAGTTTTGTGTGTGTTAACACCCACTCTATGCCCATTATATAAGATAAATATAAGTTATATTGAGACACTACTTTTTTGTATTGCAAGTTTTCTGAAATAATTTGTCCATCCATGTGAGACTTTAATTTCTAAGGTGAGGTTTACATTTTGTGATATTCACCCATATATGGTAAAGGGATCAGAGTTGTATAAAGTACTGGAGTAGAGGAGTGGACTAGAAGTAAAAGTACCATATCAAAGAAATTTACTTGAGTAGAAGTAGAAGTGTTCTTTAAACACCATACTTAAGTGGAAGTAATAAAGTTTTCAAAATGTTTTGTACTTAAGTATTGCAAGTAAAAGTATTTTAAAAATTGCTACTCAAGTACTGAAAGTAAAAGTAGAAGTACTGTATATTTTAAAGAAAGCAGTCAAAAGTTTGAATATCATATTGTTTTACATTTCTTTGGCTGAAATAGTCTGTTTGGCCATGGACTCTAAGTAGGGCCAGGGATGGTCACCACCAGTCCCCTCACTACAATCATTCGAAGTTAAAGAACTTAGTGTTCTTCTTCCATCTCGAAATGGAGCAGTCGACTTGTCCTTGCTAATCGTTCCCAATTGACTGCATTCAGTACTGCGAAAGGTCGAAGGGGAGCATTAAGTCTCTTATATCGCTTGAATTGCCCAATAATGGTCTGGTCTGGTATTGACAGGCTATCATTGGATGTGGTATGATTTGTAATATTCTTTATAAAAGTAGCAGTAACTAATTGGCACATCAAAAATGTAACAAAGTATTAAATTCATCAAAAAAATGTAGTGAAGTAAAAGTGGAAGTAGGAGAAAAAAAGAATACTCCAGTAAAGTACAGATACTGCATTTTAGTACTTAAGTAGGCTACTTAAGTAGTTCTACTTAGTTACTATACATCTCTGAAAGGGATATAGTTTCAAACATTTAGGATAACATACTAATTTGTGAAATGATCAGTGATAAATAAAAATGTTTCAAACTCTCAAATTACATATTAAGTTAGCTATTTTTGCAGTGAATGCCGAGACAGCCTTAGCATTAGCAATGAATGTCTCAATTGTGTCAACCAGCCACTTCATGTTTGTGAAGCCACAGCCTGTGTCAATAATAACTCCTGCTGGAATGTAGCCAGATAGCAACTCTCACTTTTCAGCACTTATGCTAGGCATATAGACGAATCCGAGAAAATTACCGGAAGTAAGCAAGCGCCATTGTTGAGCTACCCAGATCGCCAATCTGTCCATAAGAACAACGTGATAGCACACCATAAAATTCCATGATTTACGAGATTCATTACTACCTGAATAATGTCAGAGTATTCCATGGTCTTTGCTGTTAGTTGTCATTGACTGTGCATTGTCAAAATGTTTTTTTTACAGTCCAACAATGGCTTCGCCACAAGATGGCAGCCTACACAAAACACTCGTCGGATTCGTCTATAGCTAAAGCTAATCTTGGGGTTGCCAGTTTAGGAAAACGCATGCATTGAGAGCTAAATGCTTTTGCCCACATTATGCAACTCCAGGTAAGAGGGTGAATAACCCATGTTCATAAAAAGGTGGAATATTGATTTAAGTCAGGAATGACAGAGGGAACAAAACCCAAGACATTTGACTTGAGAACACTATCACTTATAAGCTTACTTTCCAAAGGCAGGCTCTGAAATGGATCTGGCCCTGTGCAGAAAAATGCATTGCAGTAATAATAAAGAGAAAGAAAATCCCTCTGGCTGTCTTGCCCTACCTGTAATGCCTTTAAGTCTCCACTAGTGGGACCCACCACACACTTGCTACACACACGCTTTAGGCCCAATCTCAATTCTATTTTTCTACCCCTACCCCTACCCCTCGTCCTTTCAAACGGAGCTGTAAGGGGTAGGGCTTGAAACTGTACCCCTTTGAATTGGGATATCCCTTCACAGTCACGTACGTCATAGGTCCGCACCGTTAGTGTGAAATGCTGTACGGCCATGTCTCTCTCTGGAAGAACTGTTTCAAGAAATCACTCAGAATGCTTTGACATATTTATATACCATACAGACAAGGCCACAAAAACGCTGCCTCGTACACCAATAGACAAGTCATCTAGCATACAGTACATTGGGTTATGGTCCTAAACAGTAGAATGACATTTCACCAACCAAAATTAATGAAAAATTGATAACTAATACAAACACTGCACCTTGAGCACTCACTAGGACCAAAAACATCTCCCCTATTCTCGTATCCATTGGCTTTCAGTCAAAGAACGAATCGATTTCAAAACTCTCCTCCTAATCAATAAAGCTGTCAATGGCCTACTTACTGACTCACCCTTACTGCCCTGGAAATCCCTACAAAGTGCTAACCTCCTTCAAATCTTGAGAATATCAAAACTATGAAAGCATGAAGAGCTTTCAGCTGCGCCTCTCCTGTGGAACGCTCTCCCCTCTTTATTTGTGAAGTGAATACTCTCAATACCTTTAACCTACCAATGTGCTTATTTGAGAATGTGGGAAATTATTATGATTGCTAGTTGTACACTGCTGGCCTAATTCTTCGGTCAGAAAGAATGCTGCTCTTCAATAAAGATGGTGGTTTATTCACAATCCAGCCATTGATAACAGAATAGTAGACATCTGAAATTGTACATCTGTTTGTATGTGTGTGTGTGTGTGTGTGTGTGTGTGGTCTCTACAATGGAAATAGAGAAATAAAGAAAAGTACAATCAGCATAGATAGGTAACTGTACAAATATGCACTGGTAGCTAAGTAGTTTAAAGGAACAGGGAATTTTGTACAGAGAACATGGACATTGGACACAAAAACTGATGACTCAGCGCAGACAGAAAGGGTTAAAGGATAGCACCGGAGTGAATTCAAGCATAGCCCTGTTGAAAGAGCTTGCTAAATGCGCTAGTTAGCGAGTGGAACAAAATAATTTGGTACAGCACAGACCGAACGCGAACGCAGAAGCGAACAGGCACTTTACACTGAATCAATGGGACCTGACTGTTGGAAACTGAAAGTAAGATCTGAGGTTACATTGACTCAATGTCAAGTGTTCGCGTTCACGTTAGGTCTGTGCTGTTCGAAAATCTTTCATTTCATGCAAAATATATTGCTGTTAGAAGGCTCGTGCAGCAGGGCTATGCTTAAACTTACTCCGGTATATTGCTTTAAGCTAATGTGCCTGTGGATATTTAAACAATTATAAGTGGAGATTTTGAATGAACGTGCATGGAAAGCTGTGTAGAAACAAGGCGTGTACCTTAAAACCACACAAGAGCACGTAATATCATGTAATCCCACTCACTCATTTTTGGGCCGGGGCTGTCATTTAGTCAAAATTTTCATAGAGGATATTGGGCTAGTTTAATTAAAGCTCTCATGTTCATGCAATATGTCCAACTTACAGTGTTTTTTAGATAGCCACAACGTTATTATTATTGAATAAAATCATGGTGGGCCGCCATGTCCAAAAATGCCCGGGCCATTTCTTGGTCCCAGTCCGGCCCTGGCCCAACTCCAGGGAGAGCTAGAGGTCGTTAGAGCCCTGGCCCCATTCCAGCCTTCATCCTGGAAAGAGGAAAAGGCTGACAAAGTCGTTTATTGACAAGCATTCCTTAAACTGAATGTGGTGACAAGCATTCTGTCAATTGAATAATTCAGTTATTTAAAAATTACATGAGTTCTTTCAAAGTAATACCTTTATCGATCCTGATTCTTATATTTCATTTTTATCGATTTGGTTAAGTTTTATATATTGCTAATTTGCTAGAGATTAATTGCTTGAATATCTGATAGAAAAGGGAGCATACAGGCTTTGAAACTGTGATTAATTCATCCCTCTTCTTCAAATCACTCTCATCATTATGGCCCAATGTGTAAGGCAACCCTGACATTCAGAGTAGAAAAGGCTGAAAAACTAGTATGAAAAGCATTTATTTACAGCAGTAACAAATCATAAAATCATATAGGCCTGCCTCTTTTCAGTTACATTCACAATCAACAAAATTACAATACAATACAATAATACTTTATTTGTCAGTTTTCACTGAAATTCTTTTTGCGTTCCTGAGCAAGACTCGTTTAACTCCTTTAATATATCCCACCCATTCATACAGTCAATTCACACATTTCCCAAAGTCCTTCTACATTGGTGGATAGTATTGCCAAAGATAATGGAATAATGACGCTCCGCTTCAACCCTGTTTCTTCTCGAAGTATTGTTCTGCACTACCACGTCAGGTCAGCGGGGGTGGCGATGAGCTGGTAGCGGCGGGGTACGTTTCCAAAGCTGCTGAACTCTGGGTCTGTGTTCAGCTTGGCGGGACCTCCTGGGGTGGTCAGCTGAAACTGCTGCACTATGGACACCAGGAAGAGCAGGAGCTCCATCCGCGCCAATGACTCTCCCACACACGCACGCTTACCTAAGAACACACACACACACACACACACACACACACACACACACACACACACACACATCACACAGACACACACACACGACACACACACACACACACAGACACACGCACACACACAGAGGGATTGATCATACCTGCTTACCTGATATACACATGCACAATACATTACACCAGTGGTAATCGGCACAGTACGACACTATTCTACTTGTGTATTCTAGTTGTGTTTACCTGTTCTTACAGTAAAGTGATAGTTTGCCATTATGCGAAAGAAAGCTGCTGACTGCATTATATGGTGAGTGAAGTGAAAATATTTGGAACAACATTGACCAAATCAGTCAATGATATAAGAGTGCACACTCTTGGAGGTGCTGCTAGGCGAGGTTAACTGTAAATAGAATTTAGCGCACACTCAAATCTTCTTTTTTTTTAAGTTTATTTTGACCAACGTTTCGGCCGTTTGGCCTTTGTCAAGGTTTCAACATTGACCAAACAAATACTAGCAAACTCTTTCTATGTTCATGAATCTCAAGAGCAGATTCATTTATCCACTAGTGTCATCTGAACCATCAGTAGGCTACTTCTCAGTGTTGGTGGTAATTAACATGGTGAATGAGACAGGTTGGAAAGGATTATGGGACTATACTCAATGTTTACTGTAACCCCTTGCAAGCCAATGCCAGGGCTGGTGTCACACTGAGGTGTGTGTGTGTGTGTGTGTGTGTGTGTGTGTGTGTGTGTGTGTGTGTGTGTGTGTGTGTGTGGAGTGTGGTGGGTGTGTGTGTGTGTGTGACAAATGTAAGAAAAGGAATCATCCCCTGGATAAAACAGTCTGTTAAATACATAAATGTAGAATCATATGATTCAGGCTTTTAGTAGAGTGACTAAAGATTTATGTCTTTAATACTGCATTTACAACAATATTCTATTGCTAATGAAATACCAGAGAATACATTGTATTTCAACTTGGCATGCACACCTCTTTCAAAAGCTTTCAGTTTCCATACCTGCAGAGAAGGCAAAAAAAGCTGAGCTCTTCTTGAAGTTGCCGTTTGAGTCCAGGAAGTTCTCTGGCTTAAAACTCCAGGGGTTCTCCCATTGGCTCTCATCTCTGAGCACAGAGTGCAGCATGGGAATGATTGTAGTTCCCTGTTAGGGGTCAAAGGTCATGGAAGTTACACATCATCAGGTGTCTGTCTGTGGGCAGAAGGCTTTTATCACGTTTTTGTTTTTTTTTGCTTTGCTAAAGTTGGTCTTTACTTGTCTCTTTGCTGAGAAGGTTGTCTTGGGCATACAAGAGCACTGGCAGTTGTACTTCATCGCATATCACATCCCTTTAGCATTTCTTTTCAATAATCTTGGAATTGGAATTTAGCACAGAGCCAAATAATAGTTGCTCTTCCCCATAAGTGAACTGTCATCATTGGTTTCAAGAGTGTGTCGTGTCCGTGTCTTTTATGCAAGCAGCAGTTCAGCTTGTGGACACTTTGTAAAACAACTGTAATTTAGTGGCTAAAATGTTAAACAAACAGCCTGTTAAACTGAACAGCCTGATTATTGAAGAGATTAATTGGGTCTATCCCCATTGGGTCTATCTATTGTTGTTAGTGTAGACCAAACCATGGCATTCTTTAGATGCAGTAACCAAAACAAGTATTTGCCACTGCTGAGTTGACATGAAAGATATGAGCTAATGTGTGTGATGTGTAAGGGAAAATATATGAAGAGTTCAGATGCAAAACCCCCTAAACACCATTTTTGTGAAAACTGAGTTAATGATATTGTGTGAATCCTGTATAGGCCTAAATCTAGAATATGTAAATTAAATGTTTTTGTGAAAAAAATAAAATAAAATCTGCTCCCCGCCGTGTCTAAAATATCTGTTTACAATCAAAACACTGTAAACGCCTGATAAAAAATTGCCTTTTTCTCAAAAAGTGGTCAAGTGGAGTTAGGGGGTTTTGCATCTGAACTCTTCATATGTGCCCTTGATATACAGATATACATACAGTAACAGACAAACCTTTGGAATAGCGTAGCCCTTGAATGAGATGTCTTTGGTGGCATAGTGGGGCAGGTTAAGGGGGACAATGTCCAAGTAGCGCTGAACTTCATGAATGACAGCATCAGTGAAGGGGAGGGACTTCCTGTCCTCCATTTGTGGAATGCGGTGTGGGCCAATCACTGTCTCTATCTCTTTATGCACATGCTCTGGAATTCAGACAGAACACACATAAAGATGTCATCATCATCCTCATCATCATCATCATCATCATGAGTACTTGGATGGGAGACCATATGGGAAAACTACATTGTGGAAGTAGTGTTGGTGGGTGCCCAGTAGGGGGCATTCTCTTCAACTCCTTTATTCATTTCTTCAGTCCTTCATTAATTTTCTCTCTCCCTCATTCATTCGTTCATTTATTCCCTCTCTCGACCAAAAGCTGGTGCGCAGTGAGCATTTGCTGTATACTTGTAAATTGCTTTGAGTGCCATGAAGTAGCCTAAATTCAATGTGCTTTTGTGTGTGTGTGTGTGTGTGTGTGTGTGTGCATGTATGTATTAGTGTATGTGTGTGTGTGTGTGTGTGTGTGTTTGTGTGCGTGCGCGCATGTGTGTTTGCTCAAGTCCTACCCTGTATCTCGGGATGCTTGATAAGCAGCATCATGGCATATCTCATGGTTGTGCTGGTGGTCTCAGTGCCAGCAAAGAAAAGGTTGAGGACAGTGGAGACCAGATTATCGTAGATGAATTCTGAGTTGGGGAGGTCTTTCTCCTGAAAGAGGTCAGGGAAACAAGGTTAGTTAATTGAAAGATGGTGTGATCAGATCCACAGATGGCCACAGCCAACCTTGCTTGTTTTGGTCAGCAGTTAGGCTAGGTGATGTGACTTAGCTGGAGCTTACTATTTTAATTACTGCAAATACATATTGATAGCGGCTTCGACTACACAATTCTACATGGAGGATTATTGGCAGAAGACATGTTCTGGAGTAAAATGAGCCCCTTCACGAGCTTGTCCGTACCTCCAGATATCGCCCATGCAAGATCAAAAGGAGCGTCCATCCCCCCTTTGTTTTGGTTAGCGAGCAAGCTAGGTCACGTGACTTTGCTAGAGCTTACTATTTGAATTACAATTCGTATTATGGGCGGGCTATGTCAGGCTAATTGGGCCCCACTATCCATCTCAGTTTTCTCAGATTCCACAGCTGAGGCCTACTGTACCTGCTCCAGTCTGATGAGGAAGCAGTCAATATAGTCTCGAGGGTTGTCTGGGTCCAGAGTCTCCTTGTGCTCATGGACCTTCCTCGTTATAAACTGACAGATTTCTTTGACGCTTCGAAAGATTTCCTGATGCGGTCCTGGAGTGTAGGTCATGACACGGGGGAAGATGTTGTACAGCTGTGGAGGGAGAGGGGGGGATTGTATGGGATTAAGTAAGTAAACTTTATTGATATAGTGCAGGGGTGGCCAACCAGTCGGAGACCAAGAGCCACATATCTGACAATGTTACAGCAAAGAGCTACATTGGCACACGGGCCATGTGCAGCTCTTGTAAATGGTGAGTTTTAAAGATGATAGAGAAGGCTATATGTATAAATGCTAGCCCATCTCCTCAGCAAAAGAGAGAGGAATGCGGAGGAAAAAGAGAAAGGTATTCTATAATAGTTGTTTTTGTTTGTGTGTCATAATAACTATACCTGTCCCCATGGCGTGCTCCCAAAGCGAAATACATTTGAGATGATCTGTAGCAATTTCAGGAAGTTGGCATCATCGTAGCTGAAGCGCTGCCCAAACACCAGAGCACAGATGACGTTGGAAACGGCACGGCTCAGGAAGAATGTGGGGTCAAATGGAGTCGCTGAAAGAGACAAAAAAAAGAGAAAGAAAGATGGTTCTCCAAGTGGTCAAATGAAATGTAAAGAAATCTCATAATGTTGTTGCAAATGTTGTTATTAAACCTCTCTAATGACAGTCAGCGTTAGCAGTGCTTGTCAGAAATAATTATAACCCAATATTCACAGTGGAATAAAGGTAGGAACATATTTTTGATACCATGATATTCAGAATATGTAAATATACATAGGGAGATTGTACTGCATTATCAAATACACATATTTGCTTATCAAAGACTATGGCTCCTAAAGAAATAAACAACATGTAGACACATAAACCACCCCCCCCCCCCCCCCCACACACACACACACACACACACAACCGTGCCAAAACCAGCCCTAATCCAACCCTCACCCCAGCCACACACACGCACACACACACACACACACACACACGCACACACACACACTCACATTTGGTTTCTCTCATGCTCTCCAGCAGGTGTCTACTCTCCTCCTGAATCCACTGCTCCATCCTCTTGCGGCCCATTCCAAAGTCTCTGAGCGTGCTCAGTGTGAAGCGTCCTCAGCTGACGCCAGCGTTCTCCATTACTGATGGCAAGACCTGATGTAGGGAATTAACAGGCAGCAAATATCAATATTGCTAAACTGCCGTCTGTTTCCCAAAAGCGCAGTTGCTAACTAAGTTAGCGACTATGTTGTTTGCAATTTCCAATAGGGATTGCCAAGATACGTCAAAATCGTCATAATCGGCGCCATCTTGCCCCGGAGATAGCGGTTAGTTAAGCTGTAACTTTTTTACGGCCCCATCGTAGCTCTGGTTCATACACCCGATCACATTTTTTTTTCACCCGAAATTTTTAAAAATATTTTGCGAGTCTAGTCAGAGATTGTTGCTAGAGTCTAATTCCGGGGCAAACCCAGAATGCATTGTGTGATGACGACACGTTGGTAATCTCTATTGCAAATTAACTAAGTTGCAACTATTAAGTTAGCAACTATGCTTTTGGGAAACGGACGCCTGACCGGCATTACTGTATGGAAAACCATGAGGTGTCTTATTCCCAAAAACTTAGTTGCTAACTAACTTAACCATGCACTATTGTACTTAGTGACCTAGGGTTGTGTTGCAACAATGATTGCACCTAGGCTGTCTTATATTATCTTGTCAGTTCAACATGCAATGTTTCCCTGTGAAATGCCCATAGTTGGTTGTCATTGGGAAAATGCATTGCAACCAAAAGAGTTGCTCAGTTAGTTAACAACTATGCTTATGGCTTATGCTGATCACTTTTACAAGTACTTGTGCAAACGCATCTCAATGATCACAAATGGTAGTGATAAATATAGCCTGGTATGGTATTTGAGATCTCACCGTATCCATTGACAATTCGGTTCAGGAATGGAACTGGAGCTCTCCCAGTGAAGTCATCAGCCTGGTCCACCAGGGCCTCCTTCACTGTCTGGTATCCACTGAGGGCAACTATCCGCACCGGACCCATGTTCACAGTCATGACCGACCCATACTGCTTACTCCACTGACAACCACAAACAACAAAGCACTGTCACTGATCCATAAGCTTATGATCTTATGAGCTTATCATCTTAAGATGAAGTTTAAGTCTGTTTTTCCACAGATCAAGTAAAGGATTATGGCCGCTGAGGTGTGCTGTGTGAGGTGTGCTCAGGTGTGCTGTTATCTACAAACAGGGCCGGACTGGGACCAAAAAATGACCCGGGCATTTTCGGCCATGGCGGCCCACCATGATTTCATTCAATAATAATAACGTTGTGGTTAGCTAAAATAACACTGTAAGCTTGAACATATTGCTTGAACATAAGAGATTTAATTAAACAAGCCCAATATCCTTCATGAATATTATGAGTAAATGACAGCCCCGGCCCAAAAATGACCATCAGCCCACCGGGCATTGCCCTGTATACCCTATGGCCAGTCCATGCCTGTCTACAAATAACGGACACCCTGTCAGCCAATCAGAAAATA
The DNA here is from genome assembly GCA_027497455.2 of Sardinella longiceps. Lineage (NCBI taxonomy): Eukaryota > Metazoa > Chordata > Actinopteri > Clupeiformes > Clupeidae > Sardinella > Sardinella longiceps. Next base: position 8,781,311 of record JAODXP020000021.1, on the reverse strand, counting down.
GTATTCCGTTCCACCGGGTGATACGTAGATCAATAGTGCTACTACTAGTGTTAGAAATCTATAAACTGAACACTGATTTGTTCTGTACAGATTAAGTATCACTTCTGCTACTACATAATACTACTGCTATAGTGGCTCAATTACAATGGGCTTTAGGAAGATCACAATTTAGCACGTGAGCTACAATAGTAGGCTACAGCTTCAACAGGGTCACATTCTTTTCTTGCAGGAAACTGTAAGCACAGTTGTGAAATCACTTACCATCCCCCAGGCCAAACACACACACACACACACACACACACACACACACACTGCACTGGATATTAATCCTCTTGTAGTAAGCTTCTGCTAAATACATAAGTAGAAATAAAACATGAAGAATTTTGCCGGCAAAGCTATAAAACACTGCTTGCTCACCTTCAAGAAGGTCTTGAATGGAGCTCTCTTGTCCACTTGGGGCAGGTTTCCCAGCAGGGGTAAACCAGTGGGGCCTGGGGGCAGTGGAAGCCCCTTGTTACCCTTTCTCTTCCAGATCAGCAGGAGGAGCAGCAGCAACAGGCCTCCCAGCAGCAGCATGCTGGAATCAGCCATGATCCTCTCTCTCTCTCTCTCTCTCTCTCTCTCTCTCTCTCTCTCTCTCTCTCTCTCTCTGTGTCTGCTGACTTTCTTTTCTGGGTTCTCCTGTAATTATTATTACTCCACTCTCTCCCTTTGTATGTCAAAAACTACCTGTTTCTTGCTCTTGGTCTGTGGTCTGTCTGTCTATCTGTGTCTCTTTGTCTTCCTGTCAGTCACTTGTTTGTGTTGTTCTGCGTAGACTGACTGACTTTATGGCAGTAAAAGGCGGAGCGTCTGCTGAGGTGGAGTTGCTCAGAGGGGAGTCATGTGACTTGTTCACTTTAAACTGAGGAATGCAATGTTTAGTCAACATGCTGATAGTTTTAATAAAATTGTTAATCACACACAAAAAATAAACAAATATATATAATCACTTTAAGCTGAGTAATGCAATGTTTAGTCAACATGCTGTTAATCACAAACAAAAATTAAAGAAATATACTTCCATGTGAAAGGGATTTTAATACTTGTCTTCTGTTTTCTGGAATGTAGATTTTTGTAATGTTTTAGTTTTTTAAGACAAAGTGCTGATTCATCGTCACCTCTCACCTGAAACTGACCTTCCTCTGGTTCAACAAGCGAAGGGATTATGCAATATAACAGTCAACAAAACCCAATAGTCAGTCTGAACAGTAGCTTTCAAACCAATGATGAACTTTTTGCAGCGAGTATGCAAAGAAAGTCCACAATATATCATAATCTTCATTTTTGAACAAGGGGCAGTATTATTATTGATTTATTTGGTAACACGTTACTTGATGGGTGAGTACATAACACATTCATGGCAGGTTTCATAAAATACTCACCAAAGTATTCATGACTGTTTCATAAGACATGACTCCACCTTCATACCCAACCCTTCATAAATGTGAAAGTTAGAATGCCGATAACCTATCAAAATAAAAGTCCAGTGGTCTCAAAGCAGCACTGGCATTTATGTTTGTCACATCTGA
>JAODXP020000021.1:8723768-8779640 GCA_027497455.2 Sardinella longiceps | reverse complement strand
TTCACAATGGCGTTGACTGTCAATTCACCGCATTTACTAGCCTAGCCTCGGCCATTCAGTTCTATGGAGGGCGGGACTTAGTCGTTGTCTCCAGTTTATATATAACCTCCTTGGACACAACAGTATGTTCAGCCCGACGTTGTTTGCGTTGGGTTCAACGTTATGCACCATTACGTCCGTTCTGAATAGCCTCCTGTGCTTCCTTGTCTCCCGTGTCTCCGCCCCTCACCTGTGTCTCATGATTTGATTATTGTTTCTAGTCTCATGTTCACCTGCCTCTCGTTGTTCCTTGTTCCCTGCCCTCCTGTGCCTTGTTAAGTCCTGTGTATTTAAGCCCTTGTGTTTCCTGTGTCCCTTGCTGTGTCATTGTGTTTGTCAAGGTCTTCATGTTCTCTGTCTAAGTAAATTCTAAAGTATCTCAAGTCTCTAGTCTCGAGTTGTTAGATTTACAATTGTATTTTAATTTCAATAGAAGTATCTTAGGCTAATATCATTCAAATAAATTAATGTCTCAGCAGCATCAGGGCATTTGTACAAGAGTTCTTTAAGTCCTTAATTTTCTTTTTCCAGTGTGTTTTCTTCAAGAAAACGTACAACAGTTTGCAAGGCATTGGGGTTGAGGAAAATTTTAATGATGCTAAGCTGTAGTTCTGCTGTTGGTCAGCGGGGAGTGACAATGAGCTGATACTGGTGGGGCACATTGGCAAAGCTGCTGAGCTCAGGGGACGTGTCAATGCTGGAGGGTCCTCCAGGGGTGGTCAGCTGGAACTGCTGCACTATGGACACCAGGAAGAGCAGGAGCTCCATCCGTGCCAATGACTCTCCCGCACAAGCTCGTTTACCTTACAGACAAACACACACACACACAGAGAGAGAGAGAGAGAGAGAGCGAGATGGAAGGATGAATATACTTGTAATAAAAATGTTCTCGATCGCACAGTATAGGCTACATACAACACTCATTCCATCTACCTACCTGCAGAGAAGGGCATGAATGCTGGGTTCTTCTGGAAGTTACCATTGGTATCCAGGAAGTGTTTGGGGTTAAAACTCCAGGGGTTCTCCCATTGGCTCTCATCTCTGAGCACAGAGTGCAGCATGGGAATGATCACGGTGCCCTGTTAGGGGTCAGGAAGTGAGTAAACCCCAAAACCAACAAGCAAAAAGCCAATGGAGTGGCTTGTTTGTGTAGGATGGAATATGAAAAGCAGGAAACTATTAATGAATACACAAATGATCAGGAGGAGACGGTAGGAAGGAGACACACTTGGAAAAAAAAGAAATTCAAGTGTAATTTACTGCAGATTCAATTAAATGAGTGCAGTTTTGCATATAATGTAATTACTGTCCTATGATTTCACATAGAGGTTTGTTAACCTCATTACTATGGAATTGTATTATTCTCATTCTCATTCTGGCCTGGATGTCTGGTTATGAATTACCCTAAAATCATATTAAAGTGGAACAATGCAAGACCGATTTTTACTTTCGGTTTGCGCTAGGTTTATGGTCACATTTTTCGCCACAGAGCTCCTCCTTGCAGCCGTCCTTTTCCCAAAAGCTTCAGAAAAGCATTGCTAACCAGTTAACAACTTGTTGTTTTCAATACAATGGCACGATACCAACCAATTTAGCATATATGCGTTTGGGGAAAAGACCAAGGACCAGCCGTTATGCGCCTTTTCTCGGCTTGAGTTCACATTTTCACCGCTAGAGCTCTCCCTACAGCTCCCAAAAACTGTGCCGTGGTCCGCGGCACCAGTCTTGCATATTCAATTTCTACACAGAGAAGAGCTAGAGCAAGGCGAAACAGTCATCAATTGCCCTAAAAACTGTTGTAGAATCATCACAATGACTCTTAAGCTGCTAAATAAAAGTAAATTGAACTAAAAATGTTGCATAGTTCCCTTATAATGCTTAAATGTATGTCAACAACCTGTGAACCCAAACCACGACAGTCTTGAGTAAAACTAGTTTCACCTCAGGGATAGCGTAGCCCCTGAATGAGATGTCCTTGGTAGCATAGTGGGGGACATTGAGCGGCACCAGGTCCATGTAGCGCTGAACTTCATGGATGAAAGCATCAGTGAAGGGGAGGGACTTCCTGTCCTCCATTTGTGGGATGCCTTGTTGGCCAAGCAAGCTGTCAATTTCCGTATGCACATGCTCTGAAGGTAAAGCGCATCTTACATTATACACATGCTTGCTTTGGTTATTTGGTTATGCAGTATATAGCCGGTGGCGGTTCATACCGTACACAGGTCTCGAACCCGCCACCCCGCCCAGTCTTCCAACTCAGTGGCTAGAAGCAGTTCTTGAACAGGCTGATTGCCATTGACTTTCAAAGCTCTGCGAGACTTTGGTCTGACCAAGAGCCTGTAGCACTGTAATTTTTCAAAGCGCATGGTTTACCCGCCTCCCTCTAATGCCTCGGTTTGCTACTGGTCGATGTTAGAAAATGTTAGAAAATGCTTTCTGAGTTCCACATTTTTGTGGAACTCAGAAATCCGTTCAGATCAGCAGCTGGCCAGACCAGCGAGGGCGTGCCAAGCTAGTTCTTGAAGGACATTGGGTTGTGAAGATTTACACGTGCTGCCGCCAGCTAGCCAGGCTAGTTGGCATCCGATATACCTGAAGATAATGCATTTTAGTCCTTTGGTTTCATTAACTAACCATTCTTACATAGAAATGTATTCTTAAAAGTTTTCAGTAACGTTTATACCTATACAGATTTTCAAATGGGACCCAAGACCAAATTTAAACAAATTCCCAGGAAGGTATTGGTGAATGAGGCCCAAAAGTCCTACTGTACCTTGAATGTCTGGGTGTTTTATGAGAGTCATAAGGGCGTATCTGATGGTGGTGCTTGTTGTCTCGGTCCCCGCCAAGAAAAGGTTCAGAACTGTTCCTACCAGGTTATCATAGTGGAACTCAGTAGATGACACATCTTTCTCCTGATAGACACATTTATGCATACATAGATTATTTTCCTCAGCACCCAAATGACACTTTGTGTTTACAAGGATGAAATAAGATAATTATTACGGTAATCTGACCTGGTCTACTCGAATGAGGAAACAGTCAATGAAGTCTCGAGGGTTGTTTGGGTCCAGGGTCTCTCTGTGCTGCTGGATCTTGTCTTTAACAAAGGCTATGATCTCATCCGTCTGCTTGAAGATACTCTGATGGGGACCAGGGAGGTGATCCATCAGCTTGGGGAACAGGTTGTACAGCTATGGTGGGAAAAGGAAAAGACTTTCAGGTAACCCTTTCTTTTACATACTCCTAATTACCAGATATTTACCTGGTAACAATATGGTTACTCCAAGGTATTACACGGTAAGTAACATAGGTAATAGGATGGTAACTAACTACAGAGTAATTATGAGTTAATTATATAGAAATATCCTATTTATTACCATGAAATTATTTTGTATTAATGGGTAATTACTACTGGAATTATGGTAGTACTGTAACTATATCTCCATCTCTCTTCTCCCTGTTTTCTTCCTTCCTTCCTCTGTCATCCCCTCTGTCTCTCCATCTCCCAAAGGGCTCATCCTGTCTCGGCGTTACTACGATCATGTTACTGTTTCTATTTTTGTCCCTCCCCCTCTGTTTCTCTCTCTCTCTCTCTCTCTGTCCCATCCTCCTCTCTCTCTCTCTCTCTCTGCCCCATCCTCCTCTCTCTCTCTCTGTCCCATCCTCCTCTCTCTCTCTCTGTCCCATCCTCCTCTCTCTCTCTCTCTCTCTGCCCCATCCTCCTCTCTCTCTCTCTCTCTCTCTCTCTCTCTCTCTCTCTCTCTCTCTCTCTCTCTGTCTTGTCTCTCCAGTGTCCATACCGGTCCCCAGGGGCTGCTCCCAAAGCGGGCCGCAGAGGAGAAGATCTGCAGGAGACGCAGGAAGTTGACATCATCGTAGCTGAAGCGCTGACCAAACACCAGAGCACAGACCACATTGGAAACAGCACGGCTCAGGAAGTATGTGGGGTCAAATAGGGCTGCTGAAATTGTACATTTTAGTGAAAATTTAAAAAAAAAAAAAATCTACTAAAATGGATCGCAATGCAATATAAGAAACTGAGTCAGAAAACAAACAACAAAGAACTTCTATTCAAACATTAACTGTCTAAACTCATTACCACAGATTATTGCGCACACACACACACGCACATGTAGCCTGAGCCGCACTCGGGTCTCAAACTACAACTAACACACAGCATGGGAGTTGAACGGTCTAACCATCGAGCTAAAAGCCCAGGCTTCTAAATCAGCGGTGAGAAGCAGTTCCTAAATCTTTGGGTTGAGAGGATTTACATGTACTGTTGCCAGCTAGCGCAGGGTAGTTGGTATCCGTTACACTCACCACCCAAATCCTCATTCCAATCCAGGTCAGCACCAATGTAGCCCCAACCGTTCTCACCACACACAGGTTTGGAACCTGCCACTCTGCCAACTACAACTAACCCATGGTCAAACACTCTAACCACTGAGCTAAAAGCCCAACTCAGGATTTACACGTAGTGCTAGTTGGCATCTATTACACACACACACACACACATTTGGTTTCCCTCAGGCTCTCCAACAGGTGTCTGCTCTCCTCCTGAATCCACTGCTCCATCCTCTTGCGGCCCATTCCAAAGTCTCTGAGCGTGCTCAGTGTGAAGCGTCTCAGCTGACGCCAGCGTTCTCCATTGCTGATGGCAAGACCTGATGAAGGGAATCAACAGACATATCAGCTAATGTTTTTATTAGTGCTGGCAAAATTAACTGATTAATCACGTGATTAATCCAAAAAAATTAACTCGGATTAAAAAAAATAACTCAGATTAATCCTGATGGATATGGTTCCACTTGGCATGTATTATGTTAAATTTCAGATAGAAAATGGAACGGTTATCAAGTCAAACTATACAAAGATTATGGCCTGGCTCCTGACTGTCCAACAACATGTTTGGGGAATCCTTCGGGGTAGGGGACAGGTGTGAATTGCCCCATTTGAGACGAACAAAGCCAACTATTCAGTATCAGGGCCTTTACAGGGCAAAATAAGGATCCAATATACCCTAGCATCCAAATTCTTACTGGAGGAAATGAGTTGCGATTAAAAGTGATTAATCACGATTAATCTTTGAAAAATTTTGTGATTAATCAGATTAATTTTTTTTTAATCGTTTGACAGCACTAGTTTTTATACATAATATTTTTCTTTTCTTTAATCCTGAGATCCTGAGCATTAAAGGGCCGTTATTCCCCAAAATTATTAAGTCCAAAAAAGTGCTTAGCCCCATGTGATGCAGCCTACACATAACACTTTTTTGGACTTGGATTCCTGGGAATACAACCCTAAGTGATTCTGAAGCAAGTCTGAAGGAGTTTCAGCACCAGAGCAATTGTAGCCATTCCCATCAAGGTAAAAGAAAATAGTGAATTGCCCATGTAGCAGAGGCTTTTTTTCTATCCACCGAAAGCACTGTGCCGGGAGTGAGAGGGGGAGTGGCTACATAGTTAGAGCGGCAGGAGTTTACTGAGCTTTATTTAATGATATCTTTACTTATCTTTGTCCAAACAACATCAAACTTGGCATTGCACTCACACGTGTCATTACCAAGATGCATACCAAATGTGAGGTCAGTCGGACAAATAGAGTTGTACGTGTAACACACACACAGACAGACGTTCCTTGCATTAATAGATAGATGTATTCTGATGCCTCTGCCTTTTCAAAATTGTTGCCAAGCTATACATTTTAATGTTAAATTATGGCGTGCCACTCAGGCTAGGTGTAAAAAGTGTATTATCTCACCGTATCCCTTAAGCAGTTTCATTCCAAATGGAATTTGAGCTCTTCCTGCAAAGTCATCAGCCTGGTCCACCAGGGCCTCCTTCACTGTCTTATATCCACTCAGAATCACAAAGCGCTTGGGGCCGAGATGCACAGTCATGACAGGCCCATACTGCTTACTCCACTGGGACGGGTGGAAACAATTAAAACCATTAGAACAATTAGAATTAGAAACAATTAAACTGATCATCCCTGATATAAAATAATTAACACAATAAGCAGCTAACACAGCTAGCTAAATGGAGTATGTGTATGAAGCCCACCTTCAAGAAGGTCTTGAATGGGGCTCCCTTGTCCACTTGGGGCAGGTTTCCCAGCAGGGGTAGACCAGTGGGGCCTGGGGGCAGTGGAAGCCCCTTGTTACCCTTTCTCCTCCAGACCAGCAGGAGGAGCAGCAGCACCAGGCCTCCCAGCAGCAGCATGCTGGAATCAGGTAATGCAGACATCCTCTGCAGCACGTGCAAATGTGTTAACAAGATGTACAGTGGGTGATATGTTGTGGAACTGTGCATGCAAATTCTTAGCCATGAAGATAGAGACTGTTATGGCATCCATGATTTAAAGGCTTGATTGTTCACACGGTTTGTTTACACTTTGAGTTCCAGGAAGTTTTTTACATTTACAGTAACCTGAACTACAGAGTTAAGCTCATGCAAAAGAAATAACGTCATGCTCACACTCCTTTGTTTCAATTGAGAACTAATCCCATTCAATTCATTTTTGGTTTATTTTGCATGTGAAGAAAAACTGAAAGGTTTATAAATGAACCCTGAAAAATCATAAATAGTAATCTGAACTTTTCTTTAACTATATCATGCACAACATTGCTTCACAGTAGCCTACTGTATAATTCTATCATAGCTGCAAAAATAGAACAAAATGGCTGAAGCCCTATCCTTTCCTCACTCTGTCTGTAGTTTGATACTTACTTTTAATCAGTTACTCTCTCTTCCTCTCACTTTATTTCTCTTTCTAGTTCATTTTCACGGTCTCAGCGTCAGGGTTCTGAAGTGGTGAGCTCTCTCAGTGTTCACTGACTGACAAATATTTATCTCTCCCTGTGAGAGAGGAAGCTCGTAGGAGGAGCTTGGAGCTATTATCTTTGCAGTGGGACAGAGGTTAGAGTTAACTCATAGTCTCTGGCATAACATGCGTCTTTAACCCTGCAGCACACCAGGAAACCTGCAAAGCCTGAATGGCCCACAAGCAAAAAATCTGGATATTAAATTGAACATTTTAATGACTGAAGTTGATAAATATTTGGTGGGCAGCCCTGGCGCTGAAAAACTCATGCATGTAGATCCAATTTTAACAAGTTTAAATAAGTAGTTGCTTTTGGTCCCACTCTCCCCTTGTTCTGGGCCCTTAAAGTGAATTTGAATTTGAGTTTAATCAGAGAAATAATCTGCAAAGGACAAAACAGTTAACATATGCCTTTTACTTTTTGTAATTTAGTAATTCACAGTAATTTATATTACAGTACAACTCTAAATACAAAGCTTGTCAAATGATTGGCACACTATGCACATGGCTGTGTTGATCTTTGTGCACAGTGGTAGTGGTGATTACCTTTGTACACACCCCAAACCTGCCTCAACACCAACACACTCCCCTCTTTTTCTGTGTTCTCAGGGTCAATTTGAATTTGAATTTAATCAGAAAAATAATCTCCAAAGCTTAAAACAGTAAATGTATGCCTTTTTACTTTTTTGAAATTGCACTATTAGAGTGCAACTCTAAATACAAAGCTTGTCAAACGATTGGCATGCTATGCACATGGCTGTGTTGATCTTTGTGCACAGTGGCAGTGGTGCTTACACCTTTGTACACACCCCAAACCTGCCTCTACATCAAAACAATCTAAGCTTACAGTGACGTGGGAGACTTCCTCCTCTAATATTCTTGCAGCTGACTGACCCATTTGGGATTGGAGAGAGAGAGTTTACCTGGGGACAGGTTAGTCAAGGTTATCACAAGCGTCTCACCTCTGAACAGACTGCCAGATGAAAGGAGATAAAAGCAGAGTACTGTATGCATGTGGAAAGAGTGCCTCGCAACTGAGGAGTAGCATGGAAGAGATTATGTAAGCAATAACCCATGAGAGGTCATGAACTCTGACGGTTGTTTTTTTTTTTTTTTTTTTAACCACAGCTGAAGAGAGTTGGTCAGTATAAGAGGACCAGTCATCAAAATTCTTGTGTCAATCGTTCTGTTTCATCCTACTCCAGACTCCAGAAAATGGGCTAAACATGATAAAAACCAAACCTCTCTTTTAAATTATAATTCTTGCATTGTCAAAGGTGGAAAATAGTAGCCTGGGCGAAAAGCCGACTGTTGACTATGTCATAGCCTACAGTCTGACCCAATGCAATTGAAATACAGTAGGTTTCCGTTTGGATATGACGGATTCTCTCACCTGGCTCTAACGCCTACAACTTTCGCTTTCAGTAATAACAGATCTCTGGCAAGTTCTGATCTATTTTGACATCGTAGTGGCAATAGATCCTCAAGATCATGGATGCTAATGTCATGTACCAATTTCGTGAATGTAATTCGAAAGTGGGGGGGTAGTAGAGCAGATTAGTGACTTCATCGTTCACTTTGGTATAAAAGCATGAAATTTGGCACAGATACTCTCCAAGGGTCACTTTTTTGAAGAAAAAAAAAGCGAGGGAAAAGGAAATAAGGGGGCTTGGACCAGACTACGTATGGAGATAAAATGTTTAGCGGTGGTACATAGGATGGCATCGCCAGGCTAGGAAAATAGGGCTTATCAGATGCAAATGTGTACAAGGCCTATTGAATCATTCTGTTTAATGTTTTCTTCCAGATTGAGAGAACTTTGCATTCATTCAACTGAATGTGTCAGTATCAAGATCTTGACCTCCAAGAATCCATCTTCTCTGGAAATAGGACTTCTTGTACAAAGTTACTTTCAGTGAAATTGTTAACTCTCCTTCCCTGGTAACCATTATGTTCAACTCATTTCCCACCAAAACTAAGCGGCTGACTGAGGAGATTAAAACTCAAAGCGCATTTATCAAATCAGAAGAAGGGGCTCTTGATATTTATGCAATCCACCTGAGAAAGGTAGATATTAATGTGCCTGCAGGGTGCAGGCGTTTCATGTTTGGGGACAGATCATGGAAAATGTTTAAACGTCTTCATAATCGCACCATATAATGGTTGTTGGAGCCACTGGAGCTGGCAAATCCACTCTACTCAATGGGATGACTAATTACATTTTAGGAAATGGTAAGACTCCTTTCGGTCTCAGCTCGTTGATGAGGTGAGTCCACATCACAAGTGCACAGCCAGACAGACAAAGTGACGCTACTGAAAACATAATCTCCTTGGCAGAGGTAATAAATTCAATTGCATATGTTCATTGTGAACAAAGTGGTTATAGAATGTTTGCCTGAAGTAAGTTCACAGTACTTTACATCATTAATCTTGGTGTTTATAGGTCAAGGTTGAACAGCGTGAAAAGAATTCGCAATGGTTACTTGAAAAATGTGGAGAAACTCGTTGCCTCAAATGAGTTAAATAAATACAACTTTTCTTTTGAAAGTACATCAAAAAAGATAAGTCATATTTACTTGACTCATTTAAGGCAATGAGTTCCCACATCAATACGAATTCTTTTTACAGTGAAGGATATGTCACTCAAGTTACTGTCTCAACGTTTCCACACATGCTGGGCAAATTGGGTTAGTATGAGCAGAGCACTAGTAATGTAGAGCAATAGGTAACCTATATTCACAGCAGATCGTACTGACGCATTCACTGGTCCATGACTACGGAGTACAGTCAAATGTTCAGTTCATTTTATATTCAGAGTAGACCTTTAGCACATCAATGTCAGTATGTCCTCAAACTTACAGAATGATTCAGATGTGAGTTCAACATTGCTTAAGTATTAAACATTCAATGTGCAAACCGGTTACACATCCAGGGGCTCTTTCAAAAGGGGGGGGTGTTAGAGGAATCAAATGCAGATCACTGAACAATTTGCAGTGAGTTAATTTGAGTGAAAAATCACAAAATCCAAAAACAGGACAAAACTTAGGCTCTTGACAACAAAAAGACTGCTGAGGTGGAAAAATCCAAAGCAGAACAGCACAAACATTGAAAAACTGGCAGAGCTTACAAACAGAAACAGAGAAGTTTTCAAACAGACAGCTGGTCTCACAATGAAATAAACGATGATCAGACAAAGAACAAGGAACAACACAGGGTTTAAATACTCAATGCAGGTGAGTGGTAATTAGGGATAAATAAGGACAACGGTGTGAGAAATGAAAAGGGAGGGGTGGGGTCATAGAGCAACACCAGGGGGAGCCAAAAACATCCAGTCCTCTTCTCCCTGACAGCCTATGCAAAACTGAAGTGTCTCAAATATACAGGAAAGGAAAAAAAGGTTTTGGATTTGTTGACCTAGTTTGCATGTGTTGAATAAGCAAACTCTTGACTGTAAAGACAAAAGTCAGGGATTTTTGTGGTCTTTTAGAATGAGATATGCTGATTTTCATGCCTTTGATTTACTTCTTAGAATAAGAAGAACATCCTGTGGGGGGGTTTTCTGTTTCTTTTGAAATTTTACTTTCAATTACTTGTAAATATTTTTCTTTTAGGACTGTTGGTGTCCACTTTTGTAATCCTTTATGACATTGTCTTAATCAGAAGACCAGAGTTAGTTCCACCTGTTGTAGTCAAGTCAAGTGTGGCATCCACAGATTCTATCGTGTCTTGGGTTTTGTAAAATCACTGTTTCCCATAATTCCACACACTGTATTAAAACAATTTTGGTACAAGTTACGTTAATGTGTCAGCATGACAGTTACATGACATGACAGAGTTGTGCGAATTGACTTGCAGGTGTCATATAGACAAAAAAGTGGAACTACTTCATAAGTGTGCTGTAAATTGAAGATAAATTATGTTGTAAATAGCACATCAAAATAGCAAATTTGACCAGGTAGTGGTATAATACTGCCCCACTTGGCACTGTTTTAATTTTATTTATCCTTTGTTTTACCAGGGTAGTCACATTGAGAAAGTGATCTCTTTTGCAATTGAGTCCTGACAAAGATTTTTTTTTTTTACTATTTTGTAACTACAGTGCACACACAGTCTGGCTATTTTCCCAGGGCTGGTGCTGCCATCTATGCCCTGAGTTTGGCATAGCAGTCATAGGCGCGAGGCTGCCGTCCAAAGCTGGTGCAGCTGGGATTGGTATCGATCTCCTCTGGGGGCTTGGTGCCCACGAAGGTGAAGCGCTGGAGCAATGAAGTGGAGAAGAGGAAGAGCTCCACTCGGGCCAGACCCTCTCCCAGACACACACGCTTCCCTGAAACACAAGAAACCAGAAGAAAATCACTGTATTTACCGGGAGTAAGGTTTCTCTTAAAGCGTAGCTCCGGAGTAAGTTTAAGCACAGCCCTGTTGCACGAACCTTCTAGCAGCATTAGATTTCGCATGGAATGAAAGAATTTCGAACATCATAATCCGAATGTGAACCCAATGGCAAACAAGCACTTCACATGGAGTCACCGGTGCCTCAGATCTTACTTTCGGTTTCGAATAATCTGCATTCACTTTCGTTGCTGCTCCAAATGATTTTGTTTCACTCGCTAACTAGTGCATTTCGCAGGCTCGTTCAATAGGGCTATGCTTGAAATCACTTCAAGTAAAATTTACTCGAAGCATCCCTTCAAGTAAAATTAATTTGCATAGCACTCTAACTCTAATTATTACCTCCGCCAAGGAGGTTATGTTTTCAGTCCCGTTGGTTTGTCTGTTTGTCTGTTTGTTTGTCTGTTTGTTTGTTTGATAACTCGAAAAAATACTGTGTGGATTTTGATGACATTTTCGGACAATGTGTATATTGGGACAAGCAAGAACTGATTCGATTTTGGTGGCGATCGGTGATCCAGACCATGATCTGGAATTAATATTGTGTCTGTGACCACATTGCCTTGGCAGAGGTCTGTGATCTCTGAGCGCTTTTCTAGTTATCTATATCAGAAACATTCAGTAATTGGTGAAGCAGTTGATATTTAGTCAAACAGTAAAACCTCAACCTGACTTAATTTATTTAATTTTTTTTATGAGCACTTTGCAGTATTTGACATTTTAATCTCATACTGCCCTTACATACCTAGCCCAAAAGGCATGAAGCTGTCATTCTTCTTAAAACATCCCTCTTCATCCAGGAAATTTTCAGGATCAAAGATGTCTGGGTTCTTCCACAATTTTGGGTCAAAGTGAACAGAGGAGAGCAGAGGCAGAACCATTGTATCCTGCAAGTGGAAAGCACAAGGGGAACAGATGTGAACTTGCGACCCTTCTCAAAGTTTTGATCGGTGAGGGCCAATTTAGGGACTCAACATTGAACTGAGGGCCACCAAAGGGGTAGAAATATAATAATAATAATAATAAAATAAATAAATATATAAATAAAACTTAAAATAACTTAAATCATTTTAATAGCATCTCTACAGTTTACATTTATTGCAATAATTAAATGGCTATGCCGCTAAACACCAAGAGAGCAATATACAGTTTGAACAGTTTGACAGATATCATCAGATGCTATTGTGGGCCGCTAGAAATGTTTTCGTACACTACTTACACATAACTGTCTCCGTAGTTTCCTAACCTGTCAGGGAAGGTGATGTAGGAAGTACACTCTTACCTTGGGTATGAAGTAATTCTTGAACTCTGTGTCCACCATCACCTTGTGCGGCAGTGAGGTTGGTGCAAGGTCAAGGCTGCGCTGGACCTCGTGAATGACCGCATCTGTGTAGGGCATCTTAGCCCTGTCCTCAATGGAGGGATCCCTGTCCTGTCCAATGACCACATCAATCTCCTTTTGGACACGGGCTTGGAACAGATCACAAGCAGGCTTATACTGTATGTTTTCTCAAAGAGATGTTGCGTTCAAAAAAGAGTAGGTCAACGTGCTTCTCTGTACACCTAATATGAATATGATGAAGGAACTGTAAGTAATACGTAAAAGGAAATACCTCAGCTACAGTAGATCGAAATGGAACTTAGGTTTTGATTAAGGACGTGCCAAAACAAGGTCAACGAGGATTGTAACATTTAAATGTTACCACATGTTCATTAGAGTCCATAGGAGTCATTTTAATTTAAGTTAGGCCTACATCAGTGAAGGAATGTTTCAGCTCAACTCATTTCAGTTGTGGTCCTCTGGGTGATCAGTGATGGCAAGGTCGTGCTCAATGGAGTTTTTTGCACACAAAGGCACCATACAGGCAGGTAGCACAGCCTAAAATGAACTTCCTTTACCCTATTCCTAACCCTAACCCAAGGGGAGTATTGCCTTGAAGGCAGCGCTGCCTAGTGAGCACCGTTGAGGGAAAAAATGCCAAAGACCAAGGTGATGCCTATAGCTCATGCCTGTGCTAACTTGCTGTAAATAGTGGCAATATGACCAAACCATCTCGGGGGTGTTGTGTTTGGTTCTTACCTTGGACGTGTGGGTACTTGATCATCATCAGTATCATGTGTCTCAGGGTTGAGGAGGTTGTCTCAGTTCCAGCTGAAAACAGGTTCTGCACATTAGCCAATAGGTTGTCATAATAGAACTCACTATTTGGCAGGTCTTTGTCCTGAAACACGCACAAAATTTTCTTATATTACTTGTTTATTTTCATATAGACGAGGCTGGCAAATTAACATGTTAACTCAAGTGATTAATCAAAAAAAAAAAAAAAGTTAAATCAGATTTTTTTTTTAACGAACTCATTAATCCTGATGGATAAGGTTCCACTTTCATGGCATATATTATGTTCAATTTCAGATGGAAAATGGCTAGTCTATCAAGCCAAACTAGGCAAAAATTATGGCCTAGCTCCTGAATGTCTAACAATAGCAGAGCATTGATGTTTGGGGATCTGTGGGGGATAGGTGTGAATTGCCCCATTTGAGAAGAACAAAGCCAGGGCAAAATAAGGGTCTAACATACCCAAGCATCCAAATTCTAGAAATGAGTTGTGTTTGAACATGATTAGCCATGGCAAAATTTTGTGATTTATCAGATTAATTTTTTTTGTCAGCACTAATATCGACACATCACATTGTTCAGTGTAATAGACCCATCAGGCCAAGTTTCAGAGTTTCCAGAAAGATTAAATGGGAAGTCGTGGCCTGATATATTTTTATTATTATTATAAAATTGCCTGTGATTTGGGTGTGGAAATGATTTTCAGCAATTCAGATCTCATACCCCCTTTTTTGGGGGAAAATAAATAAATAAATAAAAAGTGTGAACACAGAACTGTACTGCTCCTAAGGCAGCTTTACCTGCAGCATTTTAATCAAGAAGGCCTCTATGAAGTCCTGTGGATCAGAATTCATATCCAGATGCTTCATTCGACTTTCTACTTCATGCTTCACATAAGCTTGAGCTTTGTGCAGTAATGCAAACATCTCCTGGTGCTTTCCAGGGAGGTGTTCCACAATTTTAGGAAAGGTGTTGTACAGCTAGAACAAATAGATAACATACTTTTCTTCAGGATCAATAAAGTATTATCTTACCTAAAAAAATGGTGTCTGTCCCTCATTCAAAATCAACTTCAAACATGACCTTCAGTGTCCTAATACATATCGTACCTTTAAGTATATCTTTTTTTTTTGAGCATTTTTCTGTGTTTAATAGTCAGGGTCATCTCCATCCTAACTGTAGTTGTACCCTAGCGGTGATAAATTGATTTGTCCAACCATGAGCCATAGGGTTGTACTCAGACATTGGTGGTGTTTAGTCAATCACAATGCTGTTTGTGGACAGGTAGTCGTTGGGCAGGCTTAGCGTTGTTTCAATCGACAGAGCAACTTGTTGGTTGCTCTGCACCTTCTATGGCTGTGGTACTCTGTACTACTACTGTGTCCAGAGGCAGTTTGAAAGATTTTGCAGACAGATCATTGCCAGACAATAAATGTCATGTTATGTAGTGTGGCTTGTCAGGCTAGGTAAATTCAGATTTCCCTACTAGTGGATTTGAATTTGCCCTGCAGATCAGTTTGGGTTCAACCCCATTGCTGCCTATTTCCTTAATCAAAACAACACGTACAACCGCTGGATCAGCATACCATCCTAATAATCTCCTAAGTAATTGTTCGTTCAACCTCATCAATTATTTTCCTATATTGGGACACCTTAGGGGCTAATTTCCCAAACATAAAGGAAAGCACCGGAGTGAATTCAAGCATAGCCCTGTTGAAAGAGCTTGCTAAATGTGCTAGTTAGCGAGTGGAACAAAATAATTTGGTACAGCACAGGCTGAACGCGAACGCAGAAGCGAACAGGCACTTTACACTGAATCAATGGGACCTGACTGTTGGAAACCAAAAGTAAGATCTAAGGTTCGCGTTAGGCGTTAGGTCTATGCTGTTCGAAATTCTTTCATTCCATGCAAAATATATTGCTGTTAGAAGGCTCGTGCAGCAGGGCTATGCTTAAACTTACTCCGGTATATTCCTTTAATCTGCTGCAGTCAGTAATAACGCACTTACAAAGCCAATGGGGGTGTTGAGTACGTTGAAGATAGCATTGATGGCATCATTGAGCACCAAGAAATCTGGGTCATGGTATTCAAACCTTTGCCCAAACACTATGGAACAGATGACGTTAGCCACTGCGTTATTCAGAAGGTCTCTGGGATTGAAGAGCCCACCTGTTAAGGAGAATTTCATTAAGAAACTATATCAATTTCTTCAAAATGAGTGTTACATTTTCAAGGCCTTTTGGACTTACATGAGTTTTGTTTTTTGTGCAATAAATACATTTAGTAATATTAAATTTCTATCATTTTGTCAGTGGAAAAAGCACATCAAACACTTTAATTTGATTTAAATTACTAGATTTAGCCACTTTATGCTCTTAATGTGCTATGCCAAGCATTGGGATAAGCATTGGGCCAGTCTGCCAAGTCTACATGTGCGACCACAAACTAGGATGCATCAACACCAACACAGTGACAGTCCTAATGTGCTGCCACTTATTTTTGTATTCCTCCTGTTAGTAAATAGTTCCATAATGCACCTCATAGGGAGTTGCCAGGATTGTGTTGCGGCAACACGACACAAATTCATTTATTGCTTCTTTAGAACTATTTTCAAGCAGGCAACATAGCTGCAATTCTTGGTGGCACCGCATGATATGATATAGGCCTACAAGGCCGCATCTTGTCTTCAGGCCTTATGTTTGACACCCCTGTTCTATGCCATCGATAAATACTGTAAACTACAAAAAATTTGCAAGATTACAAAGAAATGCAAAAGCAGCCTCCACTCTCCTTACCATCATATTCCTCAAAGACCTTCACCAGACTCCTGGCCTCCTCCTGCACTCTCTCCTCAATACTCCTCCTCCCCATCCCAAAGTTCTTCAACGTCATGATAGAGAACCGACGGAGTTCCTTCCAGCGCTGACCACTGCTTACCATCACACCTGTGCAGATTCAGAATAAACAGAACCAGCTTTGAGAATCTGCTGTTCTCATGCCAGCTCCTTTTCATTACAAATTACCACTGGATTGTTCCCATGCCTAGTCAAAAAACAAATTTCAGGGGTGAGTAATACATGCATAACGTATTCAGCAGCTGCCATAAATTGGTCACAAAGCATTCATGACTGTTTCACAAGGCATGAGACAGCATTCATTCCCAAACTAATATCCTAAATGTGAGACAAAATAGCAATACAAATTTCTAAATATAAATTATCAAAATAAAAGTTGTCTCAAAGCTGCTTTGCTTTGCTGTTTTTGTTTCAAGGCCCTCCTATGCAGGATTTAACTAAAATTTTGACCTTTCCAGCCACATGTTGTTGTACCTGTATACTGTAGATACCACCTGGAAATCATTGGGATTGATAAATTACATGTTCTGGAGTAAAATGTGCATCTTTGCGAGTTCATTGCTGCATCATAGGCATAGAATAGGCAATAGAACTGGAAATATCCCTCCCTGGGAACGTCACACTCCCTCTTTGTGGGGAGACTAGTTATTTGAATTATATTATGATTTGTATCTTCTCAGCCAATTCAACCACTAATACATGTATGTATCAATAACGTCGACTACACAATTCCACATGGAAGACACAGTTTAGTCCACTGGAGGGCGCAAATGGAACTTCCTTGTGGAGTTTCTAAAACAGGTTTGATCAACATGTGACATCTAAATAAATGTCTCTTTACTAGGCCAGAGAATTTGTGACGTATTCACTAAAAACCGCAGTCCTATCAGCTGTCTCTCTAAATGTTTCATTACATTACAGGTAGACCTAATTATTATCTTTCCATAACTTGCCTACCGTTATTTTAGAGTATGTCCAACTGTTTCAGGGGTCCACAAATACTGTTGAGCTCCTATGTAGGAGGCTTACCTCTTTCAGTGTTAGGTTTATGAAAGGTTGGCGAAGTAATGTGTTACCCATGTATTCGTATTTTATGGTATTTCATGTGGAGAAAGGATGTAGCCTATCACAGGTCACAGGTCTACACTAGAAGTGTAGCATGGAGGATGTAGAATAACAGGTTAAAAATGATTTTTTTTTTTTCTAGCAGACTCACCATAGCCATTGGTCACTCTGACCAGGAAGGGGTACGCATACCTTCCACTGAAATCCTCTCCCTGGTTGATGAGGGCATCTTTGATGGTCTGATATCCAGACAAAATAACCACTGGCTTGTTGGCCATCCAAATGGTACACACTGACCCATATTTCTTGCAGATCTGGATGACAAAATGTATGATTTAGATCAGAAAATTGTTGATATCAGTGCAGTGTGTACTGGCGTATGTGTCTGTGTATGAATACATGACGAATGTGTAATCTTTTAAGTAGAAGAACATCTACCAGAGGATGGACAGTTAAAGGCATTATATTCAAAATTAGGCTCCTGCATGATCCTCAATGGCTTGATTATAGAGTTTAATGTCAAAACTTTCCTTAGTCAATTGTGAGTTCGCAACATATGATTTTTACATTAAAGTACAAACTGAAGTTGGTTGTAACAATTTAGTGAACTTCTCATAATCAGGTAGCTCTCCATCATCTTCACTGTAGCCTAAGAAAGATTATTGATAAAAAAAGTTTATATTTCTATAAAAAAAAATGTCATAGTCCTACATTTACACAGCCCTAGTTTTGTGAATTGGAAACGTGGTTACTGCAGCAGAGCAATAATAGATAAACACTGCAAGTGTTTTGTTCAAATTCAGGTTAATGTTTCCCTGAACAAAAGAAAACGGTAAACAGAAACATAAATAAACAAAGTGATGTTCAGCCATAGCTGGCTAAGGACATATTGTCACTGAGGAAAGAAGAGGTACTACAAATAACCAGAGTGGGGATTTTTTTTTTTTTTTTTTTTTTGGTGAAATTACGCCTCATATTAAAATCTGAGCAATAGCTTTTGTTCAAAGACAAAGGGCGTACCCGTGTAGGCTACTACACCCACCACACCCAGCAAATAGTGAGGTAGAGTTCATTAAACAGAACAGAAGTTCCTCAAACATGCTGCTGGATTGCCGGGTGAAGTGCGAGCGGCAGCCAGCGTTGTCCTTAATGTACATCTGAGTCTGTAGGAAATCATCTCTGCCACAATGAATGTAGCCTACTAAAAAAAACTATGACTCGCAAGTTGCAGGACTAGGCCGGTGTGTTTGCGCAGAGAGCGGTGGTTTACTAACCGCCTAAACAAAATATTCCTATGTTGTGCTCAAATAGGCCTACGTGGCATAAGCAACACTCTGCATCACCGTTTCTTTAACGATTGATTGAGCGAATGGCGGTGGAAAGGTTCCAACTAGGCCACGGTAAAACATGAAAATATTAAATGCAAACTTCTTAGCCTAGCTAACGCGACTTTTGTTGATAAATTACTTGATCACGAAATTTCATGCACTGATAAGAAGTGGGCGCAAACAGGCTACTTTAACCTACCTCCTGATAAGACTTATATGGCTCCTTCGGGTTTATTTGCAGTAAATTTCCAATTAGCGGTGCTGGTTGAGGCCCAGGAGGTAATCTTCCAAAACTCTTCTGTTTCCCCCGACTCATCCATACAAATATACACACAACTATGCCTAAAACTACTGAGAGAATGTTTGCCTGGAGTAAGCAAACTATATCCATCTTGGAGATCTGCAGATCAAGGAATGAAGGTTGGGCTAAGCGAATCAGGCTACTCTCCCAGTGTTTTCACCGTATTCTGTGATTAAGATAAACATGTTGCAATGCAATAGTTAATCTAGTCTTAATACAGCACATAATAGCCTATTGACTGATACATTCACAGGTTGTGACTTGTGTGACTTGTGAGAACAGGTAAATATTCAACGGTCATTTGGCATTCAAAGCAATAACTTCGAGTACTTTCATTGTGTGCTCAAACAGCTCAATGGTGTTTTTGCCCCTAACGGCACCTTCCAGGCACCACAGCCTAAAAGGCTCTACCTCAACCCTATTCCTAAACCTTAACCCCCTCAAACCTCATCCTAACCCTAAACTGAGGGGATTAGTGCCTTGAAGGCAGCGCTGCCTGGAAGGAAGGCACCATTGAGGGCAAACAATAGTCTACCAAAGCCGTCAAACATTCAAAGCATTCAAATCATTAACAAAGCGAGCAGGAATTAGTGTGCAGATATTGTGATTTTTTATTCAGTTATATTTAATAGTTTTTAGCCTATATCAGATTATATATCTACAGTGTCTGCGCCTTTCAGGAAGGCGTCCGCTGGTGGATACACCTGCCGCAAATTAAGGTAATCAGAAAAACGGTTCGGGCAGTTTCTGTGTTGGTAAGTAAGTAGGCTAAGTAGAATAAGTAAAATGATATTTGTAGACTATAGCACATTTACAACCAAAGTGCTTTACAGCAAGTTCATGAAAAAGTCAAATAAATAAATAGATAAGTAAAAAAAAAAAAAAAAAAGTCAGATTAAAGTAAAAGGCACATTGCGTTTCAAGACAGGACAAAATGACAAACTTCACCAACATATCACGAACATTTCGAGCTCTGGAAAAGGAGAACAGAGGAGGAGAGTTGAGTCAGCTTGAATCCTCTCTGGTTGAAGATCTCTTTCCCAACGTCATCAATTGCCAAGATAATCCAGTGTTTTTAACAACATATTCCAGAGCTCGAAATGTTCGTGATATGTTGGTACATAGCGAGACACACACAGAACATCCACCCGTCAGGAACGTCTGGACAATGCCACAGGTTTCTTCCCATGTCGAAATTGTGCTGCTTGTTCCAATGCTAAAAAAGTCAACACATTTTCCAGTCATGTGACTAAAAGAGAATATATTTTATTGTCTAAGTTTCCACCAAAAGAAATGGTGGAAACTTAGACAAACATTTATTGCAATGTGAATGCAGATACATGTTTTATCTAAAGACTATTCATCCTAATGGTTTAAATGAGGAATTATTTGTCATGTTTTCTGTAAATGTATGTATGTATCTATATGTCTACTGCCTTATCGATTTGCACCTATGCTAAGCTGAAGCTAAAAAAAAAGAGCTCAAATTGAAATTGCCAGACTAGGAAAATGCATGCACTGAGACCAAAATGCTTTTCCCCACATGTGTAACTCCAGGTACTGCAAGGGTGTGAATAGCCTAATTTCATAAAAGGGTGGAGTATTCCTTTAAGGGGCTGTAAAATCATAAAGCTGCCAAATCAAATAAATTGCAGTGTTTTTTTTTTTTTTTTTTTTTTTTTTTTTTTTAATTATAGACCATCTTGCTCCACCTCCCCTTGAGCAATTTGTGAGTCTGTGCAGACCCACAAACAATACAATGATTACAAGAGCGTCATCTAGGGGGGATTGCATAAGTGTATTCAGAAGTTCCACTTTTGGGCAAAGTCTCTCAGTAAAAACAACAGGGCTATGGAATAGCATTCCTGTTAGTATCAGGCAAAGCACCACACTCAGTGCCTTTAAATTAGGTGTTAAGAAATGTCTAAAAGCAGGGCAGCACTGTGGACATTTTTAGTCATTGGTCTTGTGTTTACTTTATTATATTCCGTTTTTTTTTTGTTTGTTTGTTTTCTTTAGTTTATCTTTTTAATCATATACTTGTCACTTGTCCTATAGTTTATCATTTTCACTATGTACTTCTAAATATACTGTAGGCCAATATTTGGACACAGTCCCATCATAACATGTAATTGTTATATCATTAATTCTAATAATCAACATCAATTCCTGTCTAGGGACTACTAATGAAAATTAGCCTTGTGGCTATAATCTGGCTCATTTGTATGTTGTGCACTGGCCCTGTTAAATAAACATTAAATAGTTGAAAAAAAAAAAACTTGATGAAGGCTTATTAGGGCATTATTAAAATTATATCAATAATTTTGAGGTTATGTCAGTATACCTGCATCACCCAGGAGGGTGCTACACATTGGTTGTGGTCAGTGAGGTCCCCCTTTCCACTGTAAAGCGTTTTGGGTGTCTTGAAAAGCACTATAGAAATGGTCATTGAAAAAGTCATTGTCGATGTTATACCTAACCTTCCAGTCGAACATTGAGTGTGAATGTGAAGCCATCTAGTGGGGACTTGTTGTAATTTCATGTTCAAACAATAACTCAGTTTTATTAGATCATCCCCATCAGTAATTACTGTTCACCATTAAAGAAGGGATATGACTAGTTGTTTATTTTACAACACCCCTGGTCATTCAACAGGTGATTTTCAAGTATTGAAATAGTCACAAATTGGCCACAAACAATTCTGGGCGGGATCAGCGGTTAGTGTACAAAACTGCCTCTGCATACAATAGGATAGTGCAATGACCAATCAGAATAACTGACAAGATGTCAACATCAATTCAAAAGACCATTGTTCTTTGCTAAGCCAGCCAAATTACTTTCAAAACACATAGAGGAGTATTTCTCACGAAAGTCGTGAAAAAGTACCCAGTTTCCCACAATCGGGCATAAAGCCCCCTCAACATTTTTAAGGCTGCATTTTAGTGACCTACGTTTAGTAACACGAGGATAAAGGTCCCCTGCATTGATTTTGTGATGTTCTAATTTAGTGCAAAATGCATTCAAATATGCCTGTTATTAATACTGACAATCATGTTATGTACCAGTTATTTCTTGGACAAAAATGTCAAGCATTTTTCCTCAATTGCACTTGACATGACATCAACTGAGACAACTACTGATAAACGTCAGTATTCGTGAACTATTTTACATTGACCATTTGATTTATTTCCCCCTCATGTACAGTATTTGATGTCCACTCTTTGCCAAAACAGTATAAACCCCTATGCCACTTCTAAAAGTAAATCGATACATAAAAAAATAATAAACCTTAGCCATTGGAATGCCAACACTGCTGTTGCAGTTGTCATAGAACATGAACGTACCTCCTGATAAGACTTATATGGCTCCTTCAGGTTTATTTGCAGTAAGTTTCCTACAAGCGGTGCAGGTTGAGGCCCAGGAGGTAATCTTCCATAACTCTTCTGTTTTCCTTGATTTATCCATATAAATATACACACAACTATGAATAAAACTGTTGAGAGAATGTTTCCCTGAAGTAAGTGAACTATATCCATCTTGGTGATTTGTAGGTCAAGGCTGAAGTTTATGTTAATTAGGCTACTGTCTCTGCAAGTGTTTTCCACACATACAGGGGAAAGTGGGTTAACATAAACATTTTATAGTGCACTTTTAGCCTAGAACATTGTGGATACTGATGCATTCATTGGCCCAGAACTGGAACACAGTTAAACATTAAACATTCTATATTCAAAGTACAAAACTGTAAAACATGCACTCATTTTATAGCAAACTAGCAATGTGACACAGAATGGCACAGATATACCTTTTGTGTGAGTTTTTCTTTAACATTTTTATTCTTTTCTACATTACTGCAACATATTGATTATTTTCAGAGTGTTAAGGATTTGTTAGGATTTTTTCATAAGCTTTCCTTTCTATTATCAAACATTAAAAAAATAATGGTTAATGGGCAAATATAATTAGAAACAAAGTTTACACATTCAAGGTACACATAGGTAATGCAAATAGTAATCAGAAACAAAATTTATACTGGTACTGGCAAAATTAACTGATTAATCGAGTGATTTATCCAAAAAATTCAACTCAGATTAAAAAGAGTCAACTCGGATTAATCCTGATGGATATGGTTCCATTGTCATGGCATGTATTATGCTAAATTCCAGATAGAAAATGGCTAAGTTATTAATTTTTACAAAGATTATGACCTAGCTCCTCCTGAATGTCCAACAACAGCAGAGGGTTTATGTTTGGGGAATCCTTGGGGGTGCCCCATTTGAGAAGAACAAAGCCCGCTATTTAGCATGAGTCTTTCTAACATACCCTAGCATCTAAATTCTTACTGGAGGATTTCATTGATTTCATAATCATTGTATTCTACCCAGGGACAGTCCTACCCTCTTTGGTGCCCTGGGCGAACACCTTATCTGCCCCCCCCCCCCCCCCCCAAAAAAAAAAAAAAAAAAAATGATAATTAATATTATTATTATTATTATAATTATTAATAATAATAATGACGCAGCACACCTCATCGTATTATCATGGATACAACCTAGAACAAGAGGACAAAAATAAAACAAAGTTAAATAGCCATTGCTGCTAATTTCCATTTTTTTTTTTTTTAGTACTCTATGGTAGCTATTAGTTACTCTGCTATATGCATGTCTAGCTTCTACAGCAAAGGAGAAGATCTGATCCCCAAACCCCTCCCCTTTCTTGTGTGTGAGACTTCAGCACTGAAGTCTGAAAGCAGGCAAACCTCAAGGGATTTTGGGTGTTCATTTTCTGCAAATGGGTGACAGAAAACTCTTCTGTTCAAATTATAGGTCTATATCATAATGTGTAGTGATTGTTTTGGTTTAGTTTTATTTTTTGAGCTCTTGGTTATTAGATGGAACTCCAGCAGCCAAGTTTATTACACCAGATAGATATTTAAAACACAGTCGATCTTTACACTGAAATTGAACGCCCTTATTCTCAAGTAAGTACATTACAAGTGGCACCAATGCATGCGTCTGGATGTCTACTTTAATTTGATACCAAATACTTCTATTTTAGGCGGAGATATACCAGTACCAAAGCTTCCAAAAGACAATGAAGCAAAACCGGATCACCCGCGATTGTCATTTTCGGCGCTCGCGTGCGCAATAATAATTAAAAAAAACCTTCGGAGTGCCCGTGATGCCGCCCTGGGCGACCGCCCATATTGCACATGCCAGAAACCGCTCCTGATTCTACAGGGCCGGTTCTAGCGATTTTGGTGCCCCAGGCCAGATATAAGTTTTGCTCCCTCTTTTCTAAAAATGTATGAGAAAAACTGAAGAAAAGAGGTAAGAAATGTATTGTGATGCCCCCCTGATATTTGGTGCCCTAGGCAACTGCCTCGTGTGTCTATGCCTAGAACCGGCCCTGTGATTCTACCATGTTGATATTGAATATATATATTTCTTTTAAGATTTAAAATAGTCTTTATTACATCTCATTATACCTTGTGCTGCCACTTACTCCACATATGCTCCTCTCTAACATGTAATACAGTATGACAATCTTAAGTCATTAAGTGCTAACCTCATAGACTCGCCTAATTCTTTTGTTTTTTTCCGCCCCACATACTATAATCATCCCGGCTGAGTGTTAAGCCTCCTGTCCACCCAACTATTGACTCCATCCCGTGACTCTTCTACCTGATTGACTGTCCCACAAACAATACTTTGCCTACCATCTAGTAACTCAAACAATATTCTATAGTCCAGGGGCGCCGCTAGGGGGGGAAAGGTTAGGATGATTCTAAGGGCCCAGCACAGACAGGGGGGCCCAGAGAAATTTTTAATATTAAAATCCATATTTGAGGGGCCCAAAAAATTATTTTGTCATAGGGCCCAAAATTTCTAGCAGCGCCCCTGCTAAAGTCTGTGAAAACCATGGTCAATTTCAGGCCTGCACTGACTGTACTGGTACTTCACTGGGCCCCCGGCAGGTGGGTTGAGCCCATGAGACGTGGATCTTAACCCAAGTTTTCCTCATACAATGAATTATTTGTAAGTGAAGGGAGTTTTTCCTTGCCCCTGTTACTCATGGATGCTCCCAGTAATGTATGTACAGCGCCACAAGACAATGTATTTTATTTGTGCACTTTACAAATAAAATTTAATTGAATTTAATTGTTCAGACACCACTGAGTTAAGTTGTTGACTTCACTCCTGTTTAATTTTTGCAGTGTGGCACCAGTCATTCAAGGTGGATTGAGTTAATTGAGTGATCGGCATATATAGGTAACCATAATGTTTAATCAAACTCATAGCTTACATTTGTGTCAGTTGTACGTTGACTGAAAGGCCACTGTTACAGGGGAAAGTTGAGGAAGTTTGTGCCTGAACACATGTTGGTGCTCTAATGAATTTGTGTACATTTACAGTAAGCAGACACTTCTATCCAAAGCGACTTGAAAAGATGATATACTTTTGTTATGCTAAAACATAATTTCCTGTGCTATGAAAAAGTGTTCATATAAACATGTTGAAAATTGTTTGTCGATCCGTACAAATATTCACATAACTACTCTAGTGGGCTAGTAGTCTGAAGGTGGTGGGTTCCTTGAGCAAGGCATCTAGCCCTAAATTGCTCAAGGGGAGACTTGCTGAAGTAATTGATAGTTGACAAATGTAAGTTACTTTGGATAAAAAGTGTCTGCTAAATGCATACAGTAAATGTAGGCCTAAATATTTGTCTTGAGCTTACTAACTACCTCCAGTCTAGTCATATTTTATTGAAAAACACCCCCAACAAAGTGCTAAAATGATTAAACAGTCAATCTTGGGGGCCCCTTTCAGCCTGGGGCCCAAGGCAATTGCCTGGTTCCTGTTGCGACAGCCCTGGTGAACATGAAGATGGATTGGATAGATTCTTTAATTTCCCATAGGGGTAATCATTTTCACACATTAGTCAGCAGCATGTAAATTCAACATACCCACAAACAGACGCAGCAACATAGACATTACCCCTCACTTCCCCATCATCTCCCATATGTACAGCCCACAAACAAACAATTAACATCAAACATCAGGAAAACCCCACATAATCGTATAATTGTACAGTATTACCCAATTGGGTAACACTTTACGGTAAGGGTACATGAATTATCATGAATTCATGCATGATTTCATTCATGATTCATTCGTGATTCATGCATTACTTCACCTCTGAATATCTAATGACTCATCATGTATTAGCATGAATTCATTGTTTATCATTAATGACCTCCTGCTGAAATAGCAGATGATCTTAAGCATTAATTACTCTGGGTACATCATCATGAGTCATGATTAATTAGCATGAGTCATGATTATTAGCATGATCATGATGTTTGTGCCCCATCAACTAAAGTGTTGACATGGTTAAATTGGTAAAAATGTAGTTGACGTATGGGATAGATGTGAGGAACTAGGCCAAAGTAGGCTAAATAAGTACTTTTATTATATCAAATTATATCAAATTCTTTTGAACAAAAACATCATGATCATGTGTAATTAGTCATGACTCATGATGATGTACCCAGAGTAATTAATGCTTAAGATCATCTGCTATTTCAGCAGGAGGTCATTAATGATAAACAATGAATTCATGCTAATACCTGATGAGTCATTAGATATTCATAGATGAAGTAATGCATTATTCACGAATGAATCATGAATGAAATCATGCATGAATTCATGATAATTCATGTACCCTTACCGCAAAGTGTTACCTTCACTGGTGCATAACTGAAGTACAGTTAAATATTCAACATTCATTTAGCATTCAGAGCGTAAACCTGTTGCACCCAAAGTATTTTCAATGTGTGCTTAAACGTTCAAACCATTCCAAATCATTAACAAACTGAGCAGGAATGAGTGTGCATGCAGCCACTCTGTACTGTATATATTGGATGTGTGCACCACCAAATAATTTTTGCAAATTTTCAAGGCAACACTAGTGTACTACAATGTTTTTAAATCGTTCTTTAAAAATTGAAGTAATGGTGGAAGTCGTCTACTGTACATCTTTATAGATTGCATATAGTCTCAATTCAAGCTTCCTTGCTTTTCATAGTCAAAAACATGCACATGATGACATGTTGTATGCATCCAATAGATAAATTAGAATTGTGGAGCATACTTAGTAGGTCATCTATTTTGTGTTCCAGAGATTCTGGGTTCAAAGACTGCCTTGACCTTATCCAAATTTTTATGCTGGTACATTCTGTTCCATGCACACACACACACACACACACACACACACACGCACACACCCCTCCATCTAATCTCTCTCTCTCTCTCTCTCTCTCTCTCTCTCTCTCTCTCTCTCTCTCTCTCTCTCTCTCTCTCTGTCACACATACACACACACACACACACACACACACACACCCACCCACACACACTTATGCAAAGTTTAGTGTTCTGTGCAGTGTGTAATGAAACAGTGACTCAACGCCAAGTTAAACACAATGAAAAGGCAATGACTTGTAAATTAATCGCAACAGTGTAAAATATTCGAAGTATCTTTTTTCTGCTTAACACAGCCTACAGTAAAGTCCCCCTTTTCTGTTACCAGGATAACTATTAACATTAATGAAAACCAGCAAGTAGGCTATAGGCTACTGACTTGTGTCTCTTGGCTACCTGTTTCAATATGTTGTCAATATGTTATCACATATTCAATATGTGTCAATATGTTAGTTTTCATCATTTCAGATTACAAAAATCAGTTAAGACATTCTATACGTAGTTCTACACAATAACAGACTTAGTGCACAATTGAATTAAAGTTGATTTGGCAGCAGTAGCCTAATCACTTTGAGAACTCCTAATAGATAGTCTTTGGATTTTGGGGTTATGTCAGTGTATAGGGGGCAAAGGTTGTCAATCGGCCACATCGATTTTGGTCAGAGTAGCTCATGGAGGAGAAAAGGTTGGAGACCTCTGCTGTAGGGTAACTAATAACATTGCTATTGAAAGCCAGCAACCCACATGAGTTATGGTAAATTGAAATGGTATTTTACTTTGACTTTTTGACCATATACTGTATAATTCTTTGTATCGTATCGTATAGAAAGTCTTAAATAGCAAATTCTACCGTCTTAAAGAGTACCACAAATTACACTCAGAGGCTGTGACAAAACTAGAGATGATACAAAATTGTTTGTATGTCACGATTGGGTTAAGAGAGTAAGTAGGTGGTAAAATTGAAAAAAAGAGGAATGTGTAGCTAGAGCAAGAAATTATGAGGAAAGTAGCAATGGTCACACTGTCACGAGAGGGTTTAAAAATAAAAAAATAGACCAAAATGGATTGCATGAATGTACAAAGGAGGGAGTCAGATAGGCTCTATCCCAACCTAACACTGACAGGTCACTCACACCTATACACAACTCCAGTGGATCAGGCACTAGTGGTCATTCCCACACACAAAATAGTTTGTAGGCGAAGAACACACTAAAGCATTAGAGCATTTGACTGATGTGATTCACCAATTAGCTGAAAAACTTGTACTCTGAGCAGATATGGAGTAAAACAGCTGGCCTAATGACAACATACTAGGAATAGTGATGAGCTCAGGAAATTCAAATACAAACAAAAAAAGCTTCATGGGAATCTAAAGAGAGATTTTAACAAAACTATGGGGTCTGATAACAATGTAGAAACATCCAAGGTCAAAGAGGGTTGATAACACACCCAACCTAGCACCAGACTATGATGAGACTGAGACAAAGTTACATAAAACAGGAGCTTTGCTCGCTCACCAACAACAATACTCGA
This sequence comes from Sardinella longiceps, assembly GCA_027497455.2. NCBI lineage: Eukaryota > Metazoa > Chordata > Actinopteri > Clupeiformes > Clupeidae > Sardinella > Sardinella longiceps. The sequence continues at coordinate 8,750,920 of JAODXP020000021.1, read as the reverse complement.
AATGAATTCAAAGGGGCAGGAAGAAGGAGATTCAGTTCTGATAACGGGGCCTGGACACTTAGAAGTGACCAGGATGGATAAAAGTAGGGGAGCCACATTTGAGCAAGCAGTTAAGTGAATTGGAGGATATGGAATTAACAAATACTCTTGGGATGAGTATACTGACTGAGTATTGAGAAAAAGATGTGAGGCAAGCAAACAAGAAGGGTGAGGAAAGTAGTAAAAGATGGGTTGAGGAAAGTAGCAAAAGCAAGCAAGAGAGTTTGTGTAATAGGAATGTAAAGCAACAAAGCAATTACATGAGAAGGGATATGAAAAGTTGGGACAGTTGGCATGAGAGTGCATGTAGTGATAATCACAGTAAAGATGAGCATGAGCAAGTGAAAGTGTATACCCGATCTAATTGTAGTGGAAATAATCAACTGTAGACATGCAGTATTAATGCCTAGGACCCAAAATAAAACACACAAACACAAAATATGACATCCAAATTTGGAAAACAAATAACTGGACTCAGGGCCGTCACAAGAGGACAGGCAAACCAGGCAATTGCATGGGGCCCCAGGCCGAAAGGGGCCCCCAGGATTGACTGTTTGATTGTTTTAGTCGTTTAGTTTATAGTGTTTTTTCAATGAAATGTGACATTAGACTGAAGTTGGACAACTGCATAATGATTTATAATTTAGTGGTTAATGTAGGTGTTAATGAAATGTATATATCCTGTATCCTGTATATCCTGTTTGCATGAGGCCCCTTAAATACCTTGAAACGACCCTGACTGGACTACAAAATGATAAAAATCCTAAAAAATGTGGAATTGACTGAATTTGATTGATTTAGATCTCAGCAGGTGCTGCAGGTGGGGAAACCAAACAAGGAGAATCGGAAACTCATATTGTGAGTATATATTGTTGACCCTTAGAGTCACATCAGGCCTGTTTGTAAAGTCTGGATTGGCATTTGGAGGTAAAGATGAAATACTGAGTTTGTTTGAGCTCACATCCATGTAAACTGCAAGAGTTAACCTAAGTCTCCAGATATTTAAACTAATAATTTTTAGAGGACCCTTATTATAAAGTGCTGTGTGTGTGTGTGTGTGTGTGTGTGTGTGTGTGTGTGTGTGTGTGTGTGTGTGTGTGTGTGTGTGTGTGTGTGTGTAAGTTGTGCTCAAATGTGTCTCTTGTATTGCAGTGGACTGTGTGTCTCAGGCTGGAAATGTTCTGCTGGGATGTCAGGTGCAGCAGGAGACTCTGGGACTCTGAGGATTCCACCTTCCACCATCATGTATTGATTTTTTGTGATTAAAGGGGAAGTTTGGCTTAGGACGTTAACTCCTTTTCCAGGAATGTCTAGGATGAAATAGAATCACAAACACCAAGAGGTTGGCGCTTTGTCTGTCAGCAGGATAACTGGAAAAGTTCTGCACGGATTTGGATGACATTTTCGGATAATGTGTATATTGGGACAAGCAAGAACTGATTCAATTTCGTTGGTGATTGGTGATCCAGAACATGAACTGGAATTTATATTGTGTCTGTGACCACATTGCCTTGGCGGAGGTCTGCACTCTCTGAGCGCTTTTCTAGTTTAGAATTGTTTTGGAACATCAAGGGACACCACTAACCACTCAGTTGTGTATGACAAACTACTGGTAGGCCTAATTATAGTAAAGCAGAGGTCAGCTGTCTGTAAGTGAATGGACTGTTCATCAAAGCTATTATCCATATTTGTCATTAAAATTGATATGAAAACCATGATAAACATGATTCATTGTTATTGATGTATTCATTAGGTAGCCATAGCCATGTAAAAAGCAGGTTAATGTTCTTAGAGGCGGTCATTATGGTAGAGATAACAACCACCAAGTGTCCCTATAGGAGGATACGGTGTGGAAACGTAGAACAGTAGTCTGTAGCGCAGCAGAACATGGAGTAGCCTACTGTTAGTAGCTCGAAAACTGTGTGTTTGAATCCCAGCTGTCACTGTTAGCAAGGCACTTAACCCCAATGGAGACTGATTGACAATTGAAAAAAAAGTCAAATGTAATTCACTACAGGTAAGAGCCTCTACTGCATTTAAATGCATAAATATGCATTGAACAGGTTAGTACACCAAATTATGTAGCAAAATAAAAAGTAAAAAAAAAAAAAAAATTGCATCCTGCCTGAGTACCTTGGCACTGACCTTTTTAAAATAAAAAAATACAAATTTACTTAGAAATAAAGAAAATCAAAGAACATCAAAAAGGAGTTGGATCCGACAGCTCTAAAAAAAAAAAATGACTTTTTAAAAACAACGTAAATACACCAGTTTGATGGCCTTGTTAGAAAGGAAAGGACCAATAAAATCAAAGCAACTAAAGACAACTATACAGAAATGTGACCACGGTCTTTGTCTCTTCTTTCTGTAGGCTATGACATGAATGTCTGAAGTTATTTTCTCACGGCCTTATGATAACCCTACAGTAGGTGATTTCCTGACCACAAAGTACAGGAAATGAATCTGTGACAGTGTGCAAAGTAACGTGTAGGGACTTCCGTATTAAACCTAAACAGTCCCTGCATGTCACTGTGCTCATAGGTAAGAGAGAGTAGCCTACGTTGGAGGTTGTCTGCTACATTTCAAAGTAATAGTACAGAAGGTACAGTACTGTGTCTAATCTTTTTGAAAATATCCTACTTAAAAGTGTTTTATGTTTTCATTGAGTGTGTCTTGTAAATGCAAAAGTCTGTGGGCGTTTTTCCCCCTCATCGTTATAAACTCTTGCTTATGATTATGTAGATGCTGGTTCATTATAAAACACATAGTCCTTGATTATGATTGAGTGATGTTCAGTGCAGTTGTATATTTCCTGATAATGCATGACTTAGACCACATTTCATTCAATATTAGTCTGGAGACCCACCTATACCTTCTATTTGCAGAAGCGTCATTTGCCATTGTCCAGAGCCATTTAGGAATGTCTATTGTAGGATCTGTACGTAGCTAAGCCAATACCAGAGTCACTAGGTGACGTAAAATGAAATTGAGTGCCTTGCTAGTCCCTTTTTGTTCTGTGATTGGATACCTAAAGCGCTCTCAAAATCGTCCATGGTCACCATTCTGTTTTGCAGAGTGAGATGAAATGGAGTGCACAAGGAGCATGGGTGCCCCCCGGCTAGATGTTTAAAAATAAATCACCACATTTCCTGTTATGGATCAAATATATTACATAAATTATATTCACTTAATTTTGCTACAGCACCTTTTGCAACTCCCCATAGACCTGTACTACAGGTCTTATCAGTAGTATTACTGTATAATATTACTATCAACATTATTAGTGTGCAGACAGTTTACTTTCTTCTCCTTCTTTATGCAGGTTTGAAATCAGCTGTTAAAATGGAGAACTGCTGTGGTCTGGTCAACAAAAACAAACAGCCAGGTGTGAATATGGGGCATTGTGTTTTGTGTCTGCTACCTTGAGTAAATGATCATATCACAATAATCACATGATCACAATAAACAAACCACCTACGGCACAGCTACTATAATCATGGCCAGTACTCGGCACACAGTTCGTGGGACTTACCCCGTAATGCACCGCGCAAACAAGCAATTGATGACCAATGAACACACTGAAATCTCTCCTGCAGTTACAATTAAATTGATCTTAGATGATCTGGTTACTATCATACATGTGCTCTTTTCCTTGGCCTTTACCTTCTAGTTCCTCTGAAGAGTGTAGAGGTTGAAGTGAAGGTGCAGGGCCATGTAGCCACAGTGAGCTCCACTCTGCTGTATGTGAATGAAGAAGAGCGCCCTCTGGAGGCTGTGTTTGTGTTCCCCCTACCTGGAGAATGTGCCGTCTGCCACTTCAGTGCCAAGATAGGAGACACAGAGGTGGTGGCAAAGCTGCAGGACAAACAGAAGGTGAGCTGATTGTGTGTGTGCATGTGTGTGTGTGTGTGTGTGTGTGTGTGAATCTCTTCTTGCACTTTCATATTGAAAATGCTCAAATGATTCTTCCTCGTACAGTTTATGTGCACACAGGTGCAGTGATGATGTGCACCAACTGTATGTGTCTCCCCTGTTCCAGGCACGGGAGCAGTATGATGATGCGTTGAGCTCGGGCCATCAGGCCTTCCTGCTGGAGGAGAGTGATCAGAGCCCAGACGTGTTCCAGCTGAACGTGGGCAGTCTGCCTCCAGGAGAGAGCACTGCCATCACTCTGGTCTACATCTCAGAGCTGGCCATGCAGGCTGATGATGCTCTACGCTTCTGTCTGCCTACTGTGCTCAACCCCCGATACACACCCCAGGGTGAGAGGTCAAGAGGTCAAGTTGCCTGGCTGTCACCTGATCAGTAGCAAAGCTAACAGTAACTATTTAAGGAGCTAATGAGAGTCAGAGAAGACACAGCCCCGCAAGAAACAGTCCTGAGTTTTTCAACCTGTTTCCATCTTCAATTGACCCATGTCTAAACCACGCCCCCAAACACGATGAGCCAATCACAGTGCACATAGCTCCCAATACACTCAGACATTCTCTGCTTGCACGTCTATTGAAATATATTGCAGTTTGCCAGTTTTTGTTCGGTTTTATATGTTTTTTCCCGATATTTAATTTTTTTAAATTGTCAAAGGGTGTCCATGGTGTACATGCAACTCCGACACTAGAGGCTGGTGACCTATGGCTAAGCCACGCCCCCTCCACTCACTTGGACAAAGGATCGACATTTGGTGACAAGCGCTATGTAATTGATGATTTTTGGAGACATACAGGACGTTAACGTTAGTTTAACAACAAAGTTACATGATGAACAACGCAGCTAGGAAATAAAGTTAGGCAGAGACGTAGGCTAGCGTTAGCAAATTTTTGCTGACGTTAGCTAACTTTTGCTAACGTTAGAGACGCTAAAATAACTTTTTTATTTCTTTCCAGCCAAGTGACAATATGTTGGCTCAAATACGATGTTGACTTACCTTAGAACAGATGTAGACATTCTTGTTAATTTTGTCCACATTCAGTTAATGTTGTGTTCTGCCACATAACTTTATCCAAAGCAGACACTTCTTGGTTTAGATGAGGCTTGGGAAAGGGCAAAAAATACACCCCGTCGCCCAGCCTCTCAAGATACCTAGTGTCGGAGTTGCATGTACCCCATGCACATCGTTTGACCATTTTAAACTTAAAATATCATGAAAAAACATATAAGAGCGAGGTTGTTGTGAGGTTGTGGGTTCAAGTGCAGGACTGGACTCGGTAGAATACCATCTGCTCTGTTACAGTAGCACCTGAATATTTGATACCGAACAAAATCAGAAAATGTTAAAGGTAACAACCCTCTCTAATGCAGTATTATAATATTCCTGTAAGTTTGTGATACTATTTCCTCCACTGTCTCTTCCTAGGCATGGACACGAGTAAAATGGCCACAGTGACATCAGTCCCAGCTGCTATGGTGCCCTACACTTTGGCTCTGAGTGCTCACCTGTCCTCCCCCCAGCCCATCTCTAAAGTGGAGTCCAACTGTGCTCTGGAGCCACTGGCTTACCTCAACACAGACAAAACAAAGGCCACGGTATGGAGAGCTGGACAATAGGAATGTATTTGCAGTGGGGATTTTAGTGTGCTGTAATATTCTCTATCTTCCTGTCTGTGATCCTCCAGGTGAGTCTCTCTCCAGGCCACCTGTTTGATCGTGATGTGGAGCTGCTGCTGTATTACCAGGATGCTCATAAGCCCACTGCCATAGTGGAGGCTGGACTGGACAGTGCTGAGCCAGGTCGGGGCTTGTGCATGTTTCTAAAGAGCTGAATTAGTGCATATTGTGATCAAGGAAAGAACTACATGCATCTAAATAGGACAATTAGTGAAGTTTTTCATATTTATGGAGACGATTTCTTTTGTTTTGTCATACACATAATACAAGGGACCCCTTCTCTGTTTCTCTTAGGCTCTTTGATGGGTGACCGTGTTGTTATGATCAGCATTTACCCAGAGTTCCCTGCTGCAGTAACATCCTCACATGCTAGTTGTGGTGAATTTATTTTTGTGGTGGACCGATCAGGCAGCATGGACTTTAGGATGCACTCAGGCAAAGATGCAAAGATGCGCATACAGAGTGCCAAGGTACTATCATTACAGATGTTTTACCAATTCAATTCAATTCAATTCAATTTTATTTGTATAGCGCACAAATACAGTACATTGTCTCACGGCGCTTTACAGACAGTACGGGAAGCATCCATGAGAATCAGGGGCAAGGAAAAACTCCCTCGCTTTGTAAATAATTTGTTATGTAGGAAGAAACCTTGGGCAGATCCACGCCTCATGGACTCAGCCTACCTGCCTGGGGCCTAATAAAGTATCCGTAAAGTCTGATGCATAGATTGACCATGGTTAACACAAAACAGTACGAGTACTGAATGTAGTCAGAGATGATATGCACATAGTTTGTGTGACAGTCAGGGCCAAGGGATGGAGTCAGTAGTTGGAGTGTGGGATTAGTCAGTAATTGGAGTGGGATCAGAGTTCATTGGGTGTTGGTCGCCATCTAAGTAGTGGTCATCATGGGGCCATCAGGCCAGTTCGATCACGGGCCTCAGAGAAAAGGGGAGGATGGTCCTGGTGTGTGGCTCCGGGGGGGGTTGGTCAGCATCCGAAGTGGGGTAGGGTTGGTGGCAGGGAGGTTCATCACTCAGCCAGTGCGTCGGGGCAGAGGAGGCAAGAGAGACAAAGGAAACAGAAACAAGAGGGTTAGGCCAATCTAGGAGGATATCACTTCATGATATGTGTCATATAATCTAGCTAGAGTGAGGAGAGGGAGAGAGAGAGAGGAGAAAGAGGGTTGTACAGGATGGCAAGTGTGCAGAAGGTGGCAGCACTAGGCTATCGCAGCATAACTAAGGTATGGTACATGGCATCTCACCAACCCAGAAGGGGGTGGTCAGTGGCCGCCTTGGAAAAACAGCAGAGGTAGCCCTCCCAGGAAAGCCCCAAGAGGAGTGGTGGTATGCCATGGCCCACTCCTAATTATAGGAAATGTCAAAAAGGAAGGTTTTAAGTCTAGACTTAAAGGTATTGAGAGTGTCCGCTTCGCGAATGTAGGGAGGAATAGAATTCCATAGAAGAGGTGCTCGATAGGCAAAAGCTCTTCCCCCAATTGTAGTTTTAGATATGGTCACTTTTTCAAGGAGGCCAGCATTTTGAGATCTCAGAGGTCTTGCTGGATGGTATGGAACAAGTAAATCTGTAATATATGCAGGAGCTAAGCCATTAAGTGCCTTATACGTCATGAGAAGGATTTTGAAGTCAATTCGACTTTTGACAGGAAGCCAGTGTAGAGATGCTAGAATGGGAGAAATATGTTCATATTTCTTAGTTCTAGTGAGTGTTCTAGCTGCTGCATTTTGGATTAGCTGTAGACTTTTAATGCAGGTGTTACTGCACCCTGAAAACAGAGCATTGCAGTAGTCGAGTCTGGAGGTAACAAATGCATGTATAAGTTTTTCAGCATCCTCAAAGGACAGGAACTTCCTAACCTTAGCAATGTTTCTAAGGTGAAAAAATGATGTTTTAGAAATGTGCTTTACATGGCTATTCAAGGAGAGGTCTTGATCAATAATTACCCCCAGATTTTTCACTTGTGAGCTAAATGAGAGTGTAGGACTGCTAAGTGAGCTATGATGGTGAAGCGAGGTGTCCTTCAGTTGTTTAGAGGCAATCATCATAACCAGACCAGACAGAAACTAAACTCTGCAGTGCTTATATGACAACTCATATACTCAACCATACTGTAGTGTACTCTACTTAATTGTAATGGAGTGTTGGTGGTACTCATACTGTAGATGATTCTCATTATGTTCTTTCACCAATATTTGTCTCTTTAGGACACTCTGCTCCTGCTCTTGAAGAGTCTCCCCATGGGCTGCTACTTCAACATCTACGGCTTTGGTTCCAGTTATGAATATTTCTTCCCGTCAGTTTACTTTTCCAACACAAATTAGTCTTGTTAAAATTGTATTATGATCTTCACATCAAATTACTGAGATTCATTTAAGGTAGTTCATTTATTTATGGGTTATTTGTTAGAAACTAGGCATTAGAAAAGTAAAATAGTAAATTGAAAATGTGAATAAGCCAGGCAGTTTTACATCTGTTCAATATACACTCTGTATAAATATACATAAAATATACGCTACATACATTGTGGTAAAAGTAATCGGTAAAAGGACACTTGCCACATATAGACAGTAACAAGAGTAGGGTCAGTACCGATAGGGGAAGAAAGAGAAGGGCAAAAAAAAAATAAGAGGAAGAAAAAGAGAACATGGCTGTGGTGCAAATTCCAGGTACAACTGATCAGTACAGGCTAGTAGTGTGAAGCTGTTTATTGTTGACATGTTTGGTGGCTAACCAACCATAGTTATTAAACACTTTGCAGGAAGAGTGTTGAGTACAGCCAGAAGACAATGGATGATGCTCTTACGAAGGTGAAAGAAATAAGGGCAGACATGGGGGGAACTGAGATTCTTCAGCCACTGAAACACATCTACGGCCAGCCCTGCATCCCCGGTCACCCCAGACAGGTAGATTATCGCACACCACACTTTACATCCAGACTTCCAGCCTGTAAATCTACCGTATGCCAGAGAGGTAGATTATCAAATACTTCAGGTGAATACAAATGGATGAGGAACTTGATGCCTAACAGGATGTAAGCTACTGGTCAGTTGACTGCTGTGAGGTTGCAGGTACATACTGTGCTCACAGAAGTTCTTTGTCTGGTATTGCAATCCTCAAAATTTTACCTTTCCTGATCAGTCAAAACCTGTCCTTCTTCATTTCCAGCTGTTCATTTTTACTGATGGAGAGGTGGGGAATACCAAACAGGTTTTGGACTTGGTGAAGAAAAATGCTGACTCTCATAGGTATTACAAATTCTTTTATTTATTTATAGATGATTTTTTGTAAAATATACTCCTACGGTATCAAACTACACTTCCCCTTAACCTGCAATTTACTGTGTAGCAAGCCAAACACTGCAAATACAGCTCCAAGAACTAGACGTATAATATCAGGAATGTCTGTGCGAGGCTGAAGTGAACTCCTTGTAATTATAATTGTTTAAACAAAGTAAACAAATCTCAAAGTATTTTTCCACTCAATCTTTTCCATCAACCGTTGATTAAACTTGGTAATTCTAGATCTGACCACCATTCAAAGAGATTCATGTGAATGGAAACAGACTTTTCAACCGCTATGCTGTGTAATTTTTCTTAAGGTGTTTCTCTTTTGGAATTGGAGAGGGCGCCAGCACAGCTTTAATCACAGGCCTGGCCAAGGAGGGTTCTGGGCATGCTCAGTTCATCACAGGAACAGACCGCATGCAGCCTAAGGTATAGATGGCGATAGTAGACTGTTGAGTCCTGGAAACCTATCCAAAGTAAATGAATCACTTTGGGCATTTAAGAAGACTGCATTTAAGAAGATCACTGTATAGCATTGTCATGTACTGCATGGATGATGTATTTCTCTCTCTGTCTCACAGGTGATGCAGTCTCTCAGCTTTTCTCTTCAGCCAGTGGTAAAAAACATCTCAGTCACTTGGAACCTTCCAGAGAATGTGACCGAGGCCATTCACACCCCGGGGCCTATGACCGAGGCCTTTCACACCAAAGGTGTGGTTCGCACCCGAGTGCAGTTCTTTCAAAAACTTGAAAGCAGAGTGAGAGATTTTTTTCGAGGAAAGAAGCAGACCAGGGGTGCTACGCCCCTGCTTCCAGTTATCACTTTATCTCCACCAATCAAGATGCTCTTCCAAGGTCAGAGGGCACTGCTATATGCCCGACTCACTGGACAGGTACTGTGCTTGGTTGCTGCAAAGATTAATATGCTGTACCACTAAACATATATCCATTAGTGTTTCTTCTACAGTAGCGTAGAAGATCTTTAAATATCTTTGGGCCTCATTCCCCAACCATTCTTTCAAAGAAATTTGTTCTTAAATACTTATGCAGAAGATTTGTATTCACTACTATATTGTTTTTCAATGGTACCTTAAGAACAAATTTAGGAACATTCTAAATAAGATATTGGTGAATGAGGCCCTTTGTGTTTAACATTAAAGTCTTTGGTAACACTTTATTTGAAGGTACCGTCATAAGACTAACATCATTAACTGTCATTAACTATGACATGACGTTGTCATGAATCTGTCATGAACTTTATACACCTGTCATGACTTCTGTCATTAAGTGCCACCCCGTATTTATCATGGTTAGGGTTAGGTTTAGGGTTAGGGTCAGAAGTCATGACAGGTTTATAAAGTTTATGACAGATTCATGACAATGTCATGTCATAGTTAATGACAGTGTCATGTTAGTCTTATGACGGTACCTTCAAATAAAGTGTTACCGTCTCTTTTAGCATTATTGAAATATTTAGATAACACAGTGTAAATTCATAGCTTCATTTGACATAGTAATGGGTAATCATGTTATTCACAGGGTTATGACATAATATTTCATCTACATGTATCTCTCTGCCCCACCCTTAAGCATTCAGAGCAGTCTGTAGGGTCTGTGACAATCCAGTATGACTTCAAGGAAAAGACTGTTGAGGAGCAACTGGACTTCCCTCTCAAACCCAAAGGAGATACTGGGTACATTACACACACAGACAGACAGACACACACACACACACACACACACACACACACAGACACAGACACACACATACATACTGGCACAAAGACACACACACACACACACACGTATACACGCACACACACACACACACACACAAAGACAGAGAAACAGAGCGAGATCAAAGATTCAAATCCATGTCTAAATAATAGCACCATGTGTATTTCAACAGGACAGGCTGGCAACTATGCTCTCAAAAAATAAAATAAAGAGGCCTAAAAAACGATACAATCTCAATTTGTAGCTACTGCTTTTCTACAGTATTAATCAGAATTCAGTTTTAAATGGCTGTGAGTGGTCCAAACGCTAACCGTAGAGGGAGCGGTCCTCCACTCCAATTCCACTACTACTACACAAACCACACAAATAGAATCAATTAATTTGTTCACCTTTGTTAGCTGTCGGAAATAAAAAGATTGAGGACTGGTTATAGTTGTAAATTAGAAAAGCACTCAGAGAGCGCAGACCTCCGCCAAGGGCGATGAGCAGTAGCGAAGTGCTTTTGATCTTGCACACCATTGGTGGAGAGTCTAGATTCAAAAAATGACATCATGCAACTTTTGGCAATTTACATATACCTTCCCCCTTGCCTGCTGGACCAGGAAGTTTTAGGAATCAGAAGCACATGGAGCTCTGACATCATCAAAACAAACAAAAAGTGACATCTTCTTCATAATATTATCTACAGATAACATACACTTAATACTATAGTATTATTAAACAGCAAATACCTCAAAATGGCTGACGTCTCACTGTGAATTCAACAGAGATCTCCCAAAGGAAGGCGGACCATAGGGGCTTGTTCACTGCCAGGACTGTATTTGCATATCTCCCATTTGATTGGTAGTCTACCTGAATCTAGACAATCCAACACTTTGATTGGCCCAGAGGCTACATTGAATGTAGACACCAGGCTAATGGGAGAGCTGAACTGTCTACAGTTGAACGTAGACTTTGCACTTCTGTAGACTCCACTTCTGCCAAGGGCGATGAGCAGTAGCGAAGTGCTTTTGATCTTGCACACCATTGGTGGAGAGTCTAGATTCAAAAAATGACATCATGCAACTTTTGGCAATTTACATATACCTTCCCCCTTGCCTGCTGGACCAGGAAGTTTTAGGAATCAGAAGCACATGGAGCTCTGACATCATCAAAACAAACAAAAAGTGACATCTTCTTCATAATATTATCTACAGATAACATACACTTAATACTATAGTATTATTAAACAGCAAATACCTCAAAATGGCTGACGTCTCACTGTGAATTCAACAGAGATCTCCCAAAGGAAGGCGGACCATAGGGGCTTGTTCACTGCCAGGACTGTATTTGCATATCTCCCATTTGATTGGTAGTCTACCTGAATCTAGACAATCCAACACTTTGATTGGCCCAGAGGCTACATTGAATGTAGACACCAGGCTAATGGGAGAGCTGAACTGTCTACAGTTGAACGTAGACTTTGCACTTCTGTAGACTCCACTTCTGCCAAGGGCGATGAGCAGTAGCGAAGTGCTTTTGATCTTGCACACCATTGGTGGAGAGTCTAGATTCAAAAAATGACATCATGCAACTTTTGGCAATTTACATATACCTTCCCCCTTGCCTGCTGGACCAGGAAGTTTTAGGAATCAGAAGCACATGGAGCTCTGACATCATCAAAACAAACAAAAAGTGACATCTTCTTCATAATATTATCTACAGATAACATACACTTAATACTATAGTATTATTAAACAGCAAATACCTCAAAATGGCTGACGTCTCACTGTGAATTCAACAGAGATCTCCCAAAGGAAGGCGGACCATAGGGGCTTGTTCACTGCCAGGACTGTATTTGCATATCTCCCATTTGATTGGTAGTCTACCTGAATCTAGACAATCCAACACTTTGATTGGCCCAGAGGCTACATTGAATGTAGACACCAGGCTAATGGGAGAGCTGAACTGTCTACAGTTGAACGTAGACTTTGCACTTCTGTAGACTCCACTTCTGCCAAGGGCGATGAGCAGTAGCGAAGTGCTTTTGATCTTGCACACCATTGGTGGAGAGTCTAGATTCAAAAAATGACATCATGCAACTTTTGGCAATTTACATATACCTTCCCCCTTGCCTGCTGGACCAGGAAGTTTTAGGAATCAGAAGCACATGGAGCTCTGACATCATCAAAACAAACAAAAAGTGACATCTTCTTCATAATATTATCTACAGATAACATACACTTAATACTATAGTATTATTAAACAGCAAATACCTCAAAATGGCTGACGTCTCACTGTGAATTCAACAGAGATCTCCCAAAGGAAGGCGGACCATAGGGGCTTGTTCACTGCCAGGACTGTATTTGCATATCTCCCATTTGATTGGTAGTCTACCTGAATCTAGACAATCCAACACTTTGATTGGCCCAGAGGCTACATTGAATGTAGACACCAGGCTAATGGGAGAGCTGAACTGTCTACAGTTGAACGTAGACTTTGCACTTCTGTAGACTCCACTTCTGCCAAGGCAATGTGGTCACAGACACAAAATAAATTCCAGATGGTGTTCTGGCACCATAATTGAATCAGTTCTTACTTGTCCCGATACACACGTTGTCCAAAAATGTCATCCAAATCCGTGCAGTACTTTTTGAGTTATGTTGTACACATACAGACACACACACACACACACACACACACACACACACACACACACACCGGCGAAAACATGACCTCCTTGGTGGAGGTAATAATAATATAGACAGAATGACGGAACTGTTGCTCATCCCCCCTCCTCTCTCCAGAGTGACTTTGCACCGTTTGGGGGCTCGGGCCCTGATCCGCTCACTGGAGATGGAGGAGAGGGCAGGAGGGCCAGAGGTGAAGGCCCTGAGAGAGAAGCTGCTGCAGCTCAGCCTGCAGTCTGGAGTCAGCTGCACACACACCGCCTTCATAGCCATCCACAAGGCCAGTGGACAGACTGTGCAGGGACCACTGATTAGAAGAAATGTGCCAACCCCAGGTTACAATGAGTTTCTATGCCCGTATATTCACACTGATTCTGTGGGATCCAAAATCAAGACACGAGAGTCAGAAGTAATGGTCTACTAAGCAAAAGCCAAGCAAGGAAGAACAGGCGAAAAAAGGTAGTCTTGAGCCGCAGTCTGTTATTCGTGGTCAACCAATACATTATACATTATATTCTATAATCTGGCTTGTCAAGCTAACATACCTCTGTAACAGATTTTAACCTATACCACTAAGGGGACCATAGCAGCTTATTAGAATGTGGTAGACTATGTTGAACTTTTAAATTTAGTATTCAATAAGACTGATCATGTCAAGGATTCAATTTTTGTCAATTGAAGCACTGTCAGTGACCACATTGCTTTGGTGGAGTGAAAAGAAATCATGGGGAAATGATGAGAAAGAAGAAAAGTGCCTAATGAGAGAGAAAATGAGAACCCTTTTAGAACCCCACCCCACCCCTTTGAAAACACTCTGTATCATAATAATATAATGTGAAACATCCTCTTGGGAAAAAAAAACCTGTTAATGTGAACACGCCCTAACTGCTTGTTAATAATGTTTATGATGTGTTCTGTTGGCTCAGCTCCAGCAGGAATGCCATCTGTGCTTCTGGCTAGAGCGTGTCCAACTAGTAAGTCTGTCAATCAATTTCTTTATATAGGACATTAAAAAAACAGGAGAAATAATACATCTGCATTTCCATATAAATATGTAAAAGATAATAAAAGATATTATTGATTGAATATAGTGAAACACTGAAAACACTTATCTGCAATTAACACTTAGTAACAGGTTTACCATCAGCATGGGACAGTGATTCTAATGACTATGATGGTAAGCATGCCATTCTGCTCCTACAAAGCTTGATATTGATATGCAATATTTAATATTATGATAATATTATGCCAGAGAACATAAGTTCAGAATTACATTGTAACTAAGTGTATTTTTGTGTTAATGATGCATGACTTCAGACTTCAGAATAAAGATGGAAGATAATGATAAGGATGTGAACAAATATCGAAACAGTTATTCAACAGTTATACAAGAATTACATTTTGGTCCAACATTGAACTAAAAGGAGAATTTGAAGAGGTGGAAAGAGCTTACCTCACTCACGTCAGATGTAGCGCTACGCGCGTTCATCTGATATTCAGCGATAGACGAATTATTTCAGGAGCCAGAAATCCTTGAATCTAACTGGGCAAACGGCTTGTCCATCAATTTAATTGACGTACACTGCAGCCAACCACATCGAAACCAACCGATGACGCTCGTTACGTTTGTTGGATTGGTTGGATTCAAAACAGTTGCTTCTTCGCTACGTCACACCCTCTACAGCAGCCAGCGGCCCTGATTGGTCCGGTTAGAGAATAATGGCTTGAAATCTCTCTGATGGGCTTCAACATCAGATCGTTGCGCGGAAGTGCCTTACGAAAGTTACGTAGCGCATGATCTGACGTGAGTGAGGTAAGGAAAGAGCCCCCAAATCCAGGGCTTAACACTCTGCACACAGGTCTCAAACCTGCCATCCCATCAGCTAAAACAAACCCACAGCTTGGGAGTTGAACGCTCTAACCACTGAGCTAAAAGCTTAGGCTTCCAACTCAGCAGTTAGAAGTGTTCATGAAGGGCTAGGCCGGGGATGTGAGGATTTGTGCCGCCAGCTAGCCAAGCTATTTGGCATCCGTTACACTCACTCACCTAAATCCTCACTCCCATCCGGGCCACACAGGTCTCGAAGCTGCCACCTCATGAGCTACAACAAACCCACGGCCTGGGAGTCGAACGCTCTAACCACTGAGCTAAAAGCCCAGGTTTTCAACTCAATAGTCAGAAGCCTTCGAGAGAAATTAAGTGTAACGCAACGCAAATTATGTATTACAGCTACGGAAGCCTGCATGCGGATGTCGGCCTATTGTCAGTCTATAGCAAAAACGCAAACGATATGACCGCTTTCAGCTTCTGTATACATGGAGAGTCTACCCAAGTTAATATGCCTGGAAATACGAAATTTCAAGCCAATATGGACATACGGAATTAATTAGTGGTGGTTAATAATTATGAGAAAGGACAAGCTTGTCAACAGGTAAAGCATATTTTGATATTGAACCGTAAAAACGTTACACATTGGACCTTTGAGGACTAGGGGATGTGAGGATGTACATGTACTGCCGTCAGCTAACCAAGCTAGTTAGCATCTGTTACATAGGCCTATTTATAAAACTAGAAAAGCGCTCAGAGAGCACAGGAATCCACCAAGACAATGTGGTCACAGATTGTGTTCTGGATCACCGATTGCCACCAAAATCGAATCAGTTCTTATTTGTCCCAATACAAACGTTGACCAAAATTTCATCCAAATCCGTGAAGCACTTTTCAAGCTATGTTGTACACAGACAGACACACACGCAGGTAGAAAGACAGACAGACACACACACGCCGGTGAAAACATAACCTCCTTGGCAGAGGTAATGAATATGAATGAATGTGTGAATTACTAATGCAAAGTACCCCAAAACTTAATATTTAGCAGGTTAGATAACAAGAGCAGTAAAGCAATAGAGGAAATCCATGTGGAATTGAAGGGTTCTTCACACCTGCACAGTAGCCCAGCATCACTCGTTGGTGGGGTTGCATGTTACTTATGTCAGAACATTATATCAGACAGTTTACAATTTCATTCTTTACTAAATGTTTTTCTTTGTTCAGAATACCGGTACGTGGACGATGAAGAATCACTTAACAGTTAAGTGAAGATTGCATTCAATTCAAAACCAGTAGCCATTCAGACTATTAACAATTTTGTGTTCAAGTGTGTCCGTTTTATTAAACAGAAAAGAAAACAGTAATGCTGACATTTTCTGCTCAGACTCTGTGCTTACAGTTTAAAACGAAGGAATTGTGATAATATAGATGGGCTAAATCTAAAATAAATAAATAAATAAATAAATTCACCCTTTACTGAATTAATACTAGTGTTTTAATGACATAAATATTATTGAATACAACGTCACACTTGATACATTTCACAACCATCCAATAGGTCATGATGGCGATGATGGTGATAATGATGATGATAATGACTATTGCATCGATTCTGAACTTGCCTGTCCAGGTAAGCATTTCATCCCTTGACTGATACACATCAATACAACACGGAAGTGGAAACGAGTGAGAAAAAATTAAGTTGCTTGGTACAATACAATGACCAGTTAGAGGTGGAGTGGAAAGAATTTACAGTCATATATGTGGCAAATACACCTTCATGGATATGTTATAGGCTCGGCCTATGTCTGCTTATTGAAACAAGACTTATTTCTATAAAGGACTCAATTTAATTAGAATCTTGGTCAAGTCAACTGCTACTAGTGATAAGTGCTTCTTCTGCTTATATTATAGCTCCCCAGGCCAATGAAGACTCTATTTTAGAACTGATTTCCCTCCAGCAGGCTGCTGGATCATGGGACATGGAGTTTTCTCTGGCCAAGGTTCTTGGGAAAACAGATGAAGAGGCATCCCAATCAATGCCTGTGGAGGTACAGTATAGTTGCATTCTCTTGGAAACTTACATCAATGATCAGGGCGATCCAACCATCTCCAGAAGAACTGATTTCCACCTGGTCACAATTGCTGATTTGAAATAGGATCTTATGACATTGACTTACTTTTGTAAAGTCAGTGTTAAAGCAATGAGCTATAATCATGTATTCAGATATCGTATCTGTATCTTAAAATATTCAGTAATAATACCAGCTGATGTTTAAAGTCAATGCTGGTTCTTATTGAGCCAAAGCACTTTAATGAGAGGTTGTCTAGCCATCAATAAGGACACATGCATAGCCTACTGATGTTTCACAAGTCTGTTCTTTTCAATTCTTTCCATTACAATGTCATTTATAAAGGAATGAGTGCAACTCGGTGGTGCAGCTGTATGACAAGTCATGTCTGCTAATGTACACATTATTCCCTTCGTGAAAGTTTGTCATTACCAACCAAGTACCAAACAGCTGATAATATCAGTAAAATAATATGAAAGGCTACTCCCATTGCTGAAGATAAGAAAAGGGAACATTGACTCCAGGCCTTCTGATTAGGTAACACTGGAAATGGTTTAATAATTCAATAAATGTCTATTCAGGCAGACAAGTCTGTGTGGGCTACAGTTCTGGCTCTGATTTGGCTCTATGGTTTCCGGCTGGAGGCCCGGGATGAATGGCAGTTTGTAGCCATGAAGGCAGCATCCTGGATTCAAGCTCAGAAAGGTATACCTATCTCCCCTTGGTAAATTTAAAATGTGTGTGTGTGTGTAGTTGTGCTCACACGTGTCTCTTGTGTTGCAGTGGACTGTGTGTCTCAGTGTGTGCAGGCTGGAAATGCTTTGCTGGGATGTCAGGTGCAGCAGGAGACTCTGGGACTCTGAAGACCGAAGTAAAATTGGCCTATCACATTATCCCTCTTGTTTCAGTCTATACAATGGGCCATGTCTTCAGTTAGGACTGGACTTGGTGGATTGCCATACTAGCAATACAAAACACTGTAGTTAACAATAAGGTGCTACATTGCTCCAATGGATACTGCTTTATGTGTTTAACAATTAAAAATACTGATGATAATTTCTGTTCTGTGACAGTTGTTCTTTGAAGATGAAATATATACATGTAGGTAGATTTCTATATTGGAGACTGGTTGCTTAACTTAAGAATTGTATAGAATGATCCCTCAGGCTAGATAGATAAATGGAGAATCTTAAATGCGGTTAAAGCATCCCGGTTTGTAACCCTTACTCATTCACACACTGGTTAAAAAGAAAAAGAAAAAACGCTCAGAGATAATTACTAATACCATTGTATAGAGTGGAGGCAAGAGCACTAATGTGGTAAAATGAAATGTATGCAAAGTATACTACACAATAAAGCAATACATTAATATGAACTATAGTGAATTACCCATGTCAAAGGCTTTTTTTCTCCACCGAAAGCACTGCGCCGGGAGTGTGAGGGGAAGTGTCTACATAGTTACAGCGGCAGAAGTCTACTGAGCTTCATTTAACGATATCTTTACTAATCTTTGTCCAAACTACATCAAAATTGGTACTGCACTCACCCGTGCCATTAGCAAGAAACATACCAAATTTGAGTTATTTGTGGAACACACACACAGACAGACATACACACAGTAAATCAACATGTAGCCCTACTGTTTTATAGTGCCAAGCGCTATTGATAGCCACCTCAATCAATGTATTTCATGCAACGCAGACTGAGATAGCGAAAGGGCAGCTAACAGAAACAAAATGGGGCATTTCATAACGTAAGCAAATCGATTAGGTTTCGTTTTTGACATGCCTCATTCAGTTAGTGTTAGGTGCCGTTTCGCAAACTCTGTCTATGATGCGCGAAATTTTATCATTGAGGTGTTTTTCAATAGCAGTCAAAAGGAAGTCTGCATTATTATGACCACCGCTAGCGTAGTGGTCATATATAGTAATTGTCAATTTTTTTTTTCTCTCTCTCCCGTCATCTACTTCCTGAATTTTTGGTCAACGATTCCCGGGACACCTTAACACCGGGGCACATGAAACTTGGTGGGCATGTAACCCCAGTAGACTTTTAAGGAAAAATTTAGTTTGGTCCCCAGGGGCCACTCCATCTTTGCGCTGGGCTCTGACTTGGGGACTGAGTGAGCCAGGGGTGGGCAATTATTTTGGCTGAATGGCCACATTGGTTTTTAGATATTGATTGACAGGTCAGGAGTTACAATCTGTTGATGGAGATTGATGCCATGTAGTAAATTTAAGTAAGTTTCAAACCAGTATCCCTACTTTCTTGAGGAGACATGTTAACATGCAGGATTAAAAGGGGGGATTTGTATTTTATGAGTACAATGTATTTGGCAAATAAGGCCTATAATCTAATTCACTTTGGCTAAATGAAAAATCTTTCTATTTCGGCAAGTCTCCACACACTGGAGAACATGCCCAACGCTGCATGTGGCCCCTGGGCCTTAGTTTGTCCACCTTTGCCTTTTACTTTTATACTTTCAGTACATTTCTGAACAAGTAATTTTGTGATTGATTGGTCCACACACTGGGTATAAGCTCCAAAATACAATCAATCCAATCCATCCATCCAATCAATCCAATCCAATCAATCACATTTTCTACCACTTCTGTCCGACACTTGCGTTATTGTTTCTGTGGATGTGCACAACTCAACCAAGAACCTGTAATTTTCACATTTTCAGGAAGGAAGTTGATCAGGTACTTTTACCAGAGGATTTGCAGGCATTGCATGTGGTTTGTATGCTACATTTGCGACGTGATATCAAGCAGATATACGGTTCACTGTCAATGTGCGATGCCTTTGTTGTCAGGTGCACTCAACCATTTTGGATCCAGCTTGTAAGGTAAGAAATTGTATTTATCTTTCTCATCTTACAGTTGAGAAACTAGTTTGTTATTGCAAGCAGTAGTCTTATGTAGTAGCCAAGGTCTTACTTCACTTTGCAAAGAGAACCATCATTCTTTGCTTCATTGTGCAAAGAATCTGACACTTTTGATAGGCATATATGTTCCCAAAACACTATAAAAGTGCAAATGCAATTTAAAAAAAAAAAAAAAAAATTTGATATCCAGGTAAACAGCATGACAGTCGCAGTTGACATGATTTTAACTGATTTGGCCTTACCCAATTAAAACAGCAAAATTGTGATTACTAGGGAAAGTAAGTGACAACACACAGTAGTAGGTGCTTTTACAATAATTGTACTACAATAAGTACAATTAAAATATAGGATACCTATCCGAGTAATAGATATCTGTAGCCTATGTAGTAGGAATATGTGAAAGAAAAAACAATACATGGATTTTCTTGTCGACATTTCATTTCATGCTTTAGATGCACATAGAAAAGGGCAATAATGCAAGTTGTTGATTACCAAACAGTCGTCTTTGTTTTCACTTTCTCCTCAGATTTGAAATCATCTGGTAACATGGACGCCTCCTGTGGTTTGGTCACCAAAGAATACAAGAAAGGTCTGTCTGAATATGGGAGATTCTCTACTGTAATGACTAGTGCTGTCAAACGATTAATATATTTAATCACGATTAATCACATTAATGCATAGTTAACTCATAATTAATCACGATTAATCACATTTTTTTTCTATTTTAAATGTCCCTTGTTTTATTTTTGTCCCATATTTTTATTTATTTATTTTCATTTTAATGCTTTTATCAACATGGATTGATGGGGTGAATAACAACTCAAAATAAAAGAAAACCTAGTTACAGCATGATATTGCTACAGTTTTTGCTATCGAACATGTTTGAATGGTGCCAGAGTTTGTCTTTTATGTAGCTTGTTAAGTTTACAAAAAAAAGAAAAGAAAAAAGGATGGTGTCTCTAAATAAAACTTGACCTGTATTTTAAACAGGCTAGCTTATTAAAACAATTAAAATATGGCATTATGGTCTACATGACTAAACCTACAATGCATGAGCATAAAATGCATTTTGCCCATTGCAATTTGGCCTGCAAGAAGCTTTCAATTTAATGACAAAGTGATTTGGTGAGAGAGAGAAAGAGGTCATATGTCCAGGTATGCGTCTGCGTGCAGCAATAGTGACGCTCTCACTCACTTCGCTCCGACCCTGTTGCACCCAACCTTCTTGGTTTCACCTCTCTCACTCGTTACCTCACTCACGTCAGATGCAGCGCTAAGCCGCGCAAACATCTGATGATGAACGAAAGACGAGTTATTTCAGGAGCCAGAAATCCTTGAATCTAACTGGACAAAGGGCTTGTCCATCAATTTAGTTGACGTACACTTCAGCCAATCACATCGAAACCAACCGATGCCGCTGGTTACGTTTGTTGGATTGGTTGTATTCAAAACAGTTGCTTCTTCGCTACGTCACATCCTGTACAGCAGCCAGCAGTCCTGATTGGTTCGGTTAGAGAATATTCGCTTCTGGCATCAACATCAGATCATTGCGCGGAAGTTACGTAGCGTATCATCTGACATAAGTGTGGTAATCTCACTCGCGCTGCAATCCAATGTTGAAACTGATATACGGAGTATTAATTTTAAAAGAGATTTCTAAGTGACAACATTAATCCTCTTGCCAATTAATAACCTAAATATCGAACATGCGATGTCCACGAGTTACCAGTAGGCCTACTTCAAGTAACAAACACAGGACATGAAACGTCGGTTTGAGTTAGAATGGGGGGGGGAAAAATGTCACATTCCAATGGTGGGTCAAATTTTACATTATTTAACATGTTAAACTGACAGCACTAGTAATGACTGAATGGTCATTTTCAGCAATGAAGTGAAAGTGAAATTCTTTTAATCAGCATGTTGTAAGAGAGTGCAATAATAAATTAAGAAATAGTAAATAAGTTGGTTATTCTTCAAATCGTTTGTATTGTATGTGAATGGTATGAGCATTATTTCATTATCATGGAGATCACATATGTTTCATTGTTATGGTTTTTACTATAAAAAACAATACTTTTAATTATGAATGTAGTACTTATGTTGTACAAGCACCTGCTAAATACAGAACTACTTCTACCTGCCAATAAGAAAAACAAGAAAGACAACACTTTCGATATCTAATGATAAATTTGAACAATGATCACTGAAGATTGTAATGTTTGGTTTGGTTGCTTTTCCAGTTCCTCTGAAGAGTGTAGAAGTTGAGGTGAAGGTGCAGGGCCATGTAGCCACAGTGAGCTCCACTCTGCTGTATGTGAATGGAGAAGAGCGCCCTCTGGAGGCTGTGTTTGTATTCCCCCTACCTGGAGAATGTGCCGTCTGCCACCTCAGTGCAAAGATAGGAGACACAGAGGTGGTGGCAAAGCTGCTGGAGAAACAGAAGGTGAGCTGATTGAACTGCTGAGATATGAGGTGACATTTATTCCTGTGTATATGTGTATATTGCACTATGGAATATGGGATGTGTAATACCAATGATTTGACATGTATTACTGTCCCCTAGTGTCTCTCTTTGTCAATGAGCACTTCCATGACTATTAGCAGAGCCCATTTACGGCGAGCCATGGCACTCCCTACTAACGCCATTCAACCTGCAATTCCAATTGCAAATCTGCTAGGGGCGATTGCGAGTCAGTGGAAAATCAATGGGCACCTATGAGGTATAAGGCTAAATGTATAATTTTCACATATTTAGGGACAACATATCACAGATTGCGTTTTATTTTAAGCAACTTTGACATGGATGTCAATCAAAATGAAATGTATTAATACATATGACCATTACGTTTTTCATCTGTGAGCAGTTTTTCCCCCTGACTCACTAGCATTCTGCTACTCTACTCTGGTGAATGGCCATAGGGAAAGACTTGCTGTGTCACTTGACAGACACTTTGAAAGGGATTTTAAAATTAACAAAAAATGCTAAAAATATTATGTGTGGACTGAGAATTAAGTCAAATTACTCTGAACCGCATGCATGAATGCATTTATTCAAGAAAAAATTGTATCTAAAGAAATACAGCATTTGAGGGTGCAGCTGCATAGAACCCAATTCATTCTTCACTTACTGGCGCGCGCCATCTAGGCACAGTACCACCGGATGTAAAAGGGGAGTGCTAATTCTCCCCTATTAAAAGTTCTCTGCTGTTAGGCATTTCCCTGTTCTAAGCAAGGGCACGGAGTGATGATGTGTATGTCTCTTTAATGTTCCATGGGCGCAGTTTGATGATGCGTTTTCTCTCCCCTGTTCCTTAGGCTGGTGCTGGTTTAAAGTGACTTGCTAGCTTGAAAATTGGTGACTTGCTAGCTTGATTACTGCTCTTGAAACAGTGATAGTTTTGGCTCACCATATATGGGATGTGCGCAATCTTCAACCATATCTCCCCTGTTCTAGGCACGGGAGCAGTATGATGATGCGTTGAGCTCGGGCCATCAGGCCTTCCTGCTGGAGGAGAGTGATCAGAGCCCAGACGTGTTCCAGCTGAACGTGGGCAGTCTGCCTCCAGGAGAGAGCGCTGCCATCACTCTGGTCTACATCTCAGAGCTGGCCATGCAGGCTGATGATGCTCTGCGCTTCTGTCTGCCTGCTGTGCTCAACCCCCCGATACACACCCCAGGGTGAGGACCGGAGTCTGGTCAAGAGGCCTTTCACTAGCCTGGCAGCGCCACCTACGTACTTACGTTAAAATGAATTTTACCTCCATACTAGTCTGGACCACAGCGCCTACTTCGCTTCACTCACGGTTTAGCCAAACAGCACACAGTTTAGAGCGATGTCTCTTAACTTGCCTGAACACGTTTGTTATTCTCCCCCCTACTTTCGAATTACCTTTACAAAATTGGTACATGACATTAACATTCATGATCTTGAGGACTTATTGCCGCTACGATGTCAAAATAAATTGGAATTATCTAGCGATCTGTTACTGTTGAATGCGGAAGTGAGAGCCAGGTGAGAGGATACGTCATGTCCAAACGGAAACATGTTTCATGTTTCAGTCAGCAGTCGGCTTATTAGTCAGGCTAGCCTTTCACATCTGATATGTCAAAAACAAGCACTCTTTGTTTGAAATAATTTAAGGAATTTAAAGGATTTATCCAGAGTGGATCAATACGTAGCCCTGCTGTTTCACTAGCTATTGATAGCCACCACAATAACCGAATTTTGTGCAGTCCGAGATAGTGAAACGGCAGCTAATGGTAATCAAAGCGGTCATATCAAAACGAAAATGTATTGATTTGGTTTGTTGACATGCCCCATTCTGTTAACGTTACCTGCCATTTCACCATCTCTGTCTGCGTTGAAATTCTCTTAGCGAGGGCTGGCAAGATAGAAAAGAGCCTGCAGTTGATGTCAAATAAAACAGCATCATTGTAGTTCAACTGTGGTTGCCAAAGATGGCGCCATTTAGCCAAAAGTACTATTTGAAAAACCAGCCTAAATATAACCTATAGAACAGTGATCCTGGTCCCCAATTATTTTTCCTCCTTTAACCTACGATAGTCATTTAATATCATATTAGACTTCATTGCCAGTAAACTTTGCAATGTGTCACTAATTCAGGCAAGAGGACGTTGTGAGGTAACTAAATCTAAATCTTTGATACATTAATGTGTACAACTAGGTGCTTCCTAAGTTGTTTAAACTTTTTTAAGAAGTTATATTGTACCCAAAATACCAGCTGTGATTTCTTCTCGCAGACAGCTGCCCGCAAAGATGGGGGGCGCAGATTTATTCTGCTCTGCATGCCATGATTCAAAGGGTGCCGCGGGCCATAGAACACGGTACAATTCTTCATTTATCCTCTCAATATACTGTATATGTGTGTGTGTGTGTGCGTGTGTATCCTTTCTGTATAGATAGAGAGACAGATAGATATATTGACAAATTGATTTCTCAATTTATTGACTGAGTGATTGATTTGTCCTTGCGGAAAATTGTTCTGCCCCACACAGTGCATCTGTATATTGTAACATTATCTAATATAAAGTTCATAAAATAATATCATCCCCCAAACTGTTTCCTATCAGACATGGACACGAGTAAAATGGCCACAGTGACATCAGTCCCAGCTGCTATGGTGCCCTACACTTTGGCTCTGAGTGCTCACCTGTCCTCCCCCCAGCCCATCTCTAAAGTGGAGTCCAACTGTGCTCTGGAGCCACTGGCTTACCTCAACACAGACAAAACACAGGCCACGGTATGGAGTGCTGGACAATTGGAATGTTTGTTTGCAGCGGGGATTTTAGTGTGGTGTAATAAAAAGTATTCTCTTCCTGCCTGTGATCCTCCAGGTGAGTCTCTCTCCAGGCCACCTGTTTGATCGTGATGTGGAGCTGCTGCTGTATTACCAGGATGCTCATAAGCCCACTGCCATAGTGGAGGCTGGAATGGGCAGTGCTGAGCCAGGTCGGGGCTTGTGTTCTTCATCTTTTGAGAAACTAGACATCTATTTGTTATCTTCATCATAAACTGTGATTTTTGTAGTCATGGAAGACCCCTCTGTGTTTCTATCGTAGGCTCTTTGATGAGTGACCCTGTCGTTCCCTGCTGCAGTAACATCTTCTCTTGCCAGTTGTGGAGAATTTATTTTTGTGGTGGACCGATCAGGCAGCATGGGTTGCCAAATGCACTCAGGAAAAGATGCAAAAACACGCATAGAGAGTGCAAAGGTAGATGATTTGGTTTTGCAAAATTCTTGATGACACCTTTGTCATTACTGATTCTATTTGGTGCTGTTTCATTGTTGATACATATGCTTGTGCACAGTTGTTCAATAGACAATTTGGTCTCTGTTTATTCATCTTCAGGACACTCTGCTCCTGCTCTTGAAGAGTCTCCCCATTGACTGCTACTTCAACATCTACGGCTTTGGCTCCAGTTATGAATATTTCTTCCAGTCAGTTTGCTTTTATGTTTATCCAAAACTGAGTTGCTGATTGAAGTATTGATTTAAGTGCTATCAATAGTTGAGGATGATCGAATTTCGCACACACAGACGGAAATGGCAAAACTGTAGTAAACAGTAACAGAAGCAGGCATATAATACGAAACCAAAGAATTTTTGAAATGCTTACATCTGTTAACGTTGGCTGCCATTTTGCTATTTGCCTGCCTTGCACGAAATTCGGCCATTCCCATAGCTATCAAGAGCACTTAACAAGGTGAAACAACAGGGTTACAGCTTGATTTACGCTGAATAATTCCTTTAGCATGACACTATAGTACATAATACCACTGTTAGTAATGTCACAAGTAAATTTCAATGATAAACAGGATTGTATCCTTGCTAATTGTTCAAATCACTGTCACAGTACTGTAGGTGCAATGACATAATATTATATTAATGTATGGGCCACATTACATGTTATTTTTAGACTTGCAGTTGGCTGCTGAGCTGTAGTTTGTCAACTCCTGTAGCATAATGTGTCCTCTTGCAGGAAGAGTGTTGAGTACAGCCAGAAGTCGATGGATGAAGCTCTTGAGAAGCTGAAGGAAATGACATCAAACATGGGGGAAACTGAGATTCTTAAGCCTCTGAAACACATCTACAGTCAGCCCTGCATCCCCGGTCACCCCAGACAGGTAGATTATCAAATACGTCACAGTGAGTATTTTTTTGGAAGAGACTATCACACCTTCAGCCGTAGAAGACTATGGTAGGATTGCAGATTCAGTGTCACATATCTGAGTACACTACAATAAGGCTTTAACACAGAGACCCTAAAATGAGGATGAGACAGACTTGTGAGCTAGTTGTTTTCAATTTTGATTTTTAAAAAAATTCAGCCACTAAAATTCTTTAATGACCCAATTAAATTAATATGTGCAATGCTCAACATGAGAGGAAAATAAAACCTTTTTCCCCAGTAAAACTTTGTCTTTATCATATCAGGTCTTCATGTTTACTGATGTGGAGGTGGGGAACACTAAACATGTTCT
>JAODXP020000021.1:8634554-8723668 GCA_027497455.2 Sardinella longiceps | reverse complement strand
AGTTAATTTGGCAGCTGACCCAGCCTGGATGACGTGACCCTATTCATAAATGACCTGTGGTCTGGCAAAACTGACATTGCAGGGAAGTTTCAATGAACAAAGTTGCGAGGAAGTACCAAAGAAGTTAACGAACATCTATCAAATTCCTTGTATGCTACTGGAAAGAACTACAACCAATCTGGGTTGGGTTATCCCTAAGTAGTTCTTAACCTATTCCTTAACCTCCTTCTTGACGTTACAACATTATTCCCGAAACGTTCGTACAGTAAGTGTATCTTCTGTAAGTCACATGTTTGTAAGGGTGGTCTGGACTATTCATAACCTTTCCCTTATCACAGTTTTTGGCTTAAACATAAGCTTTACAGCTTTAAAAAGTGTATTGATCTCAATACTTGCTAACGGTTCTGGCTGACCTGCTGCATTCTGATGAGGAAACAGTCGATGAAGTCTCGAGGGTTGTCTGGGTCCAGAGTCTCCTTGTGCTCCTGAATCTTTCCTTTAATAAAGTCTAGGAGTTCCTGCATCTCCTTCAAGACAGTCTGGAGGGAGCCAGGAAAGTGGTCCATCAGCATGGGAAAGGTGTTGTATAGCTATGGGAAGGGTAAAGTACACAGGTTCATTAATTGGTGCTCTGGGGTCTCTAGAAGTCATTGACTAAAAATGATTTAGATGCTGAGAAAGGGCAGTTATTGTGAAGTCACTTAAGTGTGTAGGATCTACAAGTACTACGTTGAAGTGTTTTGATGTGTTCTGATGTACTTGGAGGAAGTGCCAGTCTCCATTCACAAAGGGTGGTATTTCCCCCGATGCTTCTGCAACAGATAACAACTTCTGTAGCCTGGGCTAGCAGGTGGCAGTATGTGATAAATCCTTACACCACTAGCCTTAAGAACGCTTCTAACAACTGAGTTAGAAGCCTGAGCTTTTCAGCTCAGAGGTTTGAACGTTCTACTCCCAGATGTGTGTGATGCGGACGGACCTTGGCTAAATTGGTGCTTTTACCCAGATGGTGGTGAGGATATAGAGGGTAAGTGTATTGGATGCCGCCTAGCTGGCTGCAATATGTGGTAAGACTCCATGGGTTTGTTGTAGTTGATGAGGTGCCCTGTTGGAGACCCATGTGCTTTGCACACCTGCAGAGTACCTTGGCTACACTTACAATTAGGATAGAATATGATAGTTCTTTATCCCTTAAAGTAGCTCCAGACCAAAGATCTGCGACGTTCTAAAAACCTGGACGTTCTGAAACTCCGAAACTGCGATTTGACAATGTTAACTCTTTTGCGACGGCTTGTAACTGCTTGCAACAACCTGCGACAGTTGATTCACACTGCTGCAACTCCTTTCTAAAAACGTTTCGTCTCGTCACGGATCTTCAGTCTGAATTGGCCTTTAGGATATTCAAGAAATTGATAACCTAAGATTTCTCTTGCAGTCTAATTACTTAGGCATTATATTTTTAATTCATTTCATTTATTTATTTAAATTTATACATGCAACCTCCACCTCAGTACTTCGTCTTAAATTACATGCATTTATTGCATTGTCTTGAATGTCTTTTTTTTAGAAAGTCAAAGGTTCTGTATTTCAGACATTAAGCCTGGTTTTGGTTTCAAGTAAGACTGAAATTTTGATAAATGCTTCTGTTCTGTTGAGAGTTGTTAATTGTTGCTGTTGAACCACTGTATTGTTTTGCTCCGGTGATGACATGAATCATATATATATATAAATATATATATACACCTTATATTTTTAAGGTGAGGTTTACTTTTTCGTGGAATTGCCCTAAACCTCACCTTAAAAATTCAAGTCTCATTTACATGGACATACAAATTATTTCAGAAAAAAGTATTGTCTCTATGTAAATATTCAACTGAACAAGTTTCGAAAGGATATCTGTTTGTTAAAATTTTTACCCTATTCAGCTATAATGTAAGTCTATGGAGGGGCTTATAATGGGCATAAGTGGGTGATAACACACACATAGCTGCAATGCTATCAGTTATTTTTTACTGTTATATTACTATTTCTGTGGTTACAGATTAAAATCCACCATTCACAATTGTTTCGTATCATGATATTAATTTTTTGTGATTACCTATATTCAGCCATGGAGTTTGCATAAGAATATGAACAAAATTGTGAAATACTGCTAGGTTTGCGGAGGTTATGTGGCATTTTGTTCATCAATAATGCAAGAAAATGTCACGTCCATAACGCTGGAATTGCTCTCCTCCTGAATCCACTGCTCCATCCCCTTGTGGCCCATTCCAAAGTCTTTGAGCGTGCTCATTGTGAAGCGTCTCAGCTGACGCCAGCGCTCACCGTTGCTTATACCCAGTCCTATGGGTGACAAAATTTAACAATAACAACACATTTCATTTCTAAAGCCCCTTCCAAAACCCCATATGGGCTATACTAGCAGTAGAAACTCAGTAACTAATACCAATGTCTGTGCATGATTACTGGGAACAGATATCTAGTTTTAAAATCTCATCCAAAGCATTTACAAGACAAAGCAACTAACCAAGCAATGCAAAATAACTGCAGCTGATAACATTCCCCAAAAATGTACAGCTCACTACCAGTGTACATTAGATTTCTAAGAGGGAGCTGAGGGGTTTGGAGCATCCATCAATAAAAAGTGTTATCAATAACTAGTTGCTGATAACACTTTTTATTGATGGATGCTCCAAACCACTCAGCTCCCTCTTAGAAATCTAATGTACACAATTACTTGGCTCCGGGGCAGACATGAATCATGGGTCAGTCCACCCCTAAAAGAGAGAGAAAAGAAATTGTGTTGATAAAGGAACACACTTTAGTTGCATGTCATTTAGACTGCCACATTTTTTTGTGCACAAGCAAAGTTATTATAGTAACCTAGAACTCTAGATGCACTCTTGCAGTGTTTGAATCGCTTGTCAGTTGCTAGTTGCGCTAATTTGTTTTAGCCATTTGATCCCTGGGTCTATCACTCGTTGCCAGACTATACATTCATGTGACAGTCTGGCATATCAGGCTACTATTATAGATCAAATAGATAACTTACAATAATAATTCCTTAACAATATATGCATAGATATTATACTTGGTCCTTTAGCACTCAACAGTATCCTGGTTCAAAATGATACAATTACTGGTGTTTAGCAAATAGCAAAGGGCCTGTCACCAGAGGGGGAGGGCCTTGGATCTTGGAGTGGTAGACCCGTCCCCTCAGCACTTGGAATTTGACATTTGACACTTATCATTCCCATAGCAGGCTGCCAATCCATCTGTTAGCAAATAGAAAGTGGCCACCACAGGGGGAAGTCGTACGCCCAGGGGTGATTGCCCCTACTCTCTCTATGACTCCTCCCCTGAGTGTTATTTCACGGAAGATCTGATATCACCAAATAATTAAGAGTCCGCGATCAATGTCAAAATTGTTGCCCTGGATGAATGGGTTAGGATTAGGGTTAGGGTCCAGGTCCAGGGCAAACGTTTGACGTTGATCCTGGACTCTTAAGTACTTGGTGATATCAGGTCTTGTGTTATTTCACCGCAAGATCTGATATCACCAAGTAATTAAGAGTCCAGGATCAATGTTAAACTTGTTTGTCCTGGATCAATGTACTCTAACCCTAAGCCTAAGCCTAAGCCTAACCCTAGCCCTAAACCTAACCCATTGATCCAGGGCAACAAGTTTGACATTGACCCTGGACTCTTAATTACTTGGTGATATCAGATCTTCCTATTTCACCATACACACACCATATCTATATTATCTCACCGTATCCATTATGAAATTTCATGCTGAATGGCATTTGTGCTCTTCCTGCAAAGTCATCCGCCTGGTCCACCAGGGCCTCCTTTACTGCCTTGTAGCCACACATAATCACAGATCGGTGGGTTCCAAGATGCACAGTGATGACTGGTTCATACTGCTTACTCCACTGGAATAGGGCCGGAAGAACAACATGGGTATAAACACTTAATTTGAAATAAACTATGTTGAGAAGTTTAATGAGAGACTTCTGATGAAGGCATTTTGCCTTTGATCTTGCAAGGATAGCTCTGGAGTGAATTCAAGCATAGCCCTGTTGAACTAGCCTGCTAAATGCACCAGTTAGCGAGTGGAACAAAATAATTCCTAAAACTGATAGTTCCGGTCCTCGATTGTGATTGGTTGAAAACGTGTCCGATGCCGTTGTAAATTGAGCATTTAGCACAGATCCAACCGCATTTCGCTCTGAAGTGCTGCACCATAAGAAAGTGAATGGAGCAGCGCTTATGCGTTACTTGGCAACCATTCAGCAGCAGGAAATATACTTTTTGGCGGAGGAATTGGTATCAATGAATAACTGACGGTGCATACACACCAGACTTTCGCGTGGGCTTAACGACTCCGGGAGCATCGCGAGTCCGGGAGGTTCGCGGGCTGTTTCGTTGTTCCCTTTCACACTGCATAGTCATGTTCGCGTTCTATACGCGGTCAGTATGCCATGCATTTTCAATGGGAGCCCGCTCATTACACGTGGACGTCCGCGCAGGAAAATAGACTTGAGTTCTATTTTCAAGGAGCATCACGGACATGTCTGGTCTGCCGCTCGCGGGGCCAGACATGCGCCGTGCTTACACCGCGCTCCTGTGTGTAAGGCATTATCTGTTTTCATGTATTTTAACCGTTTTGGACTGATACCGGAGACGTTAAGTGGACGTCTCGCGCTTGCGGTATGAAAGCACCGTGACGGTAATGAAACCATTGCCAGTTAACGTGGTAACGTTGATTACAAGTCAGTAAACAAGACACACCTTGGAACCATACTCTTCCCAGCAAAATGGTAACGCTTTAATTTACAGCCCGTGAAGTACTGGGTAAGTGTTAGGTAAGAATGGTGTAACAAAAAAGTATCAAGGGATAAATTACTGAGTACTTACAGTGTAAGTTTGCTGGAATAACACACGTTCACGCTTTATTTTACAGCCCGTGAAGTACTGGGTAAGTACAGGTAAGAACAAGGTAAGAAAATAAAACTTTATGTGTAATATTGCCATAATTACAAAATGGGTATAGCCTAGATGCGCAGTATAGCCTACAGGAAATGCATGGGTTGATTCACTTCATTTTACAGCCCCCACATCCAATACTAGGGTGTAGTTACAAGTAGTTTTGGGGTATTTAGGTAATTCCACTGTAGGCCACTTGTTCTTTACTTTTCAATAGGGTAGCCTACCTAAGTGGTGTACAGTATATGCATAGTCAGAGGTAACAGTTTGACAAAGATGCGTTTTATTTACAACATGGAAAATTAAACTAATAATTCCTTCGTATGAAATGAAACTAATAAATCCCTCACTCCCTCACTCCTCCACTCCAAATGGAACAAGACTATTTCTCTCAACTCGCGGGAGATTTTACCCTTCATCATTCGCGGTTGTCCGTGAGCCTCTATATAAATAAGGTAGACTTTATTTCATTAGTTTAACGCTGAACAAACAACTAAGTGATCAAACAACATAGTTGCTGCCGTTGCGAGATAATCTATATCTGTCTGCAATGCCGCTCTCGGCCTCCACACACCTTCTGCATAGATAGGACGTGCACACTGATGCTACACCACTTAGGTAGGCTACCCTATTGAAAAGTAAAGAACAAGTACAGTGGAATTACCTAAATACCCCCAAACTACTTGTAACTACACCCTAATATTGGATGTGGGGGCTGTAAAATGAAGTGAATCAACACATGCCTTTCCTGTAGGCTATACTGCGCATCTAGGCTACCCCTTATTTTGTAATTATGGCAATATTACACATAAAGTTCTATTTTGTTACGTTGTTCTTACCTGTACTTACCCAGTACTTCACGGGCTGTAAAATAAAGCGTGAACGTGTGTTATTCCAGCAAACTTACACTGTAAGTACTCAGTAATTTATCCCTTGATACTTTTTTGTTACACCATTCTTACCTAATACTTACTAATACTTACCCAGTACTTAAGGGGCTGTAAATTAAAGTGTTACCGAACATAATCAGGAGAGCTAGCAGAGATAGTTACAGAGTACAAAAACATCTCACCTTCATATAGGTCTTATAGGGAGCTCTCATGTCCATTTGGATTACGTTGCCCAGCATGGGTAGACCAGTGGGGCCTGGGGGCAGTGGAAGCCCCTTATTACCCTTTCTCCTCCAGACCAGCAAGAGGAGCAGTAGCACCAGCAGCGTGCTGGACTCAGGTAATACAGACATCCCCTGCAGGACATAAACAGAATGTAGATGGTGCTCCTTTAGAGTTGCCATAGGAAATGACAATGTTGTTCACTATTGATTCCTTTTCATGTTGTTACATTATAACAGTTTAATTTTTCATAGTGTCAAAAAATGTGACAAAGACTATTTTCTCTTGTTTCTCTTATTTCTCAAGGTAAAAATTATTCTGTGATGTTTCTGTCATTAACACCGTCATCTTTTGGTCTTGTTTGATACTTGTAATCAGCCATAAAATCATTAACAGTTCATTTTTATAGATAATTTAGTGAAATAGGTTTCCTCTTACCTTTTAAGATAGTTGGAGCGTATTTTTGTCTGTCCACTGGATCACAGAAGTTCCTGGGGTCTTTCAGACCCTGAGAGGTCTCCTTCCTCCAACGTCAGGGTCACCAATTTTTGAAAGTAGGTGAAGTTTCTTCTGTGTGTTTAAGGAGGAAGACTGACACAGACTGATTTTGTGTTAATAAAAGACAGTTCACTGGTACAGAACATAGCTTGAAGGAGTGTTCTGGCAGCTTACAGTTTCAGGTTTTCACTTACTGGAATATAGGAGCCAATGCATACATTGGAATATAGGAGCCAATGCATACATTGAGTGTCAGCGTTACACAGTTAGTTTCATTTGTGAGAACACAGTGCCCAGAATAATGAATCTGATACTTATTCTTACAGTGTTGTCAGTCACATACGGTTACTAGAAATTAACTCTACACTTGCAAATGTTCAGTTCAGAAGCACTTACTTCACCAATGATTAAAGCTCTTTACTCTTCTGGTAGATATGACTTGCCACTCTAACACCACCGAGTCATTCTCTCTCTCTCTCCTTGTCATTTTTGCTACTGACAATTCCTCCGGGTGTCTACTGTGGAATGAGAGCCAGGGGCTGCTGACCCCTGGTCCAGCTTGTTTGGGCCTAAGATGGATTAAAATAGACCAGTTGAAGCTGTTTCTTCTATTATTGCTTTGTTTAGTAGAGAATGTCTGCATTTACACCAAAGATCATGGAATACTGACCGCTTCAACCCTCTCTGTGGACACTATTTAATTTTGCCAGAAAAAAAGAGATGTAAATTATATTTTAGCAAATACTTTAGCGAAAAGCAAGATGTATACTGTTTCCCTCTTAGTTCATGAATTCCTGTTCTTGTCCCCATTTTCTTTTTTTTCTTTTCAAAACATTAGTGACATAATCTGATTGTGCTGCCTCCTACTACCATCACACAACCGCATCTATTTCCCCAAGCACATATAGTACACCTGTGTACACCGTGTTCCCATTACAGCAAGTTTGACTTGCTTTTGATGGCCAGCTATTTACCGCTTCCAGACCTGCATAATCAGATGCCTCCAGCAATGTCCTATTTGGCAGGTTGGACATGCTTTTGTCTTGCTACTGGCTCGACCAGCTGAAACCATCAAGTCTTACAAAACTCCATGGCCTTTAAAGCACTTGCACTCCGAGTTTGGAAGTCAAGTTATAATGGGAGTGGAACCCTGTATCATCTGCTTAGATTATGAGGTGTGTGGGAGGGTGGGTTTATGTTGTTTTGGTTGTGTTTATTAGACATCAAATTAAGTGCCTGTCATAAAAAACAGGTACTGTAGCAATATAAATTGTTATTATTTTTCTGAGGATTTATTTAGCTGGGGTCAAATTGACCCCCAGAATAAAGGGTGTGAGTAAGATTTGAGGGACGCCAGAGGGTTAACTTTACACTTAAGCCATTGAGTGTGGTTTAAGATTGACAAAGGCTGAAAAAGGTGGTGCCTTGTTGAAATTGGATTGTTGAAACATTATTATTGAATCACTTTGTAGATGTATTATTATTATTATTATTATTATGGTTATGGGCTCTGTGCAGATTGATTGATTCATTGATTGATCAAAAGAAAATCCAAAATACCACAACACTCCTTCAATCACACAGGTGAGTCATGGAATGAAAAGGTCTGGAGGCTGTCCAAGTGGAGGACTTTGTGCAATGTTGCAGACTCAACCACCCACAACTCAACACTGCCAAAACCAAGGAGATGGTGGTGGATTTCAGGAAATCCCAGCCTGCCCTGCTGCCAGTCTCCATTGAGGGGGTCAATGTGGAGGTGGTGACCACAAGTCCCTGAGATTACATCTGGACGATAAACTGGACTGGCCATAATAAATCTGTAAATCTCCCCAAAAAAATATTTTCATATTACAGTTCAATATTGATCGATTGATTGAAATTCATTTCAAATGTGTAAGAAAACATGTCAGCAATTGACAGACCAAAACAATTCATATATTTGAAAAGGTTTGGGACAAATTATAGACACATGTTTAGAGGTTATCTAAAGAATGCCTTGATGACTATTGTATTTACTTTGAAAAAAGATTGAGGAATGAAGAGGAAGGACTGTTATACTTTAATTGATCATGTAAGGATAAGAAAAGTTATATGAATATTAGAATTAATTTATGTATGTATGTACTGTATGTATGTATCTATCTTTCTACCTATCTATCTATCTATCTATCTTTCTATCTATCTATCTATCTATCTATCTATCTATCTATCCTATCTAACTAAAGAAACCAATGATGGGTTCTTTATACATTGGATGGTCTGAGTATTAAGTCTGAGGCTGCAGTTTATGTTTTTAAAATGTATGTATTATTGCAGTTCATTAATATTGAACAGTGAAAATGAAATGAAAATGAATATGAAAATATTTTTGGGGGGGAGATTTATAGTATGATGCTCATCTGTAGTACAACTGTTAGTATAGTTAGCGGGGGGGTGACAATGAGCTGATACTGGCGAGGCACATTGGCAAAACTGCTGAGCTCAGGGGTGATGTCAATGCTGGAAGGTCCTCCTGGAGTGCTGAAGTGAAAATGCTGCACTATGGACACCAGGAAAATCAGGAGCTCCATCCGTGCCAAGGACTCACCTGCACAAACCCTCTTACCTGAGAAACACACACACACACACAAAAGGATTGATCATCCTTTGGTCAAGTATAGGATATGAAGGATTAAACTAGAACAAAGGTAAAAGATTCTACCTGCAGAGAAAGGCATGAATGCTGGGTTCTTCTGAAAGTTACCATTGGTATCCAGGAAGTGTTTGGGGTTAAAACTCCAGGGGTTCTCCCATTGGCTCTCATCTCTGAGCACAGAGTGCAGCAAGGGAATGATTGTAGTACCCTGAGGTCAAAGGTCATGGATCAGGAAGCGAGTAAAGCACTGAGGTGTTTTGGGTAACTCTCCAATTGTGTTTATTGCTTATGAAAGGATTAACCAGAGCTCATCAACATGATTAATACTTTAGGTTACCCTAGATAGGGTACTCTGACAGTTACTACACTTAGCCTGACATAGCCCACCCATGATACGAATGTTCATACTTATCATGGTCTGGGGTCTTCTGGGGCGTGTTTACATCAGTAGAGAGACCACCGGCCAATAAGCAAAGGTGATTAGACGAGCTGTCCGATCGTATCAAACCAGAACTAAATACCCTCCCCCCCGCCCTATAATCGCGTCAGATTAAAGAACCTCCAGACCATAAATACAGATGAACAGCAGTATTATTGTCGGGCTATGTCAGGCTATACTATATCTGTCTCACCATTTTATTCAGTTGTGTGCCTGTCATAGCAAATCTCTGCACTTACTCCCACTGTCACCTACCCTTGGAAACTTATTAAATTCTCCTCCATTGTCGAATTGGCTTCTCCTTTCCTCTACCATCTTCCAATCAAATGCTGGCTTTTACACAGCCATGATAGAGGCAGGTTGTGTTGCTCCATATCCCACTCTTTTCTCTGCAATCATTGGTCTGATTGGATCTAGCCTACTATAGGCATGCCAATGCCTGCAGAGCTGTTGTCTCCTAGGTCTATCTTTTACTTGAATTTCTAATGTATGTTTTGTGAGAGGAAAGGGAAATTTTCCTAGTATGTACTCTCAGATTTGACCAATAAAGTTGATTCTAGTATGTACTCTCAAATTTGACCAATAAAGTTGATTCTGAGATGACCGATCAGTGTGTGTGAGAACAATACTAGCTGAGCATAACATGAAGTCTTAAGCAAAGCTACTTTCACCTTAGGAATGACGTAGCCCCTGAATGAATAGTCTTAAGCAAAGCTACTTTCACCTTAGGAATGACGTAGCCCCTGAATGAAATGTCCTTTAAGGCAGCGTGGGGGACACTTAGAGGCGTTGAATCCATGTAACGCTGGACTTCATGGATGAAAGCATCAGTGAAGGGGAGGGACTTCCTGTCCTCCATTTGTGGGATGCCTTGTTGGCCAAGCAAGCTGTCAATCTCCTTCTGAACACGTTCTGCAGGGAAAACACATCCCAATTTAAATAGATACATGGGACCTTATACATTTGAACATAATGTCTCCTATGCTCCTCCAATATGTGTGTGTGTGTGTAGTCAGTAGTCCTACCATGAATGTCTGGGTGTTTTATGAGTATCATAAGGGCATATCTGATGGTGGCGCTGGTGGACTCAGTCCCCGCTAGGAAAAGGTTCATTACTGTCGTTGCCAGGTTATCATAGTGGAACTCTGAAGATGAGACATTGTTCTCCTGACAGTCAAACAAATCATCTATATCAATTACTCTGTATAACACTCATATGATATTAATTAACGTAAGAAAGTGAAATAAAATTTAATTTAGCTTACTGACCTGCTGCATTCTGATGAGGAAACAGTCGATGAAGTCTCGAGGGTTGTCTGGGTCCAGAGACTTATTGTGCTCCTGAATCTTTCCTTTAATAAAGTCTAGGAGCTCCTGCATCTCTTTCAACACAGTCTGATGGGGGCCAGGGACGTGATCCATCAGCTTGGGAAAGACATTGTACAGCTATGGGAGGGCAAAGTGGAATGGCTTATTAAATGGTGTCCTGGGGTCACTAGAAGTCATTCATCATCAATCATGTATTCATGTGATTTATTGCTGAGAAAAGTCTGAATCTTAAAGAGAAAATCAACAAGTAGCCCTGCTGTTTTATAGTACTAAGTACTATTGATACCCACCTCAATTATCAAATTTTGTGCAACATAGACCGATTTTGCGAAATGGCAGCTAATGGGGCATGTCAAAATGATACCTAATCGATTAGGTTTTGTTTTGACATGCCCCATTCTGTTACCGTTTGCTGCTGTTTTGATATCTCAGTCTGCGTTGCACGAAATTCAGTCACTGAGGAGGCTATCAATATCACTTTGCAATATAGAATAGCAGGGTAACATGTTGATTCAAACCGGATAATATGGCTGGAAAAGTGGTTAAAACTGTGCTTATGCAAGCAACCCAATATTGTTTGTTTACAAAACGGTTTTGTAAAAAATGCAAAAAACAATTTTAACCACTTTGTTAGACATTTCTAGTCATAAACACTACAGAGGTGTGTTGTAATGTGTCTGATGATGTTACATAGATTTTGGGGTGACATTTGGTGCATGTTTAGATGCCGAAAACAGTTTTGAAAACTTGCCCCATTGGGTTCGATTGGGTCAGGGCTTATTCTCTGTTCAAGGAAACCTATATGGTTGGTCCACAATGTCTTGCGTCTTCAGTATTGGCTCATCTCAAGTAGCTTGTGCAATAGAGCTCTTGTTGAAATTTGACCAGAATTCCCCTTTAATTACACTGTCCTATCTCTTTCCCTCCTTTCTCTGTCTATTCCTGTCCAGCCTGTGTGTCCTTACCGGACCCCAGGGACTGCTGGTAAAGAGAACTATTGAACGCAGGATCTGCAGGAGACGCAGGAAGTTGACATCGTCGTAGCTGAATCTCTGGCCGAATACCAGAGCACAGATCACGTTTGACACGGTGTGGCTCAGATAGGTTGTGGGTTCAAAGGGGGTCGCTGCAGACATTGTAAATGAAAGGGGAACATCAAAAAAAAAAAAAAAACATTAGTTCAAATTCCTGCTATAAGTCTGTGACCATTATTGACATTTACATTTACATTTATGCATTTAGCAGACGCTTTTATCCAAAGCGACTTACAAAAGAGGGATAACAATTAAGCTGCAACACAATACAAGTAAGTGCCTACTGGGAGTGCCATTTGCTAATAGGAGAGCAAGTGCAAGAGTTTAGAAGTACTAGATCAGTGCATTCCAAGTAATTTATCGAATTAGGACAAGAGATACTCTTGAAAGAGCTGGGTCTTCAAGAGTCTCTTGAAAGTAGAAAGAGTGCCTGTTGTTCTAATAGTCTTGGGGAGACTATTCCACCAGTTAGGAACAATGCATGAAAAGAGCGTAGATTGACCTGTGCGCGGTGCTGGTCGTTCCAAGCAGCGATCCTTGGTTGAGCGGAGCGATTGGAGGTTAGCATATGGTTTGATGATGTCTTTCAGGTAGACTGGAGCAGTTCCCTCCAGTACCCTGTAAGCCAACATTAGTGACTTGAATTTAATGCGAGCAGCCAGGGGCAGCCAGTGGAGCTCCCTGAACAGTGGAGAGACATGTGCTCTCTTTGGCTGGTTGAAGACCAGGCGTGCAACAGCCTTCTGGATCATCAATAGTGGTTTTGCTGCACACGCTGGTAGACCTGTTAGAAGAGCGTTGCAATAGTCGAGATGAGAGATAACCAGCGTCTGAACCAGGAGCTGTGTCGCATGTTGAGTAAGGTACGGCCTGATTTTCCTAATGTTGAATAAAGAGAAATGGCACGACCTAGTAACAGCAGCAACATGATCCAGGTTTCTTGCAGCCTTGGTAGGAGCAACAGATAGAGAGTCTATCTTAATGCTGATGTTGTGGTGCAGGGTTTGCTTGGCAGGGATGATCAGCAGTTCCGTTTTTGAGAGGTTTAGTTGAAGGTGGTTGTCTTTCATCCATGCAGATATGTCTGAGAGACAGTCAGAGATCCGTGTTGTCACTGTAGAATCGCCAGGAGGAAAAGACAGATAAAGCTGGGTGTCATCTGCATAGCAGTGGTAGGAAAAGCCATGCGAGTGGATGACTGGACCCAGTGTTGTTGTGTACAAAGCGAAGAGGAGGGGCCCCAGTACTGAGCCTTGGGGTACTCCTGTGGTAAGGTAGTGCTTTGCTGAGGTTTACAACATGTGAGTTACAAGACAACATATTTCCTCAGATGCACAATACTCACACACAGACTCACTCACATTTGGTTTCCCTCAGCCTCTCTATAAGGTGTCGACTCTCCTCCTGAATCCACTGCTCCATCCCCTTGCGACCCATTCCAAAGTCTCTGAGCGTGCTCATTGTGAAGCGTCTCAGCTGACGCCAGCGCTCACCGTTGCTCATAGCCAGACCTAAGGGGTGCAAAATGCTTTCTAAATAATGCTAATGTAATGTAATGGAATGGAATATGCTTTGCAGTAGCAGGGGAACCTAACCAACACCAATTAAGCCAATCACACATTACCTGTCTTTACATTAAATTAGTTTGTGGTATCTCAGTCATTGACATTAAATAGAATGACATTAACTGAGGATTTCTTTGTCATGACAATTATACTATAGATTTGATTTAAGAAAATGTATGTTTAATGAGAAGTGTGACAGGATAATTGTACTATTTTAATTTGTTATTAGGATGAAATGACTGTCATGACACCAATATGACAGTGTAATGAATACAGTCTTGGACATTATTTATGTCAACTTGTCATGACAAAGAAACCCTCAGTTAATGTCATCCTGATAAACATTTATGACAAGTTTATGATATTTATTTAAAATTCATGACAATCATGTCATATTTACAGTATGACAGTGACTGTAGTACCAACAGTACAGCAACATAAAAATAACACAACTGCACCTGATATCATTCTCATATAAACTTACAGGCCAGTCTAGGTTATATTCATAAGAGGGAACAGACAGACGTGTTTAGTCCCCCATTGAGAAGTGTTATCTCACCGTAACCCTTGTTTAATTTGATGTTAAATGCTATTTGTGCTCTTCCTGCAAAGTCATCCGCCTGGTCCACCAGGGCCTCCTTTACTGCCTTGTAGCCACACAGAATCACAGATCGGTGGGTTCCAAGATGCACAGTGATGACTGGTCCATACTGCTTACTCCACTGGAATAGGGCCGGAAGAACAACATGGGTAAATTTGAAATCAAAATATGTTGACCGAGACTTAAACGAGAGAGTTGATGAAGTGCTGATGAAATGATTTTGTCTCTGCTCTGATCAAATATGGCATAACATGGAGCTTTTTCAGCATAATAGTCACGGAACTTTTTTAATATGTTTTTTAGGGCCTTTTTTTGCCTTTAATTCGGGACAATTAATAGGACAGTAGAGAGTGTGACAGGAAATGATTGGGAGAGAGAGAAGGGTAGGGATCTGGCAAACAACCCTTTGACTGTGAGTGCTATACTGTGTAAATACTACAACAACAACTACTACTACTACTACTACTACATAATAATAATAATAATAATAATAATGATTGAGGAATACAGCTACACCTCACCTTCATATAAGTCTTGAAGGGAGCTCCCATGTCCATTTGGGGCAGGTTTCCCAGCAGGGGTAAACCAGTGGGGCCTGGGGGCAGTGGAAGCCCCTTGTTACCCTTTCTCCTCCACACCACCAGGAGGAGCAGTACCAACAGTCCTCCCAGCAGCAGAATGTTGGAATCAGGTGTGACAGACATTCTCTGCAGGACGTGGACAGAATGAAGATGCTGTTCATTTAAAGTTGACATGGGAAAGTAACCATTATTGTTGACTTTTGATTCCTTTTCATGTTGTCAATTAGCCAGGAGTTCCCAAGATCCTTTGTGTGCTCAGTTTCTTTTCACCCTGCAAAGCCCTGCAAAGTGACCATGGCCGATTTTCTCACCTGTTTTCGGTATCCTGTCACAGAACAAAAAGGGACTAGTACGGCCCTTGATTGCATTTTACGTCTGGTAGTGGCTCTGGTATTGGCTCTAAGCTATGTACAGACGCTATGATAGACATTCGTAGCGTCCAATAATCGGCTCTGGACAATCGTAAACAACGCTTAACGAGAAAAGCAATAGGTGGGTCTCCAGACTAAATAGCACTTGTGAATTTAGTTTGGCGATCACCAGGCTCGTTGTCAATTAATTCTAGAATTACATATTATAGAATTAAATTCAGTTCAATGATGTTTACACAGGCACTTGACGAGCCTTCACTCACCAGTAGGTGCGATTTGCCTCTCGACTTGACTTAGTCAGCAAGTGGCTGTGTCCGAAACTTGCAGCTTCGCTGTCTTCACGGTCTACGACCTTAAGTGTTGTGGAAGGCAGCAAGGCACCAGCTTAACAAACTTTGTTTTGGATGACCTACTGTGCCTACATACCCAATGAAAATGCCATCTCTCTCTCTCTCTCTCTCTCTCTCTCTCTCTCTCTCTCTCTACGTGTCTCTCTCTCTGTCTTACTCTTTATCTCCTCCTTTGTCACCAATGTCTCTCGAGTATTAGTTCTTTACTCCAGTCTCTTGGGACAATTTGTTGTCTGTTTACTGGGAACAGAGGGATTTTAAGTACTCTGTGATCAAACTTGGAGTTCACCTTTGCACACTCAAAAAAATAAATAAACAAACATAATGAAAACTTGTTGCCTCAAATGAGTTAATGTTTACTAAACCCTCCAGCAATCCATGGGGTCAATTTGACCTCAAAGCAATGTTTAACATCATAAAATATCACGTTTTTCTTTTGGCTTCATATTACATGCCTTTTTCTTATTTGATGGGGACAGTAGACTAACCATGAACATTGTACGATAATGTGTTTTGGAATTTTCAA
This sequence comes from Sardinella longiceps, assembly GCA_027497455.2. Classification (NCBI taxonomy): domain Eukaryota; kingdom Metazoa; phylum Chordata; class Actinopteri; order Clupeiformes; family Clupeidae; genus Sardinella; species Sardinella longiceps. The sequence goes on along the minus strand of JAODXP020000021.1, from coordinate 8,707,638 downwards.
TTTGACCCCAGGTTGATTTGGCTACCTAGCTAACTGAGTTGACTTAAGTTAGTGCTACCAATGTAGTGATAATGGTCCCACACCCCATCAGATATACTGCCAGCTATATTCAAGACATAAAAACAATATTTGAGCTTTGAAATTGCATTTGTTTTATATTCCAATTGTTACAGATAAACCAAATATGTACTTAAAAGTTATATAAAGCCATTTAAACACTAAAAGATAGTTCTTTCAAATTTTGAGGCAGTTTGGAGATTTTTAGACCATATTTAGACAACAATATTCTATATGTGCACATCAAGTGTTCTGGGTTTATAACTAGGTGTGTTTCTATTGTACAAAAAAACAGGTAGCAATATAAATTGTTATTATTTTTCCAAGGGTTTATTTGCCTGGGGTCAAATTGACCCCAAGGATAAAGGGTGTAAGATTTAGAGGGACGCAGAAGGGTTAACTTTATACTTAAGCCATTGAGGTTTAAGATTGACAAAGGCTGAAAAGGTGGTGCCTTGTTGAAATTGAATTGTTGAAACAATAGTCGTTGGATCACTTTTTAGTTGTATTACTGTGGGTTCTGTGTAGATTGTTTGATAGATTAAAAAAAAAACTCAGAACCAACAAAATGCTACAACACTCCTTCAATCACACAGGTGGGGTCATGAAATGCAAAGGTCTGAAGGCTGTCCAAGAGCTAGTGTACTGTAGGAAAGAGAGGCCGAGTCAGACTATGCCATATGACAAGTTGAAGCAGGGAGATTGGTTCAAGGAATGAGGCTGCAAAAAGGAAGTGGAAGGGGAAAAGCCAGACCAGCACAGAACATCTTGGCCTAATGTGAAGGTGCTGAGGTGAAGAGTAACCTGTTTGATGTTGGCACCACACTGTGTACTGTGTTAACTAACAAGAGAAGGCAAAATAATCTTATGCTCAACCCATTTTGGAAACCTGTTTCCAACTCTTCAATCAAGTTTGAGAATTATGCTGATAATATGAAAGGTAGGGTCCAAGATCTTTTCCTTAGTCACTTTTTTGCTTAACCCTTTGAGGTATTTCCTGTGTAAATACAACATGTTGCCATACTTGTTGCTAGTTACAAAAGTAACTAATTACTGTAATGCATTGCTTTTTGTGGTAACTTGGTCATGTAAGGCATTACAGAAACAAAACTGGTAATATTTTACTCGGTACAATTGTGAGTAACTCAAGTTACAATGCATTTTTAACTTGGGAATGAAATGGTGTTTTTCTCCTTCATACAAATTCGCCAAAAATCACAGAGAGGTCAGCAAGGATAAAACGTCTGCTGTGCTGGAATTAATGTAGAATTTTAGAGTCTTCGTTAGTCATTCTCAACATTCACGATAAATTAGTGAAGGTCATAGGCTACCGTGGGGCCCGAAGAGTAACTTAAATGTAATGCAACAGTAATGTAACACCATTACATTTTCAAAATGGTAATATTTTAATGTAAGGGATTACTTTAAAATTTCAGTAACAAGTAATAAATAACGCATTACAGTTTTGCAGTAACTTCCCTAACACTGACTTGTTGCTACACAGGTTGTACCACTGTACCTAATTAGACAGATACACCCATCCCCATGCGTCCAGGAACACTGTACCTAATTAGACAGATACACCCATCCCCATGCGTCCAGGAACCCCTACAATTTTAGAGATAGCTTTTTTTTACTAAATATATTGGTGCTTATTCTGTATAGTGTCCAGAATCTCTGTGGGGATAATGGAGTAAAGATGCACTAAATGCATGTATTTTTCATTTCAATCCTACAACAAAATGTCATAAAATGTTCGATTAAGTGTAGATTCTTAAGGTTTAGTCAATGAAAAAAAAAAAACATATAGGCAATGCTACTTTGGGGATGTGACAGAATATGAGCAAATGCAGTATTGTTGATATATTTATTTAGTCAATAAAAAAACACATAGTCAACTAGACAAATGCTCTGAGAGCACAGACCTCCACCAAGGCAATGTGGTCACAGACACAATATAGAGTCCAGAGGTTGTTCTGGAACACCAATCATCACCAAAATGGAAGCAGTTGTTGCTTGTCCCAATACACATGTTACCAAAATAATGTCATCCAAATCCGTTCTGTACTTTTTGAGTTATGTTGTACATAGACAGACAGACACAAACACACATGAAAACATAACCTCCTTGGTGGAGATAATAATTAAAACATATAGGCAATTCCACATTGTGGATGTGACAGAACATAAGCACATACTTAAATATTTAGCATTTTGTAATCTTCTTCATGCAAGTCCTACAATCATAATTGCAAATGCTCAAATTTAATGCAAAAAATCATGATACATAAACAAAAATGTACATATACACATTCATTCACACTTCTAAAATAATTTTATCAGGAGTCCTTCCTCTTCATTGTCCAATTTCTTTTTTTTCTGTCAAATAAATACAACAGTCACCTAGGCATTCTTTAGTGTGGTGCTTAGATTCAGTACTGCTGTTGTTCAACGGGGGGTGACAATGAGGTTGTATTGGCGAGGCACGTTGGCAAAATTGCTGAGCTCAGGGGTGGTGTTCAGACTAGAGGGACCACCGGGAGTGCTGAGGTGAAAATGCTGCACTATGGAGACCAGGAAAATCAGGAGCTCCATCCGGGCCAAAGACTCACCTGCACAAACCCTCTTACCTGAGACACACACACACACACACACACACACACACACACACAAAGAGAAACCTGGTCATGATAGTGGAATGAATAAATGTAATCTGTATCCACTACTAAACATTTACTATACCTGCAGAGAAAGGCATGAATGCTGGGTTCTTCTGGAAGTTACCATTGGTATCCAGGAAGTGTTTGGTGTTAAAACTCCAGGGGTTCTCCCATTGGCTCTCATCTCTGAGCACAGAGTGCAGCATGGGAATGATCACAGTGCCCTGTTAAAGGTCAAAGGTCATCAGGACGTGAGTGAAGCACTGAGGTATTTTGGATCATTTTCAGTGTTTATTGCTTGGAAAAGTTTTGTTCTGAGATCGGCAACATGGCTCGGATTATACACAGAACATGAATATAATAGGAGTCTTGGGAAAAGCTTCTCCCACCTTAGGGATAGTGTAGCCCCTGAATGAGATGTCCTTAATGGCCGCATGAGGGACATTTAGAGGCACCAGGTCCATGTAGCGCTGAACTTCATGCATGAATGCCTCAGTGAAGGGGAGGGACTTCCTGTCTTCCATTTTTGGGATGCCTTGTTGGCCAAGCAAGCTGTCAATCTCCTTATGAACACGTTCTGCAGATAAAGCACTCCAAATTACAGCTACAGTAGATACATGGGTAGGGACCTTAAGTATTTGATCATAATGTCTTCTCACTGTATACGTATATGTCCTAGTAATCCTACCATGGATCTCTGGTCTTCTCACTGTATACGTACTGTATATGTCCTAGTAATCCTACCATGGATCTCTTCTCACTGTATACGTACTGTATATGTCCTAGTAATCCTACCATGGATCTCTTCTCACTGTATACGTATATGTCCTAGTAATCCTACCATGGATCTCTTCTCACTGTATACGTATATGTCCTAGTAATCCTACCATGGATCTCTTCTCACTGTATACGTATATGTCCTAGTAATCCTACCATGGATCTCTGGGTGTTTTATGAGTATCATAAGGGCATAATGTCTTCTCACTGTATACGTATATGTCCTAGTAATCCTACCATGGATCTCTGGTCTTCTCACTGTATACGTATATGTCCTAGTAATCCTACCATGGATCTCTGGGTGTTTTATGAGTATCATAAGGGCATAATGTCTTCTCACTGTATACGTATATGTCCTAGTAATCCTACCATGGATCTCTGGTCTTCTCACTGTATACGTATATGTCCTAGTAATCCTACCATGGATCTCTTCTCACTGTATACGTATATGTCCTAGTAATCCTACCATGGATCTCTGGGTGTTTTATGAGTATCATAAGGGCATATCTGAAGAATTTGATCATAATGTCTTCTCACTGTATACGTATATGTCCTAGTAATCCTACCATGGATCTCTGGGTGTTTTATGAGTATCATAAGGGCATATCTGATGGTGGTGCTGGTCGTCTCAGTCCCAGCACTGAAAAGGTTCATGACCGTCGCTGCCAAGTTATCATAGTGGAACTCTGTAGATAAGACATCTTTCTCCTGATAGTCAAACAAATCAGCTAATGAATGAATGAATTAATTAATTAATTAATTAATTAATTAATTATGATGATATTACCTGCATAAGGACATGAAATAAGATGCATTTTATGTTAATTTGGCTACTGACCTGCTCCATTCTGATGAGGAAACAGTCGATGAAGTCTCGAGGGTTGTCTGGGTCCAGAGTCTCCTTGTGCTCCCGTATTTTTCCTTTAATAAAGTCTCGGAGCTCGTGGATCTCCTTGAAGACAGTTTGATGGGGGCCAGGGACGTGGTCCATCAGCATGGGAAGGATGTTGTATAGCTATGGGAAGGGTAAAGTAGAGCGGTTTCTTAAGGAAGGAAGATTGCGATGCTTATCGAATATTTTCAACCATGAACTCACACAAGTCTAAGAGGTAGGAATAGTTGTCTAATGTGGGGGCTAAAGTTGGCAGACAATGAATGAAGCCTTCACTTTTGGGCAATAACGACCACAGCACACCATTTAAAGGAATTATCCGGAGTGAATCAACACTTATCCCTGCTGCTGTTTCACATTCTTAGATGCTGATAGCTACAGGAATGACTGAATTTCGTGCAATGCAGCCCGAGATGCGGAAACGGCAGGTAACGGTAACAGAAGCAGGTATGTAAAGTTACACCTAAAAATGTTCATACAGTATGCCCACTCCTGTTGTTTTGGTCTGCGTTGCACGAAATTCGGTCAGTCTCAAGGCTATTGACAGCACTTAGCAAGGTGACACAACAAGGCTACGAGTTGGTTAACTCCAGAACATTCCTTTAGGCTAAATGGTGTGCTGCGGTCGTCATTGCCCAAAAATAACTACATTGCTGTAGTGATAACTGTGTGAAGGGAGTTAGATGCAGACAGTTTGCAGCCCTGGACTGATACAGTGTATTATGTAATAACATGAGCTGTCTATCTGTGTTCGGTCGCCATCATGAGTCCATACCGGGGTCCAGGGGCTGCTGCTAAAGCGGATTATTGAATTGATGATCTGCAGGAGACGCTGGAAGTGGACATCGTCGTAGCTGAATCTCTGCCCAAACACCAGAGCACAAATCACGTTGGACACGGCGTGGCTCAGATAGGTTGTGGGTTCAAAGGGGGTCGCTGCAGACATTTTAAGAAGAATGGGGAACATGAAAAACTTTAAAAAATTATCCCGCAATCATTACCAAATGTGTGTTACAAGATGACATATTTCTTTAGATCACACACACACACACACACACACACACACGCACATTTGGTTTCCCTCAGCCTCTCTATAAGGTGTTTGCTCTCCTCCTGAATCCACTGCTCCATCCGCTTGCGGCCCATTCCAAAGTCTTTGAGTGTGCTCATTGTGAAGCGTCTCATCTGACGCCAGCGCTCACCGTTGCTCATTATCAGACCTAAGTGAGACAAGATGCAATAACAACATATTTCACATTTATAGCCCCTTTCAAGTAGCCTGAATTGATCATCCTCTTTCACATTGTTTCACTATATGCAAAGCGTCTGAAACATCTCCATTGGCAACCGTTTTCTCTCTAGAGGGCGCTAAGCGCTATGCAATGTTTTGAAACATTTTGCTACAGTTTGTTTAAAACGCATATAAAAAATGTTTTGTTATCTTAACTCGAGGTTAGTGATGTCCGGGCACATTATCGTGGCTTCAGTTTCTCACTCTGTTCACTGAATTTGGCCCGCACAGATCTGTGTCGGTGAAAACAGAATTCAGTCGTCCAATCCCTGACTGACTGGTAGCCTGGCGAATGCCAAACTAAAATCACAAGTGATATTTAGTCTGGGAACCTACCTATTGCATTTCTCGTAGCGGAAGCATCGTTTACGATTGTCCATAGCCGTTTATTGGGCGCTACGAATGTCTATCATAGCGTCTGTACATACCTCGGAGCCAATACCAGAGCCACCACGTGACGTAAAATGCAATCGAGGGCCGTACAAATCCCTTTTTGTTCTGCGATTGGATACCGAAAGTAAGCGAGAAAAACGGCCATGGTCACCATGCTCCTCTGCAGAGTGAAATGAAATAAGCACGCAAAGGAGCATGGGAGTTCCCAGGCTAGACTGACTGGAGGAACGAAATGAAATGAGCGGAGCCAGCAAGTGGCGTTCGCCTGGCTACCCTTTCCTTTAGGTCTTCTATGAGCTTTACTGTAGCAGAGAAACGACTCACACCTCCTATATTTGTGTATGATAACAGGGAGCAAAATCTTTTCAAAATCTCATCCATATCAACTAACCCCAAGTGGCAACAGTACAGCAATTCAAAAAATAAGAAAATTCCCAGTGCCCAAAATCTCATATACTTTCCCAGTCTACATGGTTTGCAAGAAGAAACAGAAGTGTTTAGTTCCCCTTTGAAATGTATCTTCTCACCATATCCTGTGTTAATTTTTTTGATAATTGGCATTTCTGGTCTTCCTGCAAAATCATCAGCCTGGTCCACAAGGGCCTCCTTCACCGTCTTATATCCACTCAGAATAACAAAACGCCTGGGACCAATATGTACAGTCATGACGGGCCCATACTGCTTATTCCACTGGGGTAAGGCAGAAAGAACAATATGGTTACACACATTGACTTTGAAACAAATATTGCCTTTTGAAATTAGACTTTAGGTACTAAATTACTGACCTTAGGATACAATTTGGTATCCTATGGTAAGTAATGCCATGAAGTGTACACGTATAATGATAATAAACAGGGCATGATCTATGGGTATATTTCACTCCTGAACAATCTGAGATCCCCACTAGGTAGAAGCTTCATGCACAAAAATGTAAAGCCACTTTTATCTTTTCAGGACTGCTCAATTTGTGGGCTTCAGATGCATTATTTGAATGAAAGTGAATTTAGACATGTTTTATATGTTATAACCCATATTTTCAAGTCAGAAGAGGGATAAATTCAATGCATTTCAATGATAGAATGTTCAGTTTACTAACATGGAATGGTTTTAGAATCTCTGAATGTTCAGGTGTGGAATAAGCCCATACTCTCATTCTGACATAATAATCTAGGAACTGTACCATACGATCTGCGTCTTGCACAACTTGATCTAATCAGAGGTGGTAGCAAAATTCCTTGATGATTACACAGACAAAGACGGCAAGCAAGTCTTTAAAGGAAAAAAACGGCGTGAATCAACACATAGTCCTACTGTTTAGTAGTACCACCTCAAGCCACCTCAATCACTGGATTTCATGCAAGGCAGACTGAGATAGCAAAACGGCAGCTAACATTAACAGAATGGGGCATTTCAAAACGAAAGCCAATCGATTAGGTTTCATTTTTTACATGTCTCATTCAGTTAGAGTTAGCCGCCGTTTTGCAAACTCGGTCTAGAATGCACAAAATTTGATCATTGAGGTGGCTTTCAGTAGCACTCAGCAGTATAAAACAGCAGGGCTAGATGTTGATTCACGCTAGATTATACCTTTAAAACATAAAAGAAACATGCAACTCCGTTTTAAAAGAAGTTAACCTGTTTGTTTGGGGTACTATTTTCAGATGAAAGTAGTTCTACAAGTCTGCTTACTGTGTTATAGTTACCATTCTAAAGAGGAGTGGAACAGTGGGACAGTGTTGAAACTTTTTACCAGCTACAATAAGGGATAACGGCCGCCGAGGAGTCCTGATAGAGGGTAATAATGGATGAGGTGGAAACGAAGAACAACCCGACGGCACAGCTGGAGATTGCCCTCGCCAACTTTTTTACCTGACAAACGTTACAGGTGTCCTGTTATCTAGAAGTAACGGATACCCTGACAGCTAGGCTAGGTAAAAACAACACATGCAAAATATTTTTCCGATACATGATGGTTTAGTGGTGCCACCGGCTCCTCTGTTTTTTGTTAGCTTAAGCGCTAACAATGCTAGTGGCCACCAATGGAGTTCTGAGGTAACAAAAACTGCAGCTCAGGAAAACTGAGGTGATCTTTCTGTTTTTGTGTTTGCCATGTTTTAATGCATGTTATTACTATCATACCCTTGTGACATTTTGGTAGATATAATCATTGGCATGAGGGTGTTATCTATTTCATAATTAAGAATACATTTTAGTCGAGGGTAACACATTTATATTTTTTTATATTTATAATCTAAAGGCTAAGGTAAAGTAACACCTAGACAATAACAGACTGCTAACATGTTCTCTAGGGTCTTACCTATCCATACATACCAAGATTATGTAAATAGACTGGATAGTTGTGGAGCTAATAATGATTTATTTTGGATAGGCCTATGCTTTTCTAGGTTAACTAAATCTCCAAAAAGCTTAGGTCTTAGCTAGATGTAATGAGCAGAAAATACCTATACATATGTTCTAAGTACATATATGATAGTAAAAATATGCATTAAAACACATCAAACCCCAAAACAGAAAGATCACTTCAGTTTTCTTCAGCTGCAGTTTTGGTTACCTTAGAACTCCATTGGTGGCCACTAGCATTATTAGCGCTAACATTATAACATTATTAGCTAACAAAAAACAGAGGTCCGGTGGCACCCCTAAATCTCAATGAAATTTCTCAAAACTTTGCAAAAGTCATTTTTCTATCAATTGGAACAAAATGCAAGGCCAGCCAACTTGATGTTTTCAAATTTAAATTTGAGAAAGTAGGAGTTAAGCCCGCACATCCGAACTTGACCTGGGAGCAGGACAATCAAATAAGACTATAAAAGTGAAAAAAAAATTTTTTGCTCCCACAATTATTTATTTTTCCGTTACGTTTCGGGTATACACCCTTGAAGAATTAAATTTCCCATTCAAATTTCATGCACCCTACTGTAGATACACCTCACCTTCATATAGGTCTTGTAGGGAGCTGTCATGTCCATTTGGAGTACGTTTCCCAGCAGGGGTAGACCAGTGGGGCCTGGGGGCAGTGGAAGCCCCTTGCTACCCTTTCTCCTCCAGACCAGTAGGAGCAGCAGCACCAGGCCTCCCAGCAGCAGCATGCTGGAATCAGGTAATACAGACATCCCCTGCAGGACATAAACAGAATGCTGCTCCTTTAAAGTTGCCATATAGGCCAGTTAAAACTAGAATGTTGTTTCTTATAGGCTATTGATTCCATTTTATATTGTCATCACAAAATGGTTGCTGTAGTGCAATTCCAGAATTGCAAACATTCAATTTAGATTTACGATTTATACATAATACAGGCACCATAGGAGCACTCACCTCACCAAGTGTTAAAGCTCTGTACTCTTCTGGTAGATGCAATTTGCCACTCTAACTCTCTTTGCCCTTTGTCATCAATGTCTCTGAGTGTTGCTCTCTCCCTCATGTACATGTAGTCTCTTGGGAGTGTTTGCTGTCTGTTTACTGGGGACCGAGAGCTTTTATGTATTCTGTAACAGCACATGCCAGGGGGAGGAGCTATGTGTCAGGTCAGCAGTAGGACAGAGGTAAGTCTGTCATAAAATCCCCAGTAGATCTATCTATCTATCTATCTATCTATCTATCTATCTATCTATCTATCTATCTATCTATCTGTCTGTCTGTCTGTGAATATTACAGTAAATAAAGGAGAGTGTGAATAACGAATAACGTTTGATAGACATTTCATTCATATACACAACTCTCAGGAAGGTCTGTAATACAGGTCCCTGACCCTTGAAAATGCACACCGCGACCCCTGATCATCACTCCCACTTCATATTTTGTCATCACATGCTCACCCCTCCCAAACACACACACACACACACACACACACACACACACACACACACACACACACACACACACACACACACACTCCAGACAACTCCACCACCCCTATCATGCCCCTCCCCTCATAGGCCTACAACACCACACAAACACCATGCCCACTCCCCACATTATCTCTTCTCTCCTGCCATTCCTACTCCCTCACCATGACCCCTGGCAATTGGGTTAGTTAGCCCCCTGAGCCGTGGATCTGCCCAAGCTTTCTTCCTTTGGTGAGGGAGTTTTTCCTTGCCCCTGTTGCTCTTGGGTGCTCCTTCTTGGTGTGCCCCCATCCCACGCCAAACCTCCTATCTTGCCACTTTCCTACTGCACTTCTGTACTTGCACAAATGTGCTGACACCAGTCACAAATTTCACTGCCTTTTTTACAGTGGTAATCATATGCATGTGACAATAAAAACTCCTTGTATCCTTGTATCATTCAATTATTTTGATGGGACTCTCAAAATGGTTGGATGGTGTTTTTTTTGTGACTATCATTTTTTATTTGTGTGCTAGTTAATTTAATTACTTTAATTATTGTAATAGTTTGCAATCGGGGTGTGAAGGACATTTTACTGTAAGAATACAGTGGAAAGTAAAATACTAAAAATGTTCAATGATACTGACTCTGAACCCTTGTGAATCGCTTTAGAAAATACTATTGTGGAACTTTCAAGTTTATGAATGCTCTCAATAGATGGCTCTTTTGATCTCTGACAGAAATAGTTTAGCAGGTAGCAGGTCAAACAGTAGACATTGATAGAGGGCCTTCACCTTTGCATACTAAAAAAACCAAAGGTTGCTACATTGTTGGACTCCGTCCAACACCAGTTTTAGCCCTTTGTGCAGACTAGTAAAATGAGTTCACCTCTGTCCACACTGAACCTAACAGGTAATAAAAGAACTCACTTAAGGAAAGATCCCCCCACTGTTATGGGAGGGGATAAAACACTATTAAACACATAGAGTGTGGCTCAAGATGTTGTATAGGTGAAATTTAATTGACTATGCACAGTCAGTCCATAAAATATTTATAAACTGGGGGCGCCGTTAGAATCTAGCACAACACTGTTAACTAGTTTGTAAAAGTTAGGCCTACTGTCAAGTTAACTAGTAACTGTAACTAATTACTTTTTATAGCATCTAGATGTATGAAGACTGGTTTGCAGTCGAAATTTTTATGACTACCATCTTCAACAAGCCTACTGTTGTGGCCTTCACACCTTGAGGATAGTCACAAGTCAAATATTGCTAAAAAATCATTTTTCCATGTTGATAGACTATTTTTGTGCATTGTTTATTGCGCAGAGGTGAATGGGTGTGAAATGCTCTCAGACTTTCAGCACACTGGGTTGGCCATGTAGTGCTCAAATGCAAGAGGGACAAGTTTGACATAGGCTATGATAATGACACCCATGGTCTGTGAACTCTTTGGGGGAGTTTGGAGACAATATTAGAAGTTTGGAGATTTCACTTTTACAAATGGTAGGATCTCAGTTTTAAATTGTTTGATTAGAGCGTTTAAGAAGAGCATATTGCTTGAGTAGACCAACACGACACGCTTGTCCCTCCGAGAGACGGAGCTGAAGAGGAGCTGTCATAGACGCCCTCTAGCGGTAGCAAATTGAATTTGCTCAGCGAGTACGTGTAGCTATCAGCCATAGGTTGTACTCAGACATTGGTGGTGTTTCGGCAAACACAATATTCTACCTGGAAGGGGAGTCGTTGGCTGGGCTTAGCGTTGTTTGAATCTGTTTGTTAGTTGCTCTGATTGTTTATAGCCGTCTATCACTCGTGGCCAGACTATACATTTTATGTGAATGTGATAGTTTGGCTTGTCAGGCTAATGGCCACATATGAAATTGTTGTAATTGTACTCTAAAGTTTTTTCAAAACCTTGGGGGTATTATGTTGCAAAATATAGAGGCACATCATATAAATGACTAAAGTAAAAGGAGCGTTTCCAAAGAAAGGGCTCAATTCACATGGAATGAGCCCTATATTATCACTGTTACAGTATGGTAAAACACCCTGGAAGTAACACATATGCTTATACTTTTAATTTAATACAATGCATTGCTTTTCTCAGGAGGAGTGAGTTTTTACTACAAATACAAACAAATTACTACATCTACAAATGAAGAGTTCAGATGCAAAACCCCCTAAACACCATTTTTGTGAAAACTGAGTTAATGATATTGTGTGAATCCTGTATAAATCTAGAATATGTAAATGAAATGTTTTTGTGAAAAAAATAAAATAAAACCTGCTCCCCGCCGTGTCTAAAATATCTGTTTACAATCAAAACACTGTAAACGCCTGATAAAAATGGCCTTTTTCTCAAAAAGTGGTCAAGTGGAGTTAGGGGTTTTGCATCTGAACTCTTCAAATATTTTACAGAGATAGTGGCAATATTAAAGGGAACATGTATGTACAAGTACCAGAAGATAACTGAATGCCAAATCATAAAATTGAGCTTATTACAAAAATGTAGATTCATTTAGATATTATTTAAATTTTAAAGGAAAATAACGGAGTGAATTCAAGCATAGCTCTGTTGAAAGAGCTTGCTAAATGTGCTAGTTAGCGAGTGGAACAAAATAATTTGGCACAGCACAGACTGCACACGAACGCAGAAGCGAACAGGTACTTTACACTGAATCAATGGGACCTGAATCTTGGATACCCGAAAGTAAGATCTGAGGTTACATTGACTCAATGTTATGTGTTTCGCGTTCACGTTGGGTCTATGCTGTTTGAAGTTCTTTCATTTCATGCAAAATGTATTGCTGTTAGAAGGCTTGTGCAGCAGGACTATGCTTAAACTTACTCCGGTATATTGCTTTAAGCTCATACAAATGAAAATGAATAACACTTCTTTGTTTCAATTGAGAACTACATGTAATCCCAGTCAATTAATTTTGGTTTATTTTGCACATGAAGAAAAACTGAAAAGTTTATCTCTTAAATAAACCCTGAAAAAATAACAATAATCTGAACTTTTCTGTGACTATATCATGCACAACACTGCTTCACAGTAGCCAACTGTATAATTCTACCATAGCGGCAAAAACAGAACAACAACAGAACAATTGGCTGAAGCTCAATCCTCTCCTCACTCTGTCTGTCTAGTTTGATACCTACTCTTAATCAGTTACTCTCTCTTTCTCTCACTCTCTTTCTAGTTCATCTGCACGGTCTCAGTGTCAGGGTTCTGAAGTGGTGAGCTCTCTCAGAGTGTTCACTTGTGACAGAGATATTCGGCTCTCTCTGGGATAGAGGAAGCTTGTGGGAGGAGCCACTGTTATCCTTGCAGTGGGACTGAGGTTAGTGTTTGTATCATAGTCTCTGGCATTGCATGCGTCTTTAACTCTGTCAAGGTTACATAAGGAAACCTGCAAAGCCTGAGTAGGAGATGTTGAAAATGTAGTTGATATTTTAGTTGAATCCAGTCATACTGGCAGGCTGCGCTTGAACACTATCAGCCCTGTATGCACATGGCTGTGTTGATCTTTGTGCACAGTGGCAGTGGTGCTTACCTTTATACACACCCCTAACCTGGCTCAACACCAAAACAAACACACTCCCCTCTTTTGCTGGGTTCTCGGGGTCAATTAGCCTGGCGAATGCCAAACTAAAATCACAAGTGATATTTAGTCTGGGGACCTACCTATTGCATTTCTCGCAGCGGAAGCATCGTTTACAATTGTCCATAGCCGTTTATTGGGCGCTACGAATGTCTATCATAGCGTCTCTACATACCTCGGAGCCAATACCAGAGCCACCACGTGACGTAAAATGCAATCGAGGGCCGTACAAATCCCTTTTTGTTCTGCGATTGGATACCGAAACCAGGCGAGAAAAACGGCCATGGTCACCATGCTGCTCTGCAGAGTGAAATGAAATAAGCGTGCAAAGGAGCATGGGAACTCCCAGGCTAGGGGTCAATTTGAATTTGAATTTAATATAATTAAATAATCTCCAAATGTTAAAACAGTAAATGTATGCCTTTTACTTTTTGAAATTGCACTATTACAGTACAACTCTAATACAAAGCAGGTGAAACGATTGGCACACTATGCACATGGCTGTGTTGATCTTTGTGCACAGTGGCAGTGGTGCTTACCTTTGTACACACCCCCCAACCTGCCTCAACACCAAAACAAACAAAGCTTCCAGTGATGTGGAAGACTTCCTGACTTCCTCTAACATTCTTGCAGCTGACTGACCCATTTGGGATTGGAGAGAGAGAGTTTACCTGGGGACAAGTTAATAAGCGTCTCACCCCTGAACACACTGGCAGATAAAAGGAGATAAAAGCAGAGTACTGTATGCATGTGGAAAGAGTGCCTCGCCCTGGCAGTGCACACTAACACACTGCATATACAAGCTTGGTGAGGCGTGAGGAATAGCATGGAAGAGATTATGTAAGCATGAGGGGGTGCCGTGGCTCAGTGGGCTAGAGTGTCGTGTCATTATTTTACGGACTCTTTCTTTGCTTCTGCGTTGTGTAGTTGCATTAAAGAAGAGGGCTCCCGAGCTGCCAGATGTACAAAAACAGTGGGATCAGGTCGTGGGCTTGAGTCTGCTGCAGTGCAGAATCTCTTCCTGCTACTCTAATATTACTAAACCTAATATATCTAGTTATCTACATTGCTAATGTTATGGAGTGTGTCAAGAAAATAAACAAAATAAATTCCAAAAGGGACAAATGTATTGTAAAATGAATATATATGTTGGTGTGAATGTGTGTTAAAGTACTGAGGGAAACTATAGGCTATAGGCTATTTCCTATGTAATGCTAAATGGACTCTTAAATGGTGATCATATAGTGTACAATAATAACATAAAAATATACAGAGACTATAAATATACTGGAAACTAATCCAAAATAAAATAAATCTGACATAAAACATCAAGGGAAAACATTGTTTCATCCATTTTCATTGAAATCAATGCGCAAACTGCGCTAATACATAGGTAAACATTCTACTGGTACTGCACGCTACTGGTACTGCACCTAAAAGCAATACTGAACGTGGCAGGCTAGTCAACTTCGAGATCGCACACGCTAGCGAGCGGTCACAAGACAAATTAGAATACAGACAAAACAAACAAACTAAACTACAATTCTTATTGTTTACCTGCACAAAGGGTTGCCAGATGTACAAAAACAGTGGGATCAGGTCGTGGGCTTGAGTCTAAACAAAATAAACGTCTCATTACCTATCTACATGTCAATAGGAAAACAGCTCAAGGTCAAACGAAAATACAATGTGAAATATTGACATCAATACACTGTAAAACATTGCACAAATGCAATTTATAGGTGACCTTGCTTATCAGAAATAATCAGGGAATTACTTTGCAAAAATTAATAATCTGTAAATAGGACTTTTGTGAACTTTATAGGGGACCCACGTTATCCTAACCTACCTGCTGCAGTGCAGAATCTCTTCCTGCTACTGCAGCACCCTAGCCTGGCGAATGCCAAACTAAACTATTTATTGACTCCGTTACAATTACTCTGACCCAAGGTCATTTCCCAATCCCACCCCATCTCTATTTCCCACTTGCTTCCTCTCCACCTCTATACTGTCATATATAGTCAAAAAGCCCAAAAAATATCTTTAAAAAAATAAATAAATAAAAAAGCAATAACCAATCAGAGGTCATGAACTCTGACATTATTTTTGTTTACCACGTACGGCTGGGTACCACGTATGGTAAAAGGGCATCACATTAACCAAGACATTTCCTCTATGAATGGAATGCCAAAATGGAATTATAATAGAATTACAGAATAGAATTTGAAAGAATGACATTCTTAGCTCTGTGTTTTCAAGACTCAAATTAAACCCTTGGCCATTATCATTTGATGACAAGCAAGTGCAATAGTTTAGAAGTGCTTGATCATTTGATGACAAGCAAGTGCAATAGTTTAGAAGTGCTTGGTCAGTGTATTCCTACTACACAGGGTCCAATGTCTGTAGTTACACTGCACTTAGAAACGGTAGTGGCACAGAGGATTTTTTATTTATTTTTTATTTTTTTTTGCTTTATTTTAAGTCGTTTATTGAGTGTCACACATATATTTGTTAGAAGGAGAACAATCAACAAGCTTCTCCAAACACCAGGAGGAAAACATATTCTCATACAATGATGCATCCAAAATCTGAATGAATTAAAACTGGCAAACCCCACTGACTGTGGATTAAGCTAATGTGCCTGTGGATATTTAAACAATTATAAGTGGAGATTTTGAATGAACGTGCATGGAAAGCTGTGTAGAAACAAGGCGTGTACCTTAAAACCACACAAGAGCACGTAATATCATGTAATCCCACTCACTCTCCGCAGATGAAATAGCTTACAACCCAGCACACAAACTCTCCCTACTCTACTTGGCCCAACTCCAGGGAGAGCTAGAGGTCGTTAGAGCCATGGCCCCATTCCAGCCTTGATCATGGAAAGAGGAAAAGGCTGACAAAGTTGTTTATTGACAAGCATTCCTAAAATTGAAAGTGGTGACAAGCATTCTGTCAATTGAATAATTCAGTTATTTAAAAATTACCGGATTTCTTATATACCTTTAATGTGTACTTGATCCTGATTCTTTTATTTCATTTTTATCTATTTAGTTAAGTTTTATATATTGCTAATTTGCTAGAGATTAACTGCTTGAATATCTGATAGAAAAGGGGGCATACAGGCTTTGAAACTGTGATTAATTCATCCCTCTTCTTCAAATCACTCTCATCATTATGGCTCAATGTGTAAGGCAACCCTGACATTCAGAGTAGAAAAGGCTGGAAAAATAGTATGAAAATCATTTATTTACAGTAGTAACAAATCATAAAATCATATAGGCCTGCCTCTTTTCAGTTACATTCACAATCAACAAAATTACAATACAATACGATAATACTTTATTTGTCAGTTTTCACTGAAATTCTTTTTGTGTTCCTGACACAAACTTGTTTAACTCCTTTAATATATCCCACCCATTCATACAGTCAATTTACACATTTCCCAAAGTCCCTCTACATTGGTGGATAGTATTGGCAAAGATCATGGAATAATGACGCTCCGCTTCAACCCTGTTTCTTCTCTAGGTATTGGTCTGCACTACCACGTCAGGTCAGCGGGGGGTGGCGATGAGCTGGTAGTGGCGGGGTACGTTTCCAAAGCTGCTGAACTCTGGGTCTGTGTTCAGCTTGGCGGGACCTCCTGGGGTGGTCAGCTGAAACTGCTGCACTATGGACACCAGGAAGAGCAGGAGCTCCATCCGCGCCAATGACTCTCCCACACAAGCACGCTTACCTAAGAAACACAAACACACACACACACACACACGCACACACACACACACACACACACACACACACACACACACACACACACACAGATACACACACAAAGGGATTGATCATACCTGCTTACCTGATATACACATAGCCCTATTAAACAAAGCTGCTGACTGCATTATAGAGTGAGTGAAGTGAAAATATTTGGAACAACATAGACCAAACAAATACTAGCAAACTCTTTCTATGTTCATTAATCTCAGGAGCTGATTCATTTATCCACTCGTGTCATCTGAACTATCAGTACTTCTCAGTGTTGGTGGTAATTAACATGGTGAATGAGACAGGTTGGAAAGGATTATGGGACTGTACTCAATGTCTAACCCCTTGCAAGCCAATGCCAGGGCTGGTGTCACACTGAGGTGTGTGTGTGTGTGTGTGTGTGTGTGTGTGTGTGTGTGTGTGTGTGTGTGTGTGTGTGTGTGTGGAGGGGAGGGGCTTAATTGATTGACAAATGTAAGAAAAGGAGTCATCCTCTGGATAAAACAGTCTGTTTAAATACATAAATGCAGAATCATATGATTCAGGCTTTTAGTAGAGTGGCTAAAGATTTATGTCTTTAATACTGCATTTACAACAATATTCTATTGCTAATGAAATACCAGAGAATACAGTATTTCAACTTGGCATGCACACCTCTTTCTTTTCTTTTTTTTTTCTTTTTTTTTTTTTTTGGTCCCACCACCACCCCCCCTCTTCGGAGGACAGCTTTATTTTTATTAGATCGATACATTATTTAGCAATTCAAAAGCTTACATTTGTTGATTTTCATGTGTGTACATTTACATTCATGTGCTGTCCTACTGCAACCCCTTATGGATAATCCATATAATATCCCAAAGTGCTAAATTGTGAAACACACCATAGACAGACAAACAAGACAGACAAAGACAAACACAGACAAACACAGACATAGACACAAACAGGTAGATATGGTGTGTTGGACGGAGAAACAGACAGACAAACATAGTGAGACGAAGACAGGACTAACAACACAGGATGGGGCAGTGTTAATACAGAAGTAGGGTGGGGTATAATTTTCCTGAATGGACTTTTCTGGTTGATTTGGTAACATGTTATGCTTAGGTGTATGCCTATGTATAGTATGCTTGAGTGCTTTCTTGTGTGTGTGTGTGTGTGCCTATAGTGTGGAATGTTTCAGCGTTGCTAGTGTGTGCCTATGTGTTGCTAGTGTGTGCCTAAGTGTAAAGTGTTTGAATGTTGCTAGTATGGACCTATGTGTACAATGTAGGGGGGGGGGCAGTAATAAGGTTATGTAAGAGTGGAGAGATGGGGGTAGTTACTGGTAATATATGTGGCTTGCCATAAGGAGTAAGGTTATGAATTTGCTGAGTTTAGAAATGATATAAATGGGGACCAGGTGTTTTCAAAGGCTGACATTTGCTTCCTTTTATATGCATAGTGTTTTTCTGCTGTAATGTATTCTGTGATTAAATTTGACCAGTGGTTAATGTGACAAGATTTTTTTGATTTCCAGTTTTGAAGGACTACTTTCTTAGCGATAGCTAGAGAGATGAGCAGAGGGTTGTTGAGTTTTTGCGGGAGGTGGATTATGGATATATCACCCAGAAGGCAGAGTCTTGGATTTAATGGGATTCTGGAGTTCAGGATTGTGCCGAGTGTCTGAGTGATTGTGATCCAGAAGGAGTGAACCGGTTGACAGTGCCACATTGCGTGCAAGTAATTATCTGTGCTACCTAGAGTGCACTGTGAACAAATATCTGTGGTGGTGAAGCCCATTTTGAACATTTTACTTTGAGTGATGTGGAATCTGTGTAGGATTTTGTATTGTATAAGCTGTAAGTTGGTGTTGGTGGTCATGGCAAATGTGTTGTTACATATTTGTTCCCAATAATCAGGGTTTCCCATTTGGTTATTGGAAGTGTTATTGTTGAAGTTAGGTCTGTAATCATTGTATATAGTGGAGAAATTATTATTTTCATGAGTTTTTCTATTAATTCAGATGGTTGTAATGTGTTGTCTGTGAGCCTAGTTTTCCCTTTAATTTTTTGTTTGATCTGTTGGTATTGAAGGAAGTATTCCCTCCCAACCCCATATTTCTGTGACAGTGTGTTGAATGACATGACTTGGTTGTTCTCAAACAGGTGGTGTAGGTGTGTGATCCTCTTTTGCGCCCATGTTGAGAAGTAAAATGGCCTATTCTGTAATGTGAGTGCTGGGTTGTGCCAAAGTGGGGTGTGCTTGTTGAACGCAAGTGGTGATTTAGTGAGTTGATTTGTTTTCCACCAGGCTGTCAGAGTTGAGCTGATGGTAATACAATGGGGAAAGTTGGTTTTCTTGATTGACTGTGACAGGAAGGGGAGGTCTGCTATTGAGATATTTGTGCATTGATTTGCACAATTTGCAATTCTTCCAGTGAGTGAGAGTGGATGACTAGACCAGCGTTTATAGTTGTCTTCGATTTTTTTGAGGATGGGAGTGTAGTTGAGGGTGCAAAACTCTGACAGCCTGGGGGAGATATTAATTCCTAGATACTTAATGTTGCCTATGTGAAAGTGGAAGGAAGTGTCCTGAACTCCAGAATCCCATGCATCGTCTGAGAGTGGTAATAAGATTGATTTATTCCAGTTAATGGTGTAATGTGAGACGTAAGAGAATCTGTTGATGATATTGAAAGTTTCTTGGAGTGATACCTGTGGGTTTTGTATATAAAGTAAGAGATCATCTGCATATAGACTGATTTTGTGCTGTATGTTTGCTACTTGAATTCCTTTTATTGTATTATTCTGTCTTAATGCTGCTGCGAGAGGTTCAATGAAGATGGCAAAGAGGGAAGGCGAGAGGGGGCACCCTTGTCTGGTACCCTGGTGCAGTGTGAAGCTCTGTGATGTGATCCCATTCGCAGTGATTGTGGCCCTAGGTGAGGTGTACAGTGTTTTAATCCAATGGATGAACGACTCTCCAAAGCCAAACCTGTAGAGCAGGGGTCGGCAACCCTAGGCACGCGTGCCGCAAGTGGCACGCCAAGGAATTTCCAGTGGCACGCGGACATTGCACTACCCTAATAATTTAATACATTAAAAATGTTCAGACATATGCTGAAATGTCATTTAGCCTACTTTAAAAATGCCTACGCAGCAATAGCGCCCCCCTCCCCATATTTATTTTTCACACGAGTGTCCCCTTTATGCATTGCTTAGATGGCAAAGAAGCCGACAGGTCGGGCCTTCCACTCCTCCTAGACCGCAGAATATTTGTTCATTTCTCAGATGGATTGTGCTGTGTGCACTTTGTGTTTTGAAAGTGTTGTGTGTCGAACATACAATGTTAGACGTCATTACGAGACAAAGCGCGAAGAGACTTTCAAAAGATCAGGCAGATAGGAACGATACAATATTTCAGACACACAAGGGAGTTTAGGCTACTTCCAACCACATTGACACATATCTGCGAATACATGCGCCAGCTTCAGTCAGATTTCGCAGAGCGCTTTGGGGACTTCTTGATCACCGACATGAAATTGATTTGGCTCATGAAATTGATTTGGGTACATATGGAAATGCAGATGATTGAGTTGAAGAGCTCAACATTTTGGGTGAGCAAGTTGACAGAGCTACGTGTTCAATTAACTTACAGAACACATCTCAGGGTCAACATCGCCTACGCCTGCTGGGCATCTTTACCGAAAAGTTCAACTGTCTTCGCAATATCGCACTTACCCTGATATAGCCCGCCCATAATACGAATGTTCATCAGCAGTAGGCATTATGGTCGGGCTATGTCAGGCTATATCGCACTGGCTTTTAATGTCAGTGTTCGGATCAACCTATCTGCGTGAACAGATACACATGAAGTAACGTTATGTCCTTTGCCCCTCCCGAAGTCGCCTGACAGCGGAAGCATGCGTCCAACTTAAAGAGACCAATTAGGCTACCAACCACACATTTAAGGGGAAGACCAGGGATCACATTGACTATTAGGCCAAACATTTATTTTCTAACAAGGCAAGGCAGGCCTATTTCAAATTGGCAGGTTTTGTTAATTAAGTTACTTTATGTGGCCAATGTTTTTTTTTTTTTTTTTTTCAATCTGTGTTATTATTCATCAGTTCCATTTTCAGTAGGCTCTGTGAATAACTGCTACTACTACTACTACTGTCAGATTTTGAATGTCAGGCCTACTTTGTGAATTTGTTGCCTATATGGTTGTTATCTAGTGGGAAGAGAGGGAGAGGGAAACATGGGTGTTTTAAATCCTTGAAGTCTGTGAGGATAAAACAGTGCAATTACATTTGCTAAATGCATTAAATGTCCATATCCATCTAAATCTGTCGCCAGTATTTAATTTCACGTAGTTAACGATACCAACTGGCACACTAACTAATATGAAAATTTCTAAATGGCACACCATGGCAAAAAGGTTGCCGACCCCTGCTGTAGAGTGTGTTGAATAGAAATGACCAATTTACTTTATCAAAAGCTTTTTCGGCATCGAGTGATATGACAATGGTTCTGTGTTGTGTTCTTTGTGATATACTGATTAGGTTGAAAAGTCTACGGACATTATCTGTGGCATGTCTGTTTTTGATGAAGCCTGTTTGATCTGGATGGATGAGTGAAGAAGTGACTGTTTCTATTCTAGTGGCTAGTGCTTTGGTGATAATTTTTAGGTCGGTGTTCAAAAGTGAGAGAGGCCGGTAGCTGGAGGGGTGAGGTCCTTATTTGGTTTTAACAGTAGTGTCATAGCTGCTGATGCAGATGCACTCCTCTTTCAAAAGCTTTTCATACCTGCAGAGAAGGCGAAAAAAGCTGAGCTCTTCTTGAAGTTGCCGTTTGAGTCCAGGAAGTTCTCTGGGTTAAAACTCCAGGGGTTCTTCCATTGGCTCTCATCTCTGAGCACAGAGTGCAGCATGGGAATGATCACGGTGCCCTGTTAGGGGTCAAAGGTCATGGAAGTTACACATCATCAGGTGTCTGTCTGTGGGCAGAAGGCTTTTATCATGTTTTTTTGCTTTGCTAAAGTTGGTCTTTACTTGTCTCTTTGCAGAGAAGGTTGTCTTGGGCATACAAGAGCACTGGCAGTTGTACTTCATCGCATATCACATCCCTTTAGCATTTCTTTTCAATAATGTTTGAATTGGAATTTAGCACAGAGCCAAATAATAGTTGCTCTTCCCCATTGGTGAACTGTCATTGGTTTCAAGAGTGTGTTGTGTCTGTCTTTTTTGGAAGCAGCAGTTCAGCTTATGTACACTTTGTAAAACAACTGTAATTTAGTGGCTAAAATGTTAAACAAACAGCCTGTTAAACTGAACAGCCTGATTATTGAAGAGATTAATTGGGTCTATCCCCATTGGCTCTATCTATTGTTGTTAGTGTAGACCAAACTATGGCATTTTTGAGATGCAGTAACCCAAAAAAGTATTTGCCACTGCTGAGTTGACATGAAAGAGATGAGCTAATGTGTGTGATGTGTAAGGGAAAATATATGTGCCCTTGATATACAGATATACATACAGTCACAGACAAACCTTCGGAATAGCGTAGCCCTTGAATGAGATGTCTTTGGTGGCATAGTGGGGCAGGTTAAGGGGGATAAGGTCCAAGTAGCGCTGAACTTCATGAATGACAGCATCAGTGAAGGAGAGGGACTTCCTGTCCTCCATTTGTGGAATGCGGTGTGGGCCAATCACTGTCTCTATCTCTTTATGCACATGCTCTGGAATTCAGACAGAACACACATAAAGATGACATCATCATCCTCATCATAATCATCATCATCATGAGTACTGGGACGGGAGACTATATGGGAAAACTACATTGTGGAAGTAGTGTTGGTGGGTGGCCAGTAGGGGGCATTCTCTTCAACTCCTTTATTCATTTCTTCAGTCCTTCATTAATCTTCTCTCTCCCTCATTCATTCGTTCATTTATTCCCTCTCTCGACCAAGAGCTGGTGCTCAGTGAGCATTTGCTGTAGATTTGTAAACTGCTTTGAGTGCCATAAAGTAAATTCAATGTGCATTTGTGTGTGTGTGTGTGTGTGTGTGTGTGCGCGCATGTGTGTGCATGTACTGTATGTATGTGTGTGTGTGTTAGCCTGGTAAGTGTGTCGGGAGGGCACACTCAACTTCAAAAGTAAAATAAAAGACTTTGAGTGCGTGAAAAAGAAAGCTATAATCTTAAAGAAAAATCCGCACTCACGAGCTATATCTCATTATTTATTTGACATACCACCATGTCCAATGCAGACGCGTTTTGGCCTAAGCCATCATCAGTGCGTGATTTTTCTTTAAGATGTTAGCCTGGTAAACCAGACTAAATGTGAGATTGGATGTCTATTTAGTCTGGCCTCGATGAATTGATACAACGGGAGATTGTTGATGAGCACAACCCGTTGTCTTTCAAACCATATCTGTGCAATAGGCCAATGCTCTGTCGTTTCTCCCTCAAAACCCTGCCCGCTTTGATTCAAAACACATCTCTGCGTTATGATTGGTTTTGCCAGATTCCTGGCATTCTTGGCAGAATTGGAGAATGATGTGAGGCTAGACCCCCTCGCAGACAAAAGATTTTGGCGTCCAGCGGGTGGTGCTAGTTTACTAGGCTATGTGTGTGTGTGTGTGGGTGTGCGTGCGTGCGCACGTGTGTTTGCTCAAGTCCTACCCTGTATCTCGGGATGCTTGACAAGCAGCATCATGGCATATTTCATGGTTGTGCTGGTGGTCTCAGTGCCAGCAAAGAAAAGGTTGAGGACAGTGGAGACCAGATTATCGTAGATGAATTCTGAGTTGGGGAGGTCTTTCTCCTGAAAGAGGTCAGGGAAACAAGGCTGGTTAATTGAAAGATGGTGTGATCAGATCAACAGATGGTAAATGAACAACGGTATGATATGCTTAGCATAGCTTTCAGCATGTACTGTAGCTATTGCTATTGGCTCTCTTTAAATGATTTATCTGGAGTGAATCAAGACATAGCCCTGCTGTTTTATAGTGCCAATTGCTACTGATAGTCACCTCAATGACTGAATTTGTACAGTGCAGACTGAGATAGCAAAACGGCAGCTAAAGGTAACGGAATGGTTTCATTTCAACATGCCCCATTCTGTTAGTGTCAGCTGCCGTTTCACAAACTTAGTCTACGTTGCACAAAAGTCGATAATTTATACTATAAAACAGCAGGGCTACGTGTTGATTCACTCTGGACAATACCTTTAAAGGTGAAGTCAGTGATTCTTTGTTATTGTTTGGGGCCAACCTTGCTTGTTTTGGTCAGCAGTTAGGCTAGGTGATGTGACTTAGCTGGAGCTTACTACTTTTAATTACTGCCAATGCATATTGATAGTGGCTTCGACTACACAATTCTACACGGAGGATTATTGGCAGAAACGTTTTATAACTTCTTTGTTTGGTTCTTAGCTTACTGGATGACGCAACCAGACTTGCATAAGACTTCTTTAAAGAGAGCCAATAGCCACATTTGCAAGTGTAACCTCATTTGTCTACCTCAACCTCAACAAGTGGGCCCACTATCCATCTCAGTTTTCTCAGATTCCACAGCTGAGGCCTACTGTACCTGCTCCATTCTGATGAGGAAACAGTCAATATAGTCTCGAGGGTTGTCTGGGTCCAGAGTCTCCTTGTGCTCATGGATCTTCCTCATTATAAACTGACGGACTTCTTTGGCGCTTCGAAAGATTTCCTGATGCGGCCCTGGAGTGTAGTCCATGACACGGGGGAAGATGTTGTATAGCTATGGGGGGAGAGGGGGGAATTGTGTGGAATTAAGTAAGTAAACTTTATTAATATAGTGTATTTTTCGACCCAACAGCACTTTCGACTCAAAGCACTTAAGACAGACCCAAAGACTTAGTCAAAAAAACACAAACAGTCAGTCCCTCAGTTCAAGGGGAGAGAGGAAGGCCAAACATGGTGCACATATAACTTTCATCAGTCTCTGGATAGCTTTGGAAGGCAGGCTTGTGCAGTGGATTCGGAGACGTATAAACGAAAAACAACGCTTGAACGACCCTTTTTCTTCTCAAACAACTCCTGCGATATTAAAGATAATACGGAATGTTAATATGGAAATATTTTTAGAACAGTTATGGGATTGTGGTGTGGATTCTGAGAAGTATAGTCGAATGCTGACCCAATAATAAGCATGAGGTGCCCTGACATCTACATTTATGAAGTATCAATGTAGGTATGACAGGGCTTGGGAATCTGGGGGGATCATTGGGATTCAGCCCATGTGCAGCTCTTGTAAATGGTGAGTTTTAAAGATGAGAGAGAAGGCTATATGTATAAATGCTAGCCCATCTCCTCAGCAAAAGAGAGAGGAAAAAGGTGGAGGAAAAAGAGAAAGGTATTCTATAATAGTTGTTTTTGTTTGTGTCATAACTATACCATTCCCCATGGCGTGCTCCCAAAGCGAAATAAATTTGTGACGATCTGTAGCAATTTATGGAAGTTGGCATCATCGTAGCTGAAGCGCTGCCCAAACACCAGAGCACAGATGACGTTGGAAACGGCACGGCTCAGGAAGAATGTGGGCTCAAATGGAGTCGCTGAAAGAGACAAAAAAAGAGAAAGAAAGATGGTTCTCCAAGTGGTCAAATGAAATGTAAAGAAATCTCATAATGTTGTCGCAAATGGTATTAAACCTCTCTAATGACAGTCAATGTTAGCAGTGCTCCTCAGAAATAATTATAACCTAATATTCACAGTGGAATAAAGGTAGGGACATATTTTTGATACCATGATATTCAGAATATGTAAATATGTATAGGGAGATTGTACTGCATAATCAAATGCACATATTTGCTTATCACAGACTATGGCTCCTAAAGAAATAAACAACATGTAGACACACACACCACACCACCCACTCTCTCTCACACACACACACACACACACACACGCACACACACTCACATTTGGTTTCTCTAATGCTCTCCAGCAGGTGTCTACTCTCCTCCTGAATCCACTGCTCCATCTTCTTGCGGCCCATTCCAAACTCTCTAAGCGTGCTCAGTGTGAAGCGTCTCAGCTGACGCCAGCGTTCTCCATTACTGATGGCAAGACCTGACATAGGGAATCAACAGGCAGCAAATATCAATATTGCTAACCTGGCGTCCGTTTCCCAAAAGCGCAGTTGCTAACTAAGTTAGCGACTATGTTGCTTGCAATTCAATTTCCAATTGCCAACTAACTAAGTTGCAACTATTAAGTTAGCAACTATGCTTTTGAGAAACGGACGCTTGACCAGCATTACTGTATGAAAAACCATGAGCCGTCTGATTCCCAAAAACTTAGTTGCTAAATAACTTAGCCACGCACTATTGTACTTAGTGACCTAGGATTGTATAGCAACAATGATTGCACCTAGGCTGTCTTTTATTATCTTGTCAGTTCAACATGCAATGTTTCCCTGTGAAATGCCCATAGCTGGTTGTCATTGGGAAAATGCATTGCAACCAAAAAAGTTGCTCAGTTAGTTAACAACTATGCTTATGTCTTATGCTGATCACTTTTACATTGCTTGTGCAAACGCATCTCAATGATCACAAATCGTAGTGATAAATATATGGCATAGTATTTGAGATCTCACCGTATCCATTAACAACTCGGCTCATGGCTGGAACTTGAGCTCTTCCAGTGAAGTCATCGGCCTGGTCCACCAGGGCCTCCTTCACTGTCTGGTATCCACTGAGGGCAACTATCCGCACCGGACCCATGTTCACAGTCATGACCGACCCATACTGCTTACTCCACTGACAACCACAAACCACAAACAACAAAGCACTGGCACTGATCCATAAGCTTATGATCTTGTGATCTTATGATCTTATCATCTTAAGATGAAGTTTAAGTTTGTTTTTCCACAGATCAAGTAAAGGATTATGGCCGCCGAGGTGTGCTGTGTGAGGTGTGCTCAGGTGTGCTGTTAGCTACAAATAATGGACACCCACACCCTGTCTGTCAGCCAATCAGAAAACTGTATTCCGTTCCACCGAATGATACGTAGATCAATAGTACTACTGCTGCTGCTACTACTAGTACTACTACTAATCTATAAACTGAACACTGATTTGTTCTGTACAGATTAAGTATCACTTCTGCTACTACTTTATACTTCTGCTTTTGTGGCTCAATTACAAAGGGCTTTAGAAAGATCACAATTTAGCATGTGAGCTACAATAGTAGGCTACAGCTTCAACAGGGTCAGATTCTTTTCTTGCAGGAACCTGTAAGCACAGCTGTGAAATCACTTACCACCCCCAGGCCACACACACACACACACACACAGAGAGAGAGACAGACAAACACATAACACACACTGCACTGGATATTAATCCTCCTGTAGCAAGCGTCTGCTAAATAATGTACATAAGTAGAAATAAAACATGAAGAATTTTGCCGGCAAAGCTGAAACACTGTGCTTGCTCACCTTCAACAAGGTCTTGACTGGGGCTTTCTTGTCCACTTGGGGCAGGTTTCCCAGCAGGGGTAAACCAGTGGGGCCTGGGGGCAGTGGAAGCCCCTTGTTGCCCTTTCTCTTCCAGATCAGCAGGAGGAGCAGCAGCAACAGGCCTCCTAGCAGCAGCATGCTGGAGTCAGCCATGATCCTCTCTCTCTCTCTCTCTCTCTCTCTCTCTCTCTCTCTCTCTCTCTCTCTCTCTCTCTCTGTGTCTGCTGACTTTCTTTTCTGAGTTCTGTAATTATTACTCCACTCTCTCCCTTTGTATGTCAAAAACTACCTGTTTCTTGCTCTTGGTCTGTGGTCTGTCTGTCTGTCTGTGTCTCTTTGTCTTCCTGTCAGTAACTTGTTTGTGTTGTTGCTGAGTGGTCTGCATAGACTGACTGACTTTATGGCAATAAAAGGCGGAGTCTCTGCTGACGTGGAGTTGGTCAGAGGGGAGTCATGTGACTTGTTCACTTTAAGCTGAGGAATGCAATGTTTAGTCAACATGCTGTTAATCACAAACAAAAAATAAACAAATAAACTTCCATGTGAAAGGGATTTTAATATCTGTCTTCTGTTTTCTAGGTGCATGGAATGTTTTTGTAATGTTTTCATTTTTTATGACAAAGTGCTGATTCATCGTCACCTCTCACCTGAAACTCTGGTTCAACAAGCCAAGGGTCCGGTCAGATACACATTGTGTAAGGAGGGTGTGGTTACTGCAATGTGTGTGTGTGTGTGTGCGTGTGTGTGTGCAGTCATACTTGTCTCAACAGCTGCAGTCAAACACAGTGCATCAATCCCACTGACTTGGGCAGAGGTGAAAAGCCTACTGATATGTTCAGTGATCTCCTTGCTGGTCACAAGTGACGTGTGGACATGGGACAGTGATGCTCAACCACTTCAATTGCCCACATTCACATTTTCTCCTACTGATTATGGATCGAACCAGCCTCCGTCAGTTACAAGTGAGAGGCCATGATCAGAACACACGCTACACCAGGGCCAATATAGGAAAATAAAATCCTATTTGTAATCATTTTAATGACCATGTTGCATATCTACAGTTTACATTTTTTGCAACACTGTAAGTAAATGCCTATAGATGCCGCCAACCACCACTAAAGCAATATACAGTTTTACAGATGTTATCAGCTGCTATACCGGGCCGCCATCTACACTCGTCACCTCTCACCTGAAACTGTCTTTCCTCTGGTTCAACAAGGTCATGCTGACTTCACGTATTACATTTCTGCAATGTTTATTTGTGCCCTTTGGCATTGATCAGGGGCTTCCAAAGCAAAGCAGCGCCGAACCCTCACCTGGTGGTAAAGAGCGAGATTGTAAAGATTCCTCAGTGCACTTGAGCCAGGTCTACCTGCTGGCTTCCTACCTACTTTGATATCATGTGCTGATTCAGAGAGTAGGGTAGAAGCAGAGAGGATTTAAGCGGAGCGAGAGGTGTCAATGCTTGTTCAGTTCCTGGTTCTATTTTTGCAAGGGGGGGGGGGGGGAATCCCCCTTTATGCAGACAAAGTTGAGCTCTCATTGGCTGATAGAACTTTAAAGAATCTTTTCAAGAATCTAAACTTTCTGACAAGTATTGGGACAAGTAAGAACTGACTTTGGATCTGGAATTTATGTTGTGTCTGTGACCACATTACGCTCTCCGAGTGCTTTACTAGTTTAACATTTAATCCTCAAACATGTTCACTTTCAGCATGTCTTTTTACAGCAAACATGCGTTTCTGACACTAATTTAAAATCCTTAAAATCATCAAACATATTCAGCCTATATGTGCTTCTGACACTAATTTAAAATCCTTAAAACCATCAAACATGTTCAGCCTATATGTGCTTCTGCATAATTGTTGCCCACTTTGCAGTGTTCACACAATCAATAGCTTATTTAGGCCTACCCACTACAACACTGTGCACACTGGGACACACACTAATGTGCCTCACCTCTGAACACAGTAACACAGCCAGTAAGGGAAGGGCTGGAGGAAGGGATCTAACAGGTACAGGACATCAAAGGGCTGAGAGAACTATTGATGGCTGTGTGTGTGTGTGTGTATGTGTGTGAAAGAGAGAGAGAGAGAGAGAGAGAGAGAGAGAGAGAGAGAGAGAGAGAGACAGAGACAGAGAGACAGAGAGAGAGAGAGATGTGTGTGTGCATACCAGTAGTGGGTCACTGCCGCCACCTAGTGGTGGCCAAATGTTGTACTGCAGGTTGTGATTAGTATATCCCAGGGGTCGGCAACCCAAAATGTTCAAAGAGCCATATTGGCCCAAAAACACAAATACTATACATGTCTGGAGCCGCAAAAATCTAAAAGCCTTAAAGCAACATAGACTGTCAATACATATGCTGTATGCCTACAATCCTGGAGAGATTTACACACCACGTGACTACTGATGTACGATAGGCCTATTGCTGATTCAAGTTTAGCCTAACCTCCATTACAATATTTATAAGTTATGTTTTGTTGCACTACTAAATTATAGATATACAAGAAGAAATGCATATTTTTGGTGTCATCTTTTTTAATTATTATTTTGAGGTCTCCAGAACAAAAAAGTGCATAGCCTCAGGCTATTTTCAGACCATGTGGAAATGAAATGTTCTCTTCAAACGTCAATAACAATGGAACTCACTGTTCAATAACAATCAACAGAGCCCAAAAAAACAGCAGTCTGTAGTTAAAACGCAGCTTGCAATTATAAAAATAAAACGGAAGCCTTTTGAAAAGGTAAGTCAAATGCCAAATTAAGTAGCCTAAGTCAGTGCAAATGAGAAAAAATGTTTTTTTTTTTTTCATTCTCCCCCTTACTCAGCGTCAGACATTAAATAAATTGGTTACAATCGCTAAGGAGTAACGCAGCAGCCTGCAATTAAAAGGCTGCTTGCTTAAAAATTCTACACAGTCAAAATGAACACAATTAAAATAAGACAGATAAACTTTGATTTCTGTGCATTATCCTCTTCTCTTTAGTTCGCAAACGCCACAAAGTCAGTGCAACTGTCAAATGCAGCAGCATGAGGTCAGCTTGATTTACTCCTGGGAATGTTTTCAGCAAGGACCCCCCCCCCCCAAACTCATATAAATTAGTTATGTTTCCCATCACTTAGAAAATATGAAATAATTAATGTTATAACAGATACTGATACAAATGGGGAGGACATACAAACAAAAATATAGGAAAGACACCGTACAACTGACTTTGAAGAGCAAGCAGAAGTGAATGGAGTATGTAGAGTAGGTGCTAAAACAGTCCAGTGGGAAAGGGCCATACAGTATGTGTGCCTTGAACATCTGTAACATTGTGCCAATGTATTTTTAATATTAAAATCAATATTTTAGGGGCCCAAAATTATTTTTTGTCATAGGGCCCAAAATTTCTAGCAGTGCCCCTTCAGTTGGCTGATGCCTCATTTGCATACATGATATTTCAGAATACTTGCAACAGTTTCCTTTAACAGAGAATAGTCACTTACAACTAGCCCAATGGGGCAGAATTTTGAACTGTATTTTTAACATCTTAACATACTCCAAATGTCATCACAAAAACCATGAGGTATCAACAGACACCTTACAACACGGAACTGTATTTGTGTATGACTACAAATGGCTGAAAAAATGTTAAAACTGTGAGTTTATGCAAGCAGCCAAACATTCCAAACATTACAAAATGGTTTTGTAAACATTGCACAAAATACACTATTTTAACCACTTTGTCAGACATTTGTAGTCATATATACTACAGTGGTGTGTTGTAATGTGTCTGATGATGTTACATAGCTTTTGAGTGATATTTGGAGCATGTTTAGATAATGAAAACACAGTTTAAAAATCTGCCCCATTGGGCTAGTTGTAAGTGATTATTCTCTGTTCAAGGAAACCGTTATCGTTGGACCAAACTGTCTTGTGTCTTCAGTATTGGCTAATGTCAAGTAGCTTGAGCCTTGAGCAATGGAGCTCTTGATGACAATGACTGAGGTTGCCCTTTAACATGAATAGTCAGCCCCAATTAGGCCCCTGGGTACAAGCTATGGTGGAAGATCACTTGATAACATTTCAGATAACATTCTTTTATATCAAGTACAAGTGGGACAGTATTTTTGGTACAAAATGTATCTTTTGTACACCTGTGCTGTGGTATTATGGTAAAAAATAACAAACTGGACTAGAAAATTATCGTAAGAAAGTAAAGAGCGGCCAATTTTAGTTTGCACGACCATTTTTCACCACATAGATACAGACGGCAAGTCCGGGCACGCCCATAAAATCAGCACCTCGTGTCCCCCATGTGGGGGAAAACAAACCCTAAATTAGTGAAGGAGTCAATGGCATGCTAAGCTACAAGTTACACTGAGCACAAACTACAAGGAGCCAGACACATTTTTGAGGGCAATGCCTGAAGGTAGTAATGATGGTCCGATGGTCCGATGTGAATTCTGAACTTCACACCCCTCCAAACGCGATACTGATGACAATCTAGATGATGTTTGTTAGCTTCATTAGCTTGCTAACTAGCCAACTTCATTGATCACCACAGTAAATGTAGCTAACTTTAGCTTGCTTAACTGAGCTAATCAGACTTGTGATTGAAAGTTGCTTTACTTTTGACAGGAGCAGAGACGGCTCATGACATTTCTGTTAGTGTAACTGCAATAAACAAATGATGGAAAAATTATTTTAGTCTAAACACAAGTAGGCAAACAGGTCATATAGCCCTCTCATGAAGGCGGCCGTTTCCTAAAAGCTACTCAGTCAGAAGCATTGCTGGCAAGTTAAGAACGCGTTGTTGTTTGCAAAGCAATTGCCCATGACCAATCAGGTTAGCACATGTTTTTGGAAAATAGACCCTAAGACCGTCCGAGCGTTATGCGCCTTCGTTCTCCCGGTTGGTTGGACCGCGCTCACATTTTAGAGTACTTTATTTTACCTGTGTGAAGCTGGCCCCCCCTCAAACCCAAAATGCTGAAATAACACTGCAGTTTGTTTGTGCTGCGTTTGTGCTGTAATATTTTCGTTTGTGCCATTAAAGCATTTGAGTAATTTAGAAACACATTTTCAATACAAACGAATAGTGTTTTTTCAGTATTTTGGGTTTGAGGAGGGTGGGCAGCCTCAGGCATGTCCAGGTAGAGACACGTTCGGAGTGGTTTGGCAGTGATTTTGGACGTGTGAGGAGGGTGCGTAGCCGTCAGGCATGTCCAGGTAAATGTACTGTTTTGGAGTGGCTTAGGAGTGATTAATGGCACGTGCGAAGGGGTGCTGCGTGACGTCACATGTCCGAAAATGTACTATTTTTTAATTACTCAAAAGTGTTAATAGCACAAACGAAAATATTTGCAGCACAAACCAGCACAAACGAACTGCAGTGTTATTTCAGCATTTTGGGTTTGAGGGGCGGGCCAGCTTCACACAGCTCTTTATTTTGTCCTTCAGGAAGGAAGTTCTTTCTTTCTCTGCATTTGACCCATCCGGGGGGTATACACACACAAGCATACAGACATACACGGTTGTTGAGAAGTGTGAGCGTAGAGTTAAGAGTGCGCACACCCACACACGAAGCAGTGGGCAGCTCTTAGGCGCACAGGGAGTAGTTTGGG
Organism: Sardinella longiceps; assembly: GCA_027497455.2. Taxonomy (NCBI): domain Eukaryota; kingdom Metazoa; phylum Chordata; class Actinopteri; order Clupeiformes; family Clupeidae; genus Sardinella; species Sardinella longiceps. The sequence continues at coordinate 8,674,268 of JAODXP020000021.1, read as the reverse complement.
AGTTGGGAGTAGTTTGGGAGCTCTTCCTACATCTCCGTGAACCGCGCAATCCCCAGGTGGACTTTGAACTCGTGCGTAACGTTATATTCTCGCTCTCAAATCACCTCGCTTCCTTGTTCAGTTTATATGTCAGACTCTGATGAATGCATACTGCATGCGTAGTTGCTGAAAGAAACTTAGAAACTGGCGTCCTCGGTTGTGGCTGAAGAATAAAGAAGTAGTCCAGTGAATCACACTCTTTCAATTCGTGCGAATGTGTAGTCTACAGAGCAATATTGATGAGCAGCATAGCCAGACCAAAGGGGAAGGTGGTGTATGGAACAACTCTGTACGGTAAGTTTTACCTGTTTTCATTTTAGGTTCAAATGAAACTGCACGACATGAGAGTTTAAGTTAACGGTTTCGAACAATTGTCTTCATAAGGATCGCAGCCTACAGTAGCCTATGACGTTCCGACTGGGCGAACAGGGCGACAGAAAAAGGATATCGACGAAGAACAACAAATCGGTTTCCCTCTACTTGCAAAGAAAGAAAACTTAAGAAGAAAACTGCTTGGTTCATGTGTCTTTTAAAATAGCAAATACTGTATGTTAGCTCTTTGTGGCTTCCTTAATATCACTTTCACTTTCAGTCAGGTTCCCCCTTACAGTGTTTTGGAGTTTGAACTGCAGTACTGAAATTGTATTATGTCCAGTTCTGCAACTAAGTCTGAGATGCAATGAAGTAAATCACCCTGTCTCAAACGCTGTGTGTGTGTGTGTGTGTGTGTGTGTGTGTGTGTGTGTGTGTGTGTGTGTGTGTGTGTGTGTGTGTGTGTGTGTGAAAGCTCAAAAGGATGCTATGTGTATGTATAATGTACATTTATTTATTTCACTCCATGCTACAGATATTAATGTCAGCCAGTTTCATTGAATAGAGATATGGGACTTTAATACTTTAAACACAATTACACATTACATTCATTCATTTAACAGACACTTTTATCCATCCTTTTATTTGTTTTTTTTTGTCTTCCTTTATTTTATGAGTGAAGCTGCAGATCTTTAAAAAAACTCACTGTAATAGGCCTACATGTAAGCCTGTCATGATTATTTAAAAAGCCTAGGCTACATCAATCCAATCTGTCACATTTATTTGCTGTTTATACACACAGAGATCAATGTCAAAATTTAAAAAACACAAACATGACACCTGCATCAATTGATAGTACCTCTCTCATAGCGACTGATTGTGTGTGTGTGTGTGTGTGTGTGTGTATTTGCTCCTGTCCAAATAAGATGGAGAGGTTTTACTCCCCTACACCCAGCTGTGCGTCCATGAAGAGTGATGTGTCTAAGGATCTGGGAACTTACTTCAAAGCAGCAGAGACGACTGGAAAGTAAGATTTTTGATTTTAGTTTGTCCCAGTACACCTCAAGTTAATGTCCAAATGCCTTTCAAATCTGAACTGCAATTATTTCCGGCTCCCACCCTCTCCACCTGTTTTCTGTACTCTCCACTGACAGGAATAAATTGAAAAAATGTGTGTGTGTGTGTGTGTGTTTTGCTCCAGTCCAAGTAAGATGAAGAGGTCTCATTCCCCTACACCCAGCTGTGTGTCCATGAAGAGTGACGTGTCTAAGGATCTGGGCATGAACTTTAAAACAGGAGAATCTTCCACTGGACAGTAAGATTGTGGCTTTAGCCTGTATGATCTATGTCCCAGCACTGCATGTATTATACAGTATGTATGTACTGTGTGTGTGTGTGTGTGTGTGTGTGTGTGTGTGTGTGTGTGTGTGTGTGTGTGTGTGAGTGAGTGAGTGAGTGTGAGTATTTGCTCCAAGATGAAGACGTCTCACTCCCCTTTGTTAAATGGGTCACTTTTTACAGTTTAGCAGTATATTCAGTGTGTGTGTGTGTGTGTGTGTGTGTGTGTGTTTAAAGCAGGATACTCTGGACAGTAAAATTGTGTCTGTCTCATCATTTTCTCTATATACACCTGAAATTGAATCTATTATTTGGGCCTATGTCCATGCACTGCATGTATCTACAGTACATCAACTTAGAGATAAGTTTTACAGTTTTACTAATAGCTGTGTGTTTGTTGATTGATGAGAGTCTTCATTATTTGTGTGTGTGTGTGTGTGTGTGTGTGTGTGTGTGTGTGTGTGTGTGTGTGTGTGTGTGTTTTGCTCCAGTCCAAATAAGATGAAGAGGTCTCATTCCCCTACACCCAGCTGTGTGTCCATGAAGAGTGACGTGTCTAAGGATCTGGGCATGAACTTTAAAACAGGAGAATCTTCCACTGGACAGTAAGATTGTGGCTTTAGCCTGTATGATCTATGCCCCATCACTGCATGTATTATACAGTATGTATGTACTGTGTGTGTGTGTGTGTGTGTGTGTGTGTGTGTGTGTGTGTGTGTGTGTGTGTGAGTATTTTCTCCAAGATGAAAAGGTCTCACTCCCCTTTGTTAAATGGGTCATTTTTTTTACAGTTTAGCAGTATATTCAATGTGTGTGTGTGTGTGTTTGCTCCAGTCCAAATAAGATGGAGAGGTCTCACTCCCCTACACCCAGCTGCGAGTCCATGAAGAGTGACGTGTCTAAGGATCTGGGCATGAACTTTAATGCAGCGGAGACTACTGGACAGTAAGATGTTGATTTTAGCCTGTATGATCTATGTCCCATAACTGCATGTACTGTACAGTTTATAGCAGTATACTGCGTGTGTGTGTGTGTGTGTGTGTGTGACTTTAATGCAGGAGATGCTTCCACTGAACAGTAAGATTGTGGTCAAAAACATTTGTCAGACATTTCATTACTTACTGTACAACGTTCTCCATAACTATTGCCAATTTAATTTATGTTTGTCTCACAATGAAAATGATGGAGAATAATCCCAACTTCAAGAGAAGAAAAATATCTGGGCAAAACCCAGTGCATCAAAAATAAATAAATATTTTCACAAAACACATGCCAGAGTTATTGGCACCTCTGGAAAAAATGTCAAACAACCAAAGAGCTAACCAAAGAGTGGGCTTTCAAGTACTATTCCATGACTTAATGATCCATGAGATAAAAATAGAATTGAAACAGGTTAAATGTCTTCATCACTGGGAAAGACTACATGATAAATTATTTGAATGCTTTAAAAAATGCTCACTTCCATATAACAGAGAACTTTCAAATGATGACCCAAAACTTGCGATGAACTGAAGCTTTATTTGCCTGTACAAATAAATGCAAGCATGCAAACTGGTTAGCTACTCCTCCAACTCCTCTATCCATAAGGATACAAAACAGGAAGGAGGAAAAGGAGATAGGGAGAGATAAGGCAAGGGGGGAGAGGAGGGGCTACCAGGACCCTCATACTGTAACAGTGTACCATACAGGAAAACTATATTACAAACTAGATCTATTGTGCAATTATACATTTAAATATACAGAGGTGATTCCAATTTGTTACATTCACAGTGTAAAACAATAACTAAGCACATCCAGCCTACTGAAGCTATTAAAAACTTGCCTGGGTAACAACCCCTTCATATCTTGTCTCTACACATGGTCAGTAGGGTGGTAATAGAGGCTAAAACATTCCCACTGTTGGAGATAAAAAAGGGAGCATCTTCAGATCATCAAGTCTTCAAAGAAAGTCAGAAGTGACTCCTTTGTCAGTGATCCACTCAAATCTTTCTGGTCATAGATTTAAAAGACTGCACTTACAAAATTCTATTGAGATTTAACTTTGATGAAAAACATTGCTTTTTGAGTCATGGTGGGTTAGGCATCTAGAAGTACAAGGATACTGAATAGCCCCCTGCCTAATGGTGGCGAAGGCTCTGTGATGTTTTGTGATTGTTTTAATTCCAAAGACTCTAGGAATATCATTTGAGTGGCTGCCATCAACAACATGATGGAAATACTTGGCCATTTTAAAGCAATATCTGCCTGGCACTGTCAAAATAAATGCTTGCCATGCTTGGCTCATCAAATGGGTTATTAAACCAAATGCTAAGTTAATAAATAAAAACATAGCCTACTGAACACAAAATAAAGCCTCCACTATGGTTGTCTTAGTCCCCTGAACTCAAAAGTATTGCAAACCAATGAGTTGAGCCATAGAGGAGTTTGCACCAGAGAGGATCTAGGGATAGGCCTATTGTGACGGTGTGGTGGAACACACACAAATACAAACACGGTTGCAGGTGCAGAGCGAGTTTTACTTTAAACAAAGAGAGCGTAACCTATGCTGCGTTTACACTGGCAGTTCAAATCCGATTTTTTTGCTCCCATGTGGCACAATTCCGATGTGTTTGACGACAGTGTAAACAGAAAAAAAAGTCACATGGAATCTGATTTGTCCAGATCAGATCCAGGCCTCTTTCATATGTGGTCATAAATCAGATACGTATCAGATATGTGTTGATGTGATGGCAGTCTAAACAGACAGATCGGATGTTCCCTACCAATGCGTCTCATACGTCATTAATTGGGAGTTTTTCTGCACCAACACGCAAGTTAGAAGGAGAGAAGTGACCTAGGCTAACTCTCCATAGCCTGCACACCGCAGGGGAAACGAGGGGAAACAAGGACGAATCAGTAAAATTAACGAACCAATTTAGGAAGATATGAGTAGGCGGACAAATGAGTTTTGTTTCATTCCCTCAAGGTTCATTTATGTCTACTCCGCGATTAACAACCACATAACCGTTCATCTTCTCCGTTTTGACAGTGATGTTTCAGAGTGCCCCTCTCATACATGCAATGAAGCCGACATACTTTCACTTTCACCAATGCTCAGACTTTATTTTACTCAAGCGGTTCATTTAATTTGCTGGTTGATAGCAGGACTTTAATTTGATGATGAGAGAGACGGGCCGTTTGTTCAAATAGCCTAGTTCTAGATCTGTAAACTGCTCGGGAACTCTCTCTCCGTTGCACCTCTGTCTCGCTACCTCTCACTTGTACAACACGCTACACTTTATTTCTCACCATTCACAGGAGATTTTACAACACTCGCGGGTGTTCATGAGCCACTTTAGAAAGTCCGGGGGTTGTGCCTGAAGTATGTTAAGGATTGGATTTCTACTTAGTAGTCATCATTATGATGGAAATAAGCATAGAAATTATTTAATGGCAGCATAACATCCAGGTTCTGGCCACCTCTATTTTGAATGTCCCTTTGGTCAGGGCGGACATTCCTTCTACGCATGCGGGTTGTTTCAAGTGTCTGGCAAGTGTAAACATGCACATCTGATTTGGGCACTTTTGAAAGTAGATGTAAACACGCAATCAAAAAAATCAGATGTGAGCAGAAAATCAGAATTGGGCACATCTGATCTGCAGTGTAAACGTAGCCCTAGTTACATCCAATACAGTGCAGTCTGAAACAGGTAACACACTCAAGACTTCACAAGCGCGGGGCACCAGAAAGAGTCCTTATATAGTGATCCGTGCATCAGGTGTAGTAGACAATGATGTCCAGGTGAAGGTGCTCAAGGTGATAATGAGGTGATTGCCCAATGATTAGTACTGTGGTGACATACCACAGTACCCACATGGTGCAGTCATGTGGGTGATGGAACCTCCGCTGATGGGGGCCCCATCTAGAGCTCGAACAGCAAAGGGAGTTGTTGATGCATGCAGCTGGAGATTGAACTGTTTGACTTATGGAGCCGAGATGAAATTTCCAGCTGCCCCCGAGTCGACTAAGGCTGCAACAGAGAGAGATTTTTCACCAGACCAGATTTTTCATCCCTTTGGAATAGAATGATGCACAATTCCTACTAGACCATAAAGCGTATCTGTTTCTGTCACTATCTCTGAGTGAATGCAAATGTTTATCTTCACACTTATGCAACATGTAGTTCCCTCACTGCAATTTTCTCCCAACCAGCATGCAAGTTATTGAATGTTAAATTACTATGTAAATAGCAGTAGCAGTAGCTGTGTTTTATTCATGCTTAGTTTACACTACCCCGGGTCTTCGAGAAACTGGTTATCTTCCCCTCCCCCGAGTAAGAAAACAATCGCATTTACACAAACATCAAAAACGGCTAAGAAAGGCGGTGACAATTAACCACCACGTCACAGTTTTATCAAAGATCTTTCAAGGGAGCAACATCGTGGCAGATGGCCACAAACGTGAAGTGTTTCGGTCTGCATTAGCAGCAGTGTCACATTAACGTTACGTCACATCATTAACATTTTCCCTTAAGAAATTATAGAATGATATTAATGTATGTGTGCCATAATATTGTCTGTGATCATTAATGAAACCAACACATGACAATTCAATCGCTCCTCTGCAAAACAATGTTGTATGAACCAAGTGTGCTTTTTAGCTTTAGACAGAGAGGGTTTGTTTGGCAGTTACCATGACGACATAGCTATATGCTAACTATAAGCTAGTCGTTTTGGACTTTGCTCAAACCTCACATATTGCAGTAAACTATGTTTACGTTTGCGCTGTCCACTTAAAATGAACTCAGTAATGTTACCCGCAGGCTGTCAATAAATTAAATCTCAAATATAAATGTAAAACATTACGTTAGCTAGATCGCTAGCGTTAGCTCGCTAACAACTTGAAATTTTAGTAGGCTATTTACTGCCTGGCAGCTTCATCTGATAAAAATACCAACAGTAACCGTTTACAACATTAGTCTTGAAATCATGTTGAACACTTACAGAATATGAGAGATACATGCCAAAAAACATGATAACTCCAAAAAGACGATTTATTGGTAAAAGTCCTGACATCATTCAAAACCAGGTGGTGCCCTTGTGAAAATCTACTAGGCTACTATGCGCGAACGTGGGTGCTTCTCGTTTGCTTCAACTGTCTTTGGTGCTAGAGCTCCGGTTATGGGTAGTTACACATATGTCTGAAGACGGGGTTCTCCGACATCTCCACCTTGCCCGGAGTTTGTGAGATTCTCCGTCTTCACCTTCGGATAAGTGTAACAGAGAGGTGCAACCGCAGAGAAACATGTGCGTCTTTATGGTTATCTGTGTTTGTGTAAACGGGGTCTTAGTGAAATGTGTTTGTGGTATTAGGTGCATTACCTTTAGTTAGATAAACTATTTCTGTCCAGGATTAAAATGTGATAAGTGTCTCTGTTGTAGTGTGTATATAAAGTCCTCTTCTTATTCTCTAATGTAATTAATTATTGTAATTCAAACAGATCACACTCTCGATCACCTTCCTGTGTGTTCATGAAGAATAGCAGGCTTATGGATCAAATGATCACTTTAACACGGGGGGACTTGGATTCTGATTCTGATTCTTCAAATGCACAGTAAGTTTGTGAAGCCTCATTAACTTAAGGAAGTTAAGCAGTGCTGTTTGGTGATTTCTAAGACATAGGGGGGTACAATTTCCTGAAGAAAGAGTAAAATTGGGCACCCTTGTAGCAGGAAGCTGTGTAAAAGTCAAGGCAGTCGTAATTATGTGTGTGTGGGTGACTACTGTTTCAAGAGCTGTAAAGGTACTAAGAAGCTGTAGGGGGAGCCAAGAGAACCCTCGTTTACCTCATAGTGAGTCATTTAATCATCAAAGTGACTATGAAGCTGGTATACTGAACCCCCCCAGGGGTTCAGGATTTGGCCGGTTAGCTTTGCCAATTAGCATTGCACTTCCTCGTCGCCATTTTCCAGAAATTACATCATATCCGACTCCATTTGACATGTGCTGATTGGTTAATGCTACACTTTCAGCTCATGTGAACGAGCTCCCTGTGTACAAGCTTCTGTGGGCGTGCCCAGACTTGCCGTCTGTAGCTCATCTCCATTAATAACATGGGCCCTCATTGGCCTAATGAAATGGAGTCGGAAGTGAGCTCCATGAAACGCCATCTTGACAACTGAAAATTTTGTTCAATTTTGGATGAATTCACTAGCCTAGCATTCCACATTGGAATGAATGGGAGGTGGGACTTGGTATGTTTCTCCAGGTTTATTAATACCTCCATGTACTGAACTCACTCACTCTGGGAGTGCACATAACCACATAACCAAACAATGTTTGGTCAATAATTATGCCACTTGGGCCAATCATGTTGCCGAAGAATGGCTGTGGGTGTCTCCACATTAAAAAAAAGTAGTGGTAGTCATTGTGAGTTATGAGCATCCTTCTTTGCTTGATGGTGAAAGTGCACTATGGTGTCATGCCTGCTTGAACTGACATGAAATTGTCCTTTACCTTCAATTTTGTTTTCACATATTTTGTTCTGTTCTTAAACACAGATGCCAAGCTGTTGTGATAAATGCAGACATGCTTCAGGTCCACAAATCCTACCTGAAGGATAAGTTTCAGTGTTTGATTGAAGGCATGAGAATGCAGAGAAGCACCACACCACTCAATATGATCTACACAGACCTCTACATCACAGTAAAGGGAAGAGGGAAGATTGATTCTGAGCATGAGGTCAGACAAATAGAGAGCGCAGCCTGGAGACATGTTACATGTGGCGAACCCATGAAATGCGGTGACATGTTTAAAGTCACAACAGAAGAATACAAACCCATCAGAACAATGCTAACAAAGGGTGTGGCTGGCATTGGAAAAACTTTCTCTGTGCAGAAGTTCATTTTGGACTGGGCTGAAGGAAAAAACAATCAGGATATCCAGTTCATATTTCCTCTTCCTTTATGGGAGTTGAACCTGATGAAGGAGAAGAAACTTAGCCTGGAGGATGTTATTCAGACTTTTTTCTCAGATTTAAATCATCCAAAAATGTTGTCAAACTTAAAGGACAAAGTCCTGTTCATCTTGGATGGTCTGGATGAGTGTAAACTTCCTCTAGCTTTCCACTCCAACCCAAAATGTAGTGATGTCACAGAGCCAGCCACAGTAGACGTGCTGCTGACAAACCTCATCAAAGGAAATCTACTTCCCTCTGCTCTCCTCTGGATCACCACCCGACCAGAGGCAGTCAATCAGATTCCTCCTGTGTATGTTGACCAAATGACGGAGATAAGGGGATTCAGTGATCTGCAGAAGGAGGAGTACTTCAGGAAGAGAATCAATGATGAGAAACTGGCTAGCAGAACCATCACACATCTGAAGTCATGCAGGAGCCTTTACATCATGTGTGATATTCCAGTAATCTGCTGGATTACAGCCACTGTTGTAGAGGGAAGACCAAATAAATCAGAGAAAATTCCAAGAACTTTTACTCAAATGTTAACACACTTTGTAAATCTTCAGACAAACATCAAACAAAAAGACCGAAAACGGTTAGATAAAGAGATTATTTTCAAACTTGGGAAACTGGCTTTCTATCAGTTGGAGAAGGGCAATCTGATCTTCTTTGAGAAAGATCTGAGAGATTGTGGCATTGATATCACAGAAGCATCAGGATTGAGTACTCAGATCTTCAGAGGGGAGGCTGGGCTGTATCAGAGGAAGGTGTTTAGCTTTGTACACCTGAGCATTCAGGAGTTTCTCGCAGCTTTATATGTGCTCCTCTGCTTTGGCAACAAAGAGAGAAACTTGACTGACCAACAGCAAACCTCTCAACTCTCTGATCTGTTCGGAGCTGCATCACTTATTGAACTTTGCCAAACTGGAGTGGACTTGGCCTTACAGAGTAAGAATGGACACCTGGACCTTTTCCTCCGCTTCCTTCTGGGCCTCTCATTGGAGTCCAGTCAGAACCTCTTGAATCACCTATTGCCACATACAAGAAGCCAAATACAAAACACAGAGCAATTAGTCCAGTATGTCAAACAGAAGATCAGAGATCAGAGATCATCAGACAGAAGGTTTAATCTGTTTTACTGCCTAAATGAGCTGAATCGCCATACTGTAGTGGATATCATTGATAGGAGCTCAGGAGAGGTGTCTGTAATCATGCCTCCTACTGGGCAGTGGAAAACTGGGGGAAATTTTGGGTGGACAATAACAGTAGAGCAGCCAAATGAGTTTGACCTGCAAAAGTACATCAAGACACCAGATGAGGATGAGACTGAACTCATCAGTCCAAATGAAGTTCTTAACAGGGTCATGCCAGCTATGGCAGTGTCCACATCACATCCGTAAGTCCCATGTTCCTCTCCTGTCTTATACCAGTACATACATTAGTAGAGGTGTCTCCTAGAAAAATGACTACTGAGCTCATGCACTAGCCAGAATTCCCAGAATTGAAAACAGACAAGAAAATGAAACCATAAGCAAATGAAACCATAAGCATTAACTAGTATTTGTGTAATGTTCATGTGTGTGTCTATCTTATTTTCAATTATGTCAAATCTCTGCCTAGTGCCATTTTCTTGATAATGTCAGAATTTACTTTTTGCAGGGGGTTCTACGTCCCTCCACCCAGCTTTGTGCCCTTGAAGAGTGATGTGCCTAAGGATCTGAGGAACTTTAAAGGAGGGGACTACCCTGATGGACAGTAAGATTATAGCTTTATCCTGATGGTTTGTCGATTCACAGCATGTAAAATGAAAAATATAGACACTGCTTTGACTTTGAGATCACTTTCACATTACCACTGATAGTTGTGTATTTGTTAGCTGATTGGCTGATAATGAGAGCCATTGTGTGTGTTTTGCCTTAGCCCAAATCTGAAGAGGTCTCAGAACTTGCCCAGACTTGTGCCCATGAGGACTGATGTGTCAAAGGACCTGAAGATGGACTTTAAAGCAGGGGATTCTGCAACTAGACTGTAAGGGCTTTTTTCACACTTAAACCATTTTTGTTCTCATAATGAGCTCAGATCTGTTACTCTTTTGTTCACATGCGAACACTCCAACTATCACCTGACCCCTTTAAAAATGAACTGAACTGCAACCATTTGGAGATATGGTTTCAGTATGGTTTCTAAAATGGCATGATTCACTTAACTGGTTCATTGTGAACACTGAATACTCCAGGTTGACTGTCCTTTTGCACTATATTATTTTAAAGAATTGGCAAGATGTATATTGCATAATGTTATCAAGGCGAGACACTACAGGTGAATAGGGTAAAAATTTTAACTTATAGATATCACCATGAAACTTTACCAGTTGATAACTTAATGTTTAAATATGCTAATGGGGCTAAAGGTCATTAAATATGCACTAATTTGCATATTTCAACACACGAAAACTCAAAATTGGAAAAAGGTTCAAAATTATTTTTTAATCTTGTTTATATATTAAATTGGAAAAAAATACATAGGGGATTATGGATATCTCACTTAGTTATCCAGTAAATCAAAAAATACTGCCAAAGGCCTTAAAAAATGGATTTTCGCCCTATTTTTAGACATAAAATGTCATATAATTCAAGTTTAGAAAAATATATCAACGAATCCTTCTGAAAAAATCTTCAAAATATAGTTGGGAATAAGACTGGAAAGTTTGGTTTATGTAGGTGGTACACAAGTGGAGTTTTAGTGCTTTGAGTGTGTGAAAAAACTCATTTTGAGAAAACGCCCTTTAAAGATTTTTATGGCCAAATTCCACAGATTTCCTCTAAAAGCCAAAACACAAAAATGTCTTAAAATCATATTGAGATTAATGTGTCTCACAGTATAACATCCCAAACACATATAAACATGGCCTTCTACTGCAGACCATCACTTGAATATCACAAACTGGCATCGGAACTGCCAGAATACAACCTATGCACAGCCACCTTGTTCCCCCAGGTTAATTCACAGTCTACATGTAGAACTATATGGACTATGTGTCTTTTGACCCCTTTGTCTGGACTGACACTATTACACCTCAGTTTCACATTGGTAGACAGGACAAAATTAGCTGATATTTGATGAGAGCATCATCATTCTTGCTTTCATAGCCACATGCTCTGAAACCACAAATTTTACATAACCACCAGCATGGCAGAGACACAGTCTGTAGGCCTATTAAAAATACAAATAGCTATACTGGTATCTGTTTCAACCCTGCTTTCCCCCTGTTTTGCAAAGCATAACAGTCAGCTTAGGCCTACACCTACCATGCGGTTAGGCCTACACCTACCATGCGGCTGTGAGCATGACTGATTCATGATGAGCACGCAAGTTTCACTATTTCATGACCAGGGTATATGTTGAGAGTAACCATCTCCTTGAAAACATGATTTTGTCATGTGATTAGAACTGACTAGGCCTAACCTGCTTATTTTCTGTGCATGTACATCCGTAGGGTACCTGTGTGTGTGTGTGTTCAATATCGTGTGTAATGTAATATTATATACCATATCTAATATCATATTATATGTAAACCTGTACCTGTGTGTCCTTACTATAGGACTATACCTAAGCTATATGTTACTGTATGGAACATTTTATCTCAAGATAGAAACCATTTTAAATTTCCTGAGAAGAGAGGCCCACTATTTGTAGGCTATATGGTGCATTCATTTTCATCTAGTTAGTCCAGCACCAGCCCCCAATGCATCAATATCTAGGCTAAAATAAAACCAGAGCAAACTTAGTCAAACAGGTGCACATCCCCAGCTTCATAAAATAGGCTACTGACCCAATGTCTGATGTATAAGACTTAGGATCAGCTGGTTCATTTGGGAATAAGAGGCACTCTTTGTGAACCTCTAAATGTAGCCTATAAAATAGCCAATTTAATAGTTTCTGATGAGTCATTCATTATCACAGAATTCTCATGCCTGTTGCTCTCTCATGGCATGTGTCTGATCAAGTTGAAATTGAACACGTGGAGTTTTTTTGTCGTTGTTATTGTTTGGCAAGGGCAAATGACCTCGCGTGCGTGTGTCTAATGTTACCACTTGGAGACGTCTGAATAATACTCTTCTGCAGTACTTGACACCCTCTCACACACTGCCCTTGATGTGCAAATGGGAATAACACCCCTTATTCTTTGCATCGATGTTAAATTGCAGGTCATATCAAGCACATTTTGGACAAAAAGTCAGCTGACAACTTCATTCAATTGTATAAACAAACAGGCTACGGTTTCACGATAGTCACTCAATTCTGGCTGCATGAACTCTAGGGTTTCTTTATGGTGGCTTACGTAATGATATACTGTTCAAATGCATTTCATGAACAATTTTATTGATTTAATGTGCTTTAGATGTTCTTACCAGCGTCAACTTTAGTGTCTGGAAGTTTTAAATCCTTGCGCTTTTGCAAGGACTCTGGCGATAGGACTAGCCAACGAGCTAACTAGGAAGCGTCAGAGCATCCAACGTGACAGGTTCTAACCAATCGCGTTGCTGGATTTCGAGCTCAGCCAATGAGAGTCCGATTTTTGACCTATGGAAATTCACGATTGGTGGTTTATAGAGCGGAATTATCCTTATTTGGAGTACACAACGTCAATCCTGGGAACTAGACCTTTCCAACGACCTATGGCATGCAACATAAATGACAGAACTCACGATGTGAAACTAAGCGTAAGAATGCTAACTTTTAGTGAATCTCCGGTAAAATTTACATGTGCAAGTCAACAAAATGTAATGAAATAAACACCTAAATGTGTAATTTGAACAATTTTGGTGCAACTAAGTGAAAGATTACATGTTTAGGATGTAAACTAGCACAAAATCTCAAATTTGACCAAGTCATGAAAAATCAATGTTTTCACCTGCCGTGTCTCGCCTTAAGAAGATAAATTGATGTTTATCCATTCATGCCATGTTTTATTCATCATAAATAAATATATTCTTTTTCATAGACATAGAGAAATGCAGCGTATCCACAGATCTGACCTCAAGAGGAAGTTCCAGTGTCTGGTTGAGGGCATTACAAAGCTTAGTCAGCCCACACCACTCAGTAAGATCTATACAGAGCTCTACATTGCACGTGGTGGAAGAGGAGCGATCAATGATGAACATGAGATCTGTCAGATTGAAAAGGTATCCTGGAAAAAAGAAGAACAAGACAAGCCTATAAATTGCAGTGACATCTTTAAACCCTTTGATGAGGATGGGAAGGACAATGGGTGGTATGTCTTAGATGGAAACGAATGGGTTCCAGACTCCTATTTTAAACCCATGTCTGAGTCTAGAGGGCATAAAGCAGAGAACTGTAACAATACTGACTATAAATGCATTTCCTCTTCCCCTACATATGAACCCGTTAGAACTGTTCTCACAAATGGAGTGGCTGGGATTGGAAAAACAGTTTTGGTGCAGAAGTTCATTCTGGACTGGGCTGAAGGAAAAGCCAATCAGGATGTCCACTTCATATTTCCTCTTCCTTTCCGGGAGCTGAATCTGATAAAAGAGGAGAAACTGAGTCTGGTGGAACTTCTTCAACTTTTTTTCCCTGAAGTAAAAGATTCAAGAATCTTGAACAATGCAGAGCACAGAGTTATGTTCATCTTTGATGGCCTTGATGAATGTCGATTTGCTCTAGATTTCTCCGTCAACCCAATCTGTTGTGATGTGACAGAGCCAGCTTCAGTGGATGGGCTGCTGACAAGCCTCATTAAGGGGCATCTGCTTCCCTCTGCTCTCCTCTGGATCACCACCCGGCCAGCAGCAGCCAATCAGATTCCTCCTAAGTGTGTGGACCAGGTGACAGAAATAAGGGGATTCAATGACCCACAGAAAGATGAGTACTTCAGCAAGAGAATCAATGATGAAAAACTGGCCAGGAGAACCATCACTCACCTGAAGTCATCTAGGAGTCTCTACATCATGTGTCACATTCCAGTCTTCTGCTGGATTACAGCCACTGTAGTAGAGAGAACATCAGATGAATCGAATAATGCAGAGATGCCCAGGACTCTGACTCAAATGTACACACATTTTTTGATATCTCAAACAAGTATAAAAAATGACAAATACCAGAGAAAAGAGACTGATGAAGAAATCATTTTCAAACTGGGGAAACTGGCATTCGAACAGCTTGAGAAGGGCAATCTGATCTTCTATGAGAAAGACCTGAGAGAGTGTGGCATTGATGTTACAGAAGCATCAGTATACTCAGGAGTGTGTACTCAGATCTTCAGAGAGGAGTCTGGGTTATGCCATGGAAAGGTGTTCAGTTTTGTGCATCTGAGCATCCAGGAGTTCCTAGCAGCTTTATATGTCATTCTCTGCTTCAACAACAGAGAGAGAAATTTGCCAGACCAGGAAACCTCTCATCTCTCTGCTCTGTTCAGAGCTGCAACCCTGCATGACCTTCACAAAACTGCAGTGGGCCTGGCCTTACAGTGGGAAAATGGACACCTGGATCTTTTCCTCCGCTTCCTTCTGGGCCTCTCACTGGAGTCCAATCACAAGCTTTTGATGTACCTACTGCCACAAACGAGAAGCCAATCCCAGAGCTCTAAGGAAACTGTGGAATTCATAAAAAAGATTATCAGAAAAGATTATGATTATCATGATTTTGTTGCAGATCAAATGGATTTTATGGAGTTTCTCAATCATCGTCCCTCAGACAGAAGGATCAACTTGTTCTACTGCCTTAATGAGTTGAATCACCATGCAATAGTAGAGGTTGTTGCTAAGGATGCAGGAATGTTGTCCATAGTCATGCTCTTACCAGGAAAGTGGGAGACCAGGAGATTTGTTTTTAAGACCTCACAGAAGCAGCTGGATCAGTTTGACCTGCTGAACTATATCAGGACACCAGATGAAGACCAAACAGAGCTCCTGAGCCCGGGGGAAGTTCTTCAGAAACTTGTGCCAGTTTTTAGATCATCAACATCAGCTTGGTAAGGAAAACTAAAGTGTCAAAACAGGATCATTATTGTATCGTAAAATGTCTTTATTAGGATGATACCTTGAGGTGGGACATCTCATTTTCAAGGTGGTCCTACAAAAAAATTAACCAAGCACACACACATAGAATGCTCTTCCCCACTCATAATCACCCCTTCTCTACCCAGAAAATAATATCTCACAATAAATGAGAAGTTGACCATACAGTACATATTCATTGCATGCACATATGTGTGCCTACATACACACAGAGTAAAATTAAATCACATGCTGGTAAAACAATTACATTGGTCACAAGACTGCAAATTAGTAAAAAGGGATGATTTAAAATATGGAAAATAGGAAATCACTCTTAGAGAAGAAGGTAAACCGTTCCAGTCTGAGGAAGCTTTAAATTTGAAGGCACACCTTCCAATTTCTTTAGAAATATTATGAACAGAAAAGAAAAGATGATCATGATGTCTGAGGGCATAGGATTACCTATATGGAATCAAATGTTGCTTCAAATAAGGATTACTATTTAAAAAAAAAAAAACAGAAACCAGTGTATCTGTCTTCAGTTAATAGTACATATGGCAATGCAATAAATAACTGTATCATCAGCATACAATAGAGTATGACAGTCTGAGCAGATTTGTGGGAGTTCATTTATGAAAATAGAAAACAAAATATTGCATACATTTTGCATGATCATTAGCATTTTCAGAATACTTTTACTCCACTCAAGTCACAAATGACAAGTGCATTATTGATCAAAATGGCTAAAACAGATAATCTCAGTTTTACTTGCGTCTACTAGGTGACTCAGTACTTTGATGTCAGCATGGAAAAAATATATATTTCAATTTTAAAATCATTGAGTAAAATGGAGCATATGAAAAAAGCAGAGGAGCTGCAAGTAGAAAAACACTGGTGACAGGCTTCAATTCTCACAGTCTGGGACTGGGATACTTGGCTGACAAGGAAGCGGAATCCTCAAGTAGTTGAGCCTCATGTGGAAGGCTTGCTGGGCCTTAGCCCCAGAAGAGAGGGAGAGAGCCAGCTATCTACTGCGAGTAACACAGGACTTGTTTGAACTGTATAGGGGTGGGTGTAGCAGGCTGGTATAAAGCTAATCGTAGTAGAGTTGGTGGATATGTCAGAGGTGGCAGGGATGGAAATCATAAGAAATGGCATTCATAATGGTTGTTTAGTCCGCATGTTGAAGGGGGAAGTGGTAGAGTGGTGGTGGCTGTTTGGGAGACCCATGACATCATGATATGCAATCGGATGGGATGAACCTCTGAACATTTATCATGCACCAAGCCTTTATCTCTAACCATTTTTAAGCCATATTATTTTCACAAGTTTTGATGCTAAAATGCAAAACCACACCTGGGGCTTTAATGATCTGAGCAGGAAGTTAAACGAACAACTATAGATTACTTTTTCATATCACACTAAATGAACAACATTTAAGAGTAAATGGAGTTGAAAAATGCAAATAGTCCTCTATTATCATCAGGGTCATACATGTCATCATCAGGGTCATACATGAACACATGCATAACCCCCACCTTCATGTATACCAGCTTCAAGGTTTGTCATTATTTCTGAAAGAAAAACATGTCATAAATGTTATGAGGCAACATTGGAGAAACTGGAAGATTCCTGCTCCATCAGCAAATTTCCATATTTGAGTTCTGAGATGATTTATTGTTTCTTCCAGGATGGATGAGAGTGATCTTACTAAAGTGAGCTGTTCGACTCTGGAATCTGCCCTTTCATCACAGTCCTCCAGTCTCAGGAACCTTGTGATTAAGAAAGGATTAATTAAATGTGAATCATATTATACCAGTGGTGGTAGCCCTCTAAACATCCTTTCATCTTTCGCTGGTTGTCACCCACACTGCAAGCCCATGGAGTTACGGTGAGTCTCAGAACCTCAGCATGCCAGTAGAATGATCAGTGGCCACCTTACCCCAATAGCAGAGGCTGTCCTTCCAAAAAAAAACATGGGGAGAGATTATATACCATGCACCATCCCTAACTGTAGTAAACATCAAATAGGAAAACCTTAGTGTAGACCAGGGGTCGGCAACCCTAGGCACGCGTGCCACAAGGAATTTCCAGTGGCACGCGGACATTGCACTACCCTAATAATTTAATACATTAAAAATGTTCAGACATATGATGAAATGTCATTGACCTTAAAAAATCACTATGCAGCAATAGCGCCCCCCTCCCCATATTTATTTTTCACACTAGATGTGCCCCATTGATGCATTGCTAAGATGGCAAAGAAGCCGACAGGTCGGGCCTTCCACTCCTCCTGGACCGCCGAATAGTTGTGCTGTGTGCACTTGTGTTTTGAAAGTGTTGCATGTCGAACATACAATGTTAGACGTCATTACGAGACAAAGCGCGAAAAGACTTTCAAAGATCAGGCAGATAGGAACGATACGTTATGTCAGACACACAAGGGAGTTTAGGCTACTTCCAACCACATTGACACATCTGCGAATACGCGCCAGCTTCAGTCAGAGTTCGCAGAGCGCTTTCAGAAGTAGGCTATAGCGCAGTGTTCTCTTTCTTGACGGACATACAATCTATTTGGCTCTGACAGAGTGGTTGGGAACATATGGAAATGCAGCTGATTGAGTTGTCAACATTGTGGGTGAGCAAGTTCAATTAACTTACAAAACACATCGCAGGGCCAACATCATTTACGCCTGCTGAGCATCTTTACCGAAAAGTTCAACTGTCTTCGCAATATCGCACTTACCCTGACATAGCCCGCCCATAATACGAATGTTCATCCGTATACGGTCGGGCTATGTCAGGCTATATCGCACTGGCTTTAATGTCAGTGTTCGGATCAACCTATCTGCGTGAACAGATATTTTCGCACATGAAGTAACATTATGTCCTTTGCCCCTCTCGAAGTCGTCTGACAGCAGTGCATTCAAGTGCAACATGCGTCCAAAGTGAACAATTACTAACCGCACATTTCAGAGCAAAGTAAAGGGAAGCAGGGCCAGGGATCACATTGACTATTAGGCAAAACATTTATTTTCTAACAAGACAAGGCCTATTTCAAATTGGCAGGTTATTGTTAATTAAGTTACTTTATATGGCCTATGTTTTTTTTTTTCAACCTGTGTTATTATTATCAGTTCCATCTTCAATTGGCTCTGTAAATAACATGCCTACTGTCAGATTTTGGATGTTAGGCCTACTTTGTGAATTTGTTGCCTATGGTTGTTATCTAATGGGAAGAGAGGGAGAGGGAGACATGGGTGTTCTAAAACCTTGAAGTCTGTGAGGATAAAACAGTGCAATGGTGTTTTACATTTGTTCAATGTCCATATCCATCTAAATATGTAGCCAGTATTTAATTTCACATAGTTATAGACTCCAACTGGCACACTAACTAATATGAAAATGTCTAAATGGCACAGCAAGGCAAAAAGGTTGCCGACCCCTGGTCTAGACTTAAAGGTATTGAGAGTGTCCGCTTCACGAATGTAGAGGGGGAGAGATTTCTATAATAGTGGCACCTGGTAGCTTATGTAACACCAGATGGCCACAAACGTGAAGTGTTTCGGTCTGCATTAGCAGCAGTCTCACATTACGTCACATCATTAACATTTTCCCTTAGGAAATTATAGAATGATATAATGTATGTGTGCCATAATATTGTCTGTGATCATTAATGAAACCAACAAATGACAATTCAATCGCTCCTCTGCAAAACAATGTTGTATGAACCAAGTGTGCTTTTTAGCTTTAGACAGAGAGGGTTTGTTTGGCAGTTACCATGACGACATAGCTATATGCTAACTATAAGCTAGTCGTTTTGGACTTTGCTCAAACCTAACATATTGCTGTAAACTATGTTTATGTTTGCTCTGTCCACTTAAAATGAACTCAGTAATGTTACCCACAGGCTGTCAATAAATGACATCTCAAATATAAATGTAAAACATTACGTTAGCTAGATCGCTACCGTTAGCTCGCTAACAACTTGAAATTTTAGTAGGCTATTTAGCTTCATCTGATAGAAATACCAACAGTAACAGTTTACAACATTAGTCTTGAAATCATGTTAAACACTTACAGAATATGAGAGATACATGCCAAAAAACCTGATAACTCCAAAAAGACGATTTATTGGTAAAAGTCCTGACATCATTCAAAACCAGGTGGTGCCCCTTGTGAAAATAGAACTACTATGCGCGAACGTAGGTGCTTCTCGTTTGCTCCAACTGTCTTTGGTGCTAGAGCTCCGGTTATGGGTAGTTACACATATGTCTGAAGACGGGGTTCTCCGACATCTCCACCTTGCCCGGAGTTCGTGAGATTCACCGTCTTCACCTTCGGATAAGTGTAACAGAGAGGTGCAACCGCAGAGAAACATGTTCGTCTTTATGGTTATCTGTGTTTGTGTAAACGGGGTCCAAGTCTGATGTCTGGATAAGCAAATTAAGTGTGACTCCTAGTCCCAGACTTGAGTCCCCATTTCTGGATTGGAGTCTGTTGAAATGCCGCATCATTAGGTCTCAGACTACAGCACACTACCGTGTTGTCTTACAAAGCTAGGCATTTATTGGACAGAAGCATTCAAATGTCCAAAAAATGTCACTTCCGGGGAGGCTCTGCCTCACTGGAGGTGAATGAAGAGTAGGCAGGCACCAGGCTAACATGGATGTGCCACCCTCCACAACTCTCTCAGGCCAGGTAGCCTACAGTTCTATTGTTTGTTTGTGTTCTTCTTTTCCTTTTAGGCTACTTTAGTTTAATATATTCCTGTTTTCCCAGATATTCTTTTATTTACTTATTTATATACCTTTACCTGCCAAGTTAAGCACTTTGTGACTTTTGACTGTGAAAAGCGCTATACAAATTAATTTTACTTACTTACAATCCTGGACCCAAGGCAAGTGATTTTTTGGCTTGGCTACTGATCAACAATTTTGCTACTTAAGCTAAGACAGGGACAGGAAGAGCAGAAAAGGGGCGGGCGGGAGGTCTGTCCACATGCCTGGTTAAAAACGTAGGTCTTTAGCTGCCTCTTGAAAGAATTCACCGAGCCAGCAAAGCTCAGTTTGGTAGGGAGGGCATTCCAGAGTTTGGGAGCAGTGACTTCAAATGCTCTGTCACCACAGGTTTTAAGATGGGTACGTGGAGTGGACAGCAAATTTTTATAATCGGACCTGAGGGAGAGCAAGGATGTGTGGGGATGGATGAGGTCAACCAGATAAGCGTGTGCTTGGCCATGCTGTGTCCATGGAGTTGAGTATGAGGGATGAAACATTCAACGCCAAAACAAATACTTGACTAAAACAAACTGAAACTAGAAAAGTGCTCAGAGAGTGCAGACTTCCGCCAAGACAATGTGGTCACAGTGTTCTGGATCACCAATCACCACCAAAATTGAATCAGTTCCTGCTTACTTAAGAAAATGTAATCCAAATCCGTGCAGTACTTTTCGAGTTATCTTGTACACAGACAGACGGACAAACACACACACACACGGGCGAAAACATAACCTCCTTGGCGGAGGTAAAAAACCACATACATGTAGAAAAATTTCAGAAATACGAACCGTTTGGATGAGACATGACTTATAAAAACATTAAACATTTGGTGCCAGACATAAACATAAATGCCAAACAATCAAACAAACACATGGGCACAGGTTGTGCACCAAAATATAACAGATCATTTCCAGCCAAAGATGGTTGAGGGAAGGATGGGAGTAAGTTGGCAACTCCAAACCATCTTGTGATTGGCTGGAATGTAGGTTGTTACATTTTGTTTGTTATAACATAACACTTGTAATTGTTATTTATTTTGTTTAATCTGGTTGATGATTACAGGCCGGGTTATCTCCTGAAATCGGATTTATTCACAGTGTAATCAGGGGGCAGGCAGCTAGCGAAACAAGGGGAGATGATAACTTTGTAAAAACAAAGGGAAAAGGTCAAACTACTGTATATATCTGCCATACTGTACATGGCCCACTGTGCTTTTCTCCTTAAGAAACAAGTAAAATAAGCTATTTTTAACCACAAAACACTTTTATAAAAAAGCCTTTATTCTCTTCTCAATGCATTTTACCTTAGCTTGACTATACTCATCCAGACTTCCTTATGCCCAGGTTGGGGACAGATATCCTGACAGAGAGAAATTCCCATCTGATAACTGCCCTGACCTGTCACTACTCACGTTTCACTGTGAGGAACCAGGAGCTGGAACCATTATGTTCTGCTCTTTGTCATCGCGATTGCAAATTGAAACAACTACAGTAAGCAGGATGTGTGTGTGTGTGTGTGTGTTGACGGTGTGCATTCACAAGGCTGACTAAATGTGCTGAGTTTTCTTTTGTGAACATCACATTGCTTGTGATGTTAGCCAATCACCTCAGTGCAGAGAATCGACTCAAATTCACATCAATTATACACTTATACACTTTTTACTTTACTCCTACAAGATTCCTGTGAAGAAATTGAATATGAACCTCCACACCTATTGAGAGGAATAAATTAAGCTGATACTTGTTTTGGAGCAGACAATTACTGAAAGCACTCAGAGGTACCAGTAGCTACAAAGAAGTGTCAATAGCTTGTTTTTTTTGCATTTTTCATGAATGCAACCCACTCAGCTCAGTGTATTTTTTACAGCAGCAATTTGGAATTGAATAAAAGGACTTTCTAATGGCAAGATTTATTGACTTAAAGTATTGTCATCACAGAGAAACTTACTTTACCAAACACATATATCAACACTGGTTATTTCTTATACTGATGTTTGAGTAGTACAAACAGCTTCATAAATTGCACACAATTATTTAACAACAGATAAGTTTGTTGCTGAACCTGACTTTTTTCAGGTTAGTTTCATACAGTCAATGAGGGCCAGTGAGTCCCAAGGTCAAAATCTGAATTGTGTGAGGGTTTGATTGTTCTAGTCTTGAGTTAAAAGGAACCCATTTTCCATATTCAACTATGTTCTAACTTGGACAAGTCTCTGTGTGCGCTCTTAAGTCAGTCTGATGCGCTGTGCTACGTTAATAGCATTTAGCTTACCACAGCAGAAAAGGTATCGGCTTGGTCTTGCACTCATTTTATAGGCAGGTATTCCAAAGATTTATTGCAAAAAAAAGTAAATTTTGTATTTGTTTTCTGCCAATTTTTATTTTGTACCTCCTATAGCAACACACACAACCACTGACAAAGCCCTGATCTATAAAGCAAACCAGTCATTATTCATGAAATCCCACCACTGTATCTAAAAAGATATATGGGATTATTTACAAAGCTGTTATGTTACTGATTACATACAATGTACACCAGCTATCAACACAAAGCGAGAGGACCAATTATAGCCCCTGCAATCTGCCTTGTGTTGCGCTTCAGGTGACACCAAAAGTTTTGTGTGAAGAGAATCACAGCCTCAGAAATGGTCTTGAGAAGGAGAGAATGAGTCAGTTAGTTTGACTGTGTTATCTTCCTCTCAGGTTGAATGTGTGTGACGTGACAGAAAGGTGCTGGTCCCTTTTAACATCTTTAATGACATCACACTCCTCAACTCTCAGACAGTTGGATTTGATGGGCTGCAGGCTGCTGGACTCAGGATTTGAACTTTTATGTTCTGCTCTCTGTCATCACAACTGCAAACTAGAGAAACTACAGTAAGCAGTACTCATTTTTTGATGTGGTTATGTGATGTGTATGACGGAGACAAAAACAAAACTTATTTGGGATGTTTAATGTGTCTAGGCTAGATCGCTGTAACCTGACAGAGAGGAATGGTTCCCATTTGGTATCTGTTCTGACCTCAGACTCCTCAAGTCTCAGACAGCTGCAGCTGACTTATAATATATTTTTGGACGTAGGAGTGGAGTTATTATTTCCTTCTTTTTGTCATCCAAACTGCAAGCTGGAGGAACTGCAGTAAGTGCAATTTAATGTACTGTGTGTGTGCAAATTTTCTCCTTGTTTTCTTTTAATGCTTACTGTACATTTTTAAAAAGATGTTACTATGCAATAATTTGCAGTGATATCTAAACCAGATACTCAGAATGTGCGTATGAAATTTAATGCACTCAACAATCAAAACCCTCTAAAATTGACTTAACAATATCTATGTGTTGCTCCCAGATTGTGGTATGCTAATCTGACAGAGAAGAACTGTATTTATCTTTCCACCGCTCTGGCCTCACGGTCCTCCAGTCTCCGACTGCTGCAGCTGAAGGATTGTGTTGTAAAGGAAAACGATGCTAGGACTCTCTTTGATCTTGAAAAGGACCCACACTATGAGTGAGTTATTTCCACCTCTTAGTAGATACAAACCATATTTTAAAGGCTATTGAATGCACTTGAATATAAGCCGCACCTACTAACTTTAAAAGCTTTGGATACATACGTGACCAGAAGAGATGTTTTACATGGAGTACAGTGCCAGCTGAAGAAAGCTTATGATCATTCGGCTCGCTATTTCAAGTCTTTTATCATAAGGAAGTTTATCAAATACTTTTGGAAATTGAATAAACAATATTTACATTGTCATTGCTGTTTTCAATTCTAGGTGACTAGAATTCCCCTTAACAATCTTAGTTTATGATCTAGCCTGTGAGGCTATCATACATCAAGAAGATCAGCCTATACCTACCATATGCCAACACTACTGAAGTAACAGACAAAAAACACTTTCAGACTATTTATAAATTATTTTCCATTTTACTAAATTAGCCCATTCATTAATTAAACGGTTGTTCAAAGCATGTGACAAATTAGCCGCTTATAGCCCGTAAAATTATGGAATATATAATGAATGTAAGAACTATGAAGCATATGGTTTGTGTGTTTGTCGGGGGGGATGTGGTATTATATAGTTTGATTATAGTTTGGAGTAAGAGAACAGTAACATATGTAATATATCCTGTGTAATATATCCTGGTTTTTTTCCTTGAGGCTGGAGATGAGGCTCCAGGAAATTGTTTTAGACGCAGCTGACAAATCTCTGAATCTGAGATGCAAAGTGCTGAAGGAACCAGATCTGAAGACCCAATCTGCTCACTGCCAAGAGAAGTATCCTAAGTGAGTAACAACTCAGGCATCCCAATTTGCCCTTCTAGATTCGTCATTGATAACTTTCACCCATCCTCTACCTAAGTGCAGCTTACAGGCTCACAATTAGTGGCTTAAACATGGAATTTGCAATTAGAACAGAATCTCTAATGATCCTGGGTTTGAGTTTCACATTTTTTTCTCAAACCACAGAGCGAGTTATCTACCAGCAGGAACTGCACCACAACAACTCAACTTTGGAAGAACTCTAGGCCCAGCATACCAATCACCTTGGAGTTCATCTCATCAGTCAGCTTGGAATCCAGCACACCAATCATCTTGGTACCCAGTGCACCAGTCAGCACAGAATTCAATGCACCAATCAAATCAGGACCCATCACACCAACCACCTTGGAACCCAGTGAACCAGCCAGCACAGAATTTAATGCACCAATCATATAGGGGCCCAGTGAACCAACCAGCTTGGAACCCAGTGCAACAATCAGCATGGAATTCATTGCACCAATCAAATCGGGGCCCAGTGAACCAACCACCTTGGAGTTTGGCATGCCTATCAGCACAGGATTCAGCACACCAGCCAGTTCAGGGTCCCATACACCAATCAGCTCGGAGTTCAGCAAAGCTGTTTTCTCGTGGTCCAGCAAACTGGGATCTAGCGCAGTAATCAGTTTGGAGCTTAGTGTGAAACATCCACAAAGTTTGCAGTGCTAGAGGTGGTAGTAGCTCAACTCAAACATTAACCTGGAATAAAAGCCTGAACTATTCTTTTCCCAGAGGATTATTTGTGAATTTTGTTTTTCTTAATTCTTTTCTGCTGTTGCCCATGGGGCTCATAGACTGTATTTTCAGTCTGAAGGGACTTTCATGGCACAAGCGACAAGTGAGAGTATGCTACGAGTTTACACAGTTGTGTATGCTGTGGATACACTCGAACGCGATGAGCCAATCACAGTGCGCATAGCTCTCAATACACTCGGACATTCTCTGCTTGCATGTCCATTGGAATACATTGCAGTTAGCCAGTTTTTGTTCAGTTTTCTATGTTTATCTCACGATATTTAAAATGTTGAATGATCAAACGGTGTGCAATGGGTACAAGCAACCCAGACACTAGGTATCCTGACATGCTTGGCAACGGGGTGTATTTTTTGTCCTTTCCCAAGCCTCATCTAAACCGAGATAAGTGTCTGCTTTGGATAAAGTTATGCAGCAGACCACAGCATTAGCTGAATGTGGACAACATTAACAAGGATGTCTACATCTGTTCTAAGGCAAGTCAACATCGTATTTGAGCCAACATATTGTCACTTTGATGGAAAGAAACAGAAAGTTATTTAATGTCCCTAACGTTAACCAAAACATCAATGTTAACGTTAACATTAGCGAAAGTTAGCAAACGCTAGCCAATGTCTCGGCCCAACTTTATATCCTAGCTGCGTTGTTCATCATGTAATTGTATTTGCTGGGAGTTCATTGGTCTGTTATACTCTAGTTTTTGTACTCTGGTTGTCCAAAGGACTCTAGTTAAACAAACTAACGGTAACGGTAACGTCTATCTTGTCCGAAATGACGATGTCAACGAGATGAGGTTTATCACATTTACACTGGGACCTGTACATTGTTGTGTGTAACCTAAGCTTTTAATCGACTTTCTCAATGACAAAATTATTAATATAATCCTCCAGTGCACAGCTAAGGCCCTTTTGATGACTTCGAGATGATATCTTTCTATCTCCAAAAGCCATCAATTACCCGACTGAGAAATCTCTTTGACTGTAACACTTGACATAGCGCCTGTCACCAAATGTCCGATTGTTTGTCCGAGTGAGTGGAGGGGGCGTGGCTTAGGTGAATTAAAGGTGCGATATGACTTCCTGCATGGTCTCACTTCAATGAGGCGATTTCACTTCACCTTCAAATTGTAGGCATGTCCCTTTGATTCCCTATCTGCCTGCCCCACTGTGATAAATGCTGTAATCGTCAAAATGATTTTGGAAGGATTATTTTGAAAACTTTGGTGTTGCTGTAACATTTTCTCAAAATGTGAAAGAAAAGTATTTCAGTACTTTTTATATATCCATTACAAACCATTTCCAAGCCACCAGAATACTGGAGAAGTTTGTAACTGTCTGGCACCTCTGTTTATATTCTCCAGCATGTGCTGTACAATGTATCTTTATAATGTGAACTTTCATGTCAAAGACAGAACATGAGTAGACATTGCTATGTAAGCATTTTATACTGTTTTGTCATGTCACCTACAACAACAGTAAATACAGCAAAATCCAAAATTTCATCTGAATGGATGTGATAAAAGGGCTAACCTTCCAATATGAAATATATTGTACCAATTATTACATCCACCCAATTTCATTTACCTTATTAATATCTGTTTACCTTGGCTTGGTGATAATTGTACTCATTTAACAGGTCAGGTTTTAGAGTGAACCACAGCAACCACAGAATCAGCTGTGGTTACTGTCAACAATGACCTTAAAATCATCAAACATCTTGGTGCTTTTTGCCTCTTAGTGTCATACGAAATGCTCTCAAGAGTGTAGTTGTAGTGCAATGTAGTGATTTGCATTGACACTAGGAGGCACAGTTTTCAGTTTCTTGTCCTATTGTACTGAAAGATGAGTTTCTGTTTTTCTTAATGTATTTGTTTTTGCCAATTTTACATCTACCAAAATCTAATTACTTGTGTATGTAAGTATGTAGCCAATAAATTTGATTTTGATTCTGATGAAGAGAAGCTCAGTATTTAGAAGTATGCAGAAGACCAGAATTAATTTGTTTTATTTTTTAATAATTTGTAACCGGCTTAAAATACAATCATATTTAAAACAGGTACTTGTTTATCTCCTTCCACTGACTGTTTTTGATGATCACAACCTAAAACAAACACTAACTCAGTTCACCGTTCAAAAGTGAATGTCATTCAGGTATTTTTGCTACAACAGAATCTGTTGTTATAGAAAGGTTTCCTGCAATTTCCCCTCTGCCAAGATCAACTTCCCCTTTCAAATCCCTTTGACTTCTGATGAAATACTAACCACTTCTCTTTAGCTACAGTTTGGGGGCTGGCAGTTAAGGCTTGGCTTTAGACTGGGTTGTTCCTATGTGTGGGGGTATTTAACCTTTCTCGTCTTCTGCCTCATTTATGCCTGCGTCCTGTCATTCTACTGAGGTATGCTACAATGTACAACATGTTCTATAATCCTTGTCATATGATAGTTAAAGAGATGGAAACACAGTATGTTCTTCATCAATTGTGTTAGTTGTGCAATTGTGCATTGGAATGTTATTTAAACTTATTTGAGAAGGGCAGAACTTGGTTTCTGCCGTTCTACTTAATTGACAATGGCAGAACTTAACTCCTGAAATTTCATTTTTCCTGTGCCCCCATAAGTTGGCATTAGCTACTAGTTAACAAATGTGGTCTATGGGACACCAAATACTGTCATTCATATACCTACAGACAATACTCAGAAGCTTCAAACAGCAAGGGTATGAACTGATTGACTCCAGATTCTCTTTGAAGTAAATTTAGATTTTGCTAGTACTGTATTATACTTGTTACCTCCAGTTGTATTACAACTGCTGGATTTAAAATGTTTTACATGAGTTATGTACTGTTAGCCTGACAAGCCAGACTATAAGATGTAGTTATGATGGATACATCCTAACTACATGTGAACCAATGTTTTTCCCCATGGGACTATTTCCCGCGATGGCGGAGCTATTTTTGTGGTCTGTATTTATTACAATGCTAAGCCCACCCAACATCCTCCTGCCCACATAGACCATTGTGATTGGTCCCTCATGTCAATATTACAGTTCCCTGGCTGATACTAACACATCATCTGTGAGATAAGGCTAGGCCTACTCGCTGAGCACAACAATTTGCTACCGCTAGGGTATGTCTAGATTTTTAGGCTAATGCAGGGTAGCTAGTCCAACACAAATCTTAACAGGGACTGAGTCCAAGGGGCAAAGCCAGAACAACAAAGAGCTTTCTATATACAAATCTGCGTTTAGGTTCAAGAATATCCAATCCAAGTAGTAGAACTGCTGTTGTCAACCTTGCCATTTATTGATTGTGTAGAACTGTACTGGTCAGTGTCCTCCTCTGTCTATCTTCAGAAAAAGATTGATCCATGGGTTTTAAGAGATTCAGATCAGCATCAATGGCCAGGTGACCAGACAGACACTCACACTAAATTGAGATATCCAACCTACAACATACAATTAAGTATTTTGCCTGTATTTTTTATTCCAGCTCTTTCCCTGATGGTGATGAAATGGATTTGGAATTGGTGCACATTCACAGGTCTCATTTACAGAAAAAGGTTCAGTGTTTGGTTGAGGGAGTCATCAAACTGGGAAACCCAGCTCCACTCAGTACGGTCTACACGGAGCTGTACATCACAGAGGGTCAGAGTGGTGCAGTCAATAGGGAACATGAGATCAAACTGATAGAGAGAGCATCTTGGCAAGCAACGCAAGGCAGAACAATCAAATGCAATGAAATCTTTAAACCTCTATCTGGACTACACAAGCCCATTAGAACAGTGCTAACTAGGGGAGTGGCTGGCATTGGGAAAACAGTCTCTGTGCAGAAGTTTATTCTGGACTGGACTGAAGGAAAAGCTAGTCAGGATGTCCACTTCATATTTTCTCTTCCTTTCCGAGAGCTTAACCTGATGAAAGAGAAGAAACTCAGTCTGGTGGAGCTTATTCAGCACTTTTCCCCAGAAGTAAAAGATCCTACGATCTGCACTCATTCAGTGCACAGATGTATGTTCATCTTTGATGGTCTGGATGAGTGTCAATTTTATCTAGATTTTTATTCAAACAAAGAATGTTTTGATGAGACAGAGCCAGCCTTAGTGGACGAGTTGCTGACAAACCTCATCAATAGGAATCTGCTCCCCTCTGCTCTCCTCTGGATCACCACCCGCCCGGCAGCAGCCAGTAAGATCCCTCTTGAGTATGTGGACCAAATAACAGACATAAGGGGTTTTGACAATCTACAGAAGGAGGAGTACTTCAGGAAGAGACTCCGTGATGAAAACCTGGCCAGCAGAACCATCACACATTTGAAATCATGCAGGAGCCTTTACATCATGTGTCACATTCCGGTCTTCTGCTGGATTGCAGCCAGTATCGTAGAGAGAACATCACATAAATCAGAAAGTGTTGAAATACCAAGGACTCTGACTCAAATGTACACTCACTTCCTAAATATGCAGACAATTATGAAAAAAGAAAAGTTCTCTGAGAGAAAAGAGAGAGATGAAGAGGTTATTTTCAAATTAAGTAAACTGGCTTTCCAACAGTTGGAGAAGGGCAATCTGATCTTCTATGAGGAAGACCTGAGAGAATGTGAAATTGATGTTACAGAAGTAGCAGTGTATTCAGGAGTGTGTACTCAAATCTTCAGAGAGGAGTCTAGGGTTTGCCATGGAAGAGTGTTTAGCTTTGTGCATTTGAGCATCCAGGAGTTTCTTGCAGCTTTATATGTGTTCCTCTGCTTCTGGAACAGAGAGAAAATATTGCCTGACCAACAGCAATCAACCAACTCACAGCTTTCTGCTCTATTTAGAGTTACATCTATTCAAGAGGTTCAAAAGACTGCAGTGAACTTGGCACTACAGAGTAAAAATGGACACCTGGATCTTTTCCTCCGCTTCCTTCTGGGCCTCTCACTGGAATCTCATCAGAATCTCTTAAAGCACCTACTGCCACAGACAACCCGTCAACCACAGGGCTCTGGGGAAACAGTCAAGTATGTCAAACAAAAGATCAGAAACCAAGAGAATTTCAACAAAAGGGTCAATCTGTTCTATTGTCTAAATGAGCTGAATCATCATGCTGTTGTGGAGGACATTGACAGGAACACAAGAACTCTGTCTGTGGTCATGCTCTTACCAGGAGAGTGGGAAACTGTGAGATTTATTTTTAAGACATCAGGATACCTGTTGGCTCACTTTGACCTTCAAAAGTACATTGACACTCCAAAGAAAACTCAGACTGAACTCCTTTATCCGGATGACATTCTTCGAAATCTAATACCAGTGGTCATGATGTCCACATCAGCTCAGTAAGTTATACACGCTGTGTGCGTGTTTGAGTGTGCTTCTATCGGCGTGGAAAAATTAAATATATAAAGTGATATGCCCCCTTTTTATGAAAATATGTTATTTAATATCTTACCTGGAGTTATATATGTGGGCAAAAGTGTTTTGGTCTCAGTAGATCAGGGGTTTTCAAAGTTTTGATAGGTGAGGGCCAATTCAGGGAACCAACATTGAACTGCAGGCTACCATGGGACAGTGGGAGGAAAAAACATTTATAATCATTTTAATAACAATGATGCATACCGTTTACATTTATTGCAATAAATAAATTGCTAAACACCATTAAATGGAAATGCATTCTTTTAAAGCAATGTACAATGCACAGTTTTAGAGATATTATCAGATATTACTGTAAATGGCCAATCAGAAATGTTTCTGCGGGTCGCCATTGGCACCCGGCCCACACTTTAAGAGCTTATTGCAGTAGATGCTTTTGTCTGGCAACCCCAATTTTAGCTTAGACCTATCTATATTTGTATAGCTATTCAACATAACTATTTCGTTACATTGAGATGTGTTTTCAAAGTGTTCTCTTACATTTTGAGCAGTGTAATTACTTAGACTACAAGAAAAGGCAAACATGCTTTGATAGAATTCATACAAATTCTTGGGGAAAATGAGTATGTCTGTGTTATGACATTGCTGTGTGTGAGTGAGTGAGTTAGTGTGTGTGTGTGTGTGTGTGTGTTTGTGTGTGTGTGTGTGTGTGTGTGTGTGTACGTGTGTGTTTGTGAGTGTGTGGCATGAATGTCATTTTAAAATGATGCTGAAAATACATGCTAGAGGAAGTCTACACATTCACACGTGTTCACAGTGTGTAGCAGTTGCCGTGCATATGCACCTGTGCATTCACACCAGAAGTGACATCATATTTGACTATCTGTCTCTATGTGGGAGAGGTTAAGTGTGATAAATATAAATGTGTTATGATGTGAATGTGTCATTATGTTTCTTTCAGGCTGGTTGACTGTAGCCTGACAGAGAAGAGCTGTTCTTATCTGGCCTCTGCTTTGATCTCACAATCCTGTAGTGTCAGAGTGCTGCAGCTGAGTAACAATAACCTGCTAGACTCAGGAATAGAACATTTATGTTCTGCTCTTTCTCATCCAAACTGCAAACTGGAGGAACTACAGTAAGCATCATTCTTATGTAGTGTAATGTCTTCCTATGTAATGTAATGTCTATTATGTGCACTCATATGTGTATGTGTGTGTGTGTGTGTGTGTGTGTGTGTGTGTGTGTGTGTGTGTGTGTGTGTGTGTTTGTGTGTGACTGAGAGAGAGGTGAAAGAGAAATATTCAAGCAAATCATAATGTTCTCCCTAGGTTAGATGGCTGTAGGCTAACAGAGAAGAGCTGTTCCTATCTGGCCTCTGCTCTGACGAAACACCCCTCAAGTCTTAAGCTGATGAATCTGAGTAGTAATACACTTATGGACTCAGGAGTGGAACATCTGTGTTCTGCTCTTTCTCATCAGAACTGCAAACTGGAGGAACTACAGTAAGTATCACCTCATACTCTCTGTGTGTTTGTGTGGATGTTGAGAATACAGAACACATGAATACAGGATTCTCTGTAGAGAATAAAATAAGCAAAAACCTGTACAGTTGCAAACTGAGAAAACAGTAAAGGAATGGCTGATCCTGCATAGGAAGCCTTTAGATGTAGGAAGCCCTGTCCCCATTATCAGGAACTAATCAGCTGAAGGAAAGACATAGACGCACATAGCAGACCAAATAACTATTTCCCTGCTATGTGTACTACAAAGGTGCATGCTAAATACCAGTCAACAATGCAATTAAGTAGGGAATTGTATGTAAATTATACAAACATTTCAATGTGGCATTCAGGATTGTCAGTCAAGTAACATAACCACTGGTCAACTAATTGCCTACTAATCAACTAATTGCCTACTGTGACTGTCAACTAATGTCTGTGACATTACTGCTGAAAACACCATGTCATGTACTATTGAGAAATGTGTCCTCATGTTTGTCCCAGGCTGGTGTACTGTATCCTGACAGAGAAGGGCTGTTCCTATCTGGCCTCTGCCCTGACGTCACACTACTCAAAACTGAAACAGCTGTGGCTTATGAACAATGGGCTGACAATTTATGAAGTTCAGCAGCTCTCTGCTCTTGTGAAGGACCCACACTGCAAACTGGAGAAACTAATGTGAGTAACCATCTCATCATCTCGCTCTGGTCTCTTTCTCTGCATCAATGAAAATGTCTGTAACATTTCAGTTCTCACATCAGAAAAATCCCTATTGCAAAGAAAAAAATGTGTGTAAAACAGTAGACAATCAATGTCTTTGTTTTTAGTTAGTTAAAATGTATGGATCATTTGGCCTTTTGTCATGAATTTCTCATTATATAATATGTTGCAACCAATAGACTAAGCCAACATTGGGTTGATTGACATTGATGGGTTGATTGACATTGGCTGCCTGTATCAGCAACTCTATAGTGTTATCCATGGTCACAGACCCGGTCACAGCATGTTGTCCAGGCATCCACTGAAGTTATCATGCTAATCAATTAGATTTGCACTGTCCTGTGTGTATCTGCTTTGATTTTATAAAATGCACACTGGATAAACTAACTAACACATATTATATTTTATTTATTATTTTATTTAACTAACACATATTATATTTTATCTATTATTTATTATTTTGTTTATTATTTTTGCCTTGTAGAATGGATGATGATGTCTTCATAAAGGAAAGCAGGGAACATGTCCACAGTGCTGCCCCACAGAGGAGCTGTGAATCCTGTGCTGAAGTTCCAGACTCTAGCTACTGGGTCCTGGTGAATCCTGAAGTCTCCACAGAGAAGAGCATCTCCACCTACAGCCTGAGCTCTCCTGCAGGGAACTTTGAGTGTTTAGAGTCTGGTCTACGCTGGTCATGTGCTGCTCCAGTCACCCTGCACTACTGCTTCACAGACTGGCATGTATTTGCTGAAGAGCTGGCCCACATGCAGATGAGTCCAGCTGGTCCTCTGATGGACATCAGGCTCATGTCAGGAGAGCTGGTGGAAATCCACCTGCCACATTTTCTCTGTTTGGGGGGTTCCGAGGCGTCTGTGTGTGATGCTGTGAGGGTTCTGCATGGGCAAAACGGTGGAGTGTGTGTGGAGGAGTGTGAGATGACCCGACACCATGCCAGGCTTTTCCACCCCTCCTTGTCTCCTCTTGGAGTTATTTCCTATTTAAAGTCTCTTGTGTTTCCTATGAGAGTCCATTCAGAACTGCTGGTGTATCAGAGCAGCACAACACAGCTAGTTTTCCGTGCTTACCTCCTGCCTGAGGATGCCCATCTGAAGCAGCTTGTGAAGAAAGATGAGGAAGAGTTGGGGGGAACCTGGTTATCAAAACCGCAACCTGTCAGGCCACTTCAGATGGACGGCTTTTACGGCCTGAGGACTGACTGTCCCTCTGAGATCTACCCGGAGGAGCTGATGCTCAGATACAGCACCACCACCCCCAACTTCTTTGAGGTGGAGCTTCCTGTTTCTACTGCTCTCTTTCACATGGAGTTATTCAGCTCTGCATACAGCAGGGGGCAGTGTGTGTGGAGAGCAAAGTTTAAGTCAGGTAATGACAGACTGACCAGACTATTATCAGAGGGTCAAACAGCGACCAGAGACTCCCAGACTGCCAGATTCCCACAGGGAGCAGAGACCAGCAGAGAGACCAGTGGAGCTGAGGGTGAGACAAACAACACAGGTAGGGAAAGACAGAGACCAACCAACACACACACACACACGTGCGCGCGCACACACACCCAATCATGCAGGGACTTAAAGTTACCGATCCTTTCCTTTCACACGTATTATGCATATGATGAGATCTCTGGTTAATAGACTGTACAAGGCTAATGATTGTGTGGCTGCAATATGCTAGCGATTTTAGCGTTTTTAGTTGTGTTTGCGATGCACTAGTGTTATTAAGTACATATTAGCATTATGCACACTCACACTCAAATACACACTCACCCACCCACACATACACACATAACACTGGATCAACACATATTCATATTAATTTCTCCTTACCTCCACATTATTTTCTCTTATAGTGTCTCCACCTATAGGACATTCCAGTACAGGGCAGCTATTTTTCTCCAAGCACAAGGCAGCGCTGGAGACTCGTCTTCCCTCTGTCCTCACCTCCATCCTGATTCCACTCCAGCAGAGGCAGGTTCTTAATGACCTGGAGCGGGAACAGGTGGAGAACAAATCCACCAGCACAGAACGGAACCATGTTCTGCTCACCATGATGAAGAGGAAAGGAGCCACAGCCCAACAGGTGTTCTATGAGGTTCTAAAGGAGGCCGACCCACTTCTAATGAACGACCTGGAAGGAACAACTTAGCTCTACAGGAACCACCAAGCTGGTGGTTTAGGACAAGCATTATGGTTTCTGGTATAAACTGTAGCTTCTGAACATTTTGCTATTGAGTGACTAACATACAAACGTGATTTTCTCAGGTCTTTTTCCAAGGCAGACAGCCTTTATGCAGGACATTGGCAAGCAGCATTATGAAAAGTGCTATGGGGTGTATGATGTGATTCCTTCCTTTTCAAGTTGTCTTGAATGCAGTTTCTTCATTTACCTGCTCTGTGTTTAATGCTGTGGCCACATGTGCTGGAATTTTCACATCATGTTGCACTTTTAACTTGATTTTTGTGTTTTAACTTTGATTAAAAAATGCCAAAAACATTAGTGCCCCAGTATTCTTTTCCTCCCAATAAATGTCTGTTTGACAGTAATAACCTGATGATTACATCACTGTGTGTGTGTGTGTGAGAGAGAGAGACACTGACAGACTGACTTGTAGACTGGGCATTGTATGTGTGTGTGTGTGTGTGTGTGTGTGCATGCACAATGTTGTTCAAATTTACACTTATGATGAACTAGGCCTACTTCAAGTTCATTTGATACAGGAGGAAAATTGGCTAATAAAGTAATGTTCATAGTTCACCTTTTCAAAAGGAAATCATATTAATTTCTCGTCATCCCCTTGCATTTGCTCTGTCACCAGAGCAGAGGCGGACGAAGTACTCAATTTCTGTACTCAAGTGAAAGTATAGATACACCAGGACAAAAATTACTCCACTGCAAGTGAAAGTTGCCAAGTCAAATGTTTACTTAAGTGAAAGTACAGAAGTACTTGCTTTTAAAAATACTTAAGTACAAAAGTATTTCTATATTAATGTGTTTTTAATAGCTATTTTGTCATTGATACGGGTCCACAGACTTATAAGATGAAATGAAATTAAATGGAAGGCCATCTTGTTGGAAGGAAAAAGAGCATGAATCGTTTTTCCATTTTTTTTTTTTTTTTTTTTTTGCACTTTGTCCTATTGATTGTTTTAGTGAGACAATGTTTCTGTAAAATGGTTCTGACCATTTGCAAGTTTCCTTGTCAATCAACACTTTACAATTATTTCTATCCATTAGCATTTATTCCCATTTTAGTGATTAGATTTAGTGATTTGTTTAACATGTAGGTCTAGATAATGATAAAAAAAAATGAAATGTTAGGTGAACAGCACAAAGAATTTTCAGCATTATCTGCCAATGCCATCGTGAATTTGTATTCACTGGTTGACAAAGTTAAGACAACATAACGGTATGATACAGTATAATAGCATAATATAATTATAAAATCTCAATGTAACTAGTACTTCATGCCCAATTCCAAATGTAGTGGAGTCAAAAGTACAATATTTGTCTTCAAAATGTAGTGAAGTGAAAGTCACAAGTTTCCAAGGAAAAATATACTTAAGTACAGTAATTGAGTACATTTACTTAAGTATTGTCCGCATCTGCACCAGAGACATGTTTTAGGTTAATAAGTAGGCTAGGCTACTGTATAGACTGTCCACCCAGTCCCTTAAGGTTTATGGTTCCTACTCACCGGCACAAGGTGATGTGAAAAGGTGTGTCTTTGCACTCGATTCAGCCCTTCAGTGTTTCTAATGGACTACCTAATAGTCTATAATTCTATGTACCTTACTGACATCTAGTGGCCATGGTGTGCTATCAACGCCATTGTCTGTGGAGACCAAAGCAGAACTGAAACTCAGGACAGTCCATTTGTTAAGGGTACGAGGATTCCCGGCGAGGACGAGAAAACCGTAAGTTTGTAAACAATACTCGTATAGTTAATATAGTTATATAGTACTCAGTGCATGACTCATTTCATTACAAACATGGCCAACAGGCTTCTACACTTTACAATAACCAACTGAAATGATTCTTTGACTCTCCCACTTTAGCCTACGTTAATGGGAAGTGTCAGTTAACGGCCAAAGTTGTATCGTGAGCATATCCGTACTCAAGCAGTGTTATCTGGTATCTCATCTACATTAATTTCGAGATCTACCCAGACGCCATGCCTGCCTGCGCTCTTCTAGCCAAGATATTCATCATTCAGAATAATTCTTTGCTTGTACGCAGGCAAGCAGGGTGTCTACAAGTGTTTGAGCCTGGCACTATAATAGGCTACAGTAGATAAGGGCAGCCAATCCTCCTGGTTGCTAAAATTAATGTTTAAGCAAACAGTCCAAGATCACGATCTTGTGTAGGATATGTTTTTATTTATTTATTTATTTATTTATTTATTTATGAAAATACCCATTTCGTATATTTGCCATCGAAATACTTGCGGATGCGGACCTACAGTAGGCTATCTACGTACGTAACACGGAAATCCATTGCTCTATTGAAAGCTTATTTTAGCAAAAACTCCTTTTCCACTTCAGTGGATCTTTAGTGTCACTAGTCTAGTCTAGACAAGGCATCTGTGAAGAGATGTAATGATTCAGAGAGAGTAGCATTAGCCTATTACTCTAGGCTAACCTCACATTATCTATCATCATTATCATTATTTATCCTACTCACATTGTGGGTCAAAGACAGATGGGGAAATGCCTTGATGGATTTTGATGCAGGTGAAGCCTATGGCAAAATGCAACACTAGTGGCAAAGCTATTGTTGAGCTTCCATTTGAATAAAGTCTACAGTTTTTTAGTAGCCATTGATTTTTATTGAATTGGGTTTTAGTTTTGTAGATGGACAGTTGTTAGTCACTGGGCTACCTAGGTTTGTAAACCTGTGATTCAGTATGCTGTTCAGAACTGCAAGGCCTATTATCAGGTGTGGCAGAGTGTTGAACTAGAGATACCACTTATCATAATACTAGTGCTGGCAAAATTAACTGATTAATCACGTGATTAATCCAAAAAATTTAACTTGGATTAAAAAAATTAACTCAGATGAATCCTGATGGATATAGTTCTGCTTTCATGGCATGTATTATGTTCAATTTCAGATAGAAAAAGGCTTGGCTATCAAGTCAAACTATACAAAGATCATGGCCTAGTTCCTGACTGTTCAACAACATGTTTGGGGAATCATTGAGGGTAGGGGACAGGTGTGAATTGCCCATTTGAGACGAACAAAGCCAACTATTTAGTATCAGGGCCTTTACTGGCAAAATCACGATTAATCATTGAAAAATTTTGTGATTCATCAGATTAATTTTTTTAATCGTTTGACAGCTACATAATACATAATGTTAATATCTGATTAGAATTAAACATTTGTGTCTGTCCATTCCTTTATAAATATGAAGATATTGCAGGGAATGTGTGTATGTCTGTTCCTTTGTTCCTTGTTTGTGTGTGTGTGTGTGTGTGTGTGTGTGTGTGTGTGCGTGAGAGAGAGAGAGAGAGAGAGAGAGAGAGAGAGAGAGAGAGTTCCTTTAGCCTAGAAATGTTCCTCAAAAGTGAAAAATGAAAACAGTTAAACTAGAGTCATGTTGTGTTGACAGTGTCCAGAAGGTGGCGCTAGAGTCCAAGAGGATAGAGCAGACAGAGATGGACTCTTCTGCAGACGACAGGTCAGATCATGGATGCTATTCTTCCAGATAAGGGAGATTGGGTTCACTCTGTGGCATGGACTCAATTACTGTAGCTGAAATATCTGTTGTTTAAAGGTCCTATATTACGCTTTTTCCAAGCTAACTTTTTAGCTCTAATGTTCAGAACAGGTTGTTTCTCATGGCTGCACCAGGTAACTAGACAGCTGCAGCCAACACATTGAGTATTTCCCCAGTGGCCTATGACAGACCACCCCTAATTAGTCAATTGATCATTTTCATTGTTCTCAGCTGCAAAGTGCCTGCCAACTCTCTCTCTCTCTCTTTCTTTTTTTTTGTTGCAATTATCCATTCTCATTGCCCTCAGCTGCTTACGTGCCGTCCAATGTTGTGGGACCCCACCCAACTTACCCTGTGACATACGTATGCTTAGACCCCGTATGCTTAGACCCTAGAGCTCCGGTTATGGGTAGTTACACATATGTCTGAAGACGGGGTTCTCCGACATCTCCACCTTGGCCGGAGTTCGTGAGATTCTCCGTCTTCACCTTCGGATAAGTGTAACAGAGAGGTGCAACCGCAGAGAAACATGTGCGTCTTTATGGTTATCTGTGTTTGTGTAAACGGGGTCGTAGTTAGGAAAATTCTATGCAGGTGGTTTAGGCACACAGCAGCTTAACAGTTCTTAACAGTATAAATTATCTGTTTTAACAATTGAGGCTTGAGGGATAAATTCTCTATCTCCTTAAGAAATAAGTTGGAAAGCATAGATGTAGTGAGAAATATGTGTAGAGATCTGTTGTCCAAGGAATGTGCCTGTTCAAGAAAGCAATTGTCTAAGAGCCAGACCACCCTAAGGATGGTCAACAAGCAGGAAGTTCTTAGAGCCTGAGGGTAGGACATCCTGGGTCCGATCACCCCCAATGGTTAACTATGACTAACCATCATTAGTAGAATTGGATTTAGTACTAGAAGG
>JAODXP020000021.1:8573832-8634454 GCA_027497455.2 Sardinella longiceps | reverse complement strand
TTCATCTACTACTATAATCAGAGGTGGACGAAGTACTCAATTTCTGTACTCAAGTGAAAGTATAGATACACCATGAGGACAAAAATTACTTCACTGCAAGTGAAAGTTGCCAAGTCAAATGTTTACTTAAGTGAAAGTACAGAAGTACTTGCTTTTAAAAATACAAAGTACAAAGTACAAAGTATTTCTATATTTATTTAATACCTATTTTGTCATTGTTCTGGGTCCACAGACTTAAGATGAAATTAAATGGAAGGCCATCTTGTTGGAAGGAAAAAGAGCATGAATTCTTTCACAATTTTTTTTGCATTTTGTCCTATTGATTGCTTTAGTGAGACAATTTTTCTGTAAAATGGTATTGACCATTTGCAAGTTTCCTTGTCAATCAACACTTAAAAATAAAATTATTTCTGGGTCCTATCCATTAGACTTGTAAACAATTAGGGACCTATGTGGTTTTGAAGCTCAGAAAAATCTCTTGTGCGTTTATTCCGATTTTAGTGATTAGATTTAGTGATTTGTTTAACATGGAGGCCTAGGTCTAGATAATAATAATAATAATAATAATAATAATAATAATAGCCTAATAATAAAAAGAAATGTAAGGTGAACAGCACAAAGAATTTTCAGCATTATCTACCAGTGCCATTTTCAGCATTATCTACCATTGCCATTATGAGTTTGTATTCATTGGTTGACAAACTTAAGACAACATAACAGTATGATATACAGTATAATATTATATAATATAATTACAAAGTCTCAATGTAACTAGTACTTCATGCCCAATTCCAAATGTAGTGTAGTCAAAAGTACAATATTTATCATCAAAATGTAGGACAGTGAAAGTCACAAGTTTCCAAGAAAAAAATATACTTAAGTGAAGTACAGATACTTGAAAATCGTACTTAAGTACAGTAATTGAGTACATTTACTTAAGTATTGTCCGCCTCTGACTATAATACAACATGGATTGCTTTGTTTGTTAGTGGCCTTGACTAGCCTGGCGAATGCCAAACTAAAATCACAAGTGATATTTAGTCTGGGGACCTGCCTATTGCATTTCTCGTAGCGGAAGCATCGTTTACAATTGTCCATAGCCGTTTATTGGGCGCTATGTCTATCATAGCGTCTGTACATACCTCGGAGCCAATACCAGAGCCACCACGTGACGTAAAATGCAATCGAGGGCCGTACAAATCCCTTTTTATTCTGCGATTGGATACCGAAAGTAAGCGAGAAAAACGGCCATAGTCACCATGCTCCTCTGCAGAGTGAAATGAAATAAGCGAGCAAAGGAGCATGGGAATTCCCAGGCTAGGCCTTGACATGGTCAATAAATACATGAGGATATTTTGTCTGATTTGTCTCAAAAGTCACACAAACAGTTAATACACAGACACACACATAGTAGAGCTCACAATTGGTAGTGCAAAAAGCAGAAAAAAGGAGCTGTTTTCCAGAAAGCTTGGGCAGTGTGAGGGAAGATGCGTTGACGCACAGGTACATGTAAGGCAAAGTAGCTATGCTATACATATGCGGTTAACAGTGATAGAGATCAGAATCAGCATCATTTTATTTTGCCAAATGTACATCATACACAGGAATTTGACTTTGGGATGGCAAAGCACTAACTAAAGTCAGTCAGTTGAAGAGTAAGACGATCATTCTACGAACAAATTATGACAGAGCAATAAATAAGTCCATACCCACTATAAATACATACAGAATTACACATAAGCATAAACATACTGCATACATGTGCATAGAGTACATACAGGCGGGGCAAAATGATATTGTCCATCATTTATAGACATTTCCCTTGAGAAATTAGACATAAGTTTATTTAGTTATGAAATGATTTCATGTTTCCTGAAGTCATAATTGATTGTGTTAGCCTAAGAAAGCTAAATAATTATTTCTGTCTGACGTCTCACAGGATCACATTATAATCGTGGGTTAACAAATGGCCGAACTCTCTGGGTAATCATGCACCGAAGTGCCACCTGGCAGTTGTTTAGGTAAATTACACATAAATTACATTCATGAACTTCATGACGCCTAACTCCCCCTCGTGACACACAATACGTACAGTACAGTATATGCATACAGCACATTCACACTCACACACACATTAAAAGGTAACAGCATAAAACAAACATACCAAAAAAAAAAAAAAAAAGATGTCTGTAGTTGTCCTGGCTAATTGCCTGATTGTCCAGTCTGTTTAAAAACAGGGGTATTACAGCTGGTTCCAAAGTTGAACTGCATCACAGTCAAAAGCGGTGTCATCATTCTCTGACCATGGAGTTTAATAAATGAAAATGATGTTCTGGAAGTCCTGCTGAAAAAATGGTAATTTTTATATAAAAGATGAAAAGTATAATTGGTTATGGTTGCAATACATCACCCATGTAGGTTCTACACATTGGTGGTGGTTAGAGAAGTCCCCTTACACTGTAAACTGTAACACAACTGTAGTGTATCGTAAGAAACTCAAAAAAGCACAAGTAACATGACAGTGACAACACCCACTCTTTCTTCACAGGTGCAGATTACCTACATACGTTTTCTGTTTCACACTGCAGATTGCCTCTCTGTTTCAGCAGTGCACACTGCAGATTGCTTTTGAGTCCAGTGCTTTTTAGCACATAAACAGTGTCACACCAGAGACTTGGGTCAGCAGTCCTGTTTAAGACTTTAGTGACTTTGAATGTCTCATATGGAGGAATTAGCACCTCCTCCTGGTCTGGGAAGAAAGAATACTTTTTGATGTAGGCACCATGACATGTTGTGATTTTAAAACATGACACATTTCCAAATTCCTCTGTCACACTACGGTTTAAGGAAGAGGATGTGAATGATCCAAATCTAATTTTTCTGTTTTTCACAAATCTTTCATATGTTTTGTTTGTGCCACGATATGTTGACTTGCATTGCCCGTTTGTTATTTGTAATCTATTCAGACGTTGTATTGCATCTGTCAACAAAAAGTGAAGAGAATACCACTGATATGTCCTGTTTATATAGTGTCCTCTGCCATTATATGTTGCCGCATTTAAAGTTGCATATACCCATGGTTTAACAGCATATGTGTACACAAACAAGGCTAGGCAATGGTTCCTTGTCAAGTTGTTTCCTGGATTGTTGCATGGGTGAAAATCTTCTCCCTTTCTCCAAACATAACTGAAGTCGGCTAACCTATTCAGCTCTAGTTTTAGATACTTGTCCTCCACTAAACCTGACATTTCCTGTGTGCAGCCAGGATACTGATCGTCAGCTGAATTCTCCGCCATATCCAGTGGTAACTCCTCTGGTCTGATAGCAGCTCTGCCATCCTGCTGCAACAAAATAGGCTACATAAGTGACTATGTGATCAATGTTAGAATATAAAATGTTAAAATATAATATATATAAATATACTTTCCCTACCTGTCCAAGAGCAATGACGGTCAGGATGAAAATCAGTACAGCAAAGGACATCCTTCTGCCTGAATTAACAAATGCAAAAAAATGGTTTTCATAGCTTTACCGGTATCAACCAGGCTCTATCACTTTGTTTCAAAGAGTAAAGTCTGGCATCATCAGATACTGTCTGTGAAAAGTAAAACTGGGAATGCCTTCAACCATTCTGTGACATCGCTTTCATCACAGAAGTAGCCTTTTCTCTCTCTCTCTCTCTCTCTTTGTCGATTGACAATTTTTTTAGGCTACTAGTGTAATAAAATGTGATATTAGTATAACAAATTACTATAAGAGCTTATTATTTGCTTTATGCTGATTTTTGTTATTTCCCACACGGAGGCTGTTCACTCTAGATACATGAAAATGAGACATGAATGCAGTTTGAACATCTACAAATACAAATCTGTAATCTATAAATGAAAGTAAAATAATCTTTGTTGTTTAGTGCTACAGACATGGCCCCTAATGCAGTATATATCTTTTCCCACACATCCACTGAACTTATCAAACTAGCATGCAATCATTTTCAGTTTATTGTAAAAGTGCAAATTGAGAGCAGCAGGAGTATACCTCATTAAATGCCATAAGACATAAATCACTCAACATGCAATGCAATCAGTCAAGTGATCATTGCTGAAGTAGTTTGAGACCAATTTGCCCAGTAATATATTCACTGGAGAAAACCAACTCAAAAGTGGCATGAAACAATATAAGTGAAAGCTTCATGATAACACAATGAATTTGTATTTTACGTGGAAAGTATTTTTCAAATTTGAACAGTTAGACCCACTTATCTGTATGTCTAGTTGTCTGTGTTCAGTCTTTTGACAGAGACAAAGTATTTACAGAACACACTTTTCTGGGCGTGTTTCTGATAGTTGATATAGTTGGCAGCACATGACGAAATATAAGCATCGGTTATGAGTGGATTTTAAACCTGTCAAACAGGTTTGATGCTCGACAACACAAATGTGTTCAGATGTTCATGAAAAAGTTCATTGCTTATTGCTTTTCTTGTCATGAAAAGCTGTTGGAAATAGACATATATTGTATTAATCAGAGTGCAGGGTAGGGCTGGGCGATTATGCGATCTCGATTATGAAATGTCTGGAATTTAATTTTGCCAGAATATGTAGCCTACGTCAAACTCCTTCTGGCTTGCTGACATTATAACACAGGAATGGCTTCCATTGTAAATGCTTTCACTTTCTGCTTCTTTGTCTTTTTCTCACAAAACGTTTCAAGTTAACTGGAGCACACTGTACCAGGCGATCAACAGAGGTTTGAGATCAAATCTTGCTTACATCCTTTTTAACCATTTTGTCGGTTGGATTAAACTTATAGTTTGGTTAGGTGCTGTCAATACTGAAACATTATTCAGTTTAATGCAGCCAAGGCTACCACTGTTTTCTGAAACCGTCTAACAGGTTTACAGTTGTCACACAACTTTCTATAAGAGTTCTGGAAAGCTGTCTGCCTTCATCAACTGACACTGACCATGCATAAGGCTCTACAGTCGTTTCTTCCTCTCCAGAAAGAGTTAGGCTTAACAATTACAATAGGTACAGGGAGAGTCGCACAGATAGGTGTAAGACACACACACACACACACACACACACACACACACACACACCCATAAAGACTTTCATCCGAATTCACACACACACTAAAAA
This sequence comes from Sardinella longiceps, assembly GCA_027497455.2. Classification (NCBI taxonomy): domain Eukaryota; kingdom Metazoa; phylum Chordata; class Actinopteri; order Clupeiformes; family Clupeidae; genus Sardinella; species Sardinella longiceps. Next base: position 8,629,316 of record JAODXP020000021.1, on the reverse strand, counting down.
CTTGATACACAGACTAATCCCATTCTGTTGTTGTGTTGTGCTGGCCAAAGCCCTGGATCTAGAGACACAGCTGAACGTGGCCAAGTCTGAGATGAACCAGCTACGCCACTGCAACACCACCACAGCAAAATGACAGTGTAACATGGTAATGACAACACAATAGAACGATCAGAAACACAGCCCAATACATTCACCGCACGGTGGCAACACAAACGCAACACAATGCAAGCACAACCCTTTCCATGCAGACACAATGACATCCTCCTTACTGTATGTCCCCCCTCCCCCCCTATATCCCCAGATGGATCGCCGCATGCAGGGGCGCCTGGAGGAGCTGAAGAAGAAGCTGAAGCAGTCGAACAGCACCAACCACAGCCTGCAGAACTACGTGCACTACCTCAAGGCCTCCTCACCAGACACTATAGAGACCATGAATGTACGGCTTGGCTATGATCATGGATTAGAAAGATGTTAATAAGCATGACTGAAATGGAGACTTTGGGTAAGCCTACTGTAGGTGTTGCTTTGGAGTTGTAAGACATTTCTCTGCCAGCAGGCCCTGGAATAGATCATCCTTCTCAATGGGGCGTGGAGAAGGTGGTTTACAGAAATGGCATTTATTGCAGACCTAACACTTGCATACAACTTCACTCTTTTCACGTCTTTTTCTCATGAACCGTGTTCTTCCCTCGCCCTTGGTCACTTTACCCCGGAACTCTAGCATTTTTGAGACCCTCCCCAGACTAAAACGCCTAAGAACAGTCAATGGAGATGCATTACTCCCTCCTCTTGCCCGGTTTAGCCTGTGTGAATGTCTTGGAATAATAGAAGCCAACTTACCTTTCCCCGGTAGAAAAAGGTTTCTGCTTCTGCATTAAGGGAAAAACACCCCGCAGCAGAAGTGGCCACGGCACTCAGGAGGCAAGAAAAAACTTAGGGTCTGACCAGGCAAAAGTTGCCTTTTGACTCTACCACAGATAGAGTTGGTTTTATTAAAAATTAAAATGAAAAAGGTACAAAAAGATTACAAAAGGGAGATGACCCCAAAGTGAAAAGACCGAAAGAGACCCCAACTACTGTCTCACAAATTATTTATACTTTGCCAGTACTTCCCGTTATCGTTACTAGAATGTGACCGTGTCCACGCAGGCACAGATGTGACAATAAACACGCAGGCATTGACTTCCTCAGTTTCGTTCACACGATTCAGGTAACACTCAGGTCAGCTATGGTTAACCTCAGCTTTAGAAGTACAGTACAAAGACAATTACACTTTAGAAACACCAGCTATAATGATCTTTACCATATAAGGTTACATGATAACATACAGATGATGATTACGCAAGTAAAAATTCATGGGATATGTTCTTACATATTGATTTCAAAAACTCAAACACACAGTTTATATGAATGATAAATGACATTGGTTAAAATTGATGATTACAAAACTCTACACACAGTTTAGATTATATGTATGATAACTAACATTGGTTACACACATTATTATTGTGATGATTTCATATTGTTAGTATTTATTTTTAAATTGATTACTATTTTTTTGTTTGTTTTTGTTTGTTGGTTTGTTAGTACCATAATGTTAGACAAAAACACTTTGAATCATGTTCCCTTCACATTGCTCAAGAAATCTCATGAAGCATATGGTCGTGAACTATTAATTTCTCTACAAACTGATTAGAGGAAGTGCACACTGTCTGGCTCTCATAATCTAGCCTTGAGAATTTGGCCTAAAAATACTCACTGAGCTCTAGGTCAACTTTTTCAGAGGTTTGCTCTGTCAAAACTCTCAACAGAACCAATTTACTCATAATGTGAGACCTGCCCTTATTAGTGCACCATGAAATGTACTAACGTTTTTCTGAGAGACTTAAAAATTACATTGTATGCATGTATAAAGTATTTCAGAAAACCTTCAAGTTGTCTCTTAACATGAACAGCTTGTTACAGAGGACAGTTTTGTTTTTTTCCGGTGTGATGATAATTAGTAAGCAAATTAAAATTTAGATAGGTTAGTTATTTATGGTTGTTGTTGGTATTAATTGGTTTACATTCAGTTTCAGAGATGATGTTGCATGGGACAAGCAGGGAAAATGCGCATTGCTGCACTCCTGTCCATTTTCCACACCAGATAAACTTTTATCGGTTGGCACTAATGCCTGAAGGTTTTACCCTCTTTTGGGTAAATCCAGCAGACAGGAGACCAGACCACACTTGGATGAGGAATCAAAGAGTAGATTTATTTTTCCACCAGGCAGTAACCAGAGAAGCATACAGTACTCTGAAGAGCCGGCTGTTTACCTAAAGACTTTATAGTCAAAGATAACAGGTTGTCAAGATGACCACATCTGGCCACCCCCCCCCCCCCAAACAACCCAAATAATGGCCTTCAAGAAAGAACATAACAGAACATTAAAATCAGTTATTAAAGCATAGAATACAGAATTATAGACATGTTCAATCATATAGGCTATTAAATTTGCTACTCTGGTATGCATTAAAACAGATATTAGAATCAAGCCACTCTCTATCATGCCTTATATCAACTAGTGAATTAACACCAAAAACAATGTCAGTATTTCCCTTAGTAATATTGTTTTTATTGGGAGAATTTATGCACTGTGCAACAAGCGTGATTTTTGGGCAGTGTAGTTTTAGATCCTACCTTGTATGTTTTTCTATCATTTGCCTGTGCCTAAAAGAGTCAATGGTCTAAAATTATTGTGCGAAATTCTTTTAAAGAAAAAAGTCCATGAAAAATAATTTGACAATTGTTAAATAAGAGAAAAACAGACTTGCTTGACAAAAAAACAAAAGCAGGATAATCAAAAACAAAACAGAACAGGAGACAAAATAAGGGAAGTAGGACTGGGAAGGGATGATGTAGAGTGAATGATAAACTTAACCTGACATTGCAAACTTAAACTATGGCTTCTTAGCTTGTGTCAAATTTATTAACAACTCGTCTCATAAGCATGTTTAATAGGCTTTATATATTACATACTACTAATGAGTGCTGTCTTACAATGTTAAAAATAATCTGATTAATCACAAAATGTTACTTATGGCAGAAAGTGCATGCACATCCATTATAATACAGGTGCTGTTCCACTATACTACCTAATCGTGACTGTGTTAACTTCTAATTTCTTTCTTTTCAAGAAAGACTTTTACTTACAAACTATAAATTGCAATGGGATTCACAATGGCTCCCAATATATCTCTATGACATATACATTATAATGCATTGATTAAGGGTTATAATGCGTTCATAAAGACTTGTAACTACTGACATTAGAATTCATAGCATGCTTATATGTTCACATGAATGTGCTCATAAGTAATTCAATCCATATACCGGTAAGCCTTTAAAACTAACTTATTCTGCATTCCATTTATCTCGGTAACTTGGATGGACACGGACGGATGTCACGTCCGCTAAAAACACAACAAACTTCGTCTCGATTGCATTCCATTTCATTGATAAATTCGGATGGAAGGTGGAAGCAAAATAAATTGAATATTGACCAAGACAGAGGAATACACTACAGTCTTACTATAATGAATGATATATAATACCAATATCATTCTGTGCACTGTCTGTAATCACGTATTACACCAACAAATAACACTTTAGAACATCCATGAATCCCTGGACTACTTTAGACAACTAATGAGTAGGAACTGGCAGTAGCATATAGGCTACCATATGCTGGGAGCTGACTGTTTTTGGACTTTGCTTAAACTAGATTGTTGCAATCTAACTTTATTTTTGCTCTGTCCAATAAAACTAATGTCATAATGTTATCTAGTTGGTTGTCATTCAGTGAAATGCCACTTCTCAATTTAAAACGTTAGTTAGCTAGTTCGCTAACGTTAGCTCGCTACAAACAATAGTCTACAGTCTTTGACAATAGCTACCTGAAGTGAAATGGAAGTTCATTTAGTTTTAAAACGAACAGTAACAGCATAGCCTAAACTATTGGGCTTGAAATCATATCAAACACTTACATGTCATGTCACAAACTTTATTTTACTCTGTGCATGCAATCCAGGGGGTTGTCATTTGAAATGCCACAAGTGGTGTTAGCTAGTTCGTTAGCGTTAGCTTGCTAGCACTTTGCTGCCTGCCCGCCCTGAAACGTTATTTTTTCCAAAAACGAAATGCAATGATTCCAAAATGATGATGCAATGATGATACCGAAAACGTGTGGATTACAAGCCTAGGCTACTATTCAAATTTGTGAGATACAAAAGATAGGCTTCTGAATCAGACTACCAGCTCTATCCCTGCACAGCAGTGCTTCTTTCAATGGCCGTCTAAAACTCGGTGTGCTTTCTGCTGGTCCGAATTTCCGAAGCTCTCTGGGTCGGAGGCATGGCTCGCGGGGACGTGCATGACTTCACTTCCTGTTTTTAGCACCAAAAAATACGAAAATCCGAACCTCCGACTCTAAATGGAATGCACGATTAGTGTCTGTTATGGTGCCGTATTCGCTCATCTTACTTTACTTAGTGCACTGAGCACTTGTATCTCATCATTATGTGCCACGACGAAACTGACATACAGTATAAGAAAATTAACAATTTGAATGCTTTGTGACACTTCAAGGTTTAAAGGCTTATAAGATGACATTATAATTCCTTATGAGGCTATTCATGAGAACATATAAGCAGTTGAATTCTAATGTGTGTAGTTATAAGCCTTTATGAATGTATTATAAGCCTTTTTGAATGCATTCATAATACTCTATGAATAGCCTATTGGGTTCTTTCTGACTGACTCCAAGAGCATTGAAGGCTGCAAGGTAGGGCAAACACTCATTCCTTCGCTCTCCACCTCAAGCTGTTGTGTGACAAGTGATCAGGCACACGTTGCTGCCATGAATCATCACCCAGGTGGGTGCTGCACATTGGCAGTGGTTAGGGAGGTCTGGCTTACACTGCTGTGAGTGCTTCGACAGACAATGCAACTGTTGGAATGTTGTGTTGTTGTTGTTGTTGTTGTTCCAGTTGTAGTTTCTTCCACATTGTCATAAATCCCAAGAGGGAACACAGGCTAAATATGAAACTGATCATAACGCCCAATCCCACCCCTGCCTTAAATGCATGTGGTTTCCATAGTTCACACTGCATATAGCTTGTGACTCCAGTGCTCTTTAGCACATACACAGTTGCACAGTTAAAGCTGTTGGGGAATTCCTCAACACCAATGACTCTGAATGTTTCATATGGAGGAATTAACACTTCTTCCTGCTCAGGGTAGGCAGAATATCCCTTAATATACGCACCATAGCATGTTGAGATATTAAAGCAAGATACACTTCCAAATCCCAGTGCAACTGTCGAATTTAAAGAAGATGATGCAAAATATCCAAATCGAATCTTTTTATCTTTTTGATCATATTCAGACATATTAACATACATGTATGTTATATTTGTACCACGATATGTTTGTCTGCAAGTTGTACCATCTATTTTCTTCAGATGTTGTATAGCATCTGTCAATAAAAAGTGAAGGGAATACCACTCATATTTCATGTGTGTGTAGTTTGCTCTGCCCTTAGATGTAGCATCATTGAAAATTCTATGTATCCGTGGTGTATACTCACCATATGTATACACATACAAGGCAGGGCAATGGTTCTTTGTGAAGCTACTTTCTGCTGCAAATGTAGAATCACAAATGTCCTTTCCTTTTTTCCAAGCCCTGCTGAAGTTTTCTGACCTGTCCAGTTCTTTGGCTAGATACTCCTCTTCTACCAACTGCAATGTTTCCTTTGTGCATGTCAGATACTGATCATCAACAGAATCCTCTGCCATATCCAGCGATGGCTTTAATCTGGTAGCAGCTCTGCCATCCTGCTGTTCAGGAGGGATTCAGCACACATAAGTATGATAGATAATCTCATAGACACAAAATGAAAAACATGTCACCCCGTCCCCCCATTCCCACCTTTACCTGGCCAAGAGCAACTCCAGCTGTCAGGATGACTATGAGTGCAGCAAAGAACATAATTTTATCTGAAATATGTGAATAAAAGTCTGTAAGGTACACATCCAGAAGTACTTGATATATTGAACTGAACTCAAAATTAGGTCTAGGTGAGGACTGCAATAATTATACATTGCCCAGCAGAAAAAATTAAACATTTGAAGATTAACTCTGCTCCAAGAGAAATAAAGAGAATGAAGAAACGAATTGAAAGGTGTGACAGTGCAGTACAGATACTCCTTATTTATATGGACATTTCTGTTATTTTCGGTCAAAAGTCAAGCACTTTTCAAATGATCAAATATGAACTTACCTCATTCAAATGTCAGTCAAATGTGCCCTAATAGAACACTTTTCTCGGCATATATAGAGGTGTTTTCTGGTGACCGATATAGTCAGCTGCTAAAAGTAAATCTGTCAAAAAAGTTTGTTGCTTGTTGACAGTATAAAATCATTGATGTGTAGACAGCTGAGTCTTCAGAACAAGTCATACCAATTCAGTAGAGCATTTATTTTCCTTTCGAGTGCACTCCCTCTTTTACAAAAACACACTCTATTTTTAAGTACATCCATTGTACCTGAAGCACCAGGAACTGGTTTGGTTTCCCTGCAACATTGCTTAAATGCCATATCACTGGCGCCAGAAATGGGGTAGCCACGAGGTCATTGGCAAAATATGGTTTATAAAGGACATTGTATCTCTTACCTCACTCACGTCAGATGTAGCGCTACGCGCGTTCATCTGATATTCAGCGATAGACGAATTATTTCAGGAGCCAGAAATCCTTGAATCTGACTGGGCAAACGGCTTGTCCATCAATTTAATTGACGTACACTGCAGCCAACCACATCGAAACCAACCGAAGACGCACGTTACGTTTGTTGGATTGGTTGGATTCAAAACAGTTGCTTCTTCGCTACGTCACACCCTCTACAGCAGCCAGCGGCCCTGATTGGTCCGGTTAGAGAATAATGGCTTGAAATCTCTCTGATGGGCTTCAACATCAGATCGTTGCGCGGAAGTGCCTTACGAAAGTTACGTAGCGCATGATCTGACGCGAGTGAGCTAATTGTATCTCATGTAAAGCCTAAAAATTGTTGCATTGTTGCTATACACTAGTTAACCTCCAGAGCAGGGACATCACTATAGCTTTGACAGACAGGTCAAGGATACTGTTGGTAGGTTAAGAATGAGTACATTTGATATAACATGTAGGATCAACCCAACCAGATAAACCTGAACTAACAATGAAAGGTGCTAACTTACTGTATTAAACTTACTGTTTCATTTTTCAAAGCCCAATTAATTTAAAGTTGGTTCATATTTGTCTATGTTGCATGAGATTTTCTGATTATTTTTCATACAGACTATGTGATTTTGGACGACAGGGTTATTGGATTACACCGAGGTCCAATAAAATCTGTATAGCATTGTCACCAGAGTCTAAAGTGAGTAAGATTTGTTACCTTTATCTGGACGAAGGCTTAAGGCCAATTTACACCGTCGCGCGCAATGAGGGCGCGAGGCCCAGTGACGTCAAAATGACGTGGAAACTTGTCGCTTGAGCCGAAATTTGAGTGCGCGTCCCGAGGTAATGCACACACCAGATTTTGTAACTTGCCGCACGCCAGCCCAACACGCCACTCAGCTGGGCCATTCATAACAATAGGCAACTACACTGAGATGCATGAGAGCATATTTCACCCTCTTCTACCAGGAAGAATTTGTCACCCTACTATCTGACACATAACTATATCTTCAGCTAATGCAATAACATCTTAAACCATGGATGAAATATTTTCAAACCTTGATTGTTAAGCTAAATTTAGCCCAGTCATCCATCTGTCCAACATCCCTCACAACGTTTTTACAGAAACATGCCTACAATTAGGCCTACTAATTGAATGCAAACACTCACCAGAAACTTGGAGATACTTATTTTTATTTAATCCATAAATTTTATCCACAACTCTGTATAGTCAAACACAGAGCAAGCACAGGCTATCGCTCTCTCTTTCACTGCCTGCAAGTTACTGTTGCAGCCTATGCGGTCTCACTGTACAACGCCATCTGCTGTTCGGGAGAACAATGCCAAAATGGCGCTTCTGTCGAATTTTGTCGTGCGGCAGGTACAAAGAGTTTGTGCGAACCTGTGACGTCACAGATGGCACGCGCACCAGCAGACATGTCAGGTATGTCACCGGTTTTACGGATGAGATGGGAAAACTACTAGATTAATTGCAATCATGTTTCAAGGAAAACCTGGGAGTACAAACAAATCTTTTGAACTGCGATAAAATAAACAATGATGTCAAGACAGGAAAACGTAAACGTTTGCTCTAATATCACAACAGAATCGGATTTGCGAGGAAATTGAGTCACGGTAAAATTACATACCTGAGGACGATGAGATACTGAATATGGATACATCAGACAGACTGCTATCTAGTCTGAGGCACAGACATGTGGGGCTACAACACAAATAACACATCATGACAACACAGAATATTTTTGATTAAACAAATCCTTTTGGGGGGTGACATACCTGCTGGAGGACTCCCACGCTCCAAAATCAAGGGCAAAATGAGCTGAGCCTACCATGCTGTTGGCTAACTGGAGCCTTATATACTGGCAGCCAAATTGAATCATTGGTTTTATTGGGCAAGTGCCAAGACTAACATTTCGACGTTGTAACGTCTTCTCGAAGACGTTACAATGTCGAAACGTTAGTCTTGGCACTTGCCCAATAAAACAGTTATTTTTCCACATCTGAAGATGCTCCGGTGACTCTCTTCCTTGCCTACTATTACCAGTCCTTTCCCGTGACGCACCAGATTGTGAAGTACAGGAGCGCGGAGGATATCTCCCTTTTCTACGTGAATCATTGGTTACTTGCCCCGCCCCTCGTTAGCTGAGGGAGGTGAGGAAGCAACCAAGAGAAACAGATCATTTATGCGGTAGCGGCAGGCCGACGGCAACACTCGGTGTTAACACTTACATCAGCCAGTCACTACCGTGAATCTTTTGACGCTATTATCCGAAATAGCAAGCAGACTCTAGCAACTCCAATTTAAAAGAAGTTAACCTGGGGTGCGTTTCCGTACAACGATGAATGTTAGCATTCTACCATCAAAGTACGATGTTCGTGGGAACTAGGTAGGTGCTCAGCTATGGGTGTTTCCCAAAAAACGCCTACCAACATGGTAGACTACTATGTAAGTTTCTACCATGTTGGTATGTACCACCATAGTTCCTACGGCTACGACCATGTTTGCAGATGTTTTCGCGGTAGGAAGCATGCCAGTCCCGTTTATACATTTATGTTGATATAGTCAGTTAATAACGGCAGTTACATGGACCTGTGATCAATATAAGATTCAATGAAGTCATATGCCAAAAATGGTCAAGTTTATCTTCACCTTCGAGTGAAAATACAAGAAATAGTAACGACAGGAAATTATATTGGCAAGTAGTCTAATTAGATGTGAGGAACCATGTATACGTGCAGCAGGTGGCCTAGTGGGTTAACTTTAACACGGCTTTAACTAACATTCATTAGAGCAGTCGAAGGTTCAATGCCAGGTGATTGTTACAGAATATCTTCTTACTCTGTGTCTAAATTATTATATTTAAAACAATACAATATAAATAAACTGAAATTATTATCCATTTGCTTGGGCATATTTTACGCATTAGTGCCTATAACAATTCGCTGTCCCTGTTTGTTCCATGCAATATTATCTTTGAATTTGAACATCTACCGATTGATAACACTCACATTAACAACGAAACCATCTAATTTCCTAATTGAATAGGCCTGCCATTACACCTGTTATCACCAATAATCACCACCTGGAAACTTTCTCCAATTCAAAATTCTTCCTAAATAATAAAGGAGAGGACAACTGAAACAGATCCCATACACGTGCACTGAGGTGGTTTTGAAATCGCAGGAATCACCATTGTACGCCTCAAAGGCACACTGGCTTATCCATTTACGCCACCAGTCATCTCAATACACCCTTATCTCTTGCCTAATTTAAATCATGAAAATACTCAAGGAGACTAACGTGGCCTATAATATTAATAATTAACAGGAAATCACATTGTCAGTATATAACCAAGTCTTACTCATCATTGAAGTGTTTTTAATTACCCAACTATGGGATGTTCAACGCCCTCTGTTGACTACAGTGTTGTAGTAAGATACTACCTTGCTACGGTAGGAGAAGAGCTCTCGTAGGTACGGATCAAGTTACGGTGTTGTTTACGATATAGCGCAGGAACCATGATTTCGAGAAACAAGGACATAGTAGCTACGTACATCGTAACATGGAGGTTTCACCTCCATAGTATGGACGAGCATTTTGGGGAACACCTCTCTCGTAGTTTCATGGTTCCCACGATGTTGGTAAGCCCCAGTTAGCCCGTAAATAGCTCGTAAATGTTTGGGAGACGCACCTAAACAGTGATTTTTGCATAAACATCCAAAATGTATTTTAGTCAGATGTCTTCAGTCATTGGGAACATTTTGACTATCCCTTTACATGTTTCAGTTAACAACCGGTAACACCTTGTGGTAAGGGTACATGAATTATCATGAATTCATGCATGATTTCATTCATGATTCATTTGTGATGCATTACTTCATCTCTGAATATCTCATGACTCATCAGGAATTAGCATGAATTCATTGTTCATCATTAATGACCTCCTGCTGAAATAGCACATGATCTTAAAGGTGCCCCGCCACACAAAACCGTTTTTACCTGTTGCTTTTGGTATAGAATAGGTCTATATGACCTGGAGTTACACCGTGCATGTGAAAATGTAATACTGTCTTCGCTATCGGCAATAGCCCATTAAAAGAAATAGCGGAGAAATTAGGTCAATTTGAATCCATGGTCTGTGCTATGTAGTATAAACGTTACAGCCATTGGCTGACTGAGGAGAATTATCGCCCAATCCATGCTCTCCTGTATTTGACTAAAGCCCGCCCCTTGAAATACTCGCGAAAAAGAAGGAATATCCATGAAATGGTAACAGGCAACTACTTTTAGTTTTAACTGAATAACAAGACGTTAGTGAGTTTAGCTTTGGCTATGAGTTTAGCAAACTGTTAACTCATCTACCTGCTAGTCCATCATTTATTCAGTGTCCTGTATATTTTGAGAAGAACTTGTCAACTTGGCGAATTCAACAGTCTTGGTAAGTGTAACGTTAATCTGACTGGATAGGCAAACAGTCGGCTACTCTTGCAATAAGTATCTGATTATGTTGGCTACTGTGACATCCTGACTATGTAGTAAGCTTACCTTTGCAAAGTGGCCGTTTACAATCTGCAAGCTAGGTTGGTGCAAATATCCTCTTTCTCGGTTTCATGATAATATTCCAAGTTTTTTTTTTTCATACCTCGCAATTCGCAATTAAAACTAATGTAAATATTCAGCCCATGTGCTTTACAACGTCGAGCTTCAGCAGCGAATCAGAGCGCAGCCCATTATCACAGTGGAAAAAAAACCGGAAGAACCGCATGAAATTTTCGAAGGCTATTCCTACACTCTGCAAACGATCTAATTACGGTCTCCTTGGGCCGTTCTCAGTCCAAGTGAAGTCGCATACCCTATTTGTAGACCTCAAAGAACAATTTAAATACCCTGTAGTGGTGTGGCATGGCACCTTTAAGCATTAATTACTCTGGGTACATCATGTTGAGTCATGATTAATTACACATGATCATAATGTTTTTGTTCAAAATAATTTGATATAATAAAAGTGGATACTTATTTAGCTTACTTTAGCCTAGTTCCTCATGATTTCATCATATAGACTTTCCAAGAATTTCCCAAACATTGCACTGATTTTTATCTATTCCATACGACAACTAAATTTTACCTACAACATTGTATTTAACCATGTCAACACTTTAGTTTAGAGGGCACAAACATGAAGAACTCATGAGCAACTAACCTGTAATTCATGTCACTTAAAAAAAGAATGCTTAATTGATGACATGTATGCTGCTCTTATTTTGATGTTCAAAAGAGTGCACCTGTGTAACTGTCTGTTAGCAAGAATAAAGAAATAAATGGAAATTTATTTACCATTGATAGGACCATCCAATTGTACAATTTGCAAATGTTGAACCCTGCCAATACTTAAGTTGAGGGGGTACAAACATGATAAGTCTCCATGATCATGCGTAATTAATCATGACTCATGATGATGTACCCAGAGTAATTAATGCTTAAGATCAAGAGCAGGAGGTCGTTAATCACAAACAATGAATTCATGTTAATTCCTGATGACTCATTAGACATTCAGAGAAGAAATAATGCATGAATCATGAATTTATCATCAATGATTTCATGCATGAATTAATGATAATTCATGTACCCTTACCGCAAAGTGTTACCAAACAACCTGACAAGTGTGATGCAGAAGATGGGAACAATGTACGTTTGTTTTTTTTATTCAGGAATTAGTTTGTTTTACAATTTTTATGTCCACTTGTTTTACAAATCGGTCGACCGGTTTAACCTTTCAGTATGGTCACGTTACATTAACTATTGCAACATTTTTAATAGGCTCTGCCAACGTGAATTTCTAAACCTGTCGTACAGGTTTGTTGGTTGCCACCCATTTCTTTCCTTGTCACAAATTTCATTTATTTCGTTTTGGAAAGCTTTCAATAAATCTATATTGTCTACATTAGTGCTGGAGTCATCTAGTAACACCTTCAAATCACCAACTGCCGACCAGACGATGCAGAGGAATACCCAGGTTTTTCTGTGGTACCTTCCTTTCCAATAGATAGAGGTAAGCAAAATACTTTTCATTAGGCATTACTGCAAATGTTATATGTTTAGGCATACATATAGGCCTATATGTAATGAACTACCTATCAATGTATATTGCCAATATATTACCATCTGAAATGGATCAACAACATCAAATGTGAGTTTTTGAAGCTAAGGTGACACACATTGCACTACCTGCCTGTTTACACTATTTCTCTGTAATAATATTGCTTTGTCAACCTCCTCTATAGTATGGAATAAATGGGAAACTAGGGTTTGGTGTAGGCTAAACTCTGCTGCATATTTCATCCAGTCTGTGCATGAAATATGGAGCAAAACATCTCAGCTTGCTAGGGGCATGGGCATGGTTGCCTGTGCTCATTTTAGGGTGTGTTCCCACTGGCTGACTTGAGAAACAGAGAGAGCAAAAGCGGTAGAGTCCATGCAACACTGTAGAGCAGATTCTTATTGGTTTAACTTGTGTTTTGGGTTGTGTATTGATGATACATATCATCTTGAAATTCATTATTTTTCAATCAAGTCTGTTTGGAAGCAGAAGAGATGGACAGAAAGACATTTGCCTTTAGTGTTTGTCCACATTAACGGTCTGCGTACCTTCTGTTCATTTGGTTTTCCACTCTGAAACGAAAATCAGGAACCAAAAAATGGGTCTTTTGCTGACAAGAAATATAACTTTCTGAAGAGGGCCTGAAATTCTATTTTGCTATTTGCAATTGTCATTTTCCCATTTCTTGAACATGGCAATCGTGGAAGTGGACCATATGGGCTTTAAATTGAGATGCACATTAAGTTTTTTTTTGCCACATATCTACTGTAGGCAGTGGTAGAGGTCCCCCCCTGTCCTCCCAGTTGCCCAAAGCGAGCACCACTGGGCTGACATTATCAGGTGTGCGAGTGGATCTTTGATCAGATTAATAAATGGATGCTATAATTGGAAACTGAGTGTGGGTGTGTAACTACTGGTAGGGGTAAGTGGGTCTTGTATTAATGGACATCAACTGCAATTAGCTGGGATTAGCGTTAATTCTTATGAGGTGATTCATGGTCCTAGTTATTTTGCACGATATTTCCAGGAACATTACCTTTCCAAAAGATGTGCCAGCAAGAGGTTTAAATTTTCTGGCTGATAGCCTTCGGAAGGCCAATGCGGTAGAGCTTGAAACGGGCCTTAAAACTAAGACCCGAACCGGCCCCAACCCGAGAGAACTCCACCCGAGCCCGCCCCGGCCCGTATGATTGACAGCTTCATAGAGCCCGAACCCGTTTGCAACCCGACATTTTTCAATTGTGCGCATATGAAAGCAGTTAACAATGAGTCATTTTTGCTGAACATTTCTGCGTTTTTTATTCAGATTAGTTAGCCTACAGATGTCTGAAGTTCAAGAACTTCAAGGCTAAAATAAATGATCTGCCCAAAGTTAAAAGAAAAATAAGAACAGCAATAATTACCAGTTGTCTTGCTGTCACTTTAACATCACGTCGCACTTATTGCATTTGACATACCCCACTGCCTCGTTTTTCTCATTGTGAACGTGCTCAAAATGTTTCCACACCTCCGACCTCGCATTTACTGGCTCGACCAACATGAATTCGCCAAGGGCTAATCTCCGTTTAACTTCTTCAACATCCATTTTGCATCTACTAACGCATGCCTGTAGATCGAACGTTAGGCGTATCATGTGATCGCATATTTGCCGCGCATCGGCTTTCAGCCCGAGCCCGAGCCGGGCCCGCTTGGAATATTGAAATTAGACCCCGAACCGGCCCGAACCCGGCAGGTCCTGTTGGGCCCCGTCGGGTTCGGGCAAATATTTCCAGCTCTACAATGCGGTGCATTATTGTGGCTCTTTGAGCAGATTGATTTAATGTGGTCAATTGGGAACTGGGTGCGGGTGTGTAGGGTTGGATCTTGTGGTGATATGGACCTCCAATGGGGCTTGCCGTGTCCCACTGATTGGGGCTTGACTTCGAGCTTGGAACCGAAGGGTTACCGAATACCATCACGGCTGAGGTGCCCCTGACAAATCACATAGGCTACAGTGCATTCATTTTAAAACTAGGCTATCTTGGTTAATATTTTATTTAAAAGATTTTTTAAATTTTTTAAATTTTTAGGGAGGCTCCAGCCCCCCTGAAGTTTAGCTCAGCCCCAGACACGTTTTTTTTTTTTTTTCTTTCTTTTTTTTTTGCGCACGCGAGCGCCAAAAAATTAAATCACGGGGTGACAAGGTTTTGCTTCATTGTCTTTCGGAAGCTTTGGTATGGATATATCTGATCCTACTTGTACAATGGGAGTATTTGGTATCAACTTAAACTATACAACCAGGTGAATTCACAGGTAGCACATAAAATAGGGTTCGATTTCAGTTTAAAGATCGCCCACATTTTGACAAGGAAATATCTGGTGGATTAATTGGCTGCTGGACTTCCATCTAGTAACTCAAGAAGAGCTCAATAAATAAAACAAAACCCCCAAAAATACTGGATATTATGATAGACCTACAATTGCAACAGATGAATTTTCTATTACCCAAATATTGTATTACCAAGGGAGCACCCATAATCACTTCACCTTTTGTTCTATAGGCCATGCCTGTGCAATGGGGCACAGATAAGGTGCCTGTTCACCTAGGACAGGGGTCGGCAACCCAAAATGTTCAAAGAGCCATATTGGCCCTGTAGCGAAGGGAGAGAACAGTGACCCCACCCGGTCTCGAACCCGGGTCTCCGGGGTACTAAACGTGCAACTTGACCGCAACGCCAAAGAGCCAGGCTCGTTGGTATGGCAGTCAGAGCGCATACTCAACCGTAGTGACGGTACTCCATCACACTGCCTTCCCCTTCGGGAAGCGCAGCCATGCGCTTCACGCATACTAGCGTCCCTCACGCATCCACCAGCCGTACTTCTCCCATCCCAGGGCGCCCCACATTCTAGTGCTTCACCCATCACTGGGGTCCCTCACACCGGGGTCAGCCTATCCTGGAGGTCCCTCATACAGCTCACACATTGGCTACGCCTCCGATGGCCTCACAGTCGCCATCCCACTTCTGACACCATTTGTAGCGAAGGGAGAGAACAGTGACCCCACCCGGTCTCGAACCCGGGTCTCCGGGGTACTAAACGTGCAACTTGACCGCAACGCCAAAGAGCCAGGCTCGTTGGTATGGCAGTCAGAGCGCATACTCAACCGTAGTGACGGTACTCCGTCACAGGCCCAAAAAAACAAAAACCATACCTGTCTGGAGCCGCAAAATCTAAAAGCCTTATATAAGGCAAAATAGACTGTCAATATGCTACATAAGCTGTATGTCTACTATTAAAATGACTAAGTAGGCTACAAATACAAAATGAACATTCATGATAAAGTGTTTATTTTCCATGCAGCGCATCCTTGAGAGAATTACGCACTGACTACTGATGTAGCCTACGATAGGCCTATTGCTGCTTCAAGTTTAGCCTAACTTCCATTGCAATATCAATGTGTTGGGTTTTGTTGCACTGGTATTAGGTCTTCAGAGCAAAAAAGTGCATAGCCTCAGGCTATTTTCAGCCCGTGTGGAAATTAAATGTTCTCTTCAACGTCAATAATAATAGAACTCACTGTTCAATAACAATCAACAGAGCGCAAAAAACAGCAGCCTGTCGTTAAAACGCTCTTGCAATTATAAAAATAAAACGGCTGCCTTTTGAAAAGGTAAGTCAAATGCCAAGTTAAGTAGCCTAAATCAGTGCAAATGAGAAAAATAAATAAAACAAACTTTTAATTCTCTCCCTTACTCAGCGTCAGACATTACATGAATTACAATCGCAAAGGAATAACGCAGCTTGAAATTAAAAAGCGGCTGGCTTAAATATTCATCAGTCAGTCGAAATCAACAAAATTAAAATAAGACAGATAATCTTCGATTTCTGTGCATTATCCTCTTCTCATAGGCTAAGTTCGCAAATGCCACGAAGTCTGTGCAACTGTCAAACGCATCAGCATCCTTCTCTTCCCCCCTCAGCTACAGACACGTAGGCTATAATCGGACCTTGCACCTTGCAAATAATCACTGTTGAGGGTGTGATCGTGATGGGCGTCTTTGAACTCTCTCAGGGATGAGAAGTGGGAGAGCGTGCCTCGCTCTATCCCTGACTGTCAGCTTGCGCTCGAATTTCCAGCACAGGAGTTTCCAGCATTTGAAGCGCAAATTTCTTAAATAGGCCCTATCAAATAAAATTAAATATATTTACAACTACATAGGCTACAGCATACGAATGTTTGTGTCATGTTTACCCCTTCATTTTGGCATTAGTTTAGTTTTTCCATCCATATTTTAAAAAAAAAGTTATTTTTCCATTTTCACACATTTTTGCAAAACCTCCATTGAGCAACTAAGGGGGTGCTCAAGAGCCGCAGGTTGCCGACCCCTGACCTAGGACATCAGAGTTTAGGACTACCCCTGATAGAAAGGAATATGATGCAGCCTCATTGCACCTCTTGCATTCCTCTTTCAATAAACTAGGAATAAAATATTAAAATACATGCTTTCAACTTTTTTTTTAATTCTAAAGCAATTGGAAGTCAAGTTTTCTGCTTGTCCTTAAAGGTGCCATGCCACACCACTACAGGGTATTTAAATTGTTCTTTGAGGTCTACAAATAGGGTATGCGACTTCACTTGGACTGAGAACGGCCCAAGGAGACCGTAATTAGATCGTTTGCAGAGTGTAGGAATAGCCTTCGAAAATGTCATGCGGTTCTTCCGGTTTTTTTTCCACTGTGATAATGGGCTGCGCTCTGATTCGCTGTTGAAGCTCGACGTTGTAAAGCACATGGGCTGAATATTTACATTAGTTTTAATTGTGAATTGCGAGGTATGAAAAAAAAAACTTGGAATATTATCATGAAACCGAGAAAGAGGATATCTGCACCAACCTAGCTTGCAGATTGTAAACGGTCACTTTGCAAAGGTAAGCTTACTACATAGTCAGGATGTCACAGTAGCCAACATAATCAGATACTTATTGCAAGAGTAGCCGACTGTTTGCCTATCCAGTCAGATTAACGTTACACTTACCAAGACTGTTGAATTCGCCAAGTTGACAAGTTCTTCTCAAAATATACAGGACACTGAATAAATGATGGACTAGCAGGTAGATGAGTTAACAGTTGGCTAAACTCATAGCCAAAGCTAAACTCACTAACGTCTTGATATTCAGTTAAAACTAAAAATAGTTGCCTGTTACCATTTCATGGATATTCCTTCTTTTTCGCGAGTATTTCAAGGGGCGGGCTTTAGTCAAATACAGGAGAGCATGGATTGGGCGATAATTCTCCTCAGTCAGCCAATGGCTGTAACGTTGTCTATACTACGTAGCACAGACCATGGATTCAAATTGACCTAATTTCTCCGCTATTTCTTTTAATGGGCTATTGCCGATAGCGAAGACAGTATTACATTTTCACATGCACGGTGTAACTCCAGGTCATATAGACCTATTCTATACCAAAAGCAACAGGTAAAAACGGTTTTGTGTGGCGGGGCACCTTTAAACAATGCTGTGATGGTATGAGCTGTTCTTCTTCCAATAGGTTCTATAGGCTTCACCTTACCTGATCTGACCCTGATTTGCAAGCAAGGCTATATAGCAGTGATCACTTGCAAACCAGTTTCTGTTTGGCCTGAGTTTCTGCCGCTGTATGCGAACACTCACAAAGACAGGGTGGATCAAGTGGGGTTGGTTTACCAAAGGCATAGGCTACACCAGGGATAATGTTATGGTGTTTTTATTTATTACCTTACCATTCAATAGAACCCTTCAAAATCTTTCACTGTTGGTTCCTTTCATGTGGTTTGCAAATAAATCCATAGGTCTGAATTTACAAGTCTGTAGGCTATAAACCAGTTAAGCTGATGAGGATTTCAACATGGTACCAAACAGCTGTGAGGATACGTTTGGCTAACATACAATATAGAATTTAGCATTTCTATTTTACAGAGTTGAAAACATAGTATATTATTTTTAATCAGAAAGGATTTATTGGAAAAGAGGATTGTGCACACCAAAAAATGTAGGCATACTGGCAAATGTGTCGCAGGTTTTTTTTTAATTATCAAAATAGCTGCAGGAGTTTTCTGAGGAACAATAGAATACTACCTGCTTCAGTAGAGCAATTATTTTCCTTTGTGCACACACACATTTTTTTTTTCTTTTTAAATCAACACTATTGTTGCCATGTTCATGGATATGTTCACATTGACAAGGGCAAACATAAATATTGCCTGCCTGGTCTAACACCACAGCTTGTAAGCTTAGGCTGACAAATAGACACATTTTCACTATATATCCCTGATTATCAGGCATTGTGGGGGGTATGAGAACATAACAGATCAAACAAACCCCCTTTGTCTTCATTAATTAAAAGGTCTATTATTTTACCTTTTACAATGTTAAAAAATTAAATCAATCTAAAGATTAAACATAAAATTCTAGGAAAATATTATGAGTGACTGTAAAGACAAAAACACTGGCAATCATTAGAAACTGGTGTCTGGAGTAAATGAGAGACTGGCCTGAGGTCACCAGCCCGCACTGTTGATTTTGTCTGAAGTTTGTCTTTTTCACTAGTTCACACTGTAGATTGCTTCTGATTCCAGTGCTGTTTAGCACATACACCGTGTCACACCAGAGACTGGGGTTTGCTGAACTGCGTATTAAGACACGAATGACTTTGAATGTCTCATATAGAGTTAGTTGGCAGACTAGGTCTACTGTGTTTAACAAATTTTATGTTATAGGAAATGCAAACTAAACATTCCTTCATTTGTGCAACAAGGAAGTTTTCCATTTGTGACCTCGGTTTTTCACACCATGCAAATGTTGTAGAGTGATATGTCAGAATAAATAGTGTCAGAAATAAATAATCAGACAAATACCGAAAAGTGATATTTATAGTACAGTACTTGCACTTGCTACAAAAGGTACTTCTCATCTCCGACCATTACCTGTGTATGAGCTACTGCAGTTGTCAGGATGAGAGTGAAGAGCAAAGCAAGGGATATCATTTCGTCTGTAAACATATACAATCTCTTCAGCTTTTTTTAGGTCAGTATTGCAATAGTTTTAAATGGTTTCTGATCTCTTTTCTATCAGTGATGCACAGCCCTATTAGAAAAAAAAGATTTGAGAACCAACTCAAAGACTCAGAAAAGAAAAAAGTTAGGTTAAGTTAAGGTGAAGTGCCACAGGTCTCTCAAGTCCACTGGGGTTGTCCAACAACACAAAAAGCTTTAGTACAGGTAGATAGTGAAAATCCAACAAGGCTCTGGAACAGGGGCAGACTGGGACAAGAAATCGGCCCTGGCATTTTGGACAAGACCGGCCCACCATGTTATCTGTCTTTTCGATATATTGTTGGTCTGATTGGTATAGCCTACCAAACATTTTTTTGGTCATAGCAGATGTGCACACAGATGTTTATATTGCCTTCAAGTGCAACCTTAGCCTATATTTCAATTGTGTTTTTTAATTAATAATAAAATTAATAATAAAAAGAGTTATATAAACTCTATTTGATCACTTTGCTTTAGGGGCCGTTCACACTGAACACGCTTTTTCGCTTGTAAAACGTGAGTGAAAATGAGTGAAAATGTGAGTGACAAAAACATGCGAGGTCGAAAGTGATAAATGTATGTCTTGTTGCAAAATGTACGTCAAAATACAAAATGTACGTCTTGTTGCAAAATGTCCTATAATTCAGGATAAGAAAGATAAATAAACAAATCCCTCTGTTAAAGTCTTCAAAATATAATAAGGTATGACACTGGAAAGGTTGGTGTATGTAAGTGGAGATTCAGAATGCAAATGAGTGACTCATACAGAACTTGTATACAATATGTATATATTATGATTGTATGTGTATATGTATGTATGTCATTGCTTTGGCAATAATGTTATTGTGACATTCATGCCAATAAAGCCTACTGAATTTGAGACTCAACTCTTAGGCTGCGTTTACACTGGCACAACAACCCAGAATTCCTAAAGAGATGGGGTGCTGCTTGGTAAAATGGGAATAAAAACAGAATGCTATTGATTTCAAAATATGGCAGCAATACATTTAATGCAGACCAGTGCAAAAACAACATACACTACCAGCTGTTGAAAATGAGCAAAATACGTAACATGCCTCAAAAAAGTTGGGACAGGGCCAAAATAGTGCAGTACAAGTTGAATATTGGTGAAAACAACATGGAACATTTTAAAAAGTAATTATGTAAATTGCCAAATTGAATGTGTATAAAATAAAAGACCACCACAGAGAGGCTAGAGAGAGTGTCTCAGAATAAAAGATGTGAAGGTATTCATTACTTTATCACATAAAAGTAAAATAAAAAAGGGCAGAAACCATGTGCAAGTAGGATTAAACAGCTAGCATAACACAATGACAATATTTTTAAAAGAGTGATGACTAGTTCAATTTGCTTACAGGGATTCTCTGAAGTGAATCAACATGTTAGGCCTACCCTGTTGTTTCACAAAGCCGAATATTCAACAGCAAACAGTTAGGTGACAAAGGCAATTAAGTTTTGTTTTCCTGTGCTCCCATTAGTTAGATTTAGCTGCCAGTTTGGAAATTCGGTCTATATGCAGGACTAGGATTTTGCTTGGCTATCAAAGATCTATAAACATCAATTCAAATACAACTGTTAACTGCCAAAGACATCAATACACGAATCCGACGAAACTACCGGAAGTAAGCAGGCGCCATTTTTGAGCTGTAAGATCGCCAATCTGTCCATTGGGATAACGTGATAGCACACTATAAAATGCTGTGATTTACGAGATTTACTACTACTTGTATAATGTCAGAGTATTCCATGTTTTTTGCTGTTGGTTGTCATTGACTGTGCAATGTCAAATAGGTTTGTTTGCAGTCCAACAATGGCGTCGTCACAAGATGGCAGCCTACACAAAATGCTTGTCGGATTCGTCTATAGATGTCTGACGAATGAAACCAAAGTTTGTTTGTGAATTTCCTGTCTGTAATTGAGAATTGCAATGACAAACTGATCCAGACGACAGTGTCGCTTTTCTTGAACATTTTATTATTTTTTTTTTTAAATAAAACTTGATTACTTTTGTTTTTCGTTTGCAAAAATTGGATTTTTTTGTGTGAAGCCAACCTATGTTCTGCTGCTGATTACTAAAGAACCGAAAGAGAGACAAAACTGTCATTATGGGACTCACTATCTTAACCTCGAAAGTAACATATAATTGTGATAATAATGCCCACACTTGCTGTCCCTATGTTTGGTTTCACAACAACTCCAATTCTGTTAACCAGGTCACACATCAGATTGCTTCTGACTCCAGTACTGGTTAGCACAAACACAGTGTCACACCAGAGATCAGGGTTGGCTGTTCTGTTTAAGACTTCAGTGATATTGAATGTCTCATATGGAGGGATTAAAACCTCCTCCTGTGTTCCGAAGGCGGAAAAATTATTAATGTAGGCACCATAACGTGTGCAAATTTGAAAACAAGACACCTTTCCAAATGTCTCTGCCTTACTACGGTTGAAGGATGTGGATGCAAATGATCCAAATCTAATTTCTCTGTGCTTGACATCTTTTTCATATGTGTTGTTTGTGCCGCGATATGTTCGTCTGTATTTGATTTGTCATTTGTCACTTCTATTTTGTTCAGATGTTGTATTGCATCTGTCAATAAAAAGTGAAGAGAATACCACTGAAATTTCATGTTTGTGTAGTTTGCTCTGCCCCCATAGGTAGCATTGTTTAAAAGTATATGTCCGTGGTATAACCACATCATATGTATACACATACAAGGCAAGGCAATGGTTCGTTGTCAAGTTATTTTTTGGAACAAATGTTGAATTACAAATGCCATTCGTTTTTGCAAGTTCCCAAGCTTTGCTGAAGTCTTCGAACATTTTCAGTTCTTTGTCCAAGTACTTGTCATCTACCAAGCGTGCCATATCTTCTTTGCAGCCCAGATATTGATCATCAACAGAGTTCTCTGCCATATCCAGTGGTAACACATCCTGTCTGATAGTAGCCCTGCCATCCTGCTGAAACATCATACTGTATGTACATTAATAATTCAGAACACAAATCTCACCATCTTAATATAATGTAAATTATGTTTTTTTTTCAATCATAATACAGTATTTACCTGACCAAGTGCAATTCTTACTGTCAGAAGGAGAAAGATTATAGCAGAGGACATCATTCTGCCAGAATAATGTGAGCAAAAGCAGTACCAAATCTATGAAACACACACAAAGGCTTTTTTGGGTAGACAAAAATTGAAAAAAAAGTGATTACATTAGAAGTCAAAATACAGTTTAAAAAGATGTACAAATGTCTGGAATAATTTAGTTATAACATTTTTAAAATATTTTCTTGTTCAGTGTATGCATCAGACATAAAGTACAACTGCATACTTTAAAACAAAATAGTTTCAGCAAGCACTGAACATATCAAACTACAGCACAAAGGTAAGGTGAGAATTGCAATAGTAACCTTAACAAACATAACTTTAACAGAAAAACATTTGAATAACTGAAAAAGAAGTACAAAGAATAAGGACATTAATCTAAAAAGACATTATGGTACTAATGAATGTGATGCTCATTTAAAAACATATCTGACAATTTATATGTCTGAATCATGTAGTCCTACCTGTCCTGTTCTATTGTTCAGTTGTTTCTAATATGGATGATAGCATCTGGGTGGGGGGGTGGGTCTGTTTGTGCAAAACAACCAGTTTACAGTCTTCACTTCCTGGTAATCCAAGTTACGTCAGATTTATGCTTAGTCCGTCTCCAGATGAAAACTTGAATTTTGCAGAAAAAAACAATATTCCAGTATTTTGGGCCCTCATACTCCCTGTCACTGCATGAGATTTTGCGATTAAGAAAAATCAGGACCCAAAGAGAAACGAGCAGGCTGAAGCAGATGAGCTTAGCAGGTGACTCTGTCCAGCTCTGTCCCATAACATTGATAAAAGTTTGATAGCATTTGATAGGCGTTAAGATTAATTTCGCCCGAAATTTCCGGGCATACTAGCTTTGCCAGACCACAGTTCCTTTCTGAACGTGGTCGTGCAAGCCAGGCTAATATTCCAGCACTTTCAAGTATGTTGCTAAAAACTCAATTTAAAGGTGGCATAGAATGGAAAACCACTTTTTACATTGGCTTTAATGAATTAAGAGAGGTTGTGCATGGTCAAATACTTCTGCCCTCTTTCATATGGAAATCTTAAATTTAGAAATATCCACTAAAACATACAAGTGATGCCAAATAGCACAAAGCCATTGCAGTTCAATGGAGGTGGCCAGAGTGGGGCATTGTTTAGGCAAAAAACCCATTTCAATACACATATTAAATATGAGGCGTCAATTAGGCTTGTAAAATGTCACTTGATGTTATTTTTGACAAAATGCAATTGAATACACATCAGAGAACAAGGTTGAATACACAATTAATTCATTATATGTCCCCTTTAAAGTGAAGGCCATGCCAACATTGGCGTGGCAAACAAGTTTAGAAGTCAATGTTTGCATGGCCCACATTGACATTCAAACCGGCCACACAAGTTTCTTGAAGATTTCCTTATTGCTTATTTCTTTTCTTTTGGTTTGGCAGCTGTCAGGTATAACTAGTTTGTGTGAGGGCTGAATTAAAAAAAAAATTAACATCCAGTAGCACTTGCAAATCACCAACTGGCCGACCAGGCAAGTATTGAGTAATACCTAGGTTCTTCATTCCAATAGATAGGCTAGAGGTAAGTAAAAAAAAAATCACTTTTCTTTACTAATGCTGCATGTTTAGGCTTACAGTGTAGTATCCTATGAAATTAATAAATCATCTTATAAATGTACAATCCAATATAATTATTAAAATTGATCAAATGTGACTTTATGAAAGTTATCTTTGTTTTGCTAACATTGCCTGTACCGTAACCTCGTCTGGCTCTAACCAGCAACTCTGTGGACTGGGTGTAGTGCACATCACCAAGTGAGCTAAAACCTAAGCTTCTAGTTTCACTTGTCATGTCTCTTAAGGCATTGGGAAGGAGGTTTAGCAATGTAGCCTACTAATATATTGTACAGCTATGATATTCTCAATTCATCACCTAAACTGATCACTAAACTAATCAATCTAAGTAAAAAAAAAAATCATGTGCATCTGTAATATACAGAACATTAATGTACTTTTTAAAGTTTAATTAAAAAGTTGAATTTGCTCTAGGGACCAATCATCTTTAGCCTGGCAACGCTATCCTATGTACTTACGCCGAAAGATTTCGATCTAAAGTCTGGCCTTTAAAAAAGATTCAATGTGTGTTTTATTGACCCGCCTGACGTTCATGACACAGCAACATTGTAACTTGTGACCGTGATGTTTTTATACTGTTACACTTCATTTGGAAGTATGGGAAACGGTGAATTTAAAGAATCCAAGACAAGTTAGAATCTTTGGATTTAGCGCTTGACTGACTTAGCAACCACACATTAGAGCTAGTAATGGCAGTTTAACTTGGTAAGTTTTGATTGAGACGATGTATGGCGGAAAGAAGTAGTTCTGCAAACTAGCTTGTCTTCATCCATCAGCTAGCCACCTAGCCATCAAAACGAGCATATTGTTAGCCAAAACCACATAGCGCAAAAGTGGTAACAGTGGAATAAACTTATCGAAGTAAGTAGCCTTAGAAATTCGAACATGCATTTTTTTATATATATATCTGCACGCCATGTTGTTCATTATCCCTGACTTAATTTCTTATTTATTTATTGTTTTAGTAGGCCTATTGTTTTATGTTGTTTTAAGCACCTAAAGCATTTTTGCACTTTACAAATTTCGTTGTACCTGTACAATGACAATAAAGACATTCATTCATTCATTCGCATATGGTTTAGAAGCTGTAGTTCAGCAGCTTGTAAGGTCAACAGTATTCTCCCCCCTACTTTCGAATTGCCTTTACAAAATCAACACATGTCATTAGCATTGATTGCCGCTATGATGTCAAAATAGTTTGAAACTAGCCAGTGATCTGTTACTTTTACGGAAATTGGAAGTGTGAGAGCCAGGTGAGAGCAGTGCACAGAATTTGTCATTTCCAAACAGAAATGTAGCCTATTCCAATTGCATTGTAGGTTTGTCAGGTAAAGGCCAGGGACTATTTGACACAAATTGTATAAGAAAATATTATTATTATCATTTGTTCTGAGACTATAAATGCATTATAACTCTTTATGAATGTTTATTATTCTTCATGGATACATATTTTTAAGTGTTACCGATTTACGTTTTCTTAAAACACCATCATCTTGAAATGCATATCTTTGTAGTAGGTCTTTGTCGAAGCAGAAGAGATGGACACAAAGACTTCATGTTCTGGTAGGCCTGAGATTTTTTTTTTTTTTTTAACCAATTAGGCTTAATTCTGAAAAAAAAAAACTGTCCGCAATTAGGCCTACTTTACACTCCAATTCCATATAAGCAGGGGTATTGTACACTGTGAATTATAATCACCACCCCCTAAATATAAATATAGCCTATCTCTAGAAATGCTAGACTACACAAAGTGCAACGTTATTTAATTAGACTCAAAATAAGTTTCTTTTTGCAAGCATGTTATATGCCACAAAAAAGGCAGCAAAGTCAGCTGAAAGATTCTTCACTCATCCTGTAATGAGTGAAGAAATTAATGCAAAGAAATTATGCAGGATGTGAAGATTTTCAGATCACAGATCACTTTCTGTATTTAATCACATTTCACACAGTGTTCCAACCTTTTTGGAATAAAATAAGTAAAAATGACTAGGACCTAAATTAATAAAACCAGACTAAAATATAACAACAAACAATTGATTTTGCACAGGAAGTGAACACTCTAATTCCAAATTGAGGATTCTCCTACTTGGATTCAAAGAAACTGGGAAAAGTTCTGCCGGAAACACACTCTTGGGCAATGATGAATTTGATCTAAAGGAACGGGCTGAGTGCGAGAGAAAACAAGGGGTGGTTTCAGGAAGGCAGATCACTGTGATTGAGACACCAGGCCGAAGAATGTACACAGCATCGGTCACACCCAAACTGTGCCAACAAGAAGCCATTCGCAGTGTGACTCTCTGTCTGCCAGGGCCTCATGCCCTCCTGCTTGTTCTGAAAATAACAAGCTCATTGCAGGGAGCCAGTAGAGAAACAGTAACAGAATACCTCACACCCTTTGGTGAGACAATCTGGAAACACACTATGGTCTTGTTCACCCACGGGGATCAATTGGGTGGTATGAGTATCCATCAGTACATTGCATATGAAGGAGAACCCCTACAGTGGCTCATAGAGAAATGTGGGAACCGGTTCCACGTCTTCAACAACAAGGCCAAAGATGACTTCACACAAGTAGCAGAGCTGCTGGAGAAGATTGATGAGATGGTCACAGGGAACCATGGCAGCCATTTTGAGTTGGACAAAGAAAGTGTCAGTTTGATTTCTGAAAAGCAGAGAGAATATGAAGAATCAAAGAGCAAAAGAGAACAGCAGGACTGTGAATACCTAAAATTAATGACAGGTGAGTACATTTTTATGGTTGGTTATAAATATTAAAGGAATGCACCGGAGTGAATTCAAGCATAGCTCTGCTAGCCTGACATAGCCCGACCATAATACTGCTGTTCATCCGTATTCATGGTCTGGAGGTTCTTTAACCTGACGCGATTATACTGCGGAGGGAGGGCATTCACTTCTGGTTTGAAACGATTGGACAGCTCATCTAATCAGCTTCGCTTTATTGGCCGGTAGACTCTCTACCGATGTAAACACGCCTCAGAGGACCGTTCCCAGACCATGGATACGGATGAACATTCGTATTATGGGCGGGCTATGTCAGGCTATAGCTCTGCTGCATGAGCCTTCCAACAGCAATATATTTAGCATGAAATGAAAGAATTTCGAACAGCATAGACCTAACACGAACGCGAAACACTTTACATTGAGTCAATGTAACTTCAGATCTTACTTTCGGTTTCCAATAGTCAGGTCTCATTGATTCAGTGTAAAGTGCCTGTGTTCGCGTTCAGTCTGTGCTGTACCAAATTATTTTGTTCCACTCGCTAACTAGCGCATTTAGCAAGCTCTTTCAACAGGGCTGTGCTTGAATTCACTCCGGTACATTCCTTTGAGCCTACACATAATTATTCCTTAAACAATAGCTAATTTGCATTCATCCAGCAGAAGTGGATCAAAAGCTCAAAGAGCAGAGAATTGTTCTGATTGGACATGATACCACAAATGAAACAGCGGACACCATTTTGGGCAGTGATGATTCCGATCCACAGAGTAATCTTCAATCTGTAATCAAGGAAGCAACTGTAGCAAGATGGCAGGTAACAGTAGTAGTCACACCTGGATGGGTCAGAGATTCATCTCAGACTTCTGAAAGGGACAAAAGGGAGATTGTGAGGGGTGTGTGTCTATGTTCTCCTGGACCCCACGCTTTCCTGCTGGTCATACCAGCCTGCACCACATTCACAGTTGCTGATGAAACAGCCATCAATGAGCGTCTGAAACTTCTAGGAGAAAACGTCTGGAATCACATCATAGTGGTGTTCACCCGTGCTTCCTGGATGGGAGACACACCCATTGAACTGTACATAACAAGTGAGGGAGAGCCACTAATCACAATCCTTAACAAATGCGGGAACAGATACCATGTCATCAGCAACGTAAAAGATGATCAAAGTGAAAAAATTCAAACCCTTCTGGAGAAGATAGAGGTGATGGTGGCTGGAAACAGACCCTTTGTCTTAGAGGACATGGCAGATGAAGGTAAATAGAAGAATACGTTGCAAAGACAGTTTCACACAGTGGTGTAACAGTTTGGCGTCAATGTTTTTAGTTTCAGGTACGCAGTATATTTTTTTGAAATAGGGTTTACAGATATCCTAATAATGTTAATGCAAGAAATGTATGTGCAAATATACAGACTTTCACTCTACTATTCTTAATGTCCATTTGAAAATCTGATAAATGCAGTCTACCATGATTCTTACTTGCCTCTTTTTGTATTACTACACCCCTG
Organism: Sardinella longiceps; assembly: GCA_027497455.2. Classification (NCBI taxonomy): domain Eukaryota; kingdom Metazoa; phylum Chordata; class Actinopteri; order Clupeiformes; family Clupeidae; genus Sardinella; species Sardinella longiceps. Next base: position 8,600,386 of record JAODXP020000021.1, on the reverse strand, counting down.
GGTGTGTAACAGATAAAGTATGCCTTAGCAATATTTTGACCAATAGTATTCATTCTCGTCTTTAAAGGGCTCGAAGATGAGAGTGAAGATGACACCGGTGCCACATTCCAGCTTCCCACTGATGATGTCTTGGGGCAAAGAGGGAGAAAACCTAAAGCTGTGTCAACCATTGCGGGAAGTTCTGGATATGGATCTGCTGCATTATCAGAGTGTGGCAGTGCAAAGCTTCGGCCAGACTTTTAGGACATCATTGATTTTTCCTTGCATTATTTCATCTACTACTATAATACAACATGGATTGCTTTGTTTGTTAGTGGCCTTGACATGGTCAATAAATACATGAGGATATTTTGTCTGATTTGTCTCAAAAGTCACACAAACAGTTAATACACAGACACACACATAGTAGAGCTCACAATTGGTAGTGCAAAAAGCAGAAAAAAGGAGCTGTTTTCCAGAAAGCTTGGGCAGTGTGAGGGAAGATGCGTTGACGCACAGGTACATGTAAGGCAAAGTAGCTATGCTATACATATGCGGTTAACAGTGATAGAGATCAGAATCAGCATCATTTTATTTTGCCAAATGTACATCATACACAGGAATTTGACTAAGCACTAACTAAAGTAAGTGAGTTGAAGAGTAAGACATACAATCATTCTACAAACAAATTATGAAAAACAGAGCAATAAATAAGTCCATACCCACTATACATACATACAGATTTACATAAGCACAAACATATCTCATACATCTGCACAGAGTACATACAGGCTGGACAAAATGATATCGTCCATCATTTATAGACATTTTCCTTGAGAAATTAGACATAAGTTTATTTAGTTATGAAATGATTTCATGTTTCCTGAAGTCATAATTGATTGTGTTAGCCTAAGAAAGCTAAATAATTATTTCTGTCTGACGTCTCACAGGATCACATTATAATCGTGGGTTAACAAATGGCCGAACACTCTGGGTAATCATGCACCGAAGTGCCACCTGGCAGTTGTTTAGGTAAATTACACATAAATTACATTCATGAACTTCATGACGCCTAACTCCCCCCTCGTGACACACAATACGTACAGTACAGTATATGCATACAGCACATTCACACTCACATTAAAAGGTAACAGCATAAAACAAACATACCAAAAAAAAAAAACAAACAAAAAAAAAAACGTTAAGATGTCTGTAGTTGTCCTGGCTAATTGCCTAATTGTCCAGTCTGCTTAAAAACAGGGTATTACAGCTGGTTCCAAAGTTGAACTGCATCACAGTCAAAAGCGGTGTCATCATTCTCTGACCATGGAGTTTAATAAATGAAAATGATGTTCTGGAAGTCCTGCTGAAAAAATGGTAATTTTTATATAAAAGATGAAAAGTATAATTGGTTATGGTTGCAATACATCACCCATGTAGGTTCTACACATTGGTGGTGGTTAGAGAAGTCCCCCTTACACTGTAAACTGTAACACAACTGTAGTGTATCGTAAGAAACACAAAACAGTGACAGTTGTCATGACAGTGACAACATCCACTCTTTCTTCACAGGTGCAGATTACCATACGTTTTCTGTTTCACACTGCAGATTGCCTCTCTGTTTCAGCATTGCACACTGCAGGTTGCTTTTGACTCCAGTGCTTTTTAGCACATAAACAGTGTCACACCAGAGACTTGGGTCAGCAGTCCTGTTTAAGACTTTAATGACTTTGAATGTCTCATATGGAGGAATTAGCACCTCCTCCTGGTCTGGGAAGAAAGAATACTTTTTGATGTAGGCACCATGACATGTTGTGATTTTAAAACAAGACACATTTCCAAATTCCTCTGTCACACTACGGTTTAAGGAAGAGGATGTGAATGATCCAAATCTAATTTCTCTGTTTTTCACAAATCTTTCATATGTTTTGTTTGTGCCACGATATGTTGACTTGCATTGCCCGTTTGTTATTTGTAATCTATTCAGACGTTGTATTGCATCTGTCAACAAAAAGTGAAGAGAATACCACTGATATGTTTTGTTTATATAGTGTCCTCTGCCATTATATGTTGCCGCATTTAAAGTTGCATATACCCATGGTTTAACAGCATATGTGTACACAAACAAGGCTAGGCAATGGTTCCTTGTCAAGTTGTTTCCTGGATTGTTGCATGGGTGAAAATCTTCTCCCTTTCTCCAAACATAACTGAAGTCGGCTGACCTATTCAGCTCTAGTTTTAGATACTTGTCCTCCACTAAACCTGACATTTCCTGTGTGCAGCCAGGATACTGATCGTCAGCTGAATTCTCTGCCATATCCAGTGGTAACTCCTCTGGTCTGATAGCAGCTCTGCCATCCTGCTGCAACAAAATAGGCTACATAAGTGACTATGTGATCAATGTTAGAATATAAAATGTTAAAATATAATATATATAAATATACTTTTCCTACCTGTCCAAGAGCAATGACGGTCAGGATGAAAATGAGTACAGCAAAGGACATCCTTCTGCCTGAATTAACAAATGCAAAAAAATGGTTTTCATAGCTTTACCGGTATCAACCAGGCTCTATCACTTTGTTTCAAAGAGTAAAGTCTGGCATCTTGGTATATGTTCCAGATACTTCCAGATACTGTCTGTGAAAAGTAAAACTGTGAATGCCTTCAACCATTCACAACTGTTTTGTGACATCGCTTTCATCACAGAAGTAGCCTTTCTCTCTCTCTCTCTCTCTCTCTCTCTCTCTCTCTCTCTCTCTCTCTCTCTCTCTCTCTCTCTCTCTCTTTGTCGATTGACAATTTTTTTAGGCTACTAGTGTAATAAAATGTGATATTAGTATAACAAATTACTATAAAAGCTTATTATTTGCTTTATGCTGATTTTTGTTATTTCCCACACAGACGGAGGCTGTTCACTCTAGATACATGAAAATGAGACATGAATGCAGTTTGAACATCTACAAATACAAATGTACTGTAATCTATAAATGAAAGTAAAATAATCATTGTTGTTTAGTGCTACAGACATGGCCCCTAATGCAGTATATATCTTTTCCCACACATCCACTGAACTTATCAAACTAGCATGCAATCATTTTCAGTTTATTGTAAAAGTGCAAATTGAGAGCAGCAGTAGTATACCACATTAAATGCCATAAGACATCACTCAACATGCAATGGAATCAGTCAAGTGATCATTGCTGAAGTAGTTTGAGACCAATTTGCCCAGTAATATATTCACAGGAGAAAACCAACTCAAAAGTGGCATGAAACAATATAAGTGAAAGCTTCATGATAACACAATGAATTTGTATTACGTGGAAAGTATTTTTCAAATTTGAACAGTTAGACCCGCTTACCTGTATGTCTAGTTGTCTGTGTTCAGTCTTTTGACAGAGACAAAGTATTTACAGAACACACTTTTCTGGGCGTGTGTCTGATCGTTGATAGGCCTATAGTTGGCAGCACATGAGCATCAGTTATGAGTGGATTTTAAACCTGTCAAACAGGTTTGATGCTCGACAACACAAATGTGTTCAGATGTTCATGAAAAGGTTCATTGCTTATTGCTTTTCTCGTCATGAAAAGCTGTTGGAAATAGACATATATTGTATTAATCAGAGTGCAGGGCCAAAAAATAAAAATAAAATTCAAAGGTTTTAATGGCACTGTGGGTGGTTGGGTACTCTATACTTAAAACTGTATTGAATTCTTTCATTTTCTTTTCCCCCAAATGGATGCTAAGAACTCAAGTAGGCTAAAGGAAACCAAAGCCTTTGGAGAGTACAAGTGAAGGGAGATACAACATTGAGCAGAGACACTGGGTGGCATACAGCGATAAACATCTCAAGGTGTTAAATATTGTTTATATGGTAGTTCAGGGATGGCGGATGTTTACAATCATTAATGTTAGGGTGCCTTGTTACGGGGCCCGTGGTGGGGAGTACTGCCTTCCAGGGGACAATATGGGTGTGGTTTTAGGGTGCTGTGTGACTCGTGAAAGGGGGGGGGGGGTTCTAGGTTTTTGTTGCCGTGGCTGTGACCAACAACAGCCATTATTAAATTTCACATTTGTTAAAAGTTGAGCCTGTCTTTACTCAGTAGCAACTGCTACAATATCAATAGTGTTGGCAACATATGCAACATGATTTCTGAAAAGCAACACAGCTTTCAACAATTTTAAAATGTTAAAAAGTTTTAAAAAGTATTATGTTATTCATTTCCAAAAACGGAATACAGTACATGTTCAGTTGTTTAAGTCTTAGCAGTTTTCAGAACAAAGAAACATGCACTGTTGGGTGCACTGTTTCACCCAACGTGTTCTACTCTGCCTGAAGAAGGTCATCTGACCGAAAGTTTGCACATAGAGTAAAAAAAAACTTGTTTGCAAGGACTTGAGTGTGTAGATTTTTCTTTTATTTCATCGAGAACAAACAAACAAAAAATCCCTGCCATTTGCTCTACATTCGATGACACGAAAATTAGACTTGCAATCTGAAAATGAAATTAAATGTCTGGAATTTAATTTTGCCAGAATATGCAGCCTACGTCAAACTCCTTCTGGCTTGCTGACATTATAACACAGGAATGGCTTCCATTGTAAATGCTTTCACTTTCTGCTTCTTTGTCTTTTTCTCACAAAACGTTTCAAGATAACTGGAGCACACTGTACCAGGCAAGCAACAGAGGTTTGAGATCAAATCTTGCTTACATCCTTTTTAACCATTTTGTCGGTTGGATTAAACTTTTAGTTTGGTTAGGTGCTGTCAATACTGAAACATTATTCAGTTTAATGCAGCCAAGGCTACCACTGTTTTCTGAAACCGTCTAACAGGTTTACGGTTATCACACAACTTTCTATAAGAGTTCTTGAAAGTGTCTGCCTTCATCAACTGACACTGACCATGCATAAGGCTCTGCAGTCGTTTCTTCCTCTCCAGAAAGAGTTAGGCTTAACAATTACAATAGATACAAGGAGAGTCGCACTGACAGGTGTAAGACACAAACACACACACACACACACACACACATATAAACACTTTCATCCGAATTCACACGCACATTAAAAACTTGATACACAGACTAATCCCATTCTGTTGTTGTGTTGTGCTGGCCAAAGCCCTGGATCTGGAGACACAGCTGAATGTGGACAAGTCTGAGATGAACCAGCTACGCCACTGCAACACCACCACAGCAAAATGACAGTGTAAAATGGCAATGACAACACAATAGAACGATCAGAAACACAGCCCAATACATCTACCGCACGGTGGCAACACAAATGCAACACAATGCAAGCACAACCCTTTCCATGTAGACACAATGACATCCTCCTTACTGTATGCCCCCCCCCCCCCCATATTCCCAGATGGAGCGCCGCATGCAGGGGAAGAAGAAGAAGCTGGAGCAATCGGACAGCACCAACCGCAGCCTGCAGAACTACGTGCACTACCTCAGGCCTACTCACCAGACACTGTAGAGACCATGAAGGTACGGCTTGGCTATGATCATGGATAAAGATGTTAATAAGCATGACTGAAATGGAGACTTTGGGTGAGCGCCTACTGTAGGTGTTGCTTTGGAGTTGTAAGACATTTCTCTGCCAGCAGGCCCTGGAATAGATCATCCTTCTCACTGGGGCGTGGAGTAGGTGGTTTACAGAAATGCCATTTATTGCAGACCTAACACTTGCATACAACTTCACTCTTTTCACGTCTTTTTCTCATGAACCGTGTTCTTCCCTCGCCTTTGGTCACTTTACCCCGGAACCAATTTACTCATAATATGAGACAGCTTTATAACAAAACACAAACAAAATAAAGTAGTGTAATACAGTATATTCTGTTACTCAGCCGACTTAGTTAACCCCTGCAAAGCCTTGCAGTATTTAACAATTTTGTTCATTTCTCCTAACTCCATGGCTGAATACAAAAACACAAAAGAATCATGATTTACATCGTAAGAATGTGAGCCTAATTAATTTGCATTATGGACATAACAAGACATGGACAAGCCTTTATGGGAGATTACAGTTTTTGCAATGAAGTCTGTAAAGTTTACAGAGAAACGTAAATACTATTCCCTTCATACCAAACAGGACACCTTGAGAACACAGAAAAAAAATAATTTAAATGTAAATGTAAAATAAGTTGGTTTTCATTGAGGCTATTTCGGGTAAACCAGTGTTATGGATGTGACGTCTGAAATAACCTTCCAAAAACTCAGAGTGAATGGTGGATTTTAACCTATAACGACTGAAATAGTAGTATAAAAATAGAAAATAACTAATAGTATTGTAGTTTTGTGTGTGTTAACACCCACTCTATGCCCATTATAAACTAAATATAAGTTACATTGAGACAATGCTTTTTTGTATTGCAAGTTTTCTGAAATAATTTGTCCATCCATGTGAGACTTTAATTTCTAAGGTGTGGTTTACTTTTTCGTGATATTCGCCCATATATGGTAAAAGGATATAGTTTCAAACATTTAGGATAACATACTAATTTGTGAAATGATCAGTGATAAATAAAAAATATTTCAAACATTTTGTCCTGTTTTATCTCTTTGCCTAATGTCAATTCAGAGAAAAAAATTGTGGCTTTAAATAAAAAAGAAACTCTCAAATTACATATTAAGTTAGCTATTTATGCAGTGAATGTCGAGACAGCCTTAGCATTAGCAATGAATGTCTCAATTGTCTCAACCAGCCACTTCATGTTTGTGAAGCCACAGCCTGTGTCAAATAACTCCTGCTGGAATGTAGCCAGATAGCAAATCTATCATTCACTTTTCAGCACTTATGCTAGGCCTATAGAGCTTCTTGAGATTGCCAGTTTAGAAAACGTACGCGTTGAAGGTAAATGCTAGGCGCCATATGTAACTCCAGGTAAGAGGGCGAATAACCCAGCATGACGATGCCAATCTAAGTACCATAAGCTAATAACGTGATCTCAGCACAGTCCATAAAACTTCCAGCTGCATTTACCTAGGTTACATCTAGCTAACCTGCACATAATGTCAGAGTGATGTCTCAAACTTTGTAGTCCTACAGGATGGGAATGCGTTTGTTAGTCTGTCCCACTTTCGACTGTGCATTGTCAAAATTGGTATATGTTTTTAGCAGTCCATGATCTTAATGGATCTATCGCCACTAAGATGGCAGCCTACATCAAAACGCTCGTCAGAGATCTCGTCTAATAGCTAAAGCGTAATCTTGGGCGTTGCCAGTTTAGAGAAAACGCATGCATCGAGAGGTAAACCTGTTTATTACCCACATATGTATACTCAACAGTCGTAACGAGGGTAGAATAACCCATGTTCATAAAAAGGTGGAATATTGATTTAAGTCAAGAATGACAGAGGGAACAAAACCCAAGACACTTAACTTGAGAAAACTATCACCTATAAGCTTACTTGCCAACGGCAGGCATCTGAAATGGATCTGGCCCTGTGCAGAAAAATGCATTGCAGTAATAATAATAAAGAGAAAGAAAATCCCTCTGGCTGTCTTGCCCTACCTGTAATGCCTTTAAGTCCCCACTAGTGGGACCCACCACACACTTGCTACACACACGCTTTAGTGTGAAATGCTGTACGGCCATGTCTCTCTCTGGAAGAACTGTTTCAAGAAATCACTCAGAATGCTTTGACATATTTATATACCATACAGACAAGGCCATAAAAACGGTGCCTCGTACACCAATAGACAAGTCATCTAGCATACAGTACAGGGGTATGGTCCTAAACAGTAGAATAACATTTCACCAACCATCAAAGTCTAGCCTATTCAACAGACTTTCACTTTCATTCAGCCCACAAGTTAAAACTAACCTATCTATTAATAGTCAGAATTAATGGAAAATTGATAACTAATACAAACACTGCACCTTGAGCACTCACTAGGACCAAAAACATCTGCCCTATTCTCTTATCCATTGGCTTCCAGTCAAAGAACGAATCGATTTCAAAACTCTCCTCCTAATCAATAAAGCTGTCAATGGCCTATCTTCAGCATATATTAGACATACTGTACTGTACTCATCCCTTATGCCCTGGAAATCCCCTACAAAGTGCTAACCTCCTTCAAATCTTGAGAATATCAAAACTATGAAAGGATGAAGAGCTTTCAGCTGCGCCTCTCCTGTGGAACGCTCTCCCCTCTTTATTTGTGAAGTGAATACTCTCAATACCTTTAACCTACCAATGTGCTTATTTGAGAACATGGACATTGGACACAAAAACTGATGACTCAGCACAGACAGAAAGGGTTAAAGGATAGCTACGGAGTGAATTCAGGCCTAGCCCTGTTGAAAGAGCTTGCTAAATGCGCTAGTTAGCGAGTGGAACAAAATAATTTGGTACAGCACAGACCTAACGCGAACGCAGAAGCGAACAGGCACTTTACACTGAATCAATGGGACCTGACTGTTGGAAACCGAAAGTAAGATCTGAGGTTACATTGACTCAATGTAAAGTGTTCGCGTTAGGTCTGTGCTGTTCGAAAATCTTTCATTTCATGCAAAATATATTGCTGTTAGAAGGCTCGTGCAGCAGGGCTATGCTTAAACTTACTCCGGTATATTGCTTTAAGCTAATGTGCCTGTGGATATTTAAACAATTATAAGTGGAGATTTTGAATGAACGTGCATGGAAAGCTGTGTAGAAACAAGGCGTGTACCTTAAAACCACACAAGAGCACGTAATATCATGTAATCCCACTCACTCATTTTTGGGCCGGGGCTGTCATTTAGTCATAATTTTCATAGAGGATATTGGGCTAGTTTAATTAAAGCTCTCATGTTCATGCGATATGTCCAACTTACAGTGTTAGATAGCCACAACGTTATTATTATTGAATAAAATCATGGTGGGCCGCCATGTCCAAAAATGCCCAGGCCATTTCTTGGTCCCATTCCGGCCCTGGCCCAACTCCAGGGAGAGCTAGAGGTCGTTAGAGCCCTGGCCCCATTCCAGCCTTCATCCTGGAAAGAGGAAAAGGCTGACAAAGTCGTTTATTGACAAGCATTCCTAAAACTGAATGTGGTGACAAGCATTCTGTCAATTGAATAATTCAGTTATTTAAAAATTACATGACTTCTTTCAAAGTAATACCTTTAATCGATCCTGATTCTTTTATTTCATTTTTATCGATTTGGTTAAGTTTTATATATTGCTAATTTGCTAGAGATGAATTGCTTGAATATCTGATAGAAAAGGGAGCATACAGGCTTTGAAACTGTGATTAATTCATCCCTCTTCTTCAAATCACTCTCATCATTATGGCCCAATGTGTAAGGCAACCCTGACATTCAGAGTAGAAAAGGCTGAAAAACTAGTATGAAAAGCATTTATTTACAGCAGTAACAAATCATAAAATCATATAGGCCTGCCTCTTTTCAGTTACATTCACAATCAACAAAATGACGCTCCGCTTCAACCCTGTTTCTTCTCTAAGTATTGTTCTGCACTACCACGTCAGGTCAGCGGGGGGTGGCGATGAGCTGGTAGCGGCGGGGTACGTTTCCAAAGCTGCTGAACTCTGGGTCTGTGTTCAGCTTGGCGGGACCTCCTGGGGTGGTCAGCTGAAACTGCTGCACTATGGACACCAGGAAGAGCAGGAGCTCCATCCGCGCCAATGACTCTCCCACACACGCACGCTTACCTAAGAAACACACACACACACACACACACACACACACACACACACACACACACACACACACACACACACACAGACACACACACACACACACACACACACACATCACACACACACACACATCACACAGACACACACACACACACACACACACACACACACACATTATATGGTGAGTGAAGTGAAAATATTTGGAACAACATTGACCAAATCAGTCAATGATATAAGAGTGCACAGGGCTAGGCGAGGTTAACTGTAAATAGAATTTAGCGCACACTCAAATCTTCTTTTTTCTTAAGTTTATTTTGACCGTTGAACGTTTCGGCCTTTTGGCCTTTGTCAAGGTTTCAACATTGACCAAACAAATACTAGCAAACTCTTTCTATGTTCATGAATCTCAGGAGCAGATTCATTTATCCACTAGTGTCATCTGAATCATCAGTACTTCTCAGTGTGGTGGTAATTAACATGGTGAATGAGACAGGATGGAAAGGATTATGGGACTATACTCAATGTTTACTGTAACCCCTTGCGAGCCAATGCCAGGGCTGGTGTCACACTGAGGTATGTGTGTGTGTGTGTGTGTGTGTGTGTGTGTGTGTGTGTGTGTGTGTGTGTGTGTCTTTCAAAAGCTTTCCATACCTGCAGAGAAGGCAAAAAAAGCTGAGCTCTTCTTGAAGTTGCCGTTTGAGTCCAGGAAGTTCTCTGGCTTAAAACTCCAGGGGTTCTCCCATTGGCTCTCATCTCTGAGCACAGAGTGCAGCATGGGAATGATTGTAGTTCCCTGTTAGGGGTCAAAGGTCATGGAAGTTACACATCATCAGGTGTCTGTCTGTGGGCAGAAGGCTTTTATCACGTTTTTGTTTTTTTTTTTGCTTTGCTAAAGTTGGTCTTTACTTGTCTCTTTGCTGAGAAGGTTGTCTTGGGCATACAAGAGCACTGGCAGTTGTACTTCATCGCATATCACATCCCTTTAGCATTTCTTTTCAATAATCTTGGAATTGGAATTTAGCACAGAGCCAAATAATAGTTGCTCTTCCCCATAAGTGAACTGTCATTGGTTTCAAGAGTGTGTCGTGTCCGTGTCTTTTATGCAAGCAGCTGTTCAGCTTGTGTACACTTTGTAAAACAACTGTAATTTAGTGGCTAAAATGTTAAACAAACAGCCTGTTAAACTGAACAGCCTGATTATTGAAGAGATTAATTGGGTCTATCCCCATTGGGTATATATCTATTTTTGTTAGTGTAGACCAAACCATGGCATTCTTTAGATGCAGTAACCAAAAAAAGTATTTGCCACTGCTGAGTTGACATGAAAGATATGAGCTAATGTGTGTGGTGTGTAAGGGAAAATATATGAAGAGTTCAGATGCAAAACCCCCTAAACACCATTTTTGTGAAAACTGAGTTAATGATATTGTGTGAATCCTGTATAAATCTAGAATATGTAAATTAAATGTTTTTGTGAAAAAAATAAAATAAAATCTGCTCCCCGCCGTGTCTAAAATATCTGTTTACAATCAAAACACTGTAAACGCCTGATAAAAAATTGCCTTTTTCTCAAAAAGTGGTCAAGTGGAGTTAGGGGGTTTTGCATCTGAACTCTTCATATGTGCCCTTGATATACAGATATACATACAGTAACAGACAAACCTTTGGAATAGCGTAGCCCTTGAATGAGATGTCTTTGGTGGCATAGTGGGGCAGGTTAAGGGGGACAATGTCCAAGTAGCGCTGAACTTCATGAATGACAGCATCAGTGAAGGGGAGGGACTTCCTGTCCTCCATTTGTGGAATGCGGTGTGGGCCAATCACTGTCTCTATCTCTTTATGCACATGCTCTGGAATTCAGACAGAACACACATAAAGATGTCATCATCATCATCCTCATCATCATCATCATCATGAGTACTTGGATGGGAGACCATATGGGAAAACTACATTGTGGAAGTAGTGTTGGTGGGTGCCCAGTAGGGGGCATTCTCTTCAACTCCTTTATTCATTTCTTCAGTCCTTCATTAATTTTCTCTCTCCCTCATTCATTCGTTCATTTATTCTCTCTCTTGACCAAGAGCTGGTGCGCAGTGAGCATTTGCTGTATACTTGTAAATTGCTTTGAGTGCCATGAAGTAAATTCAATGTGCTTTTGTGTATGTGTGTGTGTGTGCATGTGTGTGCATGTATGTATGTGTGTATGTGTGTGTGTGTGTGTGTGTGTGTGTGTGTGTGTTTGTGTGCGTGCGCGCATGTGTGTTTGCTCAAGTCCTACCCTGTATCTCGGGATGCTTGATAAGCAGCATCATGGCATATCTCATGGTTGTGCTGGTGGTCTCAGTGCCAGCAAAGAAAAGGTTGAGGACAGTGGAGACCAGATTATCGTAGATGAATTCTGAGTTGGGGAGGTCTTTCTCCTGAAAGAGGTCAGGGAAACAAGGCTAGTTAATTGAAAGATGGTGTGATCAGATCCACAGATGGGGCCAACCTTGCTTGTTTTGGTCAGCAGTTAGGCTAGGTGATGTGACTTAGCTGGAGCTTACTATTTTAATTACTGCAAATACATATTGATAGCGGCTTCGACTACACAATTCTACATGGAGGATTATTGGCAGAAGACATGTTCTGGAGTAAAATGAGCCCCTTCACGAGCTTGTCCGTACCTCCTAGAGACAGATATCGCCCATGCAAGATCAAAAGGAGCGTCCATCCCCCCTTTGTTTTGGTTAGCGAGCAAGCTAGGTCATGTGACTTTGCTAGAGCTTACTATTTGAATTACAATTCGTATTATGGGCGGGCTATGTCAGGCTAATTGGGCCCCACTATCCATCTCAGTTTTCTCAGATTCCACAGCTGAGGCCTACTGTACCTGCTCCAGTCTGATGAGGAAGCAGTCAATATAGTCTCGAGGGTTGTCTGGGTCCAGAGTCTCCTTGTGCTCATGGACCTTCCTCGTTATAAACTGACAGATTTCTTTGACGCTTCGAAAGATTTCCTGATGCGGTCCTGGAGTGTAGGTCATGACACGGGGGAAGATGTTGTACAGCTGTGGAGGGAGAGGGGGGGATTGTATGGGATTAAGTAAGTAAACTTTATTGATATAGTGCAGGGGTGGCCAACCAGTCGGAGACCAAGAGCCACATATCTGACAATGTTACAGCAAAGAGCTACATTGGCACACGGGCCATGTGCAGCTCTTGTAAATGGTGAGTTTTAAAGATGATAGAGAAGGCTATATGTATAAATGCTAGCCCATCTCCTCAGCAAAAGAGAGAGGAATGCGGAGGAAAAAGAGAAAGGTATTCTATAATAGTTGTTTTTGTTTGTGTGTCATAATAACTATACCTGTCCCCATGGCGTGCTCCCAAAGCGAAATACATTTGAGATGATCTGTAGCAATTTCAGGAAGTTGGCATCATCGTAGCTGAAGCGCTGCCCAAACACCAGAGCACAGATGACGTTGGAAACGGCACGGCTCAGGAAGAATGTGGGGTCAAATGGAGTCGCTGAAAGAGACAAAAAAAAAGAGAAAGAAAGATGGTTCTCCAAGTGGTCAAATGAAATGTAAAGAAATCTCATAATGTTGTTGCAAATGTTGTTATTAAACCTCTCTAATGACAGTCAGCGTTAGCAGTGCTTGTCAGAAATAATTATAACCCAATATTCACAGTGGAATAAAGGTAGGAACATATTTTTGATACCATGATATTCAGAATATGTAAATATACATAGGGAGATTGTACTGCATTATCAAATACACATATTTGCTTATCAAAGACTATGGCTCCTAAAGAAATAAACAACATGTAGACACATAAACCACCCCCCCCCCCCCCACACACACACACACAACCGTGCCAAAACCAGCCCTAATCCAACCCCTCACCCCAGCCACACACACGCACACACACGCACACACACACACTCACATTTGGTTTCTCTCATGCTCTCCAGCAGGTGTCTACTCTCCTCCTGAATCCACTGCTCCATCCTCTTGCGGCCCATTCCAAAGTCTCTGAGCGTGCTCAGTGTGAAGCGTCTCAGCTGACGCCAGCGTTCTCCATTACTGATGGCAAGACCTGATGTAGGGAATTAACAGGCAGCAAATATCAATATTGCTAAACTGCCGTCTGTTTCCCAAAAGCGCAGTTGCTAACTAAGTTAGCGACTATGTTGTTTGCAATTTCCAATAGGGATTGCCAAGATACGTCAAAATCGTCATAATCGGCGCCATCTTGCCCCGGAGATAGCGGTTAGTTAAGCTGTAACTTTTTTACGGCCCCATCGTAGCTCTGGTTCATACACCCGATCACATTTTTTTTTCACCCGAAATTTTTAAAAATATTTTGCGAGTCTAGTCAGAGATTGTTGCTAGAGTCTAATTCCGGGGCAAACCCAGAATGCATTGTGTGATGACGACACGTTGGTAATCTCTATTGCAAATTAACTAAGTTGCAACTATTAAGTTAGCAACTATGCTTTTGGGAAACGGACGCCTGACCGGCATTACTGTATGGAAAACCATGAGGTGTCTTATTCCCAAAAACTTAGTTGCTAACTAACTTAACCATGCACTATTGTACTTAGTGACCTAGGGTTGTGTTGCAACAATGATTGCACCTAGGCTGTCTTATATTATCTTGTCAGTTCAACATGCAATGTTTCCCTGTGAAATGCCCATAGTTGGTTGTCATTGGGAAAATGCATTGCAACCAAAAGAGTTGCTCAGTTAGTTAACAACTATGCTTATGGCTTATGCTGATCACTTTTACAGTACTTGTGCAAACGCATCTCAATGATCACAAATGGTAGTGATAAATATAGCCTGGTATGGTATTTGAGATCTCACCGTATCCATTGACAATTCGGTTCAGGAATGGAACTGGAGCTCTCCCAGTGAAGTCATCAGCCTGGTCCACCAGGGCCTCCTTCACTGTCTGGTATCCACTGAGGGCAACTATCCGCACCGGACCCATGTTCACAGTCATGACCGACCCATACTGCTTACTCCACTGACAACCACAAACAACAAAGCACTGTCACTGATCCATAAGCTTATGATCTTATGAGCTTATCATCTTAAGATGAAGTTTAAGTCTGTTTTTCCACAGATCAAGTAAAGGATTATGGCCGCTGAGGTGTGCTGTGTGAGGTGTGCTCAGGTGTGCTGTTATCTACAAACAGGGCCAGACTGGGACCAAAAAATGACCCGGGCATTTTCGGCCATGGCGGCCCACCATGATTTCATTCAATAATAATAACGTTGTGGTTAGCTAAAATAACACTGTAAGCTTGACATATTGCTTGAACATAAGAGATTTAATTAAACAAGCCCAATATCCTTCATGAATATTATGAGTAAATGACAGCCCCGGCCCAAAAATGACCATCAGCCCACCGGGCATTGCCCTGTATACCCTATGGCCAGTCCATGCCTGTCTACAAATAACGGACACCCTGTCAGCCAATCAGAAAATAGTATTCCGTTCCACCGGGTGATACGTAGATCAATAGTGCTACTACTAGTGTTAGAAATCTATAAACTGAACACTGATTTGTTCTGTACAGATTAAGTATCACTTCTGCTACTACATAATACTACTGCTATAGTGGCTCAATTACAATGGGCTTTAGGAAGATCACAATTTAGCACGTGAGCTACAATAGTAGGCTACAGCTTCAACAGGGTCACATTCTTTTCTTTGCAGGAAACTGTAAGCACAGTTGTGAAATCACTTACCATCCCCCAGGCCAAACACACACACACACACACACACACACACACACACACTGCACTGGATATTAATCCTCTTGTAGTAAGCTTCTGCTAAATACATAAGTAGAAATAAAACATGAAGAATTTTGCCGGCAAAGCTATAAAACACTGCTTGCTCACCTTCAAGAAGGTCTTGAATGGAGCTCTCTTGTCCACTTGGGGCAGGTTTCCCAGCAGGGGTAAACCAGTGGGGCCTGGGGGCAGTGGAAGCCCCTTGTTACCCTTTCTCTTCCAGATCAGCAGGAGGAGCAGCAGCAACAGGCCTCCCAGCAGCAGCATGCTGGAATCAGCCATGATCCTCTCTCTCTCTCTCTCTCTCTCTCTCTCTCTCTCTCTCTCTCTCTCTCTCTCTCTCTGTGTGTCTGCTGACTTTCTTTTCTGGGTTCTCTTGTAATTATTATTACTCCACTCTCTCCCTTTGTATGTCAAAAACTACCTGTTTCTTGCTCTTGGTCTGTGGTCTGTCTGTCTATCTGTGTCTCTTTGTCTTCCTGTCAGTCACTTGTTTGTGTTGTTCTGCGTAGACTGACTGACTTTATGGCAATAAAAGGCGGAGCGTCTGCTGAGGTGGAGTTGCTCAGAGGGGAGTCATGTGACTTGTTCACTTTAAACTGAGGAATGCAATGTTTAGTCAACATGCTGATAGTTTTAATAAAATTGTTAATCACACAAAAAAAATAAACAAATATATATAATCACTTTAAGCTGAGTAATGCAATGTTTAGTCAACATGCTGTTAATCACAAACAAAAATTAAAGAACTATACTTCCATGTGAAATGGATTTTAATACTTGTCTTCTGTTTTCTGGAATGTAGATTTTTGTAATGTTTTAGTTTTTTATGACAAAGTGCTGATTCATCGTCACCTCTCACCTGAAACTGACCTTCCTCTGGTTCAACAAGCGAAGGGGATTATGCAATATAACAGTCAACAAAACCCAACAGTCAGTCTGAACAGTAGCTTTCAAACCAATGATGAACTTTTTGCAGCGAGTATGCAAAGAAAGTCCACAATATATCATAATCTTCATTTTTGAACAAGGGGCAGTATTATTATTGATTTATTTGGTAACACGTTACTTGATGGGTGAGTACATAACACATTCATGGCAGGTTTCATAAAATACTCACCAAAGTATTCATGACTGTTTCATAAGACATGACTCCACCTTCATACCCAACCCTTCATAAATGTGAAAGTTAGAATGCCGATAACCTATCAAAATAAAAGTCCAGTGGTCTCAAAGCAGCACTGGCATTTATGTTTGTCACATCTGAATATTTCATGAATATCTTATGAAATCTACTTCAAATGTCACTTTACTATACAGGTTGCGAAGTATTCATAATCATTCATCTTACCACTGAGAGGTAAACTAGAGCCGAGCAATATTTGTAGACCCTGATGTATCTGATATTACATATTTAGGTAACAGATTAAAAAAAAAATAATAATAATAATAAATAAATAAATAAATCATGTTTTCTCCTGTCCAATGGTCTCAAAGAAGCATTAAAGCAAGACCTGTTACCTGATCAAGTCAAATCAGAGTAATGGACAAATGCAGTATCAGATCATGAGCAAGCATCTAATTTAAATGTTTCATAAAAAGTATCTCACCTTAGGGTAATTATAATAATATAATTTTTTATACCTTGCCCACATTCAAAAGGGGAATGTCCAACTGTGCCGAGGTCAACTCAAAGTACTTTAAACCTATCTCTCAGTGTTAAACTCAGATAAGTGATTATGAATACTTTGCAACCTGTATAGTAAAGTGACATTTAAAGTAGACTTCCTAAGATATTCATGAAATATACAGATGTGACATGGTCAGGTGACAAAAATAAATGGTAGTGCTGCTTTAAGACCACTGGACTTTTATTTTGATAGGTTATCGGCATTCTAACTTTCACATTTATGAAGGGTCGCGTATGAAGGTGAAGTCATGTCTTATGAAACCATGTCTTATGTCATGAATGCTTTGTGAATATTTTATGAAACCTGCTATGAAATTGTTATGTACTCACCCGTCAAGTAAAGTGTTACCATTTATTTTTTAATTTTTTGGGTTTGACTGGGTTTGTATATTCTAGGGAGGGCAGAGGGAATGACACACCACTGTAAGTCTCAAGCGTACTTTTTTTATAACTTTTTCCAACAACACATACTATTATTAAACAAACAAACAAACACACACACACACAAAGAAAAAAAACGAAGCAAGAAAGAGTTAATAGTAGGCAACAGTTCACAAATTCAGAGTGTAGTAGTATAGTTTGAAAGCCAGGGCTCGTCTCGTCTCCTGGTTTAATCAATGGATCCTTCTCATTACAGATGTTAATTGTGGGTCGTTGAGTTGATGTGATCCAGAAAAGTAAATGCAGTTTGACCGCCACTCACTCCACAAACCACTTGGATCAGTTTCACTTATTTGCAATTAGTGAAACTAATATCCATTGTGTAAGGAGGGTGTGGTTACTTCAATGTGTGTGTGTGTGTGTGTGTGTGTGTGTGTGTGTGTGTGTGTGTGTGTGTGTGTGGCATCCTCTTCTTCACAGCACCTATAGGCTATCTTTGTGAGTGTGTGTGCACTGCAGTCATAGGCTACTTGTCTCCACAGCTGCAGTCAAACACACTGCATCAATCTCACTGACTTGCGCAGAGGTGAAAGGCCTACTGATATGTTCAGAGATCTCCTTGCTGGTCACAAGTGACGTGTGGACATGGGACAGTGATGCTCAACCACTTCAATGGCCCACATTCACATTTTCTCCTACTGATTATGGATCGAACCAGCCTCCCTCCGTCAGTTACAAGTGAGAGGCCATGATCAGAACACACGCTACACCAGGGCCAATTTAGGGGAAAAAAATCCTATTTGTAATCATTTTTGCAACACTGTAAGTATATGCCTATGGACTTGTTTCACACCTGAACATTCCGACATTCCATGGTAGTAAACTGAACATTCTATCATTGAAATGCATTGGATTTATGCCTCTTTCTGACTTAAAAAAAATGGGTAATAACATTTAAAACATGTCTAAATTAATTTTCTTTCAAATAATACACATTTGAAGCACACAAATTTGGAGGTCCCAAATAGATTGAAGCTTCATGCACATAAATGTAAAACCACTTTTATCTATTCGGGACCTCCAAATTTGTGTGCTTCAAATTTGTATTATTTGAAAGAAAGTGAATTTAGATTTAAATGTTATTGACCATTTTTTTTCAGAAAGAGGCGTAAATCCAATGCATTTCAATGGTAGAATGTTCAGTTTACTACCATGGAATGCTTTTAAAACCTCGGAATGTCAGGTGTGAAACAAGTCTATAGATGCCGCTAACCACCACTTTAACAGTTTCTACACTCGTCACCTCTCACTTGAAATTGTCATTCCTCAGGTTCAACAAGCCAAGGGATTAAGCAATTCAACAGTCAACAAAACCCGATAGTCAGTCTGAAGTAGTCCCGCTTAAAGTAGCTTTCAAACCAATGATGAACTTTTTGCTGCGAGTATG
Source organism: Sardinella longiceps (assembly GCA_027497455.2). NCBI lineage: Eukaryota > Metazoa > Chordata > Actinopteri > Clupeiformes > Clupeidae > Sardinella > Sardinella longiceps. The sequence goes on along the minus strand of JAODXP020000021.1, from coordinate 8,581,446 downwards.
CAAAGAACAGTACATAAACTAAAAAACTAGAAAAGCACTCAGAGAGCGCAGACCTGTGAACCAGAACACCATCTGTGACAATGTGGTCACAGATGGTGTTCTGGATCACTGATTGCCACTAAAATTTAATCAGTTCTTACTTGTCCCAATTTTGTCCCAGTTCTTACTTGTCCCCAACATTGTCCAAAAAATCATCCAAATCCGTGCAGTACTTTCGAGTTATGTTGTACACAGACAGACAGACGGACACACACACACACACACACACACTCACACGCCGGCTAAAACATAACCTCCTTGACGGAGGTAACAACATAAACAGAAGGCCACAGCTGCCCTATAGCCTACTCTTGTCATGTGGTGAGGAATCCAGGGAGTCACCAGCACTGGGGTTGGTTCTTATGTCCACTCCTTCAAAAGATAAGAGAGACTGATTGAGCAATAGTTACAACCAGGTAATGTCACCCAAAGCTGTGCACAGAGGAAACCTAGAAAGCGCACAGACTGATAACACTGTAAACAGTTTGCTGCATCAGAAGTTATAATATGGTGCAAGTTTCCCTGCTCTTTCCCTCTCTCTATCCGTGTCTGTTTATCTTTCATTTCACGTTGTCTCTATTAAACACACCAAAGGCAGCTCTCACTTTTAATTACTTTTACCTGCACCTTATGTAACTAAATTACTATGTGCATACTACATATTATTATGGGTAGCCATTTGTATTTTCTGGATGAGGAGGTGAGACGGTTAAAATAAAGAACAAGGTCATGCTGACTTCACGTATTACATTTCTGCAATGTTTATTAGTGCCCTTTGGCATTGATCAGGGGCTTCCAAAGCAAAGCCGTGCTGAACCCTTGTAAACATTGTAAACATTCCTCAGTGCACTTGAGCCAAGTCTACCTGCTGGCTTCCTACCTACTTTGATATCATGTGCTGATTCAGAAAGTAGGGTAGAAGTGATCTCTCACCCTTGTGCACACTCATGGATTTAGAGGTGGACAAACACAGCAAATACGGTTTACAACAGGGGCGCTGCTAGCGGTAAAAAAGTTAGGATGATTCTAAGGGCCTGGCACTGACAAGGGGGCCCAGAGAAAAAAAATAATACTAAATTCAATATTTGAGGGGCCCAAAATTATTTTTTGTCATAGGGCCCAACATTTTTAGCAGCGCCCCTGGCTATAGTAAATAGGTTTTGTAGAGTAATCTAACCATATGCTCGCTTTATGTTTTGAACAAATTGAGGAGCATGCACTCACCAAACAAGTTGGCAAAAAGTAGGCTTTCTCAACACTCTGACTATCCTGAAACTGCACAACGGTGAACTGGGACTTGTATTATTATTAATCTCAGTGGCCAGTATACTTTCATTTTTCCATTAAATCCTCAATAAAGGTTATATCATGTACAGCATATTCGGAAAGCCTATTTATAGTTATATCTAAGGAGGTTATAGTCTATTGAAGATACAGGATCAAATTCCTTTGAATTTGAAAACTAGAAAAAACCTTTGGAGATAGCGTCCACGACTAAAGCCACGTAGGCCTACGTAGCACAAATCCCAAATGTTGCGAATCAACAATCAATACCAAAGTTTCATCCAAATCCGTGCACATTTCGATAGTTAAAAGTCTGCAATTATAGGAATAGACTAATTCACAGCTGCGGAGTGAAGCCTAGAAGAAAATATCTTACCTGCAGCATGAAGTCAAACTTTTTTGCCTTATTGATCTAATTGGAATATTGACCAAACCCACAAATGCGCTCCAGAGGAGAAATAGGAAAGTTAACGCATGCCATAAACAAGACATTTTGCATTGCATCTTATGCTCAGTAATTGACAATTCATAAAGAAGCTAACATGCCCCCCCAGTCAGTAAAATGCAGTAAATTGCGAGTCTTTGCGCAATCTGCACGTCAATAGTCATCCCCTCAATAGACAATAATCAAGTGGTTATGGATTTGGAAATTTAGACAAATGTCATTTTGGTCTCAGAGAACTGTCAGGTTATTATGGAGGCCTGACAATTACCAAGGTGTGGTAACTTGGCTAAAAAGTATCACAAAAGAGGATTGCCGAGATGGTAACTTAAAAAAAAAAAAACAAAAAAAAAAAAAACGCAGTGCTAGGAACAGGCATGAAGAAGTTCTAGTGCTTATTTTACTTTACATGGTCATGTAAAGTAAGCGATAAAGGTCAGCGATAGTCCAAATGGCCCTGTTGTTCAACAGGCAGGGTTGTCTTTTCCCTGACTTGCACTGTTTCTTGGCTGTTATTTTGTAGACAAGATAGAGACAAGATAGTCAACAGCAGGGTAGTTTAGGGGTCTCTTTCTTTCTCATGTGGCGTCAATAAATTTGCCTTGCTTTGCCTTCACCATAGACTGAATAGAATAGCTAACCAGCAGCTAGCGCTAAATGGATGGGTTATATGGGTCCTATACAGTGTTGGGAGTAACTAGTTACAAAAGTAACTAATTACTGTAATGCATTGCTTTTTGTGGTAACTTGGTAATGTAAGGCATTAGGCTACAGAAAAATTGTCAGTAACTCAAGTTACAATGCTTTCTTAACTTGGAATGAAGTGGTGTTTTTTTCCTTCATACAAATTCGCAAAAAATCACTGAGAGGTCAGCAAGGGTAAAACGTTTGCTGTGCCAGACTTAATATAGAAATTCACAGTCTCCGCTTGTCATTCTCAACATTGATAACGAACTAATGAAGGTCATAGGCTACCGGAGGGCCCGAAGAGTAACTTAAATGTAATGCAACAGTAATGTAACACCTTACATTTTGGTAACTTGCCCAACACTGGTCCTATATCCCCATTCAATTAGATAAAGCTGCAGGTTTACTATTCAGTCTACAAATTCAACAGGGCTATGGTTGGAATATTCCAGACTATTGATATAAGGCAGTTACATAAATGGAACTGTCCTGTCTTTTCCTTTTTGCATCTAAGTATGCACATAATTCAGAAAAATTAGAACTCACTTTTCATGTTGTTGGTGATCCAGTTTGGATTACAGCATTCACTCACCCAGCAAAAGGGGTTACAGCGTACACTCACCCAGCTAAAGGGGTTACCACTAAACAAGGGAACTGTACCTACCAATACACAATACAGCAGTACCAACAAACAGCAAGCACGTTCGTCCTGTTCCATTCTGCCTCTGATCTAAACTTCTAAATGAGTACTACTGTATGATTATTTTTGCTGCCCAAACGATAGACCACCTTGATATCCAACACGTGAAATGGGAGTTTGTTTCAGGCTTGGATGCACACGTCTGCACACGCTAGCAGGGTGTGGTCAAGAAGATTTAGTAATACACAAATTGCGCAAATTGTGGCATGTTACTTCATCAGGGAAGTAAATGGGCTTATTTCACACCTGAACATACCGACATTCCATGGCGGTAAACTTAACATTCTATCATTGAAATGCATTGGATTTAAGCCTCTTTCTGACTTGAAAAAAATAGGGTAATAACATTTAAAGCATGTCACTTTCAGCATGTCAGATTCACTTTCTTTCAAATCATACACATTTGAAGCACGCAAATTGTTAGGTCCCAAATAGATAGAAGCTTCATGCACAAAAATGTAAAACCAGTTTTATCTATTAGGGACTTCCAAATTTGTGGGCTTCAAATGTGTATTATTTTATCAATGATAGAATGTTCAGTTTACCACCATGGAATGGTTTTAGAACCTCGGAATGTTCAGGTGTGAAATAAGCCCATAAACTCTTTTGCCATCCTCTCTCCTACATCTTGGTCTGGCTTCATGCCTCTGGTAGTCTATCTCTGCAAGGCCGCACTCAACCATACTCCAGGGGCAGGGAAACGCACATTGAAGTCCACCATGCTGGCTAATCAAACTGGAAAGCCAGAAGCCACAGGGCAACATGATGGAGACAAGATAATAACTCCCAATGCAGGGAGAAATGGACAAAGCAGAGGACGGAAACAGGAAAGAATAGCCCTAAAATAAAAGAATTTCAAAGAAATGAAGGCATTGAGATAGAACATTTTGAAAGGACCCAAATTGTTTTGCTGACTGACACAATTTTTAATTTTCAGAGGGGTAGTGACAGAATTAAAAAAAAAAAAAAAAAAAAAATGCAGTTTAATATTATTTATTTGCTAATGAGAGCTGATCTGAAGTACCCTTAGTCTCAAAACATTGAGCAGGCCCCACTATGGAAAGGAGACATGATAAGTGGGTGCTCAGTGAGCATTTCATTTGTTTTGAAGTCACCCCACTTTCTTTGCCCGCTGCAACCTTGATGACAGCTACAGGCACAATTAGACCTCCGTCATTTCATCTCCTTCGTTTCATCATAATATACTATATCTGACTATTCAAAGTAGCCTACATCGTAAATATGGTAAATTGTGTATGGAAGTGTGGAATGTGAGAAATCCTCACAGTCCTCAAACTGTCTTGCCCTGTAATTCCTGTAAGTCCCCACTAGTGGGACCCACCACCACACTTGCCACACAAACACAAACCAAAGTTCTAGAGTGAAATGTTGTATGGCCATGCCTCAATCTGGAAGAACTGTTTCACCAAATCAATTGCCTATTAATGTACTTTGATATAAACAGTATACCACACAGACAAGGATATGAAACTGGTGACTGGTGCCATACCAATAGACAAGTGATGTTACATCTTCATTAGTGTACATGAAATTGTAGGCTAAAACTGTTAAGTTACGATGACAGGCCCTAAACAGTGGAATGACATTATAGTCATAGACTTACTGGTAAACACAAGTGTATTTCTTTGGTCTGATTCTGGTAATCAACATACACCAATGGGAATGAGAGGACAAGATCATTGTAATATGCCCATGTCCTATAATGACAGGACACCCTGTTTCTACATTCATTTGAGCTCATTTAAACTAGTGAATATAGTAGATTCACATTTACAGTAGTACAGAACAGGATGAGCTGACCATTCTGGGAAGTGGAACATTTTGTTGACAATATTGGCCCCTATCATTGTTAACACTAATCCAACTTGCCTTACTGGATACCTGTTTGCCAGTGTACCATGAAAATATGCAGACTTCCGTATCAGTCCAGTTATTGTTGTTTGCCATCATTTCTACGTGTCAAGAGGCAGAGGAAGGTAAGCACATCACAACTCTTATAATATAATCATACAGTTGTGAATAACCCATTTATTAATGTAGATCAGAACAGAAACCTTTTCAATGTTAAACGTGATATTAAGAAATGTTTGTGTCCTAATAACTTAATTGAATCTACAAAGTACTGTATACCTGTGTGATATCTTTCAAACCAACCAACAAACAAACAAAGCATTTAAGTTGATCCTGTCCTGTGAATACGGTGTGAATCAGCCTTAACTATTGAGGGGAATTAACTGTTTGTCTGATTTAACTTCATGAAGACAGCACAGGGTAAAACAAGTATGTTGAATAGAGCTGTTCCACTGAGCAATGGAAATAAAGGATGGTAGTGGTTAAGGAACCTGGATAGGAAATTGTTAGTTTGAATCCAGCTGCCACCGTTGTGCCCTTGAGCAAGGCATAAACCAAGTTGGGTTACACTGATGTAATCAATAGTTGGCAAAGTATATGTTGCATTGAACAAATGCCTCTGCTAAATGCAAAAATATATAAATTGTATTCCCATCTATTGTTTCTTCATATGTAGGCTACAGTATACACTTTGTGCCTATAACTGTTACTTGAAGAAACACCACCAGCTGGATATTTTGTCTGCTTCCATGAAGTCTGTGAGCAATCAGAAGAGATGGACTCACAGATTGGCAGTAGTGGTAAGTTTTCAGCAGTTTTTATCAGAGAAAAACAACCCAGCTCAGTGCTCTCTCTGCGCTGCTCTCATAATTATGACATGTCAAGCACATTTCAAATGTTATTTCTGTTCAGTTAATGAATCACACATACCATTTGCCACAACAAAAGCAATGCTGATCATTTATCACTTTCCTACATTTTCACAGGAAGTGAAAATACAAATTCAGGACTGAGGATTGTACTTATTGGGTATAACGAAGCTGGGAAGAGTTCTTCAGGGAACACAATATTAGGCAGTGATGTGTTTGACCTGCAGAAGCATGCTGAGTGTGTGATGAAAGAAGGGTTGGTAGCTGGAAGACAGATCACAGTTATTGACACACCAGGTCGACACAGACACTATGCAACCAAGGACACTCCCAAGCTCTACCAACATGAAGTAGTTCACAGTGTCACTCTATGTCCACCAGGGCCTCATGCACTCCTGCTCAATGTAAACATGAACGTTCCATTTGTGGAGACATACAAAGAAGCAGTCGAGGAACACATAAACCTCTTTGGTGAGACAGTGTGGAATCACATCATAGTGCTGTTCACCCATGGGGATGAGCAGGGGGATATTGATGTCCAGCAAGACGATGAACCCTTGCAGTGGCTCCTAGACAAATGTGATAACCGGTTCCACATCTTCAACAACAAGGCCAAATATGATTTTACACAAGTAGCTGAGCTGCTGAAGAAGATAGATGAGATGGTCGCAGGGAACCATGGCAGACATTTTGAGTTGGACAAAGAGAAGCTCAGTTTTCTAGCTCAAAAGCAGAAAGAGTTTGAGGAGTTAAAGAAATATAAAGAACAGCAGCGCAGTGTAGATATAAGAGGTAAGTACACTTTGCCTCAGAGGAAAACCTCTGAAATATGGACTGTTTCTCAAAGTCGAGAATGTTTCCTTGATAGAACACGTGTTGTAAGTCGTACAATTTGGAGACAAGGTTCCATCAGTGCATCTACGAATAAAGGACTCTATCCTCGACAGAATTTAGTAGTATCCTTGACATTCTAACAGTGCTTGGCAACACACAATGACATGAAAAAAGAAGCCTTCCTTGACTTTGAGAAACACTCATTGTGACTCAGTATTGAAACTGTAACAGTAATAATTATAATTAAATTTTTATCACACAGGGAATGAACACAAGCTCACAGAGCAGAGAATTATTCTGCTGGGACGGGAGAGTGCAGGAAAAACATCAGCCGCAGATACTATTTTGAGTTGGACATCTAGTCTGAAGACCACGCTTGTGTCTACAAGCAGAGAAGCACCTGTAGGAAGGTGGAAGGTGACTATTGTTGACACACCGGGTTGGCAAAGGGACGCTTCCCGGAGTCAGACACCTAAAATAATCAAACTGGAGATAGTGAAGAGTTTGTCTGCATGTTCTCCTGGACCCCATGCTGTCTTGTTGGTCATACCAGTCAACACCACATTCACAGAGGCTGATGAAATGGCCATCAATGAACACCTGGAGCTTCTAGGAGAAAAGGTCTGGAATCACGCTATAGTTCTGTTCACCCATGCAGACTGGATGGGAGACACACCCATTGAACTATATATAAAATGTGAGGGTGAGCCACTGAACAGGATCGTTAAGAAATGTGGGAATAGGTACCATGACCTTAGCAACATGACTGACCATGGTCAGTGTCAGATCGAAACCCTTCTGAAGAAAATCGAGGTCATGGTGGATGGCAACAGCAATGTTTTTATCAAATTGATGAAAAGAGTCAAAAGGACTTGGCAGATGAAGGT
>JAODXP020000021.1:8528628-8573732 GCA_027497455.2 Sardinella longiceps | reverse complement strand
ACACACACACACAGAGGGATTGATCATACCTGCTTACCTGATATACACATGCACAATACATTACATCAGTGGTAATCGGCACAGTACGACACTATTCTACTTGTGTATTCTAGTTGTGTTTACCTGTTCTTACAGTAAAGTGATAGTTTGCCATTATGCGAAAGAAAGCTGCTGACTGCATTATATGGTGAGTGAAGTGAAAATATTTGGAACAACATTGACCAAATCAGTCAATGATATAAGAGTGCACACTCTTGGAGGTGCTGCTAGGCGAGGTTAACTGTAAATAGAATTTAGCGCACACTCAAATCTTCTTTTTTCTTAAGTTTATTTTGACCAACGTTTCGGCCGTTTGGCCTTTGTCAAGGTTTCAACATTGACCAAACAAATACTAGCAAACTCTTTCTATGTTCATGAATCTCAAGAGCAGATTCATTTATCCACTAGTGTCATCTGAATCATCAGTACTTCTCAGTGTTGGTGGTAATTAACATGGTGAATGAGACAGGTTGGAAAGGATTATGGGACTATACTCAATGTTTACTGTAACCCCTTGCAAGCCAATGGCCAGGGCTGGTGTCACACTGAGGTGTGTGTGTGTGTGTGTGTGTGTGTGTATGTGTGTGTGTGTGTGTGATAAATGTAAGAAAAGGAATCATCCTCTGTATAAAACAGCCTGTTAAATACATAAATGTAGAATCATATGATTCAGGCTTTTAGTAGAGTGACCAAAGATTTATGTCTTTAATACTGCATTTACAACAATATTCTATTGCTAATGAAATACCAGAGAATACATTGTATTTCAACTTGGCATGCACACCTCTTTAGTTTCAAAAGCTTTCCATACCTGCAGAGAAGGCAAAAAAAGCTGAGCTCTTCTTGAAGTTGCCGTTTGAGTCCAGGAAGTTCTCTGGCTTAAAACTCCAGGGGTTCTCCCATTGGCTCTCATCTCTGAGCACAGAGTGCAGCATGGGAATGATTGTAGTTCCCTGTTAGGGGTCAAAGGTCATGGAAGTTACACATCATCAGGTGTCTGTCTGTGGGCAGACGGCTTTTTTTTTGCTTTGCTAAAGTTGGTCTTTACTTGTCTCTTTGCTGAGAAGGTTGTCTTGGGCATACAAGAGCACTGGCAGTTGTACTTCATCGCATATCACATCCCTTTAGCATTTCTTTTCAATAATGTTGGAATTGAAATTTAGCACAGAGCCAAATAATAGTTGCTCTTCCCCATAAGTGAACTGTCATTGGTTTCAAGAGTGTGTCGTGTCCATGTCTTTTATGCAAGCAGCAGTTCAGCTTGTGTACACTTTGTAAAACAACTGTAATTTAGTGGCTAAAATGTTAAACAAACAGCCTGTTAAACTGAACAGCCTGATTATTGAAGAGATTAATTGGGTCTATCCCCATTGGGTATATATCTATTGTTGTTAGTGTAGACCAAACCATGGCATTCTTTAGATGCAGTAACCAAAAAAGTATTTGCCACTGCTGAGTTGACATGAAAGATATGAGCTAATGTGTGTGATGTGTAAGGGAAAATATATGAAGAGTTCAGATGCAAAACCCCCTAAACACCATTTTTGTGAAAACTGAGTTAATAGTATTGTGTGAATCCTGTATAAATCTAGAATATGTAAATTAAATGTTTTTGTGAAAAAAATAAAATAAAATCTGCTCCCCGCCGTGTCTAAAATATCTGTTTACAATCAAAACACTGTAAACGCCTGATAAAAAATTGCCTTTTTCTCAAAAGTGGTCAAGTGGAGTTAGGGGGTTTTGCATCTGAACTCTTCATATGTGCCCTTGATATACAGATATACATACAGTAACAGACAAACCTTTGGAATAGCGTAGCCCTTGAATGAGATGTCTTTGGTGGCATAGTGGGGCAGGTTAAGGGGGACAATGTCCAAGTAGCGCTGAACTTCATGAATGACAGCATCAGTGAAGGGGAGGGACTTCCTGTCCTCCATTTGTGGAATGCGGTGTGGGCCAATCACTGTCTCTATCTCTTTATGCACATGCTCTGGAATTCAGACAGAACACACATAAAGATGTCATCATCATCCTCATCATCATCATCATCATCATGAGTACTTGGATGGGAGACCATATGGGAAAACTACATTGTGGAAGTAGTGTTGGTGGGTGCCCAGTAGGGGGCATTCTCTTCAACTCCTTTATTCATTTCTTCAGTCCTTCATTAATTTTCTCTCTCCCTCATTCATTCGTTCATTTATTCCCTCTCTCGACCAAGAGCTGGTGCGCAGTGAGCATTTGCTGTATACTTGTAAATTGCTTTGAGTGCCATGAAGTAAATTCAATGTGCTTTTGTGTATGTGTGTGTGTGTGTGTGCATGTGTGTGCATGTATGTATGTGTGTATGTGTGTGTGTGTGTGTGTGTGTGTGTGTGTGTGTGTGTGTGTGTGTGTGTGTGTGTGTGTGTGTGTTTGTGTGCGTGCGCGCATGTGTGTTTGCTCAAGTCCTACCCTGTATCTCGGGATGCTTGATAAGCAGCATCATGGCATATCTCATGGTTGTGCTGGTGGTCTCAGTGCCAGCAAAGAAAAGGTTGAGGACAGTGGAGACCAGATTATCGTAGATGAATTCTGAGTTGGGGAGGTCTTTCTCCTGAAAGAGGTCAGGGAAACAAGGTTAGTTAATTGAAAGATGGTGTGATCAGATCCACAGATGGGGCCAACCTTGCTTGTTTTGGTCAGCAGTTAGGCTAGGTGATGTGACTTAGCTGGAGCTTACTATTTTAATTACTGCAAATACATATTGATAGCGGCTTCGACTACACAATTCTACATGGAGGATTATTGGCAGAAGACATGTTCTGGAGTAAAATGAGCCCCTTCACGAGCTTGTCCGTACCTCCTAGAGACAGATATCGCCCATGCAAGATCAAAAGGAGCGTCCATCCCCCCTTTGTTTTGGTTAGCGAGCAAGCTAGGTCACGTGACTTTGCTAGAGCTTACTATTTGAATTACAATTCGTATTATGGGCGGGCTATGTCAGGCTAATTGGGCCCCACTATCCATCTCAGTTTTCTCAGATTCAACAGCTGAGGCCTACTGTACCTGCTCCAGTCTGATGAGGAAGCAGTCAATATAGTCTCGAGGGTTGTCTGGGTCCAGAGTCTCCTTGTGCTCATGGATCTTCCTTGTTATAAACTGACAGATTTCTTTGGCGCTTCGAAAGATTTCCTGATGCGGTCCTGGAGTGTAGGTCATGACACGGGGGAAGATGTTGCACAGCTGTGGAGGGAGAGGGGGGATTGTATGGGATTAAGTAAGTAAACTTTATTGATATAGTGCAGGGGTGGCCAACCAGTCGGAGACCAAGAGCCACATATCTGACAATGTTACAGCAAAGAGCCACATCGGCACACGGGCACCTGTTACTACTACTACATTACCCATCCTTCTGACACACACACACACACACACACACACACACACACACACACACACACACACACACACACACCTCTGCCAGTGAGATGAATTGTAAAAGTCATACACCAACATGATAATGGAAATGTACCCCTACAATAGTAAGCCCACAGACCAGCAATATTATACACATATGGGCACACACCCCCAACCATCTCTTCCTCGCACACATAAACACACAAACACAAACTTGGACATGAACGTAAGAGCCACATGACTCCAGGCAAAGAGCCGCATGCGGCTCGCAAGCCACGGGTTGGCCACCCCTGATATAGGGTATTTTTCGACCCAACAGAACTTTCGACTCAAAGCACTTAAGACAGACACAAAGACTTAGTCAAAAAAACACAAACAGTCAGTCCCTCAGTTCAAGGGTAGAGAGGAAGGCTAAACATGGTGCACATATAAATTTCATCAGTCTCTAGATAGCTTTGGAAGGCAGGCTTGTGCTGTGGATTCAGCGAGGTATAAACAAAAAACAATTTGGGTCTTTGGGATTCAGCCCATGTACAGCTCTTGTAAATGGAGAGTTTTAAAGATGATAGAGAAGGCTATATGTATAAATGCTAGCCCATCTCCTCAGCAAAAGAGAGAGGAATGCGGAGGAAAAAGAGAAAGGTATTCTATAATAGTTGTTTTTGTTTGTGTGTCATAATAACTATACCTGTCCCCATGGCGTGCTCCCAAAGCGAAATACATTTGAGATGATCTGTAGCAATTTCAGGAAGTTGGCATCATCGTAGCTGAAGCGCTGCCCAAACACCAGAGCACAGATGACGTTGGAAACGGCACGGCTCAGGAAGAATGTGGGGTCAAATGGAGTCGCTGAAAGAGACAAAAAAAGAGAAAGAAAGATGGTTCTCCAAGTGGTCAAATGAAATGTAAAGAAATCTCATAATGTTGTTGCAAATGTTGTTATTAAACCTCTCTAATGACAGTCAGCGTTAGCAGTGCTCCTCAGAAATAATTATAACCTAATATTCACAGTGGAATAAAGGTAGGAACATATATAGGGAGACTGTACTGCATTATCAAATACACATATTTGCTTATCACAGACTATGGCTCCTAAAGAAATAAACAACATGTAGACACACACACCACCCCACTCTCTCTCACACACACACACACACACACACACACACTCACATTTGGTTTCTCTCAGACTCTCCAGCAGGTGTCTGCTCTCCTCCTGAATCCACTGCTCCATCCTCTTGCGGCCCATTCCAAAGTCTCTGAGCGTGCTCAGTGTGAAGCGTCTCAGCTGACGCCAGCGTTCTCCATTACTGATGGCAAGACCTGATGTAGGGAATTAACAGGCAGCAAATATCAATATTGCTAAACTGCCGTCTGTTTCCCAAAAGCGCAGTTGCTAACTAAGTTAGCGACTATGTTGTTTGCAATTTCCAATAGGGATTGCCAAGATACGTCAAAATCGTCATAATCGGCGCCATCTTGCCCCGGAGATAGCGGTTAGTTAAGCTGTAACTTTTTTACGGCTCCATCGTAGCTCTGGTTCATACACCCTAGTCTAGTCAGAGATTGTTGCTAGAGTCCAATTCCGGGGCAAACCCAGAATGCATTGTGTGATGACGACACGTTGGTAATCTCTATTGCCAATTAACTAAGTTGCAACTATTAAGTTAGCAACTATGCTTTTGGGAAACAGACGCCTGACCGGCATTACTGTATGGAAAACCATGAGGTGTCCTATTCCCAAAAACTTAGTTGCTAACTAACTTAACCACGCACTATTGTACTTAGTGACCTAGGGTTGTGTTGCAACAATGATTGCACCTAGGCTGTCTTATATTATCTTGTCAGTTCAACATGTTTCCCTGTGAAATGCCCATAGTTGGTTGTCATTGGGAAAATGCATTGCAACCAAAAAAGTTGCTCAGTTAGTTAACAACTATGCTTATGGCTTATGCTGATCACTTTTACAGTACTTGTGCAAACGCATCTCAATGATCACAAATGGTAGTGATAAATATAGCCTGGTATGGTATTTGAGATCTCACCGTATCCATTGACAATTCGGTTCAGGAATGGAACTGGAGCTCTTCCAGTGAAGTCATCGGCCTGGTCCACCAGGGCCTCCTTCACTGTCTGGTATCCACTGAGGGCAACTATCCGCACCGGACCCATGTTCACAGTCATGACCGACCCATACTGCTTACTCCACTGACACCACAAACAACAAAGCACTGTCACTGATCCATAAGCTTATGATCTTATGAGCTTATCATCTTAAGATGAAGTTTAAGTCTGTTTTTCCACAGATCAAGTAAAGGATTATGGCCGCTGAGGTGTGCTGTGTGAGGTGTGCTCAGGTGTGCTGTTATCTACAAACAGGGCCGGACTGGGACCAAAAAATGACCCGGGCATTTTTGGCCACGGCGGCCCACCATGATTTCATTCAATAATAATAACGTTGTGGTTAGCTAAAATAACACTGTAAATTGGACATATTGCTTGAACATAACAGATTTAATCAAACAAGCCCAATATCCTTCATGAAAATTATGAGTAAATGACAGCCCCGGCCCAAAAATGACCATCGGCCCACCGGGCATTGCCCTGTATGCCCTATGGCCAGTCCATGCCTGTCTACAAATAACGGACACCCTGTCAGCCAATCAGAAAATAGTATTCCGTTCCACCGGGTGATACGTAGATCAATAGTGCTACTACTAGTGTTAGAAATCTATAAACTGAACACTGATTTGTTCTGTACAGATTAAGTATCACTTCTGCTACTACATAATACTACTGCTATAGTGGCTCAATTAATGGGCTTTAGAAAGATCACAATTTAGCACGTGAGCTACAATAGTAGGCTACAGCTTCAACAGGGTCACATTCTTTTCTTGCAGGAACCTAAGCACAGTTGTGAAATCACTTACCATCCCCCAGGCCAAACACACACACACACACACACACACACACACACACACACACACACACACACACACACACTGCACTGGATATTAATCCTCTTGTAGTAAGCTTCTGCTAAATACATAAGTAGAAATAAAACATGAAGAATTTTGCCGGCAAAGCTATAAAACACTGCTTGCTCACCTTCAAGAAGGTCTTGAATGGGGCTCTCTTGTCCACTTGGGGCAGGTTTCCCAGCAGGGGTAAACCAGTGGGGCCTGGGGGCAGTGGAAGCCCCTTGTTACCCTTTCTCTTCCAGATCAGCAGGAGGAGCAGCAGCACCAGGCCTCCCAGCAGCAGCATGCTGGAATCAGCCATGGTCCCTCTCTCTCTCTCTCTCTCTCTCTCTCTCTCTCTCTCTCTCTCTCTCTCTCTCTCTCTCTCTCTTTGTCTGCTGACTTTCTTTTCTGGGTTCTCCTGTAATTATTATTACTCCACTCTCTCCCTTTGTATGTCAAAAACTACCTGTTTCTTGCTCTTGGTCTGTGGTCTGTCTGTCTATCTGTGTCTCTTTGTCTTCCTGTCAGTCACTTGTTTGTGTTGTTCTGCATACACTGACTGACTTCATGGCAATAAAAGGCGGAGCGTCTGCTGAGGTGGAGTTGCTCAGAGGGGAGTCATGTGACTTGTTCACTTTAAACTGAAGAATGCAATGTTTAGTCAACATGCTGATAGTTTTAATAAAATTGTTAATCACACACAAAAAATAAACAAATATATATAATCACTTTAAGCTGAGTAATGCAATGTTTAGTCAACATGCTGTTAATCACAAACAAAAATTAAAGAAATATACTTCCATGTGAAAGGGATTTTAATACTTGTCTTCTGTTTTCTGGAATGTAGATTTTTGTAATGTTTTAGTTTTTTATGACAAAGTGCTGATTCATCGTCACCTCTCACCTGAAACTGACCTTCCTCTGGTTCAACAAGCGAAGGGGATTATGCAATATAACAGTCAACAAAACCCAACAGTCAGTCTGAACAGTAGCTTTCACTTTTTGCAGCGAGTATGCAAAGAAAGTCCACAATATATCATAATCTTCATTTTTGAACAAGGGGCAGTATTATTATTGATTTATTTGGTAACACGTTACTTGATGGGTGAGTACATAACACATTCATGGCAGGTTTCATAAAATACTCACCAAAGTATTCATGACTGTTTCATAAGACATGACTCCACCTTCATACCCAACCCTTCATAAATGTGAAAGTTAGAATGCCGATAACCTATCAAAATAAAAGTCCAGTGGTCTCAAAGCAGCACTGGCATTTATGTTTGTCACATCTGAATATTTCATGAATATCTTATGAAGTCTACTTCAAATGTCACTTTACTATACAGGTTGCGAAGTATTCATAATCATTCATCTTACCACTGAGAGGTAAACTAGAGCCGAGCAATATTTGTAGACCCTGATGTATCTGATATTACATATTTAGGTAACAGATTAAAAAAAAAAATAATAATAATAAATAAATAAATCATGTTTTCTCCTGTCCAATGGTCTCAAAGAAGCATTAAAGCAAGACCTGTTACCTGATCAAGTCAAATCAGAGTAATGGACAAATGCAGTATCAGATCATGAGCAAGCATCTAATTTAAATGTTTCATAAAAAGTATCTCACCTTAGGGTAATAATAATATAATTTTTTATACCTTGCCCACATTCAAAAGGGGAATGTCCAACTGTGCCGAGGTCTACTTCAAATGTCACTTTACTATACAGGTTGCGAAGTATTCATAATCATTCATCTTACCACTGAGAGGTAAACTTGAGCCGAGCAGTATTTGTAGACCCTGATGTATCTGATATTACATATTTAGGTAACAGATTAAAAATAATAATAATAATAATAAATAAATAAATCATGTTTTCTCCTGTCCAATGGTCTCAAAGAAGCATTAAAGCAAGACCTGTTACCTGATCAAGTCAAATCAGAGTAATGGACAAATGCAGTATCAGATCATGAGCAAGCATCTAATTTAAATGTTTCATAAAAAGTATCTCACCTTAGGGTAATTATAATAATATAATTTTTTATACCTTGCCCACATTCAAAAGGGGAATGTCCAACTGTGCCGAGGTCAACTCAAAGTACTTTAAACCTATCTCTCAGTGTTAAACTCAGATAAGTGATTATGAATACTTTGCAACCTGTATAGTAAAGTGACATTTAAAGTAGACTTCCTAAGATATTCATGAAATATACAGATGTGACATGGTCAGGTGACAAAAATAAATGGTAGTGCTGCTTTAAGGCCACTGGACTTTTATTTTGATAGGTTATCGGCATTCTAACTTTCACATTTATGAAGGGTTGCGTATGAAGGTGAAACCATGTCTTATGTCATGAATGCTTTGTGAATATTTTATGAAACCTGCTATGAAATTGTTATGTACTCACCCGTCAAGTAAAGTGTTTTAATTTATTTTTTAATTTTTTGGGTTTGACTGGGTTTGTATATTCTAGGGAGGGCAGAGGGAATGACACGCCACTGTAAGTCTCAAGCGTACTTTTTTTATAACTTTTTCCAACAACACATACTATTATTAAACAAACAAACAAACACACACACAAACAAAAAAACGAAGCAAGAAAGAGTTAATAGTAGGCAACAGTTCACAAATTCAGAGTGTAGTAGTATAGTTTGAAAGCCAGGGCTCGTCTCGTCTCCTGGTTTAATCAATGGATCCTTCTCATTACAGATGTTAATTGTGGGTCGTTGAGTTGATGTGATCCAGAAAAGTAAATGCAGTTTGACCGCCACTCACTCCACAAACCACTTGGATCAGTTTCAATTATTTGCAATAAGTGAAACTCATTTAGGAAAGGGAAAGATTGTCCCGGTCAGATATCCATTGTGTAAGGAGGGTGTGGTTACTTCAATGTGTGTGTGTATGTGTGTGTGTGTGTGTGTGTGTGTGTGTGTGTGTGGCATCCTCTTCTTCACAGCACCTATAGGCTATCTTTGTGAGTGTGTGTGCACTGCAGTCATAGGCTACTTGTCTCCACAGCTGCAGTCAAACACACTGCATCAATCTCACTGACTTGCGCAGAGGTGAAAGGCCTACTGATATGTTCAGAGATCTCCTTGCTGGTCACAAGTGACGTGTGGACATGGGACAGTGATGCTCAACCACTTCAATGGCCCACATTCACATTTTCTCCTACTGATTATGGATCGAACCAGCCTCCCTCCGTCAGTTACAAGTGAGAGGCCATGATCAGAACACACACTACACCAGGGCCAATTTAGGGGAAAAAAATCCTATTTGTAATCATTTTAATGACCATGTTGCATATCTACAGTATACATTTTTTGCAACACTGTAAGCAGAGAGGATTCATGATCTTTGCTGTAAGTATATGCCTATGGACTTGTTTCACACCTGAACATTCCGACATTCCATGGTAGTAAACTGAACATTCTATCACTGAAATGCATTGGATTTATGCCTCCTTCTGACTTACAAAAAAATAGGTAATAACATTTATAATATGTCTAAATTAATTTTCTTTCAAATAATACACATTTGAAGCACACAAATTTGGAGGTCCCAAATAGATTGAAGCTTCATGCACATAAATGTAAAACCACTTTTATCTATTCGGGACCTCCAAATTTGTGTGCTTCAAATTTGTATTTTTCAGAAAGAATCGTAAATCCAATGCATTTCAATGGTAGAATGTTCAGTTTACTACCATGGAATGCTTTTAAAACCTCGGAATGTCAGGTGTGAAACAAGTCTATAGATGCCGCTAACCACCACTTTAACAGTTTCTACACTCGTCACCTCTCACTTGAAATTGTCATTCCTCAGGTTCAACAAGCCAAGGGATTAAGCAATTCAACAGTCAACAAAACCCGATAGTCAGTCTGAAGTAGTCCCGCTTAAAGTAGCTTTCAAACCAATGATGAACTTTTTGCTGCGAGTATGCAAAGAACAGTACATAAACTAAAAAACTAGAAAAGCACTCAGAGAGCGCAGACCTGTGAACCAGAACACCATCTGTGACAATGTGGTCACAGATGGTGTTCTGGATCACTGATTGCCACTAAAATTTAATCAGTTCTTACTTGTCCCAATTTTGTCCCAGTTCTTACTTGTCCCCAACATTGTCCAAAAAATCACCCAAATCCGTGCAGTACTTTCGAGTTACGTATGTTGTACACAGACAGACAGACGGACACACACACACAACACACACTCACACGCCGGCTAAAACATAACCTCCTTGACGGAGGTAACAACATAAACAGAAGGCCACAGCTGCCCTATAGCCTACTCTTGTCATGTGGTGAGGAATCCAGGGAGTCACCAGCACTGGGGTTGGTTCTTATGTCCACTCCTTCAAAAGATAAGAGAGACTGATTGAGCAATAGTTACAACCAGGTAATGTCACCCAAAGCTGTGCACAGAGGAAACCTAGAAAGCGCACAGACTGATAACACTGTAAACAGTTTGCTGCATCAGAAGTTATAATATGGTGCAAGTTTCCCTGCTCTTTCCCTCTCTCTATCCGTGTCTGTTTATCTTTCATTTCACGTTGTCTCTATTAAACACACCAAAGGCAGCTCTCACTTTTAATTACTTTTACCTGCACCTTATGTAACTACATTACTATGTGCATACTACATATTATTATGGGTAGCCATTTGTATTTTCTGGATGAGGAGATGAGACGGTTAAAATAAAGAACAAGGTCATGCTGACTTCACGTATAACATTTCTGCAATGTTTATTAGTGCCCTTTGGCATTGATCAGGGGCTTCCAAAGCAAAGCTGTGCTGAACCCTCACCTGGAAGTAAAGAGTGAGATTGTAAACATTCCTCAGTGCACTTGAGCCAAGTCTACCTGCTCGCCTCCTACCTACTTTGATATCATGTGCTGATTCAGAAAGTAGGGTAGAGGAAGATCTGATATCACCAAGTAATTAAGAGTCCAGGATCAATGTCAAACTTGTTGCCCTGGATCAATGGGTTAGGTTTAGGGTTAGGAGTAAGGTTAGGGTTAGGCTTAGGGTTAGGGCTAGAGTACATTTATCCAGGACAAACAAGTTTAACATTGATCCTGGACTCTTAATTACTTGGTGATATCAGATCTTGCTAGGGTAGAAGTGATCTCTCACCCTTGTGCACACTCATGGATGTAGAGGTGGACAAACACAGCAAATACGGTTTACAACAGGGGCGCCGCTAGCGGTGGAAAAGTTAGGATGATTCTAAGGGCCTGGCACTGACAAGGGGGCCCAGAGAAAAAAAAATATTTTAATTCAATATTTGAGGGGCCCGAAATTATTTTTTGTTATAGGGCCCAAAATTTTTAGCAGCGCCCCTGCACTCAACTATACTCCAGGGGCAGGGAAACGCACATTGAAGTCCACCCATTACTGGCTAATCAAACTGGAACGCCAGAAGCCACAGGGCAACATGATGGAGACAAGACAAGAAATCACAATGCAGTGAGAAATGGACAAAGCAGAGGACAGAAACAGGAAAGAATAGCCCTAAAATAAAAGAATTTCAAAGACTTGAAGGCATTGAGACAGAACATTTTGAAAGGACCCAAATTGTACGTTTTGCTGACTGACACAATTTTTAATTTTCAGAGAAGTAGTGACAGAATTTAAAAATATATATGGGCAATTCCAGCGTTATGGACGTGACATTTTCGTGCATTGTTGATGAACAAAATGCCACATAACCTCCGCAAACCTAGCAGTATTTCACAATTTTGTTCATATTCTTATGCAAACTCCATGGCTGAATGTAGGCAAACACAAAAAGTTAATATCATGATTTACATTATAAGACTATGAGCCTTTCAATTTGCGTTATGGACGTGACGAAAAACGGACAAACTTTTGAGAGAGAGTAGTTTTTGCTGTGAAGTGTGTGAAATTTCTAGAGAAATGTAAATATGACTACATTCATACCAAACAGGACACATCAGTAAAGACAAAGGCTTAATTTCAAATGTAAATGTAAAAAAGTTGGTTTTCATTGGGAGATTTGGCGTTATGGATGTGACGTTATGGACGTGACGTCTGGAAAAACCTTCCAAAACGATACAAAACAATTGTGAATGGTGAATTTTAACCTGCAAAGACAGAAATAGTAATAAAGCAATAAAAAAAATAACTGATAGCGTTGCAGCTTTGTGTGTGTTATCACCCACTTATGCCCATTATAACCCCCTCCATAGACTTACATTATAGCTGAATAGGGTAAAAATTTTAACAAACAGATATCCTTTCGAAACTTGCTCAGTTGAATATTTACATCAAGACGATAGTTTTTTGTATTGCAAGTTTTCTGAAAGAATTTGTATGTCCATGTAGATGAGACTTTTTGTGGAATTGCCCATATACAATATGCTGTTTAATATTATTTATTTGCCAATGAGAGCTGATAGACTGAAGTATCCTTAGTCTCAAAACATTGAGCAGGCCCCACTATGGAAAGGAGACATAATAGGTGGGTGCTCAGTGAGCATTTCATTTGATTTGAAGTCAACCCACTTTCTTCGCCCGCTGCAACAGCTACAGGCACAATTAGACCTCCTTCATTTCATCTCCTTCATTTCATCATAATATACTATATCTGACTATTCTAAGTAGCCTACATCGTAAATATGGTAAAGTATGTGTGGAAGTGTAGAATGTGAGGAAGAGAAATCCCTCTAAAAGTCTTGCCCTGTAATCCCTGTAATTCCTGTAAGTCTCCACTAGTGGGACCCACCGCACACTTGCCACACAAACACAAACCAAAGGTATACAGTCAGTCTGTTCCAATTCGCGCACTTCAGCACTTCGTGTGCTTCCTTTGAGTGTGTAGGGCTGTTCCAATTCAAAAGCAGCAAAATGAAGTGCGCCGCAAGTACCCGGATGGTGCCCTATAACGGTCAAAATTTCGGAGTGTCCAACGATGGACACTTCTCGCACTTTATCGACGCCATCTTGGCCACGTAACGGAAGAGGTATGACAACCGGCAACTTTTCAAAATTGATCTAGCCGGTATTTACCGTTTGTATGCTAAGCTAACAACAAGTTTAGCAAAAATAGCTAGTTTGGGCTAAGTTAGCCTACGAAGCTTGTGGAAATGGTAGCCTTCAACACAACACTGTTACTAACGTCCCGATCGTAACGTCCGGAAAGTGCGGCACGAAGTGCTCCATTTGGGACAGCCCTTATCTGCCGAAATTCATGCACTTTACCAGCAAGTGTGCAGTGCTCATAGTGCACTATACTGGAGTGCACTCACAAAGTCCCAAATGTTTATGACTGATGTTAGTGTCATTTGGTTTTTGCAATGTATAGGCTTGTGTCATTCTTACATAGACACCTTCAAATAATGTGCTATTTTGTAGCCTATATCATATAAATGAATGTTATTTTTGGTTTGCTGATCACAATATTAGGCAGTGATAAATTTGATCTGAAGAAGAATGTGAGAGAGGGTGTTGGCTGGAAGACGGATCACTGTAGTTGACACGAGGTCAAGTCAGAGAATATGGAGCCCAAGACACTACATGCAGTACCAAGCTTTACCAACATGAAGTAGTATGCAGTGTCTCCAAAGATCATGGAATACTGAGCAAGATAAAGCATCATAATACATTTCAATGGGAGCAAACTGGAATACTTCCTGTCTGCATAAATACATTACATCACAATAAGAAAAGATTCTTTAAAGTTCTATCAGCCAATGAGAGCTCAACTTTGTCTGCATAATGGGGGATTTTCCCCCCCTCCCCCTTGCAAAAATAGAACCAGGAACTGAGCAAGCATTGAGACCTCTCGCTCCGCTTGAATCCTCTCTGGTGTCTCTCTTGTGTCCATCAGGACCTCACACAGTCCTGCTAGTCATAAACATAAGTATTCAATTTGAAGAGCCAAAGAATGATACTTTATGTTATACAAACCCTCTTTTTTATATTTAACCATATATTCAACTTCCTACTGTTCTGCCTAACCAACGGCAGGCTGCTGAATGATTCAGTTACTGACATTATATGTCAATAGGGCAACTCATTATTACATCCATTTGAGTTAAACTATATTTACATTTGCACAGGCCATTTCAGAACAGGATATGACTTAAGCTGACCACATGTTTGTGATTCTATTCCTGGAAATTAGGACATTCTGTTGACAATATTGTCCCCCATGTACCTTGTTAAAAAAAAGACAGTCATCACTGATCCAACTTGTCTTACTGGATGCTTTGCCAGTGTACCAAACAAATATGCAGACTTTGATATCAGTGTTTCGGTGAGTGCCTGGCGTCATTTCTCCGTGTGAAGCGGCAGAGGAAGGTAAGCAGATGAAACAACACAGTTGTGAATGTATGTATAGCCTAATTGTTGTGCGAATGAACAATTTAGTAAGCTACTACTACAACAAACAGAACAGAGATGTCATCATTTAAAAAAAAATGGATTTGATTCTGTGTAGTGAATGTAATGCTTCGTTAGATTGTGCGAATCAAGATGTTTGATGGGGGAATACAGTGTCTGTATTTTTGTATCCAACTCATTTATTTAGTTGAGTTGTATGAGTTACGCACTCTATTTAACTTTAAAGTGATAATTGATGTTGCTCTCTGAGCAGTGAAATTCTGGAAATAATTGTTTATTCTATAGGATAGACTTTATGTCTTTACTTGTGACTTGGATAACACCACCAACCCAAGACTTTAGTTTATTTCCAATGCCCTTAAGCAATTTGAATCTGAAGAGATGAACCACCAGACTGAAAGTAAGTTTAAATCTGTGATTCTTCATACCACAAATCAGTAACTGTAACTGTACTGTCATCGTGTCATGACAATAATCACATAATTATTCTACACTAATGAAGTTAAAGTTAAAATACTGTTTTTTCTATTCTGTTAAATGGACACTAAAATAAAACTATTGTTTAAAATAAAATGTAACAACAAGAGCAATCACACTGATTTTTTCCACTATTCAGACCTGAGGATTGTCCTTCTTGGATATAATGAATCTGGTAAGAGTTCTTCAGGGAACACAATATTAGGCCGTGATGTGTTTGACCTGAAGAAACATGCTGAATGTGTGAAGAAAGAAGGGGTGGTAGCTGGAAGGAATATCACTGTGATTGACACACCAGGCCGACTCAGAGGATATGGAGCCCAAGACACTCCCAAGCTATACCAAAATGAAGTGGTACGCAGTGCCACGCTATGTCCACCAGGACCTCATGTATTCCTGCTAGTTGTAAACATAAGGATTCAATTTGAGGAGCCATGCAAAGACGCAGTCAGGGAACACCTTCAGCACTTTGGGGAGAGGGTCTGGAATCACATTATAGTGCTGTTCACCAATGGGGACCAACTGGAAGACATGGATATCCAACAGCATATAATAGACGAAGGAGAACCCCTGCAGTGGCTACTAGACAAATGTGGGAACCGGTTCCACGTCTTCAACAACAAGGTCAAAGATGATTCTACACAAGTAGCTGAGCTGCTGAAGAAGATAGATGAGATGGTCACAGGAAACCAAGACAGCCATTTTGAGCTTGACAACGAGAAGCTCAGGTGGATATCCCAAAAGCAGAGAGAGTATGAGGAATCAAAGAGAAAAAGAGAACAGCAGGACTGCGAAAACACAAAAAGGATGGGTGAGTACTTTTCACCAAACCTGTAAAGCACTACATAACTCAATATATTACAATACAATAGCCTACAATGTCTTATTATCTCTATCACATAGGAAATGAACACAAGCTCACAGAGCAAAGAATTATTTTGGTGGGATCGGAGGATGCAGGAAAAACTTCAGCTATGGAAACCATTTTGTACAGTATTGAATCGGACAGTCTGAAAACAACCCTTCAGTCAGCAATTAGAGAAGCAAAAATAGGAAGGTGGCAGGTGACAGTTGTTGACACACCTGGTTGGCTGAGGGATTCTCCTCGGTGTCAGACACCAAAAAGAAGAAAACTGCAGATTGTGCAGAGCGTGTCTCCTAGACCTCACGCTTTCCTGCTGGTCATACCCGCCTGTACCACATTCAGTGAAGCCAATGCAACAGCCATCAATGAACACCTGGAGCTTCTTGGAGAAAAGGTCTGGAATCACACCATAGTGGTGTTCACCTGTGCAGACTGGATTGAAGACTCACCCATTGAACTCTATATAGTAAATGAGGGAGACCCACTACGCAGAATCCTTGAGAAATGTGGAAACAGATACCATGCCCTCAGCAACTTCCGTCAACATGGTCAGGGTCAGGTTGAAACCCTTCTGCAGAAGATAGAGATGATGGTGGCTGGAAATGGTAGCAGCTTTTATGAGCTGGATGAACAGATTCATATGGACATGGCAAATGAAGGTAAGAAAAGGGAGGAGACAAAATATGTATTAATACATAGTCTGCTAACTGTTTGACTATGTTTTTCTCAAACCATTTCAAGAATGACAGGTAGGGGTATAATTACTGAAAAACATACTATAAATCAGACTATCTAGAAGTCTCATATAAATTCACCCCCCCCCCCCTCCCTATATTTGTCTTTGAAGGGCCTGAAGATGAGACTGAAGATGCCACAGGATCCATTCAGCTTCCCAGTGATCCAAAGGAAGTCTTAGGGCAAAAAAGGCCAAGTTGCTGTAGTTCAACCATTGGTGAAAGTTCTGGATATGGAACAGCTGCATTATCTCAGTGTTGTTCTTCAGACAGCGTACAGGGAAAAAGACCAACATTTTAGAACATCAAAGTAATTACCTCCGCCAAGTAGGTTATGTTTTCGCCGGCATGTGTCTGTCTCTCTCGGTGTGTGTGTGTGTGTGTGTACAACATAACTCGAAAAGTACTTCACAGATTTGGATGAAAGTTTGGATGAAACGTGTGTATTGGGACATGGAAGAACTGATTGGTTTTTGGTGGTGATCGATGACCCCGAACACCATCTGTGACCACATTGTCTTGGTGGAGATTTGCGCTCTCTGGTGTGATAAGGACTGAAAGTAGGCCTATATTGCAACATCATAAAAAGTTTGAACATTTGCTGGGGAGAAAGTTTTCAATACCTCATTTTAAATTTTGGAACTTACATTATTCTATCAATGACGTGTGGGGCTACTTTGAGCCTTTCTGTGGTTCAAAACATTTGACCCCTGACACCTTATCACAATGGACCTCTCCTTTTTGCCAAGGTTACCAAAACAATGACAAAGTTCTCTGTACTTGTTTAAGGACTTTATTTACACTAAATACTGAAGTGTGGTGCTGAAGTGAAATTCGACTTGCTGTTATGGGATCAATTCAAACATTTGTTTAAAATTATAATTGCATTGATATGTGGGTTTTTAAATTAAGTTTGACTGCCAAGCCATACAAGTGTGATCATGATATCATAATGTGATCATATGATCATAAAATATACTATTATTATCTGATTTGTAGTTGTGGTTTTAATGTTAAAGGAATACACCTTTTTATGAAAATAGTTTACTGTATTCACTCATTTACCTAGAGTTACATATGGGGGTAGAAACATTTTGGTCTCAGTGCATGCATTATCCTGTTCTGGCAACCCAAATTTTACCCTTTTCTTTGCTCTAGCTTAGCATAGGCACTGGAATCCAAAGTAGCCAGATAGCAACTCTTTGGCAACATTAAATTCCAGTGCTTATGCTCAGCTAAAGCTAAAATTGGGGTTACCAGAGTACGAAAACGCATGCACTGAGACCAAAATGCTTTTACCCACAAATGTAAGTCGAGGTAAGACTGTGAATAAGCCAATTACATAAGAAGGCGGAATATTACTTTTCTTTTCACTATACCTTCAGCCACTCTATCCTCCTGAACATCTGCCCTTTCTTGGTCAACACAGGGCCCTTGACAATGTTGATTAATAAAATGACTTTGGTTGTGGACAGGTACACAAGATTTTCTTTTAGGTCTGACTCTCTTTTCGTCGGACACAGGCAAGTCTCAACAAACCCAGCACAGTGTGTGTGTGTGTGTGTGTGTGTGTGTTTGTCTGCATGCCCACCTCATTATTGTGGTATTTTATAGGAAATCAAACATGCACAGAAAAGATGTGATCAAACACTCAACTTTTCTTCACTCTTCTTTCACACACTCATGAATATCACCGCTATAACAATGTTAGTTCAAATCTTGTAGGATTGACAGTTTTACACACACACACACACACACACACACACAAGCAAACAAACAAGAACACCTCTGCATAAACAATATACTGGTCTGCATAAAACAAACAATACACTGAAATCTGGTAGTACCAGGAACTTAAAAAGTTTCCAGTTTGATAAGACAAATGTGGCAAATATTGACACAGTAACACATTTGATTGGATGACTACAATGCTGAGATATCTCTGTCATTTTAGGAAATATGATCAAATAAAGTAAAAAAAAAAAAAAAAAAAAATGTATTCTTAAAAATAGCAATACTCCACTCAGTATTGCATTTAGTATCTGATAAGCCACACTATTACATAAAATGTATAGTCTGACCACGATTGATGAACAACGCTTAAACAATGCTAAGCCCACCCACTGATTCCCTGTCCACATAGAGCATTGTGATTGGCTAGACACTGCAACATCTGAATATATAGCGTTGTGTTTGGCTAAACACCACAAATGTCTGAATGCAATCTAAGGCTCATTGCTAGACGTACTTACAAATTCAATTTGCAACCACTAGGGTAAGTCTAGGCATTAACAAATGACTACAGTATGTTTATCAACTCATTATAGGGGTATGGTCTGTTCTGGGGTCCAGGGGGGCAAATTCCTGAACGGGTTATAGATAAAAGTCCAGTCGCTGGGTAATCAGTTTGCAGCCCTGAACGGAGAACAGGCGATTCTCTTTAGGAAAGTAGAGATAGTCTTTGGCCAGTTTTTCTGCCACATCCAGGTTTGGCCAAATACCTCTTGCAGCCATCTCAGCAAGGCCACACCGCACCACATGTTTGGATTCCAGAGGCAGGAAAGGTACGTAGAGATCCACAAGGTGTTGGTTAATTAAACTGGATTGCCAGAAGCCACCTTAAACAGAGGAAATATGAACATAGAGAAATACAAACAATATAAAAAAACCTCTTCTTCACATTGAAGCTGAAAAAAAAAACAAAGTTAGAAATGGAAAGCAGTTGAAGCTATATATTTAAGTAGCCTACTAATAGGCAGGTCATTCTTGCCTTCATGCCTGTGACTGTGCCACAATGATATTCTCTAAGCCGGGGGTTCTCAAACTTTATTGGGCCAGGGACCCCTCAAGGAATCAAAAATGTTTCAAGGACCTCTCTTTTTCTAATATATCTTACACCTGATTGTTCGTCCTTCTGTAACCACCTGTAGGCTGAAACCAGACACAATTTCACTGCACAATTACACTAATAATTACATTAATGTGACAAATAAACAGTCCTTTTTTTTCTATGAGAAAAAAAAGAAATTGCTGGAACATCAGTAAATAGGCCTACATCAGAAATTTGAAACTGCCTATTTAGACTTAGCCTTCAAAATTTAAATCTAAAGCTGCAGTTAACCGAATAGGGCATAAATGTGAATCTTCATGTGACCTCAACCCTGAAGTGTAAAATGTTGATGTTTGGATATGATCACTCATAATTTATCTCTTTCCGTACAGAAATATAAAGTGTGATATAGCCTACTGTTTTGATCGTGGAAAAGTGCCTGTCTGATAGGCTCCTCCAAATCAATCAAGGTGATCTCCTCTCTTTCCCGACCTTTCTTCCAGAAGTCTAGGGCAACATTTGCAATCTCCCTTCCCCCTGCATTACTGTGTCCTCACACAGAGACAGAGGAGACAAGGAGGTTGAGCTGTACAGAAGTGTGAGTTTCTCACAACACACATGCAAAGTGTTTAAATTTTTAAATGAATATTCCACCTCTTTATGAAAATTGGTTATTCACCCTCTTACCTGGAGTTGCATATGTTGGTGAAAGCACTTTGGTCTCAGTGCATGTTTTTTCCTTGTCTGGCAACCCAAATTTTACCTTTAGCTTAGCATAGCACTGGAAAGTAAAGTAGCTTGATTTGATATCTGGCAACTTTACATTCCAGTGCCTATACTATACACTACAGCTAAAATAAAGCTAAAATTGGGGTTGCTGAGCAGGAAAAACACATTCCCAGAGAACAAAATGCTTTTACCCACATATGTAACCCTAGGTTAAAGGGTATATAACCAATATTCATTAAATGGTGGAATATTCCTTTAAAGCTTGACATGGAGGAATTTCAGTTGTAAGCTCCATGTCTGTAGTCAACCATTCGGCCAAAGTGACGATTACGTCCAAACTCTTCCAGATGTTTTTTTTTTTTTTTTTTATGAGTGAGCACCAGGGAAGTTGGTAGACGCTTTTAAAATGCCAATTTCTGAACACTTAGAAAGTTTGACATCACATGGCACATGTTCAAAGTATTGTCAGCGTCTCTACATATGAACTCAAGCATAGATCATCAATATTTATGACAAAATAGTAAATTTATTGGAACACACCTCAGGAAAATAAAGATGGCTTGCCTATAAGAAACTCTATTCACATTATCGTGGAAATCTAGGTATGGCTTAATGGCATCTATCAGGCCTGGATGCATTTTGTCCATCTCATCAAAAATAAACATGGACCGTGGACACTCTTTAACCTTCTTCTTTACCCATATTTGTAGCTGTGTCTGTCGAAAAAAATGTAAGAATTCAATGTAATACTTTTATTATTTTGTTTACTACATTCAAAAATGAGCACCAATAGATGCTTGATAGATGGATAGATGCTTGATTGGCTCCCTTACCTTGTAATTTTGCAGATTTGTCTTGTGAGGGAAATGTTTTGTGGCTATGAACAAATGCACAAATTTACTCCTCATACCATTGTGGTAGATGCTCTCAGCAATCAGCTGGCTCATGAAGTTCTTTCCGGTGCCCGTTAAGCCATGCAGAGAGAGAACTAAGGCTTTCTTGGGGTTCGGGTTTTCTAAATGTCTCGTCAACATTTTCTGGATTATAGGGGACGCCACATGCTGGGCAATGACTCTCTTCTCCAAAGAATCTTTGAGCTCTGTAATAATAAAATTAACATCCCACGCATCATCAATATCTAACCTATAACTTCAATGCATTAATTATAGTTCCTACAACACAGCATGCACAGTGCTTCACACATTTCTTTACAGTGTCTGCTTATAAGTAAGTATTGCCACACCACATCAATTTCTAATACCATTGGCCTGTATTTTCCCAGGTGCTTAAGTCCAAAAAGTGCTTAGTTCCATTGATTTCACTAAGCACTTTTTGGACACCTGGAAGAATACTGCTGTTTATGAATTATTTTATGTAATCTAGCTATATTTCTACAACACAGCATTTTTGCAGCAAATATCTTTACTGTGGTGCATGTAAGTTCTTCTGTCAAAGATACTACATTTCCTTTATAAACTGTACTTCGGCCTTCTTTTGACATATATCTATTACTGCTATTCGCCTTATTCACCCGGAATGTTCTAAAGACGTTGAGGGGTACACTTCAGGGGTACACTCGGCTACACCGTTGCTACACAGCCGGCTGTCATGGCGCCTCACTGTTGTGTGCCGAAATGCACATCCTCAAAGAGGAAAAAAATCATACCGTGGGCAGACTTTCCACCGTTTCCCAAAATAGCAGGCACTTCGGTGGAACTGTTTACTTCCGTACACCTCTTTCGTACTTTCGTACACCTCAAGCGTCAAATTACGTCAAAATGGCCGCCAGGTGAATAACGCAAATTTTTGTAAGGGTAGTCTATGTATCTATGTTTATGCAGCGATAGTCCAAAGTACACCATGGCCCTGTTGTTCAACAGGCAGGGTTGTCTTTTCACTTAGTTTAGACTTGCACTGTTTTTGGCTGTTATTTTGTAGACAAGATAGTCAACAGCAGGGTAGTTGAGAGGTCTCTTTCTTTCTCATGTGGCGTCAATAAACTTGCCTTGCTTTGCCTTCACCATAGACTGAATAGAATAGCTAACCAGCAGCTAACGCTAAATGGATGGTTATATGGGTCCCCAGTTAGCTAAAGCTGCAGGTTTACTATTCAGTCTACAAATTCATACAACAGGGCTATGGTTGGAATATTCCAGACTATTGACATACATAAATGGAACTGTCCTGTCTTTCCTTTTTGCATCTCAGTAAACACATAATTCAGAAAAATTAACTCACTTGTCATGTTGTTGGTGATCCAGTTTGGATTACAGCATTCACTCACCCAGCTAAAGGGGTTACCACTAAACAAGGGCAATGTACCTACCAATACACAATACAGCAGTACCAACAAACAGCAAGCACGTTCGTCCTGTTCCATTCTGCCTCTGATCTAATCTTCTAAATGAGTACTACTGTATGATTATTTTTGCTGCCCAAACGATAGACCACCTTGATATCCAACACATGAAATGGAGCTTGTTTCAGGCTTGGATGCACACGTCTGCACACGCTAGCAGGGTGTGGTCAAGAAGATTTAGTAATACACAAATTGCACAAATTGTGGCATGTTACTTCATCAGGGAAGTAAATGGGCTTATTTCACACCTGAACATACCGACATTCCATGGCGGTAAACTTAACATTCTATCATTGAAATGCATTGGATTTAAGCCTCTTTCTGACTTGAAAAAAATAGGGTAATAACATTTAAAGCATGTCTAGATTCACTTTCTTTCAAATCATACACATTTGAAGCACGCAAATTGTTAGGTCCCAAATAGATAGAAGCTTCATGCACAAAAATGTAAAACCAGTTTTATCTATTAGGGACTTCCAAATTTGTGGGCTTCAAATATGTATTATTTTATCAATGATAGAATGTTCAGTTTACCACCATGGAATGGTTTTAGAACCTCGGAATGTTCAGGTGTGAAATAAGCCCATAAACTCTTTTGCCATCCTCTCTCCTACATCTTGGTCTGGCTTCATGCCTCTGGTAGTCATCTCAGCAAGGCCGCACTCAACCATACTCCAGGGGCAGGGAAACGCACATTGAAGTCCACCATGCTGGCTAATCAAACTGGAACGTCAGAAGCCACAGGGCAACATGATGGAGACAAGATAATAACCTAATAACCCAATGCAGGGAGAAATGGACAAAGCAGAGGACAGAAACAGGAAAGAATAGCCCTAAAATAAAAGAATTTCAAAGAAATGAAGGCATTGAGATAGAACATTTTGAAAGGACCCAAATTGTTTTGCTGACTGACACAATTTTTAATTTTCAGAGGGGTAGTGACAGAATTTTTTTTTTTTTTTTTAAATGCCATTTAATATTATTTATTTGCTAATGAGAGCTGATCTGAAGTACCCTTAGTCTCAAAACATTGAGCAGGCCCCACTATGGAAAGGAGACATGATAAGTGGGTGCTCAGTGAGCATTTCATTTGTTTTGAAGTCACCCCACTTTCTTTGCCCGCTGCAACCTTGATGACAGCTACAGGCACAATTAGACCTCCTTCATTTCATCTCCTTCGTTTCATCATAATATACTATATCTGACTATTCAAAGTAGCCTACAAAGCCTACTTTAGCCTGGTAAAGTGTGTATGGAAGTGTGGAATGTGAGAAATCCCTCACAGTCCTCAAACTGTCTTGCCCTGTAATTCCCCACTAGTGGGACCCACCGCACACTTGCCACACAAACACAAACCAAAGTTCTAGAGTGAAATGTTGTATGGCCATGCCTCAATCTGGAAGAACTGTTTCACCAAATCAATTGCCTATTAATGTACTTTGATATAAACAGTATACCACACAGACAAGGATATGAAACTGGTGACTGGTGCCATACCAATACACAAGTGATGTTACATCTTCATTAGTGTACATGAAATTGTAGGCTAAAACTGTTAAGTTACGATGACAGGCCCTAAACAGTGGAATGACATTATAGTCATAGACTTACTGGTAAACACAAGTGTATTTCTTTGGTCTGATTCTGGTAATCAACATCCACCAATGGGAATGAGAGGACAAGATCATTGTAATATGCCCATGTCCTATAATGACAGGACACCCTGTTTCTACATTCATTTGAGCTCATTTAAACTAGTGAATATAGTAGATTCACATTTACAGTAGTACAGAACAGGATGAGCTGACCATTCTGGGAAGTGGAACATTTTGTTGACAATATTGGCCCCTATTATTGTTAACACTAATCCAACTTGCCTTACTGGATACCTGTTTGCCAGTGTACCATGAAAATATGCAGACTTCCGTATCAGTCCAGTTATTGTTGTTTGCCATCATTTCTACGTGTCAAGAGGCAGGAAGGTAAGCACATCACAACTCTTATAATATAATCATACAGTTGTGAATAACCCATTTATTAATGTAGATCAGAACAGAAACCTTTTCAATGTTAAACGTGATATTAAGAAATGTTTGTGTCCTAATAACTTAATTGAATCTACAAAGTACTGTATACCTGTGTGATATCTTTCAAACCAACCAACAAACAAACAAAGCATTTAAGTTGATCCTGTCCTGTGAATACGGTGTGAATCAGCCTTAACTATTGAGGGGAATTAACTGTTTGTCTGATTTAACTTCATGAAGACAGCACAGGGTAAAACAAGTATGTTGAATAGAGCTGTTCCACTGAGCAATGGAAATAAAGGATGGTAGTGGTTAAGGAACCTGGATAGGAAATTGTTAGTTTGAATCCAGCTGCCACCGTTGTGCCCTTGAGCAAGGCATAAACCAAGTTGGGTTACACTGATGTAATCAATAGTTGGCAAAGTATATGTTGCATTGAACAAATGCCTCTGCTAAATGCAAAAATATATAAAATATAATATATTCCCATCAATTGTTTCTTCATATGTAGGCTACAGTATACACTTTGTGCCTATAACTGTGGCTTGAAGAAACACCATCTATTGGATATTGTGTTTGCTTCCATGAAGTCTGTGAGCAATCAGAAGAGATGGACTCACAGATTGGCAGTAGCGGTAAGTTTTCAGCAGTTTTTATCAGAGAAAAACAACCTAGCTCAGTGTTCTCTCTGCGCTGCTCTCATAATTATGACATGTCAAGCACATTTCAAACGTTATTTCTGTTCAGTTAATGAATCACACATACCATTTGCCACAACAAAAGCAATGCTGATTATTTATCACTTTCCTACATTTTTACAGGAAGTGAACATACAAATTCAGGACTGAGGATTGTACTTATTGGGTATAACGAAGCTGGGAAGAGTTCTTCAGGGAACACAATATTAGGCAGTGATGTGTTTGACCTGCAGAAGCATGCTGAGTGTGTGATGAAAGAAGGGTTGGTAGCTGGAAGACAGATCACAGTTATTGACACACCAGGTCGACACAGACACTATGCAACCAAGGACACTCCCAAGCTCTACCAACATGAAGTAGTTCACAGTGTCACTCTATGTCCACCAGGGCCTCATGCACTCCTGCTCAATGTAAACATGAACGTTCCATTTGTGGAGACATACAAAGAAGCAGTCGAGGAACACATAAACCTCTTTGGTGAGACAGTGTGGAATCACATCATAGTGCTGTTCACCCATGGGGATGAGCAGGGGGATATTGATGTCCAGCAAGACGATGAACCCTTGCAGTGGCTCCTAGACAAATGTGATAACCGGTTCCACATCTTCAACAACAAGGCCACAGATGACTCTACACAGGTAGCAGAGCTTCTGAAGAAGATAGATGAGATGGTCGCAGGGAACCAAGGCAACCATTTTGAGTTGGACAAAGAAAAGCTCAGTTTTTTAGCTCAAAAACAGAAAGAGTTTGAGGAGTTAAAGAAGTCCAAAGAACAGCAGCGCCAGTGAAGACATAAGAGGTAAGCTTTACCTCAGAGTAAAGACCTCAGAGCAATATGAACTGTTTCTCAAAGTCGAGAATGGCGACACACAGTGCATCTCGCGACACACAATGACATGAAATACGCCACCGAAAAAAGAAGCCTTCCTCGACTTTGAGAAACACTCATTGTCACTCAGTATTGAAACTAGTAATAATTATAATTCCATTTTTATCACACAGGAAATGAACACAAGCTCACAGAGCAGAGAATTATTCTGCTGGGACGGGAGAGTGCCGGAAAAACATCAGCCGCCGATACTATTTTGAGTTGGACATCTAGTCTGAAGACTACACTTGTGTCTACAAGCAGAGATGCACCTGTAGGAAGGTGGCAGGTGACTATTGTTGACACACCTGGTTGGTTGAGGGATGCTCCCCGGCGTCAGACACCTAAAACAATCAAACTGGAGATAGTCAAGAGTTTGTCTGCTATGTTCCCCTGGACCCCATGCTTTCTTGTTGGTCATACCAGTCAACGCCACATTCACAGAGGCTGATGAAATAGCCATCAACGAACACCTGGAGCTTCTTGGAGAGAAGGTCTGGAATCACGCTATAGTTCTGTTCACCCATGCAGACTGGATGGGAGACACACCCATTGAACTATATATAAAATGTGAGGGTGAGCCACTGAACAGGATCGTTAAGAAATGTGGGAATAGGTACCATGACCTTAGCAACATGACTGACCATGGTCAGTGTCAGATCGAAACCCTTCTGAAGAAGATCGAGGTCATGGTGGATGGCAACAGCAACGTTTTTTATCAAATCGATGACAAGAGTCAAAAGGACTTGGCAGATGAAGGTAAGAAAAAAGGATGACCGTAGCCCTAAGACAGTAAATTATGTACTTTTTAAAGTGAAATGCTAGTGCTGAAGGTACTGTAAGGCTCTTTTTCTATATGAGTCTTAAGTCTTACTGCCGTTTCCATTAAGTCATACAATGGTTTTAATTGACCGCCAGTTGTCACCAGACGCATCCAAATCACTTCAGTACAAAAATGTGTAGGGACTTTGATAATATGCCTATGGCTATGACCAATTGGTACTGATACACTAATTTGGCTTGGCAGTCAAACTTAAACACCCACATACTGATGTAATTTTCAGGACCATGACCATGGTGAAAAACACCCTTAGTAGATTCAGCACCTGTGTTTAACTTTTAAGGAAGGAAGACAGTCCAAAGACAAATTATTTAGACATTTAATCAGCCAAGTCTGGCTTCATTTTTCTAAAATTTCAAATTACCCAAAATTTTTCAAAAATTCAAATCTGTTCTGTTATGTTTGACTTGATGCCTCAGGTGCCCTATCCCAGCTGCCCAGTGATCCTATGATGCATACAAAGACAATACATGGATCTATATCAACTATAGCTCCAAGTTCAGGATATGGAACGGCTCCTCCATCTATGTGTCGCAGTGAAGACGGAGACAGACCAAAATTTTAGGACCCAATGGACCTTTATTTTGATTATTTACATGCACAGCTTATGGTTTTCTGGTATAAACAAGATTTTCAGTACAGGAATATTATCATGCCAATCAATATACGCACTTAAGCAGCAGTGGGCAGTGGTAATAGTGCCTGGATTAGTTTATGGATAAAAGTTTACTCAACATGCAACACATAGTTTACTCAACATGCAACACAGCCCCTGGTTCAGGTTATCTCTCGTCTCGACTATTGCAACGCCCTTCTAACAGGTCTCAGCCTGTGCGGTGAAACCACCACTGATGATCCAGAAGGCTGCTGCACGCCTGGTCTTCAACCAGCCAAAGAGAGCACATGTCTCTCCACTGTTCATGGAACTCCACTGGCTGCCCTTGGCTGCTCGCATCAAATTCAAGTCACTAATGTTGGCTTACAGAGTACTGAATGGAACTGCAGTCTACCTGAAAGCCATCATCAAACCATATGCTAACCTCCAATCACTCCGCTCAACCAAGGATCGCTGCTTAGAACAACCAACACCCCGCACAGGTCAATCAAGGTTCTTCTCATCCATTGTTCCTAACTGGTGGTCTTCCCAAAACTATTAGAACAACAGGCACTCTATCTACTTTCAAGAGACTCTTGAAGACCCAGCTCTTTCAAGAGTATCTCTTGTTCTAGTTCCTTAAATTACTTGGAATGCACTGATCAAGTACTTCTAAGCTCTTGCACTTGCTATCCTATTAGCAAATGGCACTCCCAGTAGGCCTTTACTTGTA
Source organism: Sardinella longiceps (assembly GCA_027497455.2). Classification (NCBI taxonomy): domain Eukaryota; kingdom Metazoa; phylum Chordata; class Actinopteri; order Clupeiformes; family Clupeidae; genus Sardinella; species Sardinella longiceps. The sequence goes on along the minus strand of JAODXP020000021.1, from coordinate 8,545,203 downwards.
TTGTGTTGCAGCTTGACTGTTATCCCTCTTTTGTAAGACGCTTTGATAAAAGTCCGTAATGCATAAATGTAAATGTAAAGGGTCTCATTTAGCCTGATGGAGGCTGATAAATGCTCCAACACCTCACTAAAATGGTGTGCATATTGTTCTTGTCTCATTTAGCCTGATGGAGGCTGAAAAATACTCCAGCACCTCACTAAAAATGGTGTGCATACTTGTTCTTGTCATCTCCCTTGTATAGCATGCATTATGAATCAGTAAGCACTGAATGTAGGCCTAGGAGAAGATTAATAGGCCTATTTAAAATGATTATTCAAAATGATTTATTTTGGAGAATGATTTCCTTTTTCAGCATTCTAGTATGTTGACTCGAATTTTGTAAATCACTTTCATTAAAAAATGCTATGAAATGTAACTGAAAATATTGCAAATGTTCTTCCTTTTAACTTTGTTATTGTCAGACAAAATATATCGGTGACGCTTTAATTTACAGCCCCTGAAGTACTGGGTAAGTATTAGTAAGTATTAAGAATGGTGTAACAAAAAAGTATCAAGGGATAAATTACTGAGTACTTACAGTGTAAGTTTGCTGGTATAACACACGTTCACGCTTTATTTTACAACCCGTGAAGTACTGGGTAAGTACAGGTAAGAACAACGTAACAAAATATAACTTTATGTGTAATATTGCCATAATTACAAAATGGGTATAGCCTAGATGCGTAGTATAGCCTACAGGAATTGCATGCGTTGATTCACTTCATTTTACAGCCCTCACATCCAATATTAGGGTGTTGTTACAAGTAGTTTTGGGGTATTTAGGTAATTCCACTGTAGGTTACTTGTTCTTTACTTTTCAATAGGGTAGCCTACCTACAGTAAGTGGTGTACAGTAGCATGCATAGTCAGAGGCAACAGTTTGACAAAGATGTGTTTTATTTACAAATGAAACTAATAAATCCCGCGCTTGCGCTGATTATTCCACTCCAAATGGAACAACACTATTTCTCTAAACTCGTGGGAGATACCCTTCATCATTCGCGGTTGTCTGTGAGCCTCTATATAAATAAGGTAGACTTTATTTCATTAGTTTAACGCTGAACAAACAACTTAGTGATCAAACAACATAGTTGCTGCCGTTGCGAGATAATCTATATCTGTCTGCAATACAGCTCTCGGCCCTCACGCACCTTCTGCATTGATAGGACGCACACACTGATGCTACACCACTTAGGTAGGCTACCCTATTGAAAAGTAAAGAACAAGTATAGTGGAATTACCTAAATACCCCAAAACTACTTGTAACTACACCCTAATATTGGCTGTGGGGGCTGTAAAATGAAGTGAATCCACACATGCCTTTGCTGTAGGCTATACTACGCCTAGGCTACCCTTATTTTGTAATTATGGCAATATTGCACATAAAGTTCTATTTTGTTACGTTGTTCTTACCTGTACTTACCCAGTACTTCACGGGCTGTAAAATAAAGCGTGAATGTGTGTTATTCCAGCAAACTTACGCTGTAAGTACTCAGTAATTTATCCCTTGATACTTTTTTGTTACACCATTCTTACCTAATACTTACTAATACTTACCCAGTACTTCACGGGCTGTAAATTAAAGCGTTACCTCTCATTTTGTCCTTCTCAGTGGCACCACATCCCTGGCAGACTATTGGCTGATGCCACAACGGTGTTGGAAGGTCTTCAGAAATGACCCCTGCACTCCCAAATGAGCTAAAAAGAAGGGAATGAGAACCAGTCTGTATCATACAGTGTGTGGACTTTCCTCTACAGAAGCATGAGCTCAAAATCATACATTTCTGCACTACTCTCAGGAGACATTTGTGCATAGTGCACAAATTTTAGGACCATTTGTATATCGCAGTTATCATGACGTTCATCACCTCTGTCACTTTCTAATAAATGCTGATCATAATTTTATTATTTTTTTGTTATTAATCTTTTTGCAATCCATGGCTGCCTGGCATGGCATTAAGTCAGTCAGATAGGCCTATCTGAATGTTGCTTGCCTACAGTAGGGCATGGTCTTTACAAAAGAATGTTAGCCTCTAGTGCTGGAGCATATTGGCACAGATGATGTGAGCTGATGTAACAGATGCCAACTAGCCCGGCCAGCTGGTAGAGCAATATAGTAGAATTCTTACACCCAGCCTCAAGTAACAGCTTCTAACTGCAGAGCTGGAATCCTAGGTATATGGAATTTCAGTTCAGTGGTTAGAGCGTTTGACTCCCATGTAGTGGGTTTGTTGTAGTTGATGAGGTGGCAGGTTCAATAGGCTACCTGTGTGCTGTGTGGACTGACCTTGGCTACACTGAGCTGCCATGCATTAGTATCCTTGAGTTCTAGTGCTACTATAGCCTAGTGATGGATGCTGTCAATCTGGCAAATCTCAATCTTTCTCTCCATCACTCCACCACATTTATACAAATAGGACACATACTGTAGGTAGTGGCAATCCCTTAGGTTGCTATAGGGGTGTCATAGTGGAGGAAAAGGGGGACTGAGTTACTAGGGCCCCAGGAGGAGGGAGGGCCCTTGAGGATTCTGGAATTGTATTCCAGGCGGTGAGAGGGGCCCATGGTCACTACCTGTGTATGGTTCAGAATGTAGTGCTACGCCCCTGGATTGGTATTGTCGTGCATTTACTTCTTAATGTTATGGTCACCAGCTGGATGCTAGGTTAGCTTGTCTGCTAGCAGAATGCACTTGACTTGATTACTCACTGTCTCCTTGAGGCAAACGAAATGACACGACAAGAGTCCGGAATAAAGTTGAGGTGTTTACTTTAGGAACTTTGCATACATATGGGGGTACACAGAGCTGCAATAACACCTAGCTCCAACGAGGGTAAGAGTCTACCTCGCCAGGGCTATGTGGTGTTTATCTGTGCAGCTATCAACTGACTCATTTCCCTCAAACCCCACTTTATGGAGTACAACTGAGACCCTACTGGTCATACATGACATTGCATTAACAAGGACTAGTGCAGGCAGAACCAAACATAGACAAACGCTACAGTATAAACCTCTTGCTTCTTCTACCCACATAGCCTTCTAAAATCATCTCTGCTGAGTGTCATGCCTGCCGTCCGCTCCCTTCCATCAACCCCACATGAGTGTACATCCGAATCCACCACAGGCCCATACTAGGACCGACTTTACTCCATATAGAGGCCCCGCAATGGACCCTTCCCTTAAGGGTGTCAAAAAATGAACTCTACCTAAATGTTACCTCCACTATTGACACCACCCCTTGATGCAATGCTTCATCAAAATTATGGACAATTTGTGATCTATGACCGGGGGTTCTCAAAGTTTTGATACGTGAGGGCCAATTTAGGGACCCAACATTGAACTGAGGGCCACAAAAGGGGCAGGGGAAGAAAAGAAAAAAAATCTAATTTGTAATCATTGTAATGGCCAGGATGCATATCAACAGATTAGGCTAGTATTGCAATAAATTAATGCTTATAGATGCCACTAAATGGAGATGAATTCTTTTAAAGCAATGTAGGCCTACAGTTTTACCAGTTTTACAGATATTATGATATGACATCACGGGCCGCCAGGAAATGTTTCAGCGGGCCGCCATTGGTCCCCGGGCCGCACTTTGAGAACCTATGTCTATGACTATTGGGACAATATAGACCTATTGTAAACAGAATGAGATGACCATTCTGGGAACTGGGACATTTTGTTGACAATGTTGGCCCTTATGAACCTAGTTCAAAAAAGATTGTTAATAGTAATCCAACTTGCCTCACTGGATACCTGTTTGCCAGTGTACCATGCAAATATGCAGACTTCCTTATCAGTATGATAGAGTTATTGTTGTTTGGCGTCATTTCTCCATGTCAAGAGGCAGAGGAAGGTAAGCAGTTTATAACTGTGAATATAATCATATACAGTCGAGAATAACCTATTTATTAATGTAGAAACGTAATCAGAATAGGAACCTTCAAATATCTTTTTTAATGTTAAAGGTCATATGTTGAGGCATGTCGACTACTAATGACTTGATTGAGTCTATAATATTATACTGTATGGGTGATCTCTTTTAAACCAATGGCATTTAAAAACAAAACAAAACAAAAACATTTAATATGAGTTACCAGGACCACAAGTGGGGGGAGGGCCCTGTACATTTCTTTTCACTTAAATATTAATGTTATTTCTTGGTCAGGGGGCCTCATGGCCACTGCTTGTGCAAAATGCAAATTTTTTTGCTATGCCCCTGCCTAATGTTATTGATACTTGGCAAAACATAAGTCACATTGGGGACATAAAGTAAATGTAATTCTCCGTCAACTGTTTCTTCTTATGTACCGTATACATACAGTATTGTGCATTCAGCTGTGGCTTGAAGATCACCATCAGCTGGAGATTTGTATTTTCCATGAAGTCAGTGAGCAATCTGAAGTGATGGAGGTACAGACTGTCAGTAGTGGTAAGCTTAAAGCAGTGATCCTACTGTATATTGTACAACACCCCCAGCTCATGAAACAACCATATTGTGTTGCCTTTGTATTACTAGAACAGAATGACATTTCAAGCACATTTCAAAATAAACTTTAGTCAATCAATTAATGAACCACATATAAATCTGAATGGAAACAGTTTTCAACAACAAGAGCAATGACACATTTTCTACATCTTTAGAAGGTGAACACACAGACCTGAGAATTGTCCTTCTTGGATATAATGAATCTGGTAAGAGTTCTACAGGAAACACAATATTAGGCAGTGATGTGTTTGATCTGAAGAAACATGCTGAGTGTGTGAAGAGAGAAGGTGTGGTGGCTGGAAGGCGCGTCACTGTGATTGACACACCAGGTCGACACAGGGGATATGGAGCCCAAGACACTCCAAAACTGTACCAGGAAGAGGCCCTACACAGCGCCACTCTGTGTCCACCAGGACCTCATGTCCTCCTGCTTATTGTAAACATAACCATTCAAGTTGTGGAGCCATGCATAGAAGCAGTCAGCAGACAGCTAGAGCCCTTTGGTAAAACAGTCTGGAATCACGTCATAGTGCTATTCACCCATGCTGATCAGCTGGGTGACATTAATATCCAGCAGTATATAGAGGACGAGGGACAACACCTGGAGTGGCTTCTCAAGAAATGTGGGAACAGGTCCCATGTCTTCAACAACAAGGCCAAAGGTGACTCTACACAGGTAGTGGAGCTTCTGAAGAAGATAGATGAGATGGTCGCAGGAAACCGTGGCAGCCATATTGTGTTGGATAAAGAGACATTTAGTTTTCTAGCCCAAAAGCAGAGAAAGTATGAGGGGTTAAAGAGGAACAAAGAACAGCACCACAGTGAAGACACAAGAAGAATAGGTAAGTAAGTACAGTTTACTTCCAAGCCTGGCTTAACATCACAGAATAAAAGCTTTGTAAAAAGATTCAAGATTGTCTTCATCACATTATAGGAGGTAAAAGATCAAATTATTCTGCTTTCTGCTCCACAAAAATATACGGTAAATGTGTGTGTGTGTGTGTGTGTGTGAGCGGAGAAAAAAAGAAAAGTGAAGTAGTGCAAGGTTGTCGGGCACAGGCTCAAATACCACAATGTCACTTACATTGGAACATAAAATAGTAACCATCTTTATCACACAGGAAATGAACACAAGCTTACAGAGCAAAGGATTATTCTTTTGGGACGGGAGAGTGCGGGAAAAACATCAACTGCAGATACTATTTTGAACAGTCAGGAGTCTGGTCTGAAGGCTACACTTGTGTCTACAAGCAGAGAAGCAATAGTAGGAAGGTGGCAGGTGACTGTTGTTGACACACCTGGTTGGCTGAGGGATGCTCCCCGGCGTCGGACACCTAAAGGAATCAAACTGGAGATTGTGAAGAGTTTGTCTCTATGTCTTCCTGGACCCCATGCTGTATTGTTGGTCATACCAGTCAACGCCACATTCACAGAGGCTGATGAAATAGCCATCAACGAACACCTGGAGCTTCTTGGAGAGAAGGTCTGGAATCACACTATAGTTCTGTTCTCTCATGCAGACTGGATGGGAGACACACCCATTGAACTGTATATAGAATGTGAGGGAGAGCCACTGAACAGGATCCTTAAGAAATGTGGGAATAGGTACCACGACCTTAGCAACATGAGTGACCACGGTCAGGGTCAGATTGATACCCTTCTGGAGAAGATTGAGGTTATGGTGGATAGCAACAGCAACGTTTTTTATCAAATTGATGAAAAGAGGCAGAAGGACATGGCAGATGAAGGTAAGAAAAAAGGATGACCGGAGCCCTTAGACAGTAAGTTATGCATATACATTTAAAGTGAAATGCTGGCGTTGAAGGTACTGCAAGGCTATTTTTCATCATATACAGTATAGTATAGTTTCCATTAAACCATTCAATGGTTTTCATTGAGTGTACCGCTAGTTGTCACCAGACGCATCCAAATCACTTAAGTACAAAAATGTGTAGGGACTTTGATATTAGGCTATGACCGTAATAAGCTATGTCGAGCCTTTTAAGGTCTTTTAAAAATACTCATTTGGCCAATTGGTACTGGTACATTAATTTGGCTTGGCCATCAAACTTAAACACCCACATACCGATGTAATTTTGAACAAAAGTTTGACTCATGACCATGGTGAAAAAGACCCTCAGCGCCTGTGTTTAACTTTAAGGAAGGAAGAGGGTTCAAAGACAAATTATTTAGACATTTAATCAGCCATTAATTTATTCTAAAGTTTCAGGTATCACTGCAAACTACCCAAAACATTTCAGATATTCAAAGCTGTTTTGTTCTATGTTTGATTTTGAAGGTTATGAAGATGAAGATGCCTCAGGTGCTCAATTCCTGCTGCCCAGTGATCCTATGCAAAAGACAAAACAGAAATCTATATCGACCATAGCTCCAAGTTCAGGACATGGAACAACTTCTCCATCAGTGTGTGGCAGTGCAAACAGTGCAGAGGGAAATAGACCAAACATTTAGGACCCAATGGACCCTTATTTCACCATGATTATTTACATGCACAGCATATGGTTTTCTGGTCAAAACAAGATTTTCAGTACAGGAATAGCCTACTACCATGCCAATCAATATTCCACATTTAAACTGCAGCGGGCAGTGGTAATAGTGTCTGGATTAGTCTATGGATAGAATGAGTCTCAATAAGCCTGGAGGTAAAGACTGCAAAATACTCCAGCATCTCACTTAATTTGGTGTGCATACTTTTTCTTGTCATCTCCCTTGTATAGCATGCATTATGAATCAGTAAGCACTGAATGTAGGCCTGGAAGATTAATATTTAAAATAATTATTAAAAATAATTTATTTTGGGAAATTTTCTTTTCTCAGCATTATAGAATGTAGACTCTAATTTTGTAAATCACTTTGATTAAAGAATTGCTATGAAATGTAACTGAAATATTGCACGTGTTCTTGGTTTGGTAATTTGGCATTTGGTAATTGTCCATTTTTTGTTTGTTTCATGTTGGCATGAGGTATTGATTGACATGTCAAGAGCCTGCCCATCATCCTCCTTTCACACACCATCTCCACTGGGTCCAACAAACACCCTAAGACAGATCCCGCCCTACGAATCAGCTTATTCAATCTATTTTTGTCCTTCTTAGTGGCACCACATCCCTGGCAGACTAGAAAATGGCTGATGCCATTTTCTTATACAATGCCATGGGCCCACTGTTGGGCAAGCTACTCGGTAAATGTAGCAAGCTAAGCTACCAGCTACTCCACATCATATGAAGCTTCACTACACCAAAGCTACCGGAAGCCAAAATGTAGCAAGCTAAACTATGAAAAAATGTCTTAGCTTAACTATTGTGAAGCTACTTTTTAATACACAAAAAAGGCCTATACATAAGTCCTGATGAAGGTATGCCCCGATAAAGGCCAATATGTGTTTTTAAACAGAATTGCCATGTTATATTAAAGGCTTTTTAAAGTAAAGTGCCTTTGCTCTTTCCTCCTTTTTTGGACTTACTTCACCCGGTACAAATGAGCACCTGAGTAACATTGTTTGCACAGTCATCTGAGTGCTCTAAGTTCTTTTGTGTCTTCTCAGGCCTATAAATAAATTCTGTGATTGTATTAGTGATCAAATCAGGTTTCTCAAACAGACATGCAATAGTAACTTAACTATTGTAGCCTACTTTTATATGGGTAAAACATTTGTTAAATTAAACTTTTTTCAAATTGACACATGATAGAAGACACAATGGATTTTCATCATGGACACTTTTTTGGAATTATGGCCATGTCAGGCAATAAATGGATCAAAGTACTGTAAAGAACTGATCTTCCGTGCATGGCCTAGATGAAAGATTTGCTGTAAGTAAACTGATGCCCTGAAAATGTAGCTTATGGGAAAGCTACCACACTACATGGCCAAAAAAGTAGCTACGCTACTGAAAAGCTATCAGATTCAGAAAATAGCTAGACTACAGCCAAGCTACTCAGAAATTTAGTTAAACTAGTAGTTTCACTACTTGTAGCTAGCGACTACCCAACACTGCATAGGCCTACAATTTTATACAATGTTGTCTGCCTAATGTGTGTTTGTCATCAGATCAGCGGCTGAATACAGTAAGGTGCTCTGCTAAAAAAGGGGAATGAGAACCAGTCTGTATCATACAGGGTATGGACTGTCCTCCACAGAAGCGTAAACTCAAAATTATAAATTTCTGCACTGTTCTCAGGACACTGTGAGTGCAACATAATGCACACATTTCAGGACCATTTGTAGATCGCAGTTATCATGACTCTCATCACCTCTGTCACTTTCTAATAAATGCTGATCATAATTATTATTATTACTAGGCTATTATTATTATTTTTTGCACCATGGCTGCCTGGCTTGGCATTAAGTCAGTCAGATAGGCCTATCTGAATGTTGCTTGCCAACATTAAGGTATGGTCTTTGCAAAATAAAAAAATATGTTAACAACATTATGCTAAAAATAAGCATAAATAAATATGAGAATTGGGTATAAATGGACAAGGGCAGAGTGGTAGAGAAAACAGAGAATTTTTTACATTTTTAAGATTCAAGTGAAGCTTCACACTTTAGACCGGAAGTGCGTAGGTTTATAGTTTTCAAACTCGACCGCTGCACTTCCTCAGCACTAAGTTGGCTTGTAGTTGGCACGATTAGTGACCAGTCTCTGTCCTCTGTTTAGTATCAAATGCCTTAAAGTGTAACACTCATCAAGAGTGTCCATGAAGTTCTAGTGCAGATTTCAACTATTGATGGAAGCTTTGAATATGGCACATACTGTATAGCCTACTATGGTACACCAATATTTTAGGACCCTGACAAACCATTTTTTAACTATCAAATCCTTCTGGACTTTGATTCAATAGCTTTATATAAAATTACAGACATCAATTGAAGCTCTTATAAAGCTATTAGTGATACGATGCATACCTTACAGTATACTTCTAAACAGACCTCAAGTTTTTTTGTTATATTGCACTTTTAAAGTTTGTAGCTTGTAGCTTGTAGCTTTAAGCTAAGTGACAATCTGCAAAGTTGTATTGTTATGCAATTGTCTACTTTTTAGGTCGTGGGTTTGAGGATAAGGACAATTCTCAAGAGTTTTTATAGCCTATGTTTGTCAGTCATACCAAATAAAATAAGAACTTCATTTCTTTTAAGAGAGAAGACATTAAGACTGTTTGAGACTGCCATGACAGATTTCAACTGACATGATTGTATAGTATGATTATGTATACTTCCATTTTTAGGAAATACAAGAGATAGGGCAATCATCTCGGTTTCAGTTCTATATTCAACTTTCTTTCACAAAGAATGAATGGATGAATTAATGATTTCTTGGGTAGCCTAACATGTCAATGACCTCATTGGAAATACCGCCGAAAAAAATTACTAATATCCCTTCATTGTTGCACTTCATATAGGCCTTCACAAAGAAATGAAAAGCATTCTGTTTTTTACTCAGTATGGAACAAAAATGATAAGCTGATAACCAACGTCAGACCTACTGTATCCTGTTAAACAAGTTTTGGTTTGTGGATAAACATTTGCAGTCCTCGGTTGTCACAAATACAGCTGGTAAGAGAGGCAGACATGTTGAGACAACTTTTCCTTCTCTGTTTATTCTGGAACTTCTCACTTATGGATTCAGGTAATTGGTAAGACTATAGTACAATACTGATATGCCGTCAGGTTTATGACAAAGTTTTTGCTTTTAAGACCATGCCAGATGTCTTGTTCAAACCAAAGACTGAATATAAACAATTTAAACATATTCTTGTATTTGGTTGTCTTTGTTTGGTTAAACAGACAAATTTTGTTCTTATACCTATTTGTTTTTAGTTCAAAGAAAACTTGACATACAACTTATAAACTTGTCATATTTATCTTGTGTCTGCTTGCATGTGTTTTTAAGCCTATTTGGATCAGGAACAGCACTTTTGTATGCCAAATTACATACACAGTATGTACAGTATGACCCTTATTTGTGTTATTGTATGTAACCAAGTGGAGTGGTAAGGGTCTTGGCAGTTTAGGTTTGCGACTACGCCACGAGGGGCCTTTCACCCCAAGATATGCTTTACACTGGATACCGTGATACTCTAGCCAGGGGAGAAAGAAGACCACAGGTTAAGGCCTAGCAGATAATATTATCATTAACTCTTAACCAGATACAATTAGCCTAGGAAGCCACTACACTCTCCTAAGAAGCCTTGCAGTTAAACTGAGCGAGCGAGAGATGACAGAAACCAAAGAAAGAAACAAAATAAACAAAACAAATACAAAGCAAAATACAGAAGGCAAACATTAACATAAAACTAACGGGAGGCAAAGCAGCTGTGGCCAGTTCTGCATCTCCCGACGGTAGCCCGTATAAAATGCTAGTCCATGGCGACCTCGAACATGGAAACAGCTTCGGTAGTGCTAGTGCAGTACATACTACACAGTGAACATACTACACAGAAGCTCGCATTACGCTCCTGAAGAACCGGAACGAGACTAGTGTCACGGTAAAAGCAGCGTGGCCAGAGTGCAGTCAATGGAGTTGTTTCACACCTGAACATTCCATGGTAGTGAACTGAACATTCTATCATTGAAATGCATTGGATTATGCCTCTTTCTGACTTGAAAAAAATGGGTAATGACATTTAAAACATGTCTAAATTCACTTTCATACACATTAATACACATTTGAAGCACACAAATTGGTAGGTCCCAAATAGATAGAAGCTTCATACACATAAATGTAAAATCACTTTTATCTATTCAGGACTACCAAATTTGTGGGCTTCAAATGTGTATTATTTGAAAAAGTGAATTTAGACAGGTTTTCAATGTTATTACCCATTTTTCAAGTCAGAAAACGCATAAATCCAATGGATTTCAATGATAGAATGTTCAGTTTACTATGGAATGTCGGAATGTTCAGGTGTGGAAACAAGTCCATAGGGCTCCCAGGTATGCTACCTGGGCAGTCAGTTTTATAGCTGTTGGGATTACGCTAAATGAATGAGCCAGGTCCACCAGCGTTACCTGAGGGCGTGGCAGAGCTGAAAACTACAGTGGCTTTTGTTACTCAAACTTGGACGCAGTAACAGCCACCTGTTACATTAGAGCTTGAAACGGGCCTTAAAACTAAGACCCGAACCGGCCCTAGCCGAGAGAACTCCACCCGAGCCACGCCCCGGCCCGTATGATTGACAGCTTCATAGAGCCCGAACCCGTTTGCAACCCGACATTTTTCAATTGTGCGCATATCAAAGCAGTCAACAATGAGTCATTTTTGCTGAACATTTCTACGTTTTTATTCAGATTAGTTAGCCTACAGATGTCTGAAGTTCAAGAACTTCAAGGCTAAAATAAATGATCTGCCCAAAGTTAAAAGAAAAATAACCAGTTGTCTTGCTGTCATACTTTAACATCACGTCGCACTTCTTGCATTTGACATACCCCACTGCCTCGTTTTTCTCATTGTGAACGATGCTCAAAATGTTTCCACACCTCCGACCTACGCATTTACTGGCTCGACCAACATGTAGATTACGCCTAGGGCTAATCTCCGTTTAACTTCTTCTCACATCCATTTTGCATCTACTAACGCATGCCTGTAGATCGAAACGTTAGGCGTATCATGTGATCGCATATTTGCCGCGCATCGGCTTTCAGCCCGAGCCCGAGCCGGGCCCGCTTGGAATATTGAAATTAGACCCGAACCGGCCCGAACCCGGCAGGTCCTGTTGGGTCCCGTCGGGTTCGGGCAAATATTTCCAGCTCTATGTTACATACTGTCTAATTCAGAGGTTGGCGAACTTGGCCCGTTGGGCTATTAGCTAACCCGTGTGCCCGTTTCCCGGGAACATAGTCTGGCTCAATATACTGTACTCCGACATTCATGTTCATGATCAGTCTATTGTACCAAATTAATTTGTTCTTCTCGGTATCTGCAGTCTGGAATGTGGCCCGAACTATCACTTCAAGTGCAACAGTGCACAGCAGTTTACATAAGACAGCATGTATACAGATCAAGGCAATAATGACCTACATATTTCACAAGAAACTGGATATATATTTCACATAAGCATGGGCTAGATAATGAGCATTCATCTTTCAGAATTGAATGTGAATGTTGTCTGACAATTTTTTTATCAAAGAGACAAACTTTGATATTGTAGCCTGGGCCCACCTATAGGGCCTACTTCCTGTCGCTGCATGAAATTTCGTGATCAAGTCAGTATGGCCAAGGAGGCAATTTCCTCAACTCTCGAGCCCAGAAAAGTCAGGACCCAATGACAAACGAGCAGGTTGAAGGACACGAGCTTACAATGACTCTGTCCAGCTCTGTCCCATAACATTGATAGAAGTTTAATAGCACTTGATAAACGCTTAGATTAATTCCGCCTGGAATTTCCAGGCATAGCTTGGCGAGACCACAGTTCATTTCAGAACGTGGTCGCATAACCCTGACTATAGTGATAGGCCTACTGTATCCCACCTGGGAAACTGTATTGGCTGACATCTTTTTCAATTTGTGATATCTACAGGTCCTCACACCTTATGGATGAAGGCAACATTAATAAAAGGGGAGACTCCCTTTCCAGAATTCATGGTATATCTGATGTTGGATGACATTGTGTTTGCATTGTATGACTCAATAGAGCAAACCATAATACACAAAGGCATCAATAATGACTCCATAATGTCTGATAGAGAAGAAATAGATTATGGTGCCCACTTTGAATCCATATATGGACGCATGACTGAAAGAGAAGAAGCTTTGAGGAAGTACTTCAACCACACAAAAGCTGGTGAGCTCATTGATAAATATCTTCTGCATTAAGTACACAGAAAGGACAAGCCCAGGGCATTTAAACTCAGCCTTATTATCACCGATGATAATGAGACTATCATCATCATCCAGTCAAGACATTTTGCAAATCTTTGTGCCATGCTATTTGTGTTTTCCCAGATATTTATGTTGTTCAGAGAGCAACTAGATGTGAGCGGCTGGGTGATGGTCGTTTAGGAGTAATGATATCTGAAGACGCTTATAATGGGGAGACTGCAGTAGTTGACAATTACGATGCAGACCATGACACTCTTCACATTGATTGGACATGGCCAGATGCAGAGGACAAAGCATGGACTCAAGAGATGAACTTTCCTTTGCTGTATAGGGAGATTTATCACCCTGACTGCATAAGTTATTTGAAGAAGCATCTAATCATAGAGGAGAATCGTGTGCTAAAAAACGGTGAGCTCTCTGTAGGCATTCTCTGCATTTATGTCTGTAAGTGCAAAGTCATTACGATACACCCAATATGATAATGATGTCATTGTTTGATCATTATTTTCCACCACCAACAGTTACACCTACAGTCAGATTCTTTCAGAAGAGATCACCAGACGTCTAATGTTCTGGTAACTTGCCTAGCCACTGGTTTCTACCCCCGTCACATCAACCTGACCCTGCTCAGAGACGGCCAGACTGTGTCTGACCACCAGATCACTGGAGGGGAGCTGCTACCTAATGGAGATGAGACGTACCAGATGAGGAAGAGCCTGGAGGTCAGAGCAGAGGAACTACGGCATCAACACTACACCTGCACAGCTGAACACATCAGTCTAAACAATTGTTTAGACAGAAAGCTGATTATTGATTTAGGTAACAGATCAGTATATGTTTTGAGATGAACTCTTAAAGGTGGGGTATGTGATCAGGAAAAACGGATTGTGAACACAAGGCATTTGAAAAGAAACAATTCAGAGGTCCAATCCCCTGTCCTCCGATTTCCCCTGAAGCCACACCTCCAGAGTATAGGAACGAATAGATACTGATGGTAAAGTACGGTTAACGCCCCCAAAATGCGAGGGTGGAGTCAGGCCCGAATCACACATAAACTGCGCGTTCGCGGTGCGGGAGCGGGGCGGTCCGTGAGCGGTGCCTGTGGGCTTGTGCATTCACACAAGAAATTGTCTCTGCGGTGTTCTGCGCGAATCGGCTGCTCGAGCTCTGCATTGAAAATCTATGGATGCCGCACAAGTCCCACTTAGCGCGCTGAAAACGCTTGGAAAAATAAAACTTTTCTATTTCAAAAAAGCAACGTGGAAACCAGAAACCGGACAGGAGCCGCGCAGAACACGCGTGCAATCTGAATGACCTAACCTGTTAACAAATGAAATCGCCCCCAAAACCACTTACGCGCTGCTCACGCACAGGTTTGTGTGTGAATCGGCCGATCAGCGTGGGGGAAAACAGAGACCAAATTAACATTATGGTGAATGGACAAGGTAGAGAAAGTTTCTTAACAATAATAGATCGCTTAGTAAAATTGAACGAAGTCCATATTAGATGGTTTGTCTCATTATGACCTGTTTGCCTGCTTGGGTTTAGACTAAAATAAATTTTCCATGATTTGATTATTCCAGTAACACTGACAGAAATGTCATGAGCTGTCTCTGCTCATGTCAAAAGTGAAGCAACTTTCAATCACAAGTCTGATTAGCTTAGTTTAGCAAGCTAAAGTTAGCTACATTTACTTTGGTGATAAATGAAGTTGGCTAGTTAGCAAGCTAATAAAGCTAAGAAGCATCAACTAAATTGTCCTTAGAATTACGTTTGGAGGGGTGTCAAGTTCAGACTTCAAATCGGACAATCTGAACATCATTACTACCTTGTAGATGGTGCTCAGTGTAACTTCTAGCTTAGCATCTCATTGACTTCCCCACTGTATGAGCCTGCTCTTTCCCCCAGATGAGACTATTTTTCTCTAATTCCCCCACAGCGGAGCTATATTTGTGGGTGTCGTCAGACTTGCTGTCTGTATCTATGGGGAGGGGGAGGGACAAACGGCAGACTTATAACCATCCAATAATTTTTGCTGGTTCCTTAATATGATTGGATGTTGTTTTACGTGTCCTGCTCGTTCCATAGGTGACGAAAATTTTTTATTTTTGCGTTGGAGGATTTAAATAATTGTTTGCAAATGAGTTGTGAATGTCATTTTAAGCAAAGTGGTAAAAAGTGCACTAGGAAAGCTTCACATACCCCACCTTTAATGTCTGTATCCATAAAGTAATATGTCTTGACTGACTTTTTAAAATGTTTATTTTTTACTCTTGTTAGAAGAGCCTGAGTGGAATTCAGTGGTGCCCAAAGCTGTGGCAGTGTGTATATGCCTTGGTGGAGTGACTGCATGTCTAGTTTTGATTACGATCTGTTGTAAAAGGAGACATGCAGGTAAAAATTTGTCTGTCATTCCAGTTTTGTTTAGCATGGCTTGCTCGACCATGTTCAGAAATAAACTGTGGTCTGACAAATCAAGCATTGCCTGGGAATTCCAGGCGGGATTAATCTAAATGTCTGTCAAACTTGTTAGAGAGAGTCAATGTTATGGGACAGAGCTGGACAGAGTAATCGTAAGCTCGCCTCCATTAGCCTGCTCGTTTCTTATTGGGTCCTGATTTTTCTGGGCTTGAGAATTGAGGAAATTGTCCAATTATATGCAAGATTTCTTGATGACGTCCAGTCTTCTGAAACAAATCTCTTATGGAGCAAATTCAGATGGAGTAGCCTGCTTGCAGCTACGAATCATCTGACATATGAGGGTTGTAGAACATCATATTGTCATAAAGTATTCTCCAATTACACACAATTATGCCTAGAACATGTCTAAGGACAAGAACTCAGAGAGGAAAGAAGGGAGGGAGGGAGACCACCAAAATATTAATAAAAATATGGTCCGTCCGGTGCACAAAGAAGCCACACAGACTTGGGCATGCAAAAACACACAGACAAACAACCAAACAAAAGACATATAAAATGCCCCTAATGCCCCTTTTTCTCATTTCAGATACAGACCTGGAGCAGCATGAATTAGGCCTAACCCATTCGAGTCAGTTCATGCATTTTGACCTTGAACCTCCCTAACTCAAGCAGCAAGCAATCTTACAACAAGCGTGCACATTAGGGCCTACTGGGCCGAATTCAGTGAACTGACCATAATACTGACTGTGAGCTGCCAATGTCTGTTGCATTTTCAACAATTCAGCT
>JAODXP020000021.1:8452260-8528528 GCA_027497455.2 Sardinella longiceps | reverse complement strand
ATCTTTGATGGGCTGGATGAGTGTCGACTTCCACTAGATTTTCTCTTCAATCCAAATTGTTGCTCTTTGACAAAACCAGCCTCAGTGGACATACTACTGACAAATCTCATTAAGGGGGAACTGCTTCCCTCCGCTCTTCTCTGGATCACTTCCAGGCCAGCAGCAGCCAATCAGATCCCTCCTAAGTTTGTGGACCAAATGACAGAAATAAGGGGATTCAACGACCTACAGAAGAAGGAGTACTTCATGAAGAGAATTAGTGATGAGAACTTGGCTAGCAGAACCATCATACATCTGAAGTCATCGAGGAGCCTCTACATCATGTGCCACATTCCAGTCTTCTGCTGGATTTCAGCCACTGTAGTAGAGAGAACTTTAGATCAATCAGACAAAGCAGATATGCCAAGGACTCTGACTCAAATGTATGCAAAGTTTCTTATTGTTCTGACAAATACAAAAAAAGAGAAGTACAGAGAAATAAAGGAGAGAGATGAAGAGATAATTTTCAAATTGGGAAAGCTGGCTTTCCAACAGCTGGAGAATGGTAATCTGATCTTCTATGAGGAAGACATGATGGAGTGTGGAATTGATGTCACTGAAGCATCAGTGTACTCAGGAGTGTGTACTCAGATCTTCAAAGAGGAGTCTTTACTGTGCCGTGGGAAAGTGTTCAGTTTTGTGCATTTGAGCATTCAGGAGTTTCTTGCAGCTTTATATGTGTTCCTCTGCTTCATCAGCAGAGAGAGAAACATGTCTGATCACCAACAAATCTCTCTGCTCTCTCCTCTGTTCAGAGCTGCAACTCTTCATGACCTACACAAGACTGCAGTGAATCTGGCTTTACTGAGTCAGAATGGACACCTGGACCTTTTCCTCCGCTTCCTTCTTGGCCTCTCAGTGCAGTCCAATCAGACTGTCTTAAGACCCTTGTTACCACAGAACAGTAGCCAACCACAGAGCT
The DNA here is from genome assembly GCA_027497455.2 of Sardinella longiceps. Lineage (NCBI taxonomy): Eukaryota > Metazoa > Chordata > Actinopteri > Clupeiformes > Clupeidae > Sardinella > Sardinella longiceps. Next base: position 8,527,567 of record JAODXP020000021.1, on the reverse strand, counting down.
CTGAGCAAATAGTCCAGTACATCAAACACAAGATCAGAGATCAGAATACTTTGGACAGGAAGATCAACCTATTCTACTGTCTGAATGAGCTGAATCATCATGCCATAGTGGATGTATTTGACAGGAGCTCAGGAAATTTGTCGATAGATATGCTCTTGCCAGGTGAATGGGAGATCAGGAAGCTTGAATTTAAGATTACAGAAGAGCAGCTGGATGGGTTTGACCTGCAGATGTACATGATGACACCAGAGAAAGATCAAACTGAACTCCTCAGCCCACATGGAGTCCTTATGAAGTTGTTTCCAGTGGCCACATCAGCTTTGTAAGAAAATGATATCTACAGTAGCTGTAGTTGTGTTGGGTTGAATTGAGGGTGTGTGTGCTAAATGAATCTTAATTTAGTTTCACCAATGTTTTGGCACTGTGGCCTTTGTGAGTGTGCGCTATATTTTTCATATAGAGTTCATTGCGCCTAGCAGCACCTCCAAGAGTGTGCGCTCTTCTATATTTCGTTATTCGTGCTAAATGAATCACCATAACTTGTTGAGTGCATATTGTGTGATTGTGTTCCTTTTTGCTGTTCACAGTAACCAAATGTCCATTGAACCAAAGTTCCAAACTTGAAACAGGCCTGTTATTTACCCAAACTTAATTACCACACCATGCATGGGACTACCAGTGGATTCCCACACTGTACTCATACTGCCCTGCATAGTCATGTAGCCTAAGGATACAGAAACAGAGAAGCACAGTGGCCAATGCTTCACACAAATTGGGAAGGATTTCACTGTCTCCACACCAGGTCTGTAAAAGGGACCTCCTATTCACTTCTTACAGTACTCATACAAGTCATTTTTCTTCCAGACTGAGAGATTGTTCCCTCACAGAGAAGAGCTGTGCTGCTTTAGCTTCGGCTGCCAAATCGACATGCTGTTTGAAGGAGCTTGATTTGAGTTACAACGGGCTTCATGATGCTGGAGGGCAACATCTTTCAGACCTACTCAAAAATCCCCATTGCAAGCTGGAGAAACTCGTGTGAGTGTTTTTGCACGTCAGCAGGGATTCATAGGCTAATTATGATTATTATTTCCATTGTGGTCCTATAGAGGTCGACCGATATATCTGCCGGGCGATATATCGGGCTGATATTTGCCATTTTTTAATCCTATCGGCATCGGCCGATATTTGAGTTTAATTTTACCGATTAATTCGCAATTCGGCTGTAGCTCGCCTGCTGCATGTGTGAGCGCTGCCCCTTCCCTCCCTCACGCACGCAGGTAGGCACACGGGCAGAGAGAGAGAGAGAGAGAGTCAGAGCCAGAGCAGCCAAAATGTTCTTATTTATGCAGCTATTTTAGTAAATACAGCAGAAACTCTCAAGATGTGTTGTTAAAAAGTGTACAACTTGCCTCAGTATGTTCCTGAGGTCCAAAGTTAGGCCACCAGCCTATTTCAAGAGCTACCACGCTATTTGGTGAATATAATTTGTAAATCAGTGGTGACACATCTCAGAAAATGAATCCAGCTTGAGTACTTTTGTTTGTTTGGTAGCCTAATATAGTCTCAATGATCCCGCTTCAAATTCTGATGGATCATCAGGCTACAATGCGGCAGATCAGAGAGTAACTTCAGGTCTACATTTTGCAAACTTAAGGCTAATTCAGTGCTTGTTTTAGTGCTATTACATGTCAAGCCTTTCACCTACACATAATAATCAAAGTTTGTCTTGCATGTAGTAAGATGTCACAGATATTATTGGCAACAATCACAGGTGGTGATAAGTTCGAAAAGCACAGGATGCTTTCTCGTTACTGCTGAGATGTTTTCTCTACTGCTGTCGCTTTAATTATTTATTTTTGTATTAAAGGGGCAGGGGCGAATTTCATGCATGTTGATCATAAGGATGGCAGTTGTATGACTTCTAATTTATGCATGCTGATGGGAATCGATAAATGATTGTAACTAAAATGGAAATTTATTAGTGTTAATTCATTTATTTTGTATAGTTGATAACTTTTTTGTCTTTTAGGCTATTTTAGGGTAATCGGCTCTAAAAATTGGCCCAAAAAATTGGCAGCATGAATCGGCTATCGGCTAACCATATATCGGCATCGGTCATGAAAAAAAACATATCAGTCGATCTCTAGTCCTATATAGTGATTTGACACAACACAAACATACTCATACAGTACATGTTGGAAAGCAATGCATTGGCTGATGTCAGTGAAGCCATTCTAATGCCTGTGATGCCAATCTAATTTATTCTATTTCTTTTAGGTTGAGAGATTGTTCCCTCACGTGTAAAAGCTGTGCTGCTTTTGCATCAGTTGCCAGATTAAGCCCCTGCCATCTGAAGGAGCTGAACCTGTGCAATAATAAGCTTCATGATAAAGGTGTCCAGCAGCTCACAAAACTCCTCAACAATCCCAACTGCAAACTGGAGAAACTAGTGTGAGTGTTGACATTTGGAGATTAGTGTGTATGAATGAGTGTATGAATGAATGATGTTTTTATGTTTTTGATCGATGGTTTGTTGAGTATATGTTGATGACATCCACTTATAATTAAATGATTTAACATATTTTAAGTAATTGTTCATAATGACTTCATTATTGTTTGTGAAAGGTGTAACTCTATAGGTCATTATCAAATGTTTCTAAAATGTTTACTTCAGAACATTGGAATATTCCAACATCAGAGTTGTACAAAACTCAGAATTAAATTGAGAATGATAAATTCAAATTCAAATTTAATCCAGACATATTTAATCCACCTATTTTAGACATATTGTGTGGAGTACCCTTTAGTAAAAGAATATAAGTGAGGGCCAGAGTTGGCTTGTTGATTCTATCAAATGTGCCATTATGTTTCCCCCAGGCTGATGCGTTGCTCTCTCACAGAATCAAGCTGTGGCACTTTAGCATCAGCTGCTAGTGTAGTCTCCTGCCATCTTAAGGAACTAGATTTGAGTAACAACAAACTGTATGATGCAGGAGTACAGCATCTCTGTGACCTCCTCAAGAATAACCACTGCAAACTGGAGAAACTGACGTGAGTGACAACATAATCAACAACAGAGATGATTGCGGAGCTCCTTATGGCTTTGGCAGTTTAATTTTCAGAAAAATTGAATTGTATTGTTTTCAAATAGATTTAATGCTTTTCTCAGTGTCGACTGTTTATTGTGTGACACCCAGTGGAAAGTCAGTTTGTTGTATGTGATGTGTTGGTTTGTGAGTGTACACTTTTATAGGTGTACTATACAATTGTGAAGCATATGTGTCATTTGAATCTTTGTCTCAGGTTAAGGTATTGTTCCCTCACTGAGAAGAGCTGTGCTAGTTTAGCATCAGTTGTGCGCTCAACCACCAGCAGTTTGAAGGAGCTGAATCTGAGTCATAATAAGTTTTGTGATGCTGCAGTTACACAGCTCTCAGATCTCATCGGGGACCCCCACTGCAGACTGGAGACAGTAATGTGAGTTCTTCTGTATGTGTTCAGTGATTTGTGAAGTACGATTTGTATGACTGGGAAGACTTAACAAAATACAGTGTCTGTAGATGTTGATGGGACCTATGGACAACTCCTGGTACCATTTTGAGCTACGAAGTATTTAAAAAAAAAAATAGTAATAGCTCGTCTGGATGTCCTACAGTATACAGTATCATAGTCTTTATAATAGGTGAATTTTTGTAATGTGTGAATGTGTATGTGTTTTTTAAATGTCTGGGTGTATAGAGTTGACAATTTTGATTTGGCAGGAATTATCATTTCAGTCATTCCTACGGAAAAAGTCCAATCAGAAAATTAACAATGATTCTGATATATTGGGAAATAACAATGCAGTTGATTAATAAACAGTCTGAAAGCCTTCGCATTCTAGCTAATGCAGACATTACTATTACTGCATTACAATTACAGCATTAATAATTTATCTTTTCAGTGTGGATCACCATAAATTCATAAGAGCAGCAGCAGCTTACACCAGCACCTCCCCCTCCTCAGATACTGCAGAGCTGCACCTCACAGGCAAAACACAGGAGGATCCAGAACCAAAGCTCCGCTCTGTGAACACACACAAGTAAATTAGTCTTAGCTATTCAGTTTATGTTGCACAAAAGTATTTTTCCACTGGTGGTGCTGCTGTGTGACCTTAAAGTGGTTCTTCGGAGTGATTTCAAGCATAGCCCTGTTGAACAAGCCTGCTAAATGCAGAAGTTAGCGAGCGGAACAAAATCATTTGGAACAGAATAGACCAAATGCGAATGCAGAAGCGAACAAGCACTTTACACTGAATCGATGGAAACTCAGATATTTAAAACCGAAAGTAAGATCTGGGGTACCGGTGACTCAATGTAAAGTACTTGTTCGCTATTGTGCTCGCATTCGGTCTATGCTGTTCGAAATTCTTTCATTCCATCCGAAATTTGGTGTTGTTAGAAGGCTTGTGCAAAAGGGCTATGCTTAAACTTACTCTGGTGCTATCCTTCAAATAACTAAAATAAGTAAATAAGTGCTTTATTCATCACATAGGATAGTCAATAAATGCACTGGAATTTTACTAAGGGCAAATAATATAATTTGTCTGTGTGTGTGTGTGTGTGTGTGTGTGTGTGTGTGTGTGTGTTCATTTGATTAAAAGGGAGGATCAGCTCATTCCTGCCCCACAGAGGAGCTGTGAATCCTGTGCTGAAGTTCCAGACACCAGCCAATGGATCTTGGTGAATCCTGATATCTCCATGGAGAAAAGCATCTCCACCTACAGCCTGAGCTCTCCTGCAGGGAGCTATGAGTGCTCAGAGTCTGGTCTGCGCTGGTTATGTGCTGCTCCAGTCACCCTGCACTACTGCTTCACTAACTGGTATGTCTTTGCTGAAGAGCTGCACCACATGCAGATGAGTCCAGCTGGTCCTCTGATGGACATCAGACTCATGTCAGGAGAGCTGGAGGAGATCCACCTGCCACATTTCCTCTGTTTGGGGGATTCTGAGGCATCTGTGTGTGATGCTGTGAGGGTCCTACATGGGCGGGATGATGGAGTGTGTATGGAGGAGTGTGAGCTGACCCGACACCATGCCAGACTTCTCCACCCCTCCTTCTCTCCTCTTGCAGTCGTCTACAAGACTTACATTTTTTTAAAATCTCTGCTTTCTACCATAAGTATCCACTCCAAAGTGCTGGTGTATCAGAGTGGCACATCAGCCCTGTCTTTCCGCACCTACCTCCTCCCTGAGGATGCCCATCTGAGGCAGCTGGTGGAGAGAGAAGAGAAGGAGTTTGGGGGAGTTTGGATGCGAAAACACCAGCCAGTTAAGCCTCTTCAGATGGATGGCCTCTACGGCCTGAGGACTGACTGTGAATCTGAGATCTCCCCAGGGGAGTTGATGCTCAGATATAGCAATGACACTCCAAACTTCTTCGAGGTAGATCTTCCTGTTCCTACTGCCCTCTTTCACATGGAGTTATTCAGATCTGCAGACAGCAGGGGGCAGTGTGTGTGGAGAGCAAAGTTTAAGTCAAGTGATGACAGACTTTCTAGACCGCTAGCAGAGGGTCAAGCAATGATCGGAGACTCCCAGACTGCCAGAATAGAGACCAGTGGGGAGACAAATCATTTTAGCACAGGTAGGGAAGACACACACACACACACACACACACACACACACACACACAAACAAACTACCTACCTACTGTACCTCTTTCTTTCTCCCTCCCTTTCTTTGGTAAGTAATAAACTAATCATTATATATATATATATATTTATATGTACAATGTGTTGTTATGGAGAGCATGAGCCACACACACACACATTGGATCAGCACACCAATTTTCACTGCTTATTGTATTCTTTCCCCCAGTGACTGCACTTGTAAAGCATCCCAGTCCAGGAGAGCTGTTTTTCTCTGAGCACAAGGCAGCTCTGGAGACTCGTCTTCCCTCTGTCCTCGCCTCCATCCTGATTCCACTCCAGCATAGGCAGGTTCTTAATGACCTTGAGCGGGAAGAGGTGCAGAACAAATCCACCAGCACAGAACGGAACCATGTTCTTCTCGCCATGATAAAGAGGAAAGGAACCACAGCCCAACAGATGTTCTATGAGGTTTTAAAGGAGGCCGACCCGCCTCTGATGAATGACCTGGAAGGAACAACTTAGCTCTTTAGGGCAAGCTGGTGGTTCAGGACAAGCAATATGGTTTCTGGTGTATAAACTGTGGCTTTTGACCATTTTACTGTCTAATAGCCTGACTGTGAAGTGACCAACATTACAATTGTGACTTTCTCAGGTCTTTTTCCAAATCAGACAGCCTTTATGCAGGACATTGGCGTCAGAACATTGGAAAACAGCATTATTGGGTGTTTTGATGGGATTCCCTCTGTTTTAAGTTGTTTTAAATGCCTACAGTAGAGGCTGTCTGGAAGGACTACACAGAGCTTTGGGCTTTTTGACAAATCAATATGGTTGTATCTTAATATGAAATTGCACTTTTAACAGGATTTTTATAAAGGAAAATTATAATTTCACGTAGTCGCTCATGCAGATATACTAAATATATTGGTGCTTATTCTGTATAGTGTCCAGAATCTTTATAGGGATAATGGAGTAAAGATGCACTAAATGCATGTAGTTTTCATTTCAATCCTACAACAAAATGTCATAAAATGTTCAATTAATTGCAGATTCTTAAAGGAAAATACCGGAGTAAGTTTAAGCATAGCCCTGCTGCACGAGCCTTCAAACAGCAATATATTTAGCTTGAAATGAAAGAATTTCAAACAGCATAGACCTAATGCGAACGCGAAACACTTTACATTGAATCAATGTAACCTCAGATCTTACTTTCGGTTTCCAACAGTCAGGTCCCATTGATTCAGTGTAAAGTGCCTGTTCGCTTCTGCGTTTCGTTCGGTCTGTGCTGTACCAAATAATTCTGTTCCACTCGCTAACTATTGCATTTAGCAAGCTCTTTCAACAGGGCTATGCTTGAATTCACTCCGGTGCTTTCCTTTAAGGTTTAGTCAATGAAAAAAAAAAAAAACATACAGGCAATGCTACTTTGGGGATGTGACAGAATATGAGCATATGCAGTATTGTTGATATATTTATTTAGTCAGTAAAAAAAGCATATAGTCAACTACAAAAAGCCAAAAAGACCTCCACCAAGGCAATGTGGTCACAGACACAATATTGATTCCAGAGGTTGTTCTGGAACACCAATCATCACCAAAATTGAAGCAGTTGTTGCTTGTCCCAATACACACGTTGTCCAAAAAAATTTCATCCAAATCCGTTCTGTACTTTTCGAGTTATGTTGTACATAGACAGACAGACACAAACACACATGAAAACATGACCTCCTTAGTGGAGATAATAATAAAAACATATAGGCAATTCCACATTGTGGATGCGACAGAACATAACCACATACTTAAATAGCATTTTGTAATCTTTGTCATGCAAGTCCTACAAGCGTAATTACAAATGCTCAAATTTAATGCAAAAAATCATGATACATAAACACAAATTTACATATAGACACATTCATTCACACTTTTAAAATAATTTTATCAAGAGTCCTTCCTCTTCATTGTCCAATTTCTTTTTTCAAAGAAATACATTAGTCACCCAGGCATTCTTTAGTATGGTGCTTAGATTCAGTACTGCTGTTGCTCAACGGGGGGTGACAATGAGCTGATACTGGCGAGGCACGTTGGCAAAATTGCTGAGCTCAGGGGTGGTGTTCAGACTAGAGGGACCACCGGGAGTGCTGAGGTGAAAATGCTGCACTATGGAGACCAGGAAAATCAGGAGCTCCATCCGGGCCAAAGACTCACCTGCACAAACCCGCTTACCTGAGGAACACACACACACACACACACACATACACACACAAAAAGGGATTGATCATGATTGATCGAGTATAGGATATGAAGGATACAACTAGTACAAAGGTACAAAAAAAGGAAAATAAATATCATGTAGATGGATGATGAATAGAATGATGAATGTAATAAAAATGTTCTCTATCGCAAAGTATACATACTACACTCATTTCATCTACCTACCTGCAGAGAAGGGCATGAATGCTGGGTTCTTCTGGAAGTTACCATTGGTATCCAGGAAGTGTTTGGTGTTAAAACTCCAGGGGTTCTCCCATTGGCTCTCATCTCTGAGCACAGAGTGCAGCATGGGAATGATTGTAGTGCCCTGTTAGGGGTCAAAGATCATCAGGAAGTGAGTGAAGCACTGAGGTATTTTGGATCATTTTCAGATAGTGTTTATTGCTTGGAAATGTTTTGTCCTCAGATCGGCAACATGACTCGGATTATACACAGTCTTGGGAAAAGCTTCTCCCACCTTAGGGATAGTGTAGCCCCTGAATGAAATGTCCTTAATGGCTGCATGAGGGATATTTAGAGGCACCAGGTCCATGTGGCGCTGAACTTCATGGATGAATGCCTCAGTGAAGGGGAGGGACTTCCTGTCTTCCATTTGTGGGATGCCTTGTTGGCCAAGCAAGCTGTCAATCTCCTTATGAACACGTTCTGCAGATAAAGCATTCCAAATTACAGCTACAGTGGATACATGGGTAGGGACCTGAAGGATTTGATCATAATGTCTTCTCACTGTATACGTATATGTCCTAGTAATCCTACCATGGATCTCTGGATGTTTTATTAGTATCATAAGGGCATATCTGATGGTGGTGCTGGTCGTCTCAGTCCCAGCATTGAAAAGGTTCATGACCGTCGCTGCCAAGTTATCATAGTGGAACTCTGTAGATAAGACATCTTTCTCCTGATAGTCAAACAAATCAGCTAATGAATGAATGAATGAATTATGATGATATTATCTGCATAAGGACATGAAATAAGATGCATTTAATGTTAATTTGGCTGCTGACCTGCTCCATTCTGATGAGGAAACAGTCGATGAAGTCTCGAGGGTTGTCTGGGTCCAGACTCTCCTTGTGCTCCCGTATTTTTCCTTTAATAAAGTCTACAAGCTCCTGGATCTCCTTGAAGACAGTTTGATGGGGGCCAGGGATGTGGTCCATCAGCATGGGAAGGGTGTTGTATAGCTATGGGAAGGATTAAGTAGAGCGGTTTCTTAAGGAAGGTGTTAAGATTGCGATGCTTATCGAATATTTTCAACCATGAACTCACACAAGTCTAAGAGGTAAGAATAGTTGTCTAATGTGGGGGCTAAAGTTGACAATGAATGAGGCCTTCACTTTTGGGCAATCACGACCGCAGCACACCATTTAAAGGAATTATCTGGAGTGAATCAACACATCCCAGCTGTTTCACATTCTTAGATGCTGATAGCTACAGGAATGACTGAATTTCGTGTAATGCAGCCCGAGATGCGGAAACGGCAGGTAACTGTAACAGAAGCAGCTATGTAAAATTAAACCTTAAAATTTTCATACAGTATGCCCGCTCTTGTTCTTTTGGTCTGCGTTGCACGAAATTCGGTCAGTCTCAAGGCTATTGACAGCACTTAGCAAGGTGACACAACAAGGCTACAAGTTGGTTCACTCCAGAAAATTCCTTTAGGCTAAATGGTGTGCTGCGGTCATCATTGCCCAAAAATAACTAAATAATTGCTGTATTTATAACTGTGTGAAGGCAGTTAGATGCAGACAGTTTGCAGCCCTGGACTGTTACAGTGTACTATGTAATAACATGAGCTGTCTATCTGTGTTCCGGTGGCATCATGAGTCCATACCGGGGTCCAGGGGCTGCTGCCAAAGCGGATTATTGAATTGATGATCTGCAGGAGACGCTGGAAGTTGACATCGTCGTAGCTGAATCTCTGCCCAAACACCAGAGCACATATCACGTTGGACACGGCGTGGCTCAGGCAGGTTGTGGGCTCAAAGGGGCTCGCTGCAGATATTTTAAGAAGAATGGGGAACATGAAAAACTTTCAAAAACTATCCTGCAATCATGACCAAATATGTGTTACAAGATTTATTTTTTATTATTTCTTTAGATCCACACACACACACACACACACAAACACACACACAAATACACTCACATTTGGTTTCCCTCAGGCTCTCCATAAGGTGTCTGCTCTCCTCCTGAATCCACTGCTCCATCCGCTTGCGGCCCATTCCAAAGTCTCTGAGCGTGCTCATTGTGAAGCGTCTCATCTGACGCCAGCGCTCACCATTGCTCATTATCAGACCTAAGTGGGACAAGATGCAATAACAACATATTTCACATTTATAGCCCCTTTCAAGTAGCCTGATTTGATCATCCGCTTTCACATTGTTTCACTTCATGAGAAGCGTCTGAAACATCTCCATTGGCAATCGTTTCCTCTCCAGAGGGCGCCATGAGCTATGCAATGTTTTGAAACATTTTGCTACAGTTTGTTTAAAACGCATATAAAAAATGTTTTGTTATCTTAACTCGAGGTTAGTGATGTCCGGGCACAATATCGTGGCTTCAGTTTCTCAGTTTGTTCACTGAATTTGGACAGCACGGATCTGTGTCGGTGAAAACAGAATTCAGTCGTCCAATCCCTGACTGACTGGAGGAACTGTTGTGGTTTTTTACTTATTGAACTCTTTTTTTTTTAAAGAAACTGATGTCCGCGCCAGGAATAATGCTGATGTTGATTTATTACAGTAACATAGGCTACGCAAATGTCACCGGGAGAAGCGCAGTGTCTCATCCAAGTGATTTTCGGGTCTCGTAGGCATTCTCGAATTTCTCTAGGGGTGCATGTCCGTTTTAAGGGGCCACTAATATTTGAATATGCCCAACCAGATTTGTTAGACTTATCTCTCACTCAGCCCCTGCCCAATTATTTTATCTTAACTTATCAAAACCTCATAAATATTCAACATTTGTTTCACACCTTGTTACTTCTTTTGGTCACAAGGTGGAGGTATTAGACCACATTTAAATCAAATCATTGCTTTGCTTTTCGACCCTTGGATGGGGCTGTTGGATTACGGTTGTACGGAGTGTTTATTATGGCCTTGAAGATGTGCCCCCTTATCTTTTGGACTGTGACTCATGCACCTGGTATTTCAAAACATTTTCAGCTTGGATCAGACACTTATGCCTCTATTCATTAACGTGACATGATTATATGGAATTAAAGACAGTTAGTTGAATAATAGTCGTGACTAACATACAAGGATATTCTATGGTGTTTTAGACTCAGTGGTACCAGGGTTTTTTGGCTGATGGCACATACTTTATGTTACAAGATTTCAATAAAAGGCACGGTACTTTCCAAGAACACATTCAACATGATATCCAGTGGCATGGTAACCCCCAACAGATGAATTTCTTTAAGTTGAAATACAGGGAAACCATTTAACTCATACTTAAGACTCTTTGGTGTGACCTGACCTTATTTTACAGATGTTGTTTGGTACTTCATGTTCCACTCACCAAACCATTAAACCACAAAATGTTTTTCTTCAGCAATTATAAAATCCAAATATGGTCCATTCGGAAATCATGTTTACACACACAGGTAACCTCCTCAAGGGACTCCCTGCAACTCCCTGGTCTATTTCTTTAAACAGGCCGCCTAATGTTTTCCTTTAATACTTGTCCAAATATGATGTGGTCATAAGATCATGTTTACTCACAGAATAGTGGCCTACCTCTGCCTTGAGCAGAAGCAGACACAGAGGCCTAATTTTTTGACAGAGACCCTTTACATTTTCATGACCTTTCCCGACGTACCATTTTAACATTAATACATGAGAAAAAACACCACAGAACGAAATTAAATGAGCGGAGCCAGCAGGTGGCGTTCGCCTGGCTACCCTTTCCTTTAGGTCTTCTATGAGCTTTACTGTAGCAGAGAAATTAGTCACACCTATGTATTTGTGTATGATAACAGTGAGCAAAATTATCAACTAACCCTAACTGGCAACAGTACAGCAATTCCAAAAGTAAGAAAAATCCCAGTACCCAATATCTCATATACTTTGCCACTCTACACGGTTTGCAAGAAGAAACAGAAGTGTTTAGTTCCCCTTTGAAATGTATCTTCTCACCATATCCCGTGCTCATTTTTGTCGAAAGTGGCATTTCTGGTCTTCCTGCAAAGTCATTAGCCTGGTCCACCAGGGCCTCCTTCACCGTCTTATATCCACTCAGAATCACAAAACGTCTGGGACCAATATGTACAGTCATGACGGGCCCATACTGCTTATTCCACTGGGGTATGGTAGGGCAGAAAGAACAATATGGTTACCGTTACACACATTGACTTTGAAACACATACAGTACTGTCTTTTGAAATTAGACTTTAGCTACTAAATTACTGACCATAGGATAAAATTTCTATTTCATGATGATGTTTTGATGATAACTACTTCCTCCCTTAGGATGGAAGAGACAGACAAACAAGAGTTCTGACCTTGGGGGTTTTGTCCTTGCCATGAAGTGTACATGTATAGTGATAATAAACAGGGCATGATCTATGGGCTTATTTCACACCTGAACATTCTGACATTCCATGGTAGTAAACTGAACATTCTATCATTGAAATACATTGAATGTATCCCTTTTTCTGACTTGAAAAAAAAAATGGGTAATAAAATTTAAAACATATTTAAATTCACTGTCTTTCAAATAATGCGCATGGGAAGCCCACAAATTGGGCTTCCCATAACCCTAAACCACTTTTATCTTTTCAGGACTTCCCAATTTGTGGGCTTCAGATGTGCATTATTTGAATGGAAGTTAATTTAGACATGTTTTATATGTTATTACCCATTTTTTCAAGTCAGAATGAGGGATAAATTCAATGCATTTCAATGATAGAATGTTTAGTTTACTAACATCAAAGATCATGGAATACTGACGCTTGAATCCTCTCTGCTAACATGGAATGGTTTTAGAATCTCGGAATGTTCAGGTGTGGAATAAGCCCATACTCTCATTCTGGCATAATAATCTAGGAACTGTACCATACCATCTGTGTCTTACACAACTTGATCTAATCAGAAGTGGTAGCAAAATTCCTTGATGATTACACAGACAAAGACGGCAAGCAAGTCTTTAAAACATAAAAGAAACATGCAACTCTGTTTTAAAAGAAGTTAACCTGTTTGTTTGGGGTACTATTTTCAGATGAAAGTAGGTCTACAAGTCTGCTTACTGTGTTATAGTTACCATTCTAAAGAGGAGCGGAACAGTGTTGAAACTTTTGTTACACTTTATATGAAAGTACTGTCATAAGACTGACATGACAGCGTCATTAACTATGACATGACGTTGTCATGAATCTGTCATAAACCTTATACACCTGTCATGACTTCTGTCAATAAGTGTCACCCGGTATTTGTCATGGTTAGGGCTAGGTTTAGGGTTAGGGTATGTCAGAAGTCATGACAGGTTTATAAAGTTCATGACAGATTCTTGACAACATCATGTCAGAGCTACTGACAGTGTCATGTCAGTCTTATGACGGTACCTTCAAATAAAGTGTTACCGAAACTTTTTACCACATACAATAAGGAACAAACGGCCGCCGAGGAGTCCTGATATAGGGTAATAATGGACAAGGTGGAAGCGAAGAACAGCCCGACGGCACAGCTGGAGATTGCCCCTCGCCAACTTTTTTACCTGACAAACGTCACAGGTGTCCTGTTATCTAGAAATAACAGATACCCCGACAGCCAATCCAAAAACAGTATACCATTCCACCGGGTGATACATGATAAATAACGGCCACCCTGTCAGCCAATCAGAAAATAGTATTCCATTCCACCGGGTGATAATGCTTTACAGTAATAATGAATTGAGAAATAGAGACTGTAGATACACCTCACCTTCATATAGGTCTTGTAGGGAGCTGTCATGTCCATTTGAAGCACATTGCCCAGCAGGGGTAAACCAGTGGGGCCTGGGGGCAGTGGAAGCCCCTTGTTACCCTTTCTCCTCCAGACCAGCAGGAGGAGCAGCAGCACCAGGCCTCCCAGCAGCAGCATGCTGGAATCAGGTAATACAGACATCCTCTGCAGGACATAGACAGAATGCTGCTCCTTTAAAGTTGCCAGTTAAAAACTAGAATGTTGTTCTTTATAGGCTGTTGATTCCATTTTATGTTGCCAATCACAGAATGGTTGCTATAGTGCAATTCCAGAATTGCAAACATTCAATTTAGATTAATGATGTATACATAATACAGGCACCATAGGAGCACTCACCTCACCAAGTGTTAAAGCTCTTTACTCTTCCGGTAGATGCAATTTGCCACTCTAACTCTCTTTGCCCTTTGTCATCAACATCTCTGAGTGTTGCTCTCGCCCTCATGTACATGTAGTCTCTTGGGAGTGTTTGCTGTCTGTTTACTGGGGACCGAGAGCTTTTATGGATTCTGTGACAGCCCATGCCAGGGGGTTGAGCTATGTGTCAGGTCAGCAGTAGGACAGAGGTAAGTCTGTCATAAATTCCCCACTAGGTCTATCTATCTCTTTATCTATACATCTATCTATCTATCTGTCTGTCTGTCTGTGAATAACAGTAAATAAAGGAGAGTGCCAGATCTTAGCATAACGAATAAAGTTTGATAGACATTTCATTCATATACACAACTCTCAGGAAGGTCCCTGACCCTTGAAAATGCATACCATGCATGACCCCTGATCATCACTCCGACTTCATCTTTTGTCATTACATGCTCACCCCTCCCAAACACACACACACACACACACACACACACACACACACACACACACACACACACACACACTCCAGACAACCTTAAATATACTAAATATGCACTCCACCACCCCTATCATGCCCCTCCCCTCATAAGTCTACAACACCACACAAACACCATGCCCACTCCCCACAAGCAACAGTACATTATCCCTTCTCTCCAGTCATTACCTCTCCCTCACCATGACCCCTGGCAGTTGGGTTAGCCCCCTGAGCTGTGGATCTGCCCAAGGTTTCTTCCTTTGGTAAGGGAGTTTTTCCCTGCCACAGTTGGTCTTGGGTGCTCCTTGTTGGTGTACTCCCATCCCCCGCCAAACCTCCTGTCTTGCCACTTTCCTACTCCACTTCTGTACTTGCACAAACGTGCTGACACCAGTCACAAATTTCACTGCCATTTTTACAGTAGTAATCATATGCATGTGACAATAAAAACTCCTTGTATCCTTGTATCATTCAATTATTTTGATGGGACTCTCAAAATGATTGGATGGTGTTTTTTCCCCGTCTTGCTCGTTCCACATGTGACTAGCATTTTTTATTTGTGTGCTAGTTAATTTAATTCCTGTAATTATTATTACCTCCGTTAAGGAGGTTATGTTTTGCTCGGCGTGTGTGTGTCTGTGTGTGAGTGTGTGTGTGTGTGTGTTTCTGTGAGCAACATAAGTTGAGAAGTACTGCACAGATTTGGATGAATTTTATACAACGTGTGTATTGGGACAAGGAAGAACTGATTCGATTTTGGTGCCAAACGGTGACCCAGAACACCATCTGTGACCACATTGTCTTGGCGGAGGTCTGCGCTCTATGAGCGCTTTTCTAGTTACTGTAATTGTTTGCAATCGGGGTGTGAAGGACAGTGGAAAGCAAAATACTAAAAATGTTCAATGATACTGACTCAGAACACTTGTGAAACGCTTTAGAAAATACTATTGTGGAACTTTCAAGTTTATGAATGCTCTCAATAAATGGCTCTGTTGACCTCTGACAGAAATAGTATAGTAGGTAGCAGGTCAAACAGTAGACATTGATGGCCTTCAGGGCCTTCACCTTTGCATACTAAAAAAACAAAGGTTACTACATTGTTGGACTCCGTCCAACACCAGTTTCAGCCCTTTGTGCAGACTAGTAAAATGAGTTGTTCACCTCTGTCCACACTGAACCTAACAGGTAATAAAAGAACTCACTTAAGGAACGATCACCTCACTGTTATGGGAGGGGAAAAAACACTATTAAACACATAGGGTGTGACGCATAGTGTGACTCAAGATGTTGTATAGGTGAAATTTAGTTGACTATGCACAGTCAGTCTATAAAATATTTATAAACTGGGGGCGCCGTGGCCCAGTGGGCTAGAGCGTCATACCATTACTCGAGTCCGATCTTCTTGAGTCCGACCCAAGGTCATATCCCGATCCCATCCCATCTCTCTCTCCCACTTGTTTCCTGTCCATCTCTATACTGTCCAATCCAATTAAAGGCAAAAAGCCCCAAAAATATCTTAAAAAAAAAAAAAAAAAAAACATTTATAAACTACTGTAAGTACTGGGTGGAGAAGGTACAAAACAAAAATAGATAAAGTTATCTGTTTACACAGTAATCTGGCCAAATCTACTAATCTACTAGCCTGGGCGAAAGCGACTGTTGACTGTGTCATACAGTCTGGCCCAACGCAATTGGAATAGGTTTCCGTTTGAATATGACGTATTCCCTTGCCTGGCTCTCACGCCTACAACTTTCGCTTTCAGTATTAACAGATCTCTCGCAAGTTCTGATCTATTTTGACATCGTAGTGGCAATAAATCCTCAAGATCATGGATGCTAATGTCATGTACTAATTTTGTGAATGTAATTCGAAAGTGGGGGAGAGAATAACAAACGCGTCCCTATCACTGACCTCAAAAAAAGACTACAACATTTTGAGACGTCGCTCTAAACTGTGTGCTGATTGGCTAAACCGTACAGTAACCGACGGAAAGGCGGGAAGGGGGGTTTATTCCAGACTACGTGCGGAGATACATTTTTAGCGGAGCTACGTAGGATGGCATCGCCAGGCTACTAATCTACCACACTATTCTTTTCTACAATCCAGGCATTGATTTGATCCCTGGACTACATAGGCTACACACATTTGCTGTAATTCAATTTTAGGTGTTTTACTGTAATTCAGTTTTAGGTGTAAGGCGCTCATCAGCAGTAGACAGAACTCAAAATACTAAGTTATTTGTGTTATTCCAGTATATTACACAGTAAGTGCTCTATAAATAATAACTCTATACTTTTTGTTATGCTGTTCTTTCCTATTCCTTACAGGCCATCATTTCAGGCATTACCAAACTAATGTGCTTTACTTTGTGCAGGCAAAATACAAGTTTTTGATTAACCACTTTTTCCAACTGTTATCATGTCTTTGAAATAATCTCAGAGATTGTTGCTTGATATTATTGTGTAAGACTACAGTATCATTTGACATGACAGGTATCAGGTGTCTGGCACAGGAATTGCATTCTAAAGTATACTGTACACCTTTTGCACACCCCAAGTCATGCTTGAGTCTGAAGTAGCAAAATACAGTAGCAAAGTTACATGTAATAATTTGCCATAAAGATCTATGGCCACATAGCCTAGGACTCTAGACGCACTCTAGTGGTAGCAAATTGAATTTGCTAAGCGAGTACTTGTAGTTATCTGTAAGGGTTTTGGACTTTTGTCTTTGTTTCGAGTTTCCTGAGTTTTCTGTGTCTTAGTTCCTTTCTTGTGTTTATAGTTTTCACCCGTGTTCTCTGTCTGGATCTCCTGTGTTTGCCATGTGCTTGTGTTTACTGTTTGTCCACGCCCCTGTCTGTTTCCTGTGTCTTCCTGAGTTTGTCATGTGACCCTTTCTCTAGTTCCTGGTTTTTGTCATGTGACCTCGTGTTTCCTGTGTAGTTCCTAGTCCTGGGGTTCATTCAACAGCACATTGTTACGCACCGGTGCGTTGCGTTAGCCTAATTGAATGATAAGTTTGCTCGTTACGCTGCACACCGGTGCGCAACATGCTTCTGAGGTAGTTCCATGGAGGTAATAATAAACCTGGAGAAACATACCAAGTCCCGCCTCCCATTCATTCCAATGTGGAATGCTAGGCTAGTGAATTCATCCAAAATTGAACAAAATTTTCAGTTGTCAAGATGGCGTTTCATGGAGCTCACTTCCGACTCCATTTCATTAGGCCAATGAGGGCCCATGTTACTAATGGAGATGAGGGCGGCTCTGGCGGCACACACCTGTGGCGTTTTCAAGACGACGTAACGTTACAAAACGTTTGCTACGTCACCCATAGGGATGAATGGGAACTGTTACGTTACGTTACAAAACGTTACGCCTGGAGGCTATTCAGAACGGCCGTAACGGTGCATAGCGTTGAACGCAACGCAAACGACGTCGGGCTGAACATACTGTTGTGTCACGTCAGTGCAGCAACAATGGAAGCCTGGAGGGCTTGAACCCCTGTTGAATTCGACCCTGGGGTTCATTCAACAGCACATTGTTACGCACCGGTGCGTTGCGTTAGCCTAATTGAATGATAAGTTTGCTCGTTACGCTGCACACCGGTGCGCAACATGCTTCTGAGGTAGTTCACTCTCGTTTGATGGGTGTGTCAGAGGTGTTCACCAATGAGCATCTAGGTGTATCGAAAGCTCTGAGATTTAAAGCGCTACTGCTAAATATAACACAAATTCATGTTGTGTTGAATTGTTCTCTGGTGACAGCAAAAGCAGTGGTAATATTATAATTCTGTAGTATTCCTAACAATGATGCATTTAAACTACTGAGGTTGTTGTATAGTTCAGCTATTTCCTTGTTTGACACCAAGAGCAGAATGGCCCTCCAGGCTTCCATTGTTGCTGCACTGACGTGACACAACCAGGGGGTCAAGAATGCGCAGATTAGCGGCGGCACTTTAGCATCGCCATATTTAAGTATGGAGTCACAATCCGAACCATTCGAATCATCCGAAGCACTCATGCACTTACAAGTTCGTGGGCGGTTACATGCGAAATGTTATTTCTCCGGGGAGAGTAAAAGCAATATTTCATGATCTCTGGTTAGTCTTTGCTTATTTCTTGAGGAGCTTGTGAAAAAAAGTGTACTGTCATGAATGCTATAAAAACTTCAGGCACGTTCTCGACAGAACTTTCTTCCTCGTGTTGTATTGTAAACAATCTAGGTGCATTATCACCACCGTCTGGACTGAAGGACTACTGTTTTTGCAAAGAGATTCAACGTGAGTCCATGCGTCATTTCCAACTTTGGAACTTTGCGCATGGGCAGCATGGGCATGGCCTGGTCTGTTACCTCCAGTGTTCACAATTAGCCTGACATAGCCCGACCATAATACTGCTGTTCATCCGTATCCATGGTCCTCTGGGGCGTGTTTACATCGGTAGAGAGTCTACCGGCCAATAAGCGAAGCTGATTAGACGAGCTGTCCAATCGTTTCAAACCAGAAGTGAATGCCCTCCCCTCCACAGTATAATCGCGTCAGGTTAAAGAACCCCCAGACCATGGATACGGATCAACATTCGTATTATGGGCGGGCTATGTCAGGCTAGTTCACAATGGCGTTGACTGTCAATTCACCGCATTTACTAGCCTAGCCTCGGCCATTCAGTTCTATGGAGGGCGGGACTTAGTCGTTGTCTCCAGTTTATATATAACCTCCTTGGACACAACAGTATGTTCAGCCCGACGTTGTTTGCGTTGGGTTCAACGTTATGCACCATTACGTCCGTTCTGAATAGCCTCCTGTGCTTCCTTGTCTCCCGTGTCTCCGCCCCTCACCTGTGTCTCATGATTTGATTATTGTTTCTAGTCTCATGTTCACCTGCCTCTCGTTGTTCCTTGTTCCCTGCCCTCCTGTGCCTTGTTAAGTCCTGTGTATTTAAGCCCTTGTGTTTCCTGTGTCCCTTGCTGTGTCATTGTGTTTGTCAAGGTCTTCATGTTCTCTGTCTAAGTAAATTCTAAAGTATCTCAAGTCTCTAGTCTCGAGTTGTTAGATTTATTTTAATTTCACTAGAAGTATCTTAGGCTAATATCATTCAAATAAAGTAATGTCTCAGCAGCATCAGGGCATTTGTACAAGAGTTCTTTAAGTCCTTAATTTTCTTTTTCCAGTGTGTTTTCTTCAAGAAAACGTACAACAGTTTGCAAGGCATTGGGGTTGAGGAAAATTTTAATGATGCTAAGCTGTAGTTCTGCTGTTGGTCAGCGGGGAGTGACAATGAGCTGATACTGGTGGGGCACATTGACAAAGCTGCTGAGCTCAGGGGACGTGTCAATGCTGGAGGGTCCTCCAGGGGTGGTCAGCTGGAACTGCTGCACTATGGACACCAGGAAGAGCAGGAGCTCCATCCGTGCCAATGACTCTCCCGCACAAGCTCGTTTACCTTACAGAGAAACACACACACACACAAAGAGAGAGAGAGAGAGAGAGAGAGAGAGAGAGAGAGAGAGATGGAAGGATGAATATACTTGTAATAAAAATGTTCTCGATCGCACAGTATAGGCTACATACAACACTCATTCCATCTACCTACCTGCAGAGAAGGGCATGAATGCTGGGTTCTTCTGGAAGTTACCATTGGTATCCAGGAAGTGTTTGGGGTTAAAACTCCAGGGGTTCTCCCATTGGCTCTCATCTCTGAGCACAGAGTGCAGCATGGGAATGATCACGGTGCCCTGTTAGGGATCAGGAAGTGAGTAAACCCCAAAACCAACAAGCAAAAAGCCAATGGAGTGGCTTGTTTGTGTAGGATGGAAAATGAAAAGCAGGAAACTATTAATGAATACACAAATGATCAGGAGGAGACGGTAGGAAGGAGACACACTTGGAAAAAAAAGAAATTCAAGTGTAATTTACTGCAGATTCAATTAAATGAGCGCAGTTTTGCATATAATGTAATTACTGTCCTATGATTTCACATAGAGGTTTGTTAACCTCATTACTATGGAATTGTATTATTCTCATTCTCATTCTGGCCTGGATGTCTGGTTATGAATTACCCTAAAATCATATTAAAGTGGAACAATGCAAGACCGATTTTTACTTTCGGTTTGCGCTAGGTTTATGTTCACATTTTTCGCCACAGAGCTCCTCCTTGCAGGCGTCCTTTTCCCAAAAGCTTCAGAAAAGCATTGCTAACCAGTTAACAACTTGTTGTTTTCAATACAATGGCACGATACCAACCAATTTAGCATATATGCGTTTGGGGAAAAGACCAAGGACCAGCCGTTAGAGCTCTCCCTACAGCTCCCAAAAACTGTGCCGTGGTCCGCGGCACCAGTCTTGCATATTCAATTTCTACACAGAGAAGAGCTAGAGCAAGGCGAAACAGTCATCAATTGCCCTAAAAACTGTGGTAGAATCATCACAATGACTCTTAAGCTGCTAAATAAAGGTAAATTGAACTAAAAATGTTGCATAGTTCCCTTATAATGCTTAAATGTATGTCAACAACCTGTGAACCCAAACCACGACAGTCTTGAGTAAAGCTAGTTTCACCTCAGGGATAGCGTAGCCCCTGAATGAGATGTCCTTGGTAGCATAGTGGGGGACATTGAGCGGCATCAGGTCCATGTAGCGCTGAACTTCATGGATGAAAGCATCAGTGAAGGGGAGGGACTTCCTGTCCTCCATTTGTGGGATGCCTTGTTGGCCAAGCAAGCTGTCAATTTCCTTATGCACATGCTCTGAAGGTAAAGCGCATCTTACATTATACACATGCTTGCTTTGGTTATTTGGTTATGCAGTATATAGCCGGTGGCGGTTCATACCGTACACAGGTCTCGAACCCGCCACCCCGCCCAGTCTTCCAACTCAGTGGCTAGAAGCAGTTCTTGAACAGGCTGATTGCCATTGACTTTCAAAGCTCTGCGAGACTTTGGTCTGACCAAGAGCCTGTAGCACTGTAATTTTTCAAAGCGCATGGTTTACCCGCCTCCCTCTAATGCCTCGGTTTGCTACTGGTCGATGTTAGAAAATGTTAGAAAATGCTTTCTGAGTTCCACATTTTTGTGGAACTCAGAAATCCGTTCAGATCAGCAGCTGGCCAGACCAGCGAGGGCGTGCCAAGCTAGTTCTTGAAGGACATTGGGTTGTGAGGATTTACACGTGTTGCCGCCAGCTAGCCAGGCTAGTTGGCATCCGATATACCTGAAGATAATGCATTTTAGTCCTTTGGTTTCATTAACCAACCATTCTTACATAGAAATGTATTCTTAAAAGTTTTCAGTAACGTTTGTAATCACCTATACAGATTTTCAAATGGGACCCAAGACCAAATTTAAACAAATTCCCAGGAAGGTATTGGTGAATGAGGCCCAAAAGTCCTACTGTACCTTGAATGTCTGGGTGTTTTATGAGAGTCATCAGGGCGTATCTGATGGTGGTGTTCGTTGTCTCGGTCCCCGCCATGAAAAGGTTCAGAACTGTTCCTACCAGGTTATCATAGTGGAACTCAGTAGATGACACATCTTTCTCCTGATAGACACATTTATGCATACATAGATTATTTTCCTCAGCACCCAAATGACACTTTGTGTTTACAAGGATGAAATAAGATAATTATTACGGTAATCTGACCTGGTCTAATCGAATGAGGAAACAGTCAATGAAGTCTCGAGGGTTGTTTGGGTCCAGGGTCTCTCTGTGCTGCTGGATCTTGTCTTTAACAAAGGCTATGATCTCATCCGTCTGCTTGAAGATACTCTGATGGGGACCAGGGAGGTGATCCATCAGCTTGGGGAACAGGTTGTACAGCTATGGTGGGAAAAGGAAAAGACTTTCAGGTAACCCTTTCTTTTACATACTCCTAATTACCAGGTATTTACCTGGTAACAATATGGTTACTCCAAGGTATTACACGGTAAGTAACATAGGTAATACAGGGCTACCAACTCTCACGCGACGAGCGTGAGACACACGATTAGCACTGTTTACACACGCTCTCACCCCACACCCGCCCCCTCACACGCATAATTTTTTTAGGCTAGACCCCCAGTCAGACACGCAGCAAACAAGGTAAAGCGCAGAAGAGCGCACAGGCGGTGACATACACCAGCCACTGTCGATCACATTGGACGCACTAACAGTAGTTGCTGTCTGTGCAACATGTCATTTAATAGGCTATATTTGATCACCATCTGGCAAAAGTTTTCAAACTTTCTCTGCTTCAATAGAGCAATCCCAAAATAAAAGGTGAATGTGAAATCTCGATGTGAATGTAAAAATTGAGAGCGATACGCATCTGCTGCTTCTTGAGTGATACGTGACTCTATAGTCCATCTAAAATAGCCTGCCTATTCTTGGTTAAATTGCTGGAATTTCCATACTGATCTGGAATCAGAGATTCATTCCCGATCATGGCGAACCGAGAGGATCCTCGTCAGTCCGATCAAACACTACAGAAAGCGCATACCCGCTCATTTGCGCTAGACTAGAGCAATAAAAGTTTACCTCCGCATATTTAGTCCACTGATGCATCGCGCAAAAATTGCAGTAAACATAGAGCTCGTTAGTCACGTGTCTGAATAGCTAGCTCCGCTTAGCCCATGGGACCCGGAAGTCACATAATGGTCATTGAATTTGTATTGGGAAAAAGTATTATTTTCTGGTCCAAGTCATTATATGTTCTGGGTTACACATATGTTGTTTGCCGAATTAAATGAGGAATTTACATCAGAAAACTTTGTCAGTTTATCGTGAGATTGTTCCCTAAAAGGCTTTTGAGAAAGCGTATCAAGACAGACTACAGCGTGTGTGTCGCAAATGTGACGTTAGCCCCTCGAACGCTTTCCCTCTGTATCGTGCTACATCAGCCCTGTACTGCTGCTCCCGTCTGCTGGAGCGGATAACGCCGACCATCTCCCCACTGGCGTAGCTGTTACTCAGGACATGGCCCGACTTGAAATGGTTCTCCCCTCTACTTATGTCTTCCCCTCCAAAGAAGGCAGTGAAATTAGCCAGGGTGATAGCCATGATGTAGAGTGGATATGGCGCGATACAGAGGGAAAGTGTTCGAGGGGCGGTTAACGTCACATATGCGACACACACGCTGTAGTCTGTTTTGATATGCTTTCTCAAAAGCCTTTTAGGGAACAATCTCACGATAAACTGACAAAGTTTTCTGATGTAAATTCCTCATTTAATTCGGCAAACAACATATGTGTAACCCAGAACATATAATGACTTTGACCAGAAAATAATACTTTTTCCCAATACAAATTCAATGACCATTATGTGACTTCCGGGGTCCCATGGGCTAAGCGGAGCTAGCTATTCAGACACGTGACTAACGAGCTCTATAGACAGTAAGGTTAACAACATTACTGAACAAATATCAGTGAATGTGGGCTACAATAATCCACAATACATTTTTTGCTAGCCTTCATTCTGCAAGATTGGCTATTTCATCTGATATGAGGTCCACCTTTTTTCCTCCATTAGGCTACTTTGACAAAATCAAACGTGGCCATAAGATGCTCTACTTTATTATTTTATTGATGTCCTGTTACATCCTTTACCATGTTACACAGATTGCTCTTCTAAACTGCTACTGTATCTAGATTTGTGGGGGAAAATATTTTCCCTTTAGGACTAGGCTACTTTCCCTTCTTAAAGTGATATCTGGGGTATTCACATTAACTCTCATCAGAGAACAGCAAATCTGGGAGAGAATGATTTGGTACCAGACAGGGCAGGATGTCATTCAGTTTGTTGTAATAGACATTTCACAGGTTTCCCATTTTGGTATTATGATAGGGCTATTTTACATTTCCTTAAACCCTTTAAAAAGCTTCTGTTAGGTAGGGAGCTGCTCTTGCTCCTGAGCTAGCCTATCTGTAGGGGACCCCAGTATTGCCTGATGAAATAGCACCAGAGAATATACTACATCCTGATAAATTTAAGCTGGACTACAATTACTGTATGTAGCCTAATGCAACAAATTACAGCCAATTATCCAACAAATTAGACCATGTCAGGACCTACAGACCTTGCTCAGTAGAGGGATGTCAGGATAATTCTAGGGGCCTGGCACAAACAGGAACATATTTTAAAACACTATTCTAATTATGAGAGCATTTTCAATACTGTAGCCTATTGTTTAAGCACCCTTATTTGTTGATCACAAGCTGAGTGCTCAGCTTTACTGATTTACTTGTGAAGGCCTAGCAAAACAGTACACAGAAATTATGAATCTCAACCACATGTAATTTAGGTAATGCATATCACCAGCAAGCCACCCCAAAATCCACCAGATTGCAGGAAATCACATCAACGGAATGGAAAATTTCCCAGGGCAGGTCCCCAGCCACCCATTTGATTGTATTGTGCATCCCCCGCAGGATGGTCCCAAAAACACCACAATGATGGGATCATTGAAAATCAGCTACAAATTTCTCACACGGGCCTACCACTGCACCCTCCTCCTTCGATTTAGCGTGTGCCGGAAAAATGGTGCCCCCACTCAAAAAAAAAAAAAAAAAAAATCTCACTCCAAGGTTTTTTGAAAAGTTGGCAGCCCTGGGTAATAGGATGGTAACTAACTACAGAGTAATTATGAGTTAATTATATAGAAATATCCTATTTATTACCATGAAATTATTTTGTATTAATGGGTAATTACTACTTGATTTATGGTAGTATTGTAACTACAAAAAATATAACCTAATAACTATGTAAAAAGAGAGAAATTACAATTACTGACAGAACTAGGGGGCGTCAGTGACTATACTGCCTTTGTCAGTGCATTTTTAGGTTTGTCTGTTTAGCTCCCTATACATTACTGTGATTACTCGTCTCCACTCCCTACAGTGCATTACTGTGATCACTCCTCTCCACTCCCTACATTACGGAAGATCTGATATCACCAAGTAATTAAGAGTCCAGGATCAATGTCAATCTTGTTGCCCTGGATCAATGGGTTAGGGTTAGGGTTGGGGTACATTGATCCAGGACAAACAAGTTTGACATTGATCCCGGACTATTAATTACTTGGTGATATCAGTTCTTGTCTACATTACTGTGCTTATGCCCACTACTATGCCAACTGTTTTTTCACCAGAAATGACATTTACAGTTAACAGTATTATATCTCCATCTCCATCTCTCTTCTCCCTGTTTTCTTCCTTCCTTCCTCTGTCATCCCCTCTGTCTCTCCATCTCCCAAAGGGCTCATCCTGTCTCGGCGTTACTACGATCATGTTACTGTTTCTATTTTTGTCCCTCCCCCTCTGTTTCTCTCTCTCTCTCTCTCTCTCTCTCTCTCTCTCTCTGTCCCATCCTCCTCTCTCTCTCTCTGCCCCATCCTCCTCTCTCTCTCTCTCTGCCCCATCCTCCTCTCTCTCTCTCTCTCTCTCTCTCTGTCCCATCCTCCTCCCTCTCTCTCTCTCTCTCTCTCTCTCTCTCTCTCTCTCTGCCCCATCCTCCTCTCTCTCTCTCTCTCTCTCTCTCTCTCTCTCTCTCTCTCTCTCTCTGTCTTGTCTCTCCAGTGTCCATACCAGTCCCCAGGGGCTGCTCTCAAAGCGGGCCGCAGAGGAGAAGATCTGCAGGAGACGCAGGAAGTTGACATCATCGTAGCTGAAGCGCTGACCAAACACCAGAGCACAGACCACATTGGAAACAGCACGGCTCAGGAAGTATGTGGGGTCAAATAGGGCTGCTGAAATTGTACATTTTAGAAACAAAGTGAAAATTGAAAAAAAAAAAAAAAATCTGCTAAAATGGATCGCAATGCAATACAGTGGAATCCGCTTATAGTGGTCACGTTGGGCCGGGCCAATTTGAACACTATAAGCGGTTGATTACTAAAACCGAATTTACCTTTATTTCACTTATTTTTATGCAGAATTCAATGAGAACAATGAAATGAAACAGATACAGTAGCTTCCACATTTATGGAATTTTATTACAGTAGGCCTACCGTATCATTCAAATTTAATACATGTAACAGTCCATACTGCGCTGTGCGCAGACATAACTCCGGTACGTAACTTATAGGCTATGTGCCGTGTGTCGGCTCTGCAGCCAGTGCTTTTTTTTAACAAGACTGTTTCATCAGCGTTCCAGATGCTCTCCTCACTGTACTCCTCTCTCATTCTGACCCACTGTTGCTCGAGCCACTCGTCGCGTGACACAGTGTCAGCCTCAGCAGCCTCCCCGTGCAGCTTCTTAAACACAATGTTCTCCCTCTTTTAAATCGCTCAAACCAGCCGCTAGAAACTTTGAAACTCTCGTCTCCGAGGCTTGTTGCTAATGCTGCAGCCTTCTCCCTGACCAAGGGTCCGCTCAACGGAGCGTTGCGAGACCGGGCATGATCAATCCAATAACTACACGTAATTTTAAAATTATTTTTGCTTATGTTTACATTCATAAAATGGCCAAAAATGAACATTATAAGCGGATTTCTTGATTACTATAAGCGAACTATTTAAACAGCATTTGTATAGAAATGATTCCGTCCCAAGCCTTTTGATCTATATAAGCGGCTGATTACTATATCCGTGACCACTATAAGCGGATTCCACTGTATAAGAAACTGAGTCAGAAAACAAAGAACTTCTATTCAAACATTAACTGTCTAAACTCATTACCACAGATTATTGCGCACACACACACACGCACATGTAGCCTGAGCCGCACTTCGGGTCTCAAACTACAACTAACCCACAGCATGGGAGTCGAACGGTCTAACCATCGAGCTAAAAGCCCAGGCTTCTAAATCAGCGGTGAGAAGCAGTTCCTGAATCTTTGGGTTGAGAGGATTTACATGTACTGTTGCCAGCTAGCGCAGGGTAGTTGGTATCCGTTACACTCACCACCCAAATCCTCACTCCAATCCAGGTCAGCACCAATGTAGCCCCAACCGTTCTCACCACACACAGGTTTCGAGCCTGCCACTCTGCCAACTACAACTAAAAACTTTGACCCTAAAAAAAATCTAGGGTCAAAGGACACAAACATGTACAGCAGTGACAACATTCATGGTAAAAGTGTAAAATACAAAACATGACCGCTTAATTGAAAAGATAAATTTAAAAAAAGAAGAAGACGAAGAAGAAGAAGAAGGCCAACGCACATGTCGCCTCGGTGCTCGGGCCCTACGATGCTTGCGCAATGGCTTTCTCTGCACTGTTTCAAGCTGCAGTAGACTATTCCCTTTGTAGGTAGCCTGATCTTGATCCTTTTTTCTGAGATGGCCTGTTCGTTCATGATTGAATAAGGCTGAACACTTAAACTTTCAGGTTAGACCTAACAGGTTTAGGCGATTTTACGCGCTGAGGAATATTTTTAGGACGTCTGTGTTGTATTTCACAACTGTCGGGAAATGCCTAACAATAATACTGATCTTGATCTTTTTTTTCTGAGATGGTCTCTGCGTTCATGATTGAATAAGGTTGAACACTTAAAGTTTCAGGCTAGACCCAGGGGCGTCACCTGCTTTTGTAATGTGGGGGGGACCAACTGGCGGGGGGTCTGGGGGTCCTCCCCCAGAAAATTTTTAATATATTAGATGCAATTTCCTGCATTCTGGTGTATTTTTAATAGAAAATTTTGCCAACAAAAATCAACACTTTTCACAATTATTTGCCTGCATGTTGAGCCTGCCTTTGACTCACTCTCATTGAGATTGAGATGGATTGACTATTGGTCATTTTCCCTATCAACAATAGCATATTTTCTTTTTTCTTTAATTGTTTTATTTCAACTAGTGGTCTTGTCATCATTTCAATTTTAAAAACTACATTTGTCTGAAAACACCATTTTAAGACAATAGCCTACTGAACCTAAAATAGCCTAGCCTACTAGACAAGAAAGTTTTGGATGCCATGGTTTTATACTTGAAACAATATTTCATCTATATTGGTATACACACCAGAAATAGGCTAGGCCTGATTCACTCACTATGTTTGCTAGCCTATTTCAAGCAGTGAATCAATAATAGGCTTAACTTAGGCTATAGCCTATGAAAACTCATTCTTGACAAGGAGCTGTGTTTGAATTAGCCTAAAGTCGTTAAAATTACATTAAGATAGCTTGATACATATCCTAAAGTTGACTAGATCAGGGGTCTCAAACACAAATGAGCTGGGGGGCCACTAAGGTCAACATTATCTGACTGGAGGGCCATGTCAGGGGTCAATGGTATTCTATTTATTTATTTATGTTTATTTAGGCCTAACAGGGACCTGCACATTTCCTTTAAAATTATTTAGCGTGTTTTTTAATCTAAAGATGTGATAGGCTTATTCAATATTATCCTAGGCCTATATCTCATCATTGAATGCCTAGCATACTAGAACAAATATCTTTTCACTTTTCAATATAGGAGATTGTCTGGAATATGGTGATATAAGAATCATGATAAAGGTATTCTATAAGACTTTGTAATTTGCAACAATAAAGCCTACTGTATGTGCTGACAATATTTCATTAATTATTATTAATTAATGTTATGAATATTAAATATAATCTACTACTATTTTGGATGTTGAGACAACATTTCTAGCACATGTCCTGACAAACAGTTACTTAATGTTAGTCCTGACGAACAGGGAGCTAAAAACAACTTTAACTATGAAAAGGATTCATCTATTTTAGGATGACAGCATTGAAGACAATGCAGAAATGTTATATATTTCAACATCGGATTACTCTGGAACCGCTAATCACAAAGACGATTGCTATGCATCATTGTAATCTGTGGGATCTTGATATGTGTTTTGCCATAGTTAAGTTAAGAACCCGTGAGATATCACACAGAGAACAATGTATGACATAGACGCAGAACTGTATTGGTGACCATAATTTTGGCATAAATTCATCGCTAATTATCTCGTAATGCGTTCATCACAGAAACTAAATAGTAGCACTGTTGGAAAGGCCAGTTCATGTAGATTGCAATGATGGCCTTATGATTTCGGTACAATTAAAAATCAGCGAGTGGCATGGTAGAGAAGAATGGGTGTGCCAGTCAGGAGTGGAATGGACAGACGATTGCATGCAGGGAGGTGTTGTTGATAATGCAAATCGCGAGTGGATTTTCAGCGCTTTGAAGTGGAATGGATTCGCGATAGACTAGAAACTCTGCTGGATAATTTTGTCATCAAATCTGGGTGGGTCCAAACGTACAATTTTGAAATCTGAGGGGGTCCCGTCCCACTCACATTCTATTACAGCGACGCCCTTGGCTAGACCTAACAGGTTTAGGCGATTTTACGCGCTGAGGAATTCTTTTTAGGACGTTCTGTGTTGTTTCACAACTGTCGGAAAATGCGCAAGGAGATCGCTAAAATGCATAACATTAATACAAAGAAACTTACTCCTATTAAAGCCTTAATGCTTTTAGTGGTTTGAATTACAGTCTGAGGAAGAAAAATATTTGCTTGTTCTAGTTCAGTGAGTGGTCCATCAAAATGATAGATCTGACAGTCAGGTATCTATGGTAGGCTATAGTCCGCCTATTTATAAAATTGAAAAGGTAGCCTACCTATACTCCAATTTTGCGTGACTAATGAATGCTACCAGTGAGGCCTACACAGGCTATCCTGTAACTCAGGATCACTCGCTCCATTAAATGCAGGAGACTCCCAGAGATTCGCACAGACTCTTGGCTTGTCCGCAAATAACCAGTCACATAAAAGCAAGCGTGCGCCTACAGCATCCCACGGCAAGACTTGGCCAATCTAAAATAGTGGCAGGGAACACTACACAGTCGAATAATATAGGTTTGTTCAGAGGTGAAACTAATGAACATGTGAAGAACATTTTCACAAAAAACCGGGACAATATGTGTCCCGGGAAGAATTATCAGTTTTCCAGGACAGACGCACAAAAAACAGGACAATCCCGGGAAATAGAGTACATGTGGCAACACGAACACACACACACACACACACACACACACACACACACACACACACACACACACACTCACATTTGGTTTCCCTCAGGCTTTCCAGCAGGTGTCTGCTCTCCTCCTGAATCCACTGCTCCATCCTCTTGCGGCCCATTCCAAAGTCTCTGAGCGTGCTCAGTGTGAAGCGTCTCAGCTGATGCCAGCGTTCTCCATTGCTGATGGCAAGACCTGATGAAGGGAATCAAGACATATCAGCTAATGTTTTTATTAGTGCTGGCAAAATTAACTGATTAATCACGTGATTAATGCAAAAAAATTAACTCGGATTAAAAAAAATAACTCAGATTAATCCTGATGGATATGGTTCCACTTTCATGGCATGTATTATGTTAAATTTCAGATAGAAAATGGAACGGTTATCAAGTCAAACTATACAAAGATATTATGGCCTAGCTCCTGACTGTCAAACAACATGTTTGGGGAATCCTTCGGGGTAGGGGACAGGTGTGAATTGCCCCATTTGAGACGAACAAAGCCAACTATTCAGTATCAGGGCCTTTACAGGGCAAAATAAGGATCCAATATACCCTAGCATCCAAATTCTTACTGGAGGAAATGAGTTGCGATTAAAAGTGATTAATCACGATTAATCTTTGAAAAATTTTGTGATTAATCAGATTTTTTTTTTTTTTAATCGTTTGACAGCACTAGTTTTTATACATAATATTTTTCTTTTCTTTAATCCTGAGATCCTGAGCATTAAAGGGCCGTTATTCCCCAAAATTATTAAGTCCAAAAAAGTGCTTAGCCCCATGTGATGCAGCCTACACATAACACTTTTTTGGACTTGGATTCCTGGGAATACAACCCTAAGTGATTCTGAAGCAAGTCTGAAGGAGTTTCAGCACCAGAGCAATTGTAGCCATTCCCATCAAGGTAAAAGAAAATAGTGAATTGCCCATGTAGCAGAGGCTTTTTTTCTATCCACCGAAAGCACTGTGCCGGGAGTGAGAGGGGGAGTGGCTACATAGTTAGAGCGGCAGGAGTTTACTGAGCTTTATTTAATGATATCTTTACTTATCTTTGTCCAAACAACATCAAACTTGGCATTGCACTCACACGTGTCATTACCAAGATGCATACCAAATGTGAGGTCAGTCGGACAAATAGAGTTGTACGTGTAACACACACACAGACAGACGTTCCTTGCATTAATAGATAGATGTATTCTGATGCCTCTGCCTTTTCAAAATTGTTGCCAAGCTATACATTTTAATGTTAAATTATGGCGTGCCACTTACCGTGCGTTCACACTGCATCCGTCCGTTGACGGAGGACGGGGGAGGGGTCTGACGGAGGGGGAGCCAATTCTCTCAATCCCGATTGGTTTGACGGATCCGTCGCCAGCTAAAAAGTTGAACATGTTTTAACTTTTTGACGGACGCAACGGAGCTGTTTTGACGGACGGACCCACAATGCATTTCACGAAAGCTCCATTCAAAGTCAATGGGATCCGTCAACTGACGGATGCAGTGTGAACGCCCTGTCAGGCTAGGTGTAAAAAGTGTATTATCTCACCGTATCCCTTAAGCAGTTTCATTCCAAGTGGAATTTGAGCTCTTCCTGCAAAGTCATCAGCCTGGTCCACCAGGGCCTCCTTCACTGTCTTATATCCACTCAGAATCACAAAGCGCTTGGGGCCGAGATGCACAGTCATGACAGGCCCATACTGCTTACTCCACTGGGACGGGTGGAAACAATTAAAACCATTAGAACAATTAGAATTAGAAACAATTAAACTGATCATCCCTGATATAAAATAATTAACACAATAAGCAGCTAACACAGCTAGCTAAATGGAGTATGTGTATGAAGCCCACCTTCAAGAAGGTCTTGAATGGGGCTCCCTTGTCCACTTGGGGCAGGTTTCCCAGCAGGGGTAGACCAGTGGGGCCTGGGGGCAGTGGAAGCCCCTTGTTACCCTTTCTCCTCCAGACCAGCAGGAGGAGCAGCAGCACCAGGCCTCCCAGCAGCAGCATGCTGGAATCAGGTAATGCAGACATCCTCTGCAGCACGTGCAAATGTGTTAACAAGATGTACAGTGGGTGATATGTTGAGGAACTGTGCATGCAAATTGTTAGCCATGAAGATAGAGGGCCCTATCTTGCAGGCGGCGCACCATGCCTTCGCGACTCGCGCAAGCTGTCATTGCTATTTTGTGCGAGCGCATGGTTCGTTTTTCTGTCAAGTAATTCACGTTGTCTAACTAGCAAGTGACTTTGCGTCCTCGGAGGTGTGTCGAAGGTGTGGCTAGGCGCGAAGCGCAAAAGATGCTATTATGCAGACGCAGAAAGGGATCCGCCAGTGACTGGAAAAACCTGGTCATTCGTCAGTCACGCATTCCTGAAATGCTATTTTATGGACGCACAACGCAATAGGTAATGCAGTCCTTGTTCCAGCATAACAATGACGGCCACAACAATAATTATTACAATCGGAAAATCATTATGATGCTCAGGAAGATGTGGTTAACCACAATTTATTAGCCTGTAACAGAAAACGAGTGAGGATATAAGAAGGGGGGACGTTAAATGGAGAATCAAGTTTACTTTCGCTTTCGAATGAATATTCCGAGATATCTATCGGGACTAAATCAGCTTCCTTTGTGTCTTGTGCAGCCTGTAGACATCAATTTAATATTATCATACCCATTACGGCTCTAACTATGACTAGACCCGACGTGTGAGCTTGCTCGGTATTCAATATTTTAATTTCTTTAAATGCCCAAGGAGGAGATCAGCTGGTGTGATAGCAATTCACCAGGCGCTTTGCGCTGTTCGTTCTTAAAGGCAATGAGAGATTAATCTGTCATTGGTTATGCCTGTGTTACACCCATAACACACCCATGATTAATTAGGCATCCTAAGTCCAACCTTTTTGGACTTTGCGCCGGCGCGAAGTTAATTTTCTGCGCTGTGAAAATAGCAAAAAGCCGCCGACACGCCCCCAAAACCATATACGCCATCCGCCAAACAACAGTTGACTTTGCGTCGTCAAAATAGGGCCCAGAGACTGTAATGGCATCCATGATTTAAAGGCTTGATTGTTCACACGGTTTGTTTACACTTTGAGTTCCAGGAAGTTTTTTACATTTACAGTAACCTGAACTACAGAGTTAAGCTCATGCAAAAGAAATAACGTCATGCTCACACTCCTTTGTTTCAATCCCATTCAATTCATTTTTAGTTTATTTTGCATGTGAAGAAAAACTGAAAGGTTTATAAATGAACCCTGAAAAATCATAAATAGTAATCTGAACTTTTCTTTAACTATATCATGCACAACATCGCTTCACAGTAGCCTACTGTATAATTCTATCAAAGCTGCAAAAACAGAACAAAATGGCTGAAGCCCTATCCTTTCCTCACTCTGTCTGTCTAGTTTGATACTTACTTTTAATCAGTTACTCTCTCTTCCTCTCACTTTATTTCTCTTTCTAGTTCATTTTCACGGTCTCAGCGTCAGGGTTCTGAAGTGGTGACCTCTCTCAGAGTGTTCACTGACTGACAAATATTTATCTCTCCCTGGGAGAGGGGAAGCTCGTAGGAGGAGCTTGGAGCTATTATCTTTGCAGTGGGACAGAGGTTAGAGTTAACTCATAGTCTCAGACATGCGTCTTTAACCCTGCAGCACACCAGGAAACCTGCAAAGCCTGAATGGCCCACAAGCAAAAAATCTGGATATTAAATTGACCATTTTAATGACTGAAGTTGATAAATATTTGGTGGGCAGCCCTGGCGCTGAAAAACTCATGCATGTAGATCCAATTTTAACAAGTTTAAATAAGTAGTTGCTTTTGGTCCCACTCCCCCTTGTTCTGGGCCCTTAAAGTGAATTTGAATTTGAGTTTAATCAGAGAAATAATCTGCAAAGGACAAAACAGTTAACATATGCCTTTTACTTTTTGTAATTTAGTAATTCACAGTAATTTATATTACAGTACAACTCTAAATACAAAGCTTGTCAAATGATTGGCACACTATGCACATGGCTGTGTTGATCTTTGTGCACAGTGGTAGTGGTGATTACCTTTGTACACACCCCAAACCTGCCTCAACACCAACACACTCCCCTCTTTTTCTGTGTTCTCAGGGTCAATTTGAATTTGAATTTAATCAGAAAAATAATCTCCAAAGGTTAAAACAGTAAATGTATGCCTTTTTACTTTTTTGAAATCGCACTATTAGAGTGCAACTCTAAATACAAAGCTTGTCAAACGATTGGCATGCTATGCACATGGCTGTGTTGATCTTTGTGCACAGTGGCAGTGGTGCTTACACCTTTGTACACACCCCAAACCTGCCTCTACATCAAAACAAACTAAGCTTACAGTGACATGGGAGACTTTGTCACAGGTGGAGGGCGCTAGAGCCCCCACCACTTTTACCATCCACCCTGAGGAGAACGCTGTACCACTCAATAAAGGCCAAAGGTCGAAAGTCATTTTAAAATATATTTATTTATACAAATAGCTAAAAAGTCTGTTCAAAAAAGGAGAGCATAGGAAAAGCAGTTCCTCTGGGCATCTGCCAAAGCTCTTCAGCGCTCCCTCTTCCAATGTCCAATAGTCCATAGCCCATGAGATACAAGGTGTGCCATGTTGCAGTTGTAGGTCAACAGGAGGTCCATGAGACAGCAGCCATGCCCGCTTTGTGCCTAAGCCGAGGGAAGTGACACGCACCACAGCACACGTGAGAGGACAACACAGCACCATATTGTATTGCACACAATTACCACAGCAGATCGTTTCAAATCAAAGGGGTTCAGGCTATGAGCAGGAGGCTGTCGACATTAGAGTTCGTTGGATCCGTTGTACTAGGCTATTGATTACTGGACTGAAGGGGGGGGGGGGCAGACTAGCACCACAGAAGAATGCAAGGATAAGGTAGCAACTTGGTCTTCACAGAACAGCTTTAAAGGGGTACTTATCTTCTGGAGGGGCGAACGTTTTCACCCCTCCGATAGAAGCAGCGCAGTGTTCTCAATAGCCAGCTTGGCTCAGAAATCTCCAGTCTTGGTAGGTCGTCGGTCCCTTCCCCAGCAATCGAACGGTTTCCTCAGAAAAGTCTTCCAAAGGAAGCCTCATCCCCCTTAGGGGGTCACATCCTTTCCCCAAGCTCTCTCCCTCAAAACTGAGCACCAGCGTCTTAAAAGCCCTTAGCCCATCCCCAAAGTGCCAATCATGCACACCTGAGCCCAATCAAACAATTGGCAGCACATGGGTCGGCCATCTTGTTTCAATTACTTGCCACACAGGGTCACCCTGTGACAACTTCCTCCTCTAATATTCTTGCAGCTGACTGACCCATTTGGGATTGGAGAGAGAGAGTTTACCTGGGGACAGGTTAGTCAAGGTTATCACAAGCGTCTCACCTCTGAACAGACTGCCAGATGAAAGGAGATAAAAGCAGAGTACTGTATGCATGTGGAAAGAGTGCCTCGCAACTGAGGAGTAGCATGGAAGAGATTATGTAAGCAATAACCCATGAGAGGTCATGAACTCTGACGGTTTTTTTTTTTTTTTTTTTTTAACCACAGCTGAAGAGAGTTGGTCAGTATAAGAGGACCAGTCATCAAAATTCTTGTGTCAATCGTTCTGTTTCATCCTACTCCAGACTCCAGAAAATGGGCTAAACATGA
The DNA here is from genome assembly GCA_027497455.2 of Sardinella longiceps. Taxonomy (NCBI): domain Eukaryota; kingdom Metazoa; phylum Chordata; class Actinopteri; order Clupeiformes; family Clupeidae; genus Sardinella; species Sardinella longiceps. The sequence continues at coordinate 8,491,262 of JAODXP020000021.1, read as the reverse complement.
TAAAAACCAAACCTCTCTTTTAAATTATAATTCTTGCATTGTCAAAGGTGGAAAATAGTAGCCTGGGCGAAAAGCGGACTGTTGACTATGTCATAGCCTACAGTCTGACCCAATGCAATTGAAATACAGTAGGTTTCCGTTTGGATATGACGGATTCTCTCACCTGGCTCTAACGCCTACAACTTTCTCTTTCAGTAATAACAGATCTCTGGCAAGTTCTGATCTATTTTGACATCGTAGTGGCAATAGATCCTCAAGATCATGGATGCTAATGTCATGTACCAATTTCGTGAATGTAATTCGAAAGTGGGGGGGTAGTAGAGCAGATTAGTGACTTCATCGTTCACTTTGGTATAAAAGCATGAAATTTGGCACAGATACTCTCCAAGGGTCACTTTTTTGAAAAAAAAAAAAAAAAAGCGAGGGAAAAGGAAATAGGGGGGCTTGGACCAGACTACGTATGGAGATAAAATGTTTAGCGGAGGTACGTAGGATGGCATCGCCAGGCTAGGAAAATAGGGCATATCAGATGCAAATGTGTACAAGGCCTATTGAATCATTCTGTTTAATGTTTTCTTCCAGATTGAGAGAACTTAGCATTCATTCAACTGAATGTGTCAGTATCAAGATCTTGACCTCCAAGAATCCATTTTCTCTGGAAATAGGACTTCTTGTACTAAGTCACTTTCAGTGAAATTGTTAACTCTCCTTCCCTGGTAACCATTATGTTCAACTCATTTCCCACCAAAACTAAGCGGCTGACTGAGGAGATTAAAGCTCAAAGCACATTTATCCAATCAGAAGAAGGGGCTCTTGATATTTATGCAATCCACCTGAGAAAGGTAGATATTAATGTGCCTGCAGGGTGCAGGCGTTTCATGTTTGGGGACAGATCATGGAAAATGTTTAAACGTCTACATAATCGCACCATAATGGTTGTTGGAGCCACTGGAGCTGGCAAATCCACTCTACTCATAACCAGGTTACTGTCTCAGCGTTTTCCTCACATGCTGGGCAAAGTGAGTTAACATGAGCAGAGGAATATGCAGAGCAATAGCTAACCTAGTTTCACAGCACATCATACTGATGCATTCACTGGTCCATGACTGGGGAGAACAGTTAAATGTTCAGTTCATTTGATATTCAGAACATACCTGTAGCACATCAATGTCAGTGTGTCCTCAAACTTTCAAAACATTCAAATTTTAGTTCAACACTGTTAAACATTCTATATTCAATGTACAAACCGGTTACATATCCAGTGATTTTTATTGCAAATCAACAATGAAACACAGAATGACAAATGTGACACATTGCTTGTATTGCAAAATCAGGGCTCTTTCAAAAGGGGGGGGGGGTGTTAGAGGAATCAAATGCAGATCACTGAACAATTTGCAGTGAGTTAATTTGAGTGAAAAATCACAAAATCCAAAAACAGGACAAAACTTAAAGCATCAGCAAAAAAATAGGCTCTTGACAACAAAAAGACTGCTGAGGTGGAAAAATCCAAAGCAGAAGAGCACAAACATTGAAAAACTGGCAGAGCTTACAAACAGAAACAGAGAAGTTTTCAAACAGACAGCTGGGGGGTATTCCTGCAAAGTCGCTAATGATATCGGCGCTTATGTGATTAAGCCTCGTTTGAAGTAGCGTCAACTCAGAGTTGAGGCTGAAGCCATTCCATCAACGCAAGTTAGCTGCGCCTGCCTCTCGTTAACTTAAACAAGGCTGCGTGCACGAGCTCAACACTAGACCTAAATAGGTGATTTAGGAATACCTGATGAACTGTCGTAAAATTAAGGCAGAACTAAAAGAATTTTAAGAAAGAAACTTCGATATGCATACGTCATCTGTTGAATTTTGTGTGAAATAACTGAATATCACATTTTCATAGTAGTAGGCCTACTGGCAATGCAGAAATTTGAAAAGGTGATTGACCTTCTGCAGGTGACGTCACGTGTTCGCGTGCCCTAAGTGCTGGACGGCGGAAGTAAAGAATTTCCCATTGGGCGTCTAGCGTAGCACTGAGCGTAATTATATTTATCACAGTAATATTCGGGAGGAAAAGAAAAATGATAATCTCCTGTTGTGCCGTCGGTTGCTCAAATAGACAAGGCTACAAGCCAGGCGTTTTTTTTCTACAGGATCCCCGAGAGAGATCGCGGCAATCAACCGCAAAGATTTAGCCTGACACGTCAGACTATATCATAAGAATGTATAGTCTGAAGACCACTGATAGACTGTACCTCAATGGAGGGGCGGGTGATTGCGTTGTCTTTCAAACTGCCTCTCCACGTAATAGGCTAGCGTTCCGGCCAGTGGTACCAGCTGGTATATCAAACTTTTCCCGTAGCCCGTCGGTAACACGGCAAAGACATCTTTTTCAGAACGAAAAACTTCAGTGCACTTTCAAAGAAAATGACAAGTGCAGTTCGTCCAAAACTAAAGCCAAAGACGATTCCGCTCTGGTTTGAGCAGGGCTGTCGTCATCGTACAAAGCCCGCCTTACGATTTCCTGTACACATACCGCGCTGTGATTGGTTATCCGCCTCCAGAGGAAGGCTAAAACGGGTTTCTATCAGTGGCCTCTAGACGTACCTCTGAGCAAATTCAAATTTGCTACCACTAGGGGTACGTCTAGAGTCTAGGCTAGCAAAGATTGGTAACGTCCTCTACTGTCAATGGTAATGTCCAGCTACTCAAGGCAATGCACTGCAGTGAGCATTTTTTACAGGGTAAGTTTTTATTTACATCTTATTTGGGCTACAACTTTATGGTATTATTTGACAAATGCGAAGTCTGGAAACTCAATTTTTTCACTCAGTTAGTATCGGGAATAAAAGATTTACCACAGACAACTCCTCAGAACAAGTTTGAAGCTAACGTAATGCTAACGCAAAAGTTAGCTATCTCCGCTGAGATCCAGGTTGTGGTTCAATCTAACCATCAATTTAACGTTGTCTGCCCGAGGTGTAGCCTATTCTCTATTCCTAATTTTAATTTTAAACAGATTTGTTGTATCATATGAAATGTCTGCAGTAGTTTTGCATGCAGGATAACGTCTATGTGTGTCTACATTGTCTGATTCGGTCAATTGCCATCCCATGTCAACATTTGTGCCAGATTTGATCTGTGGTCAGTGTTGCTGACTAACGTTAGATTGATAAGATCCTTACATATATGCTGAGATATTTATCTGACGTTGTCTAAGTCTCTCCTCATAACTCAAAATATTCTGTCCAAATGCCAGGCATTTATGTTGGTATCTGACGGTGTAAATTCAATGCAACATAACGTTAGCCTTGTTTGGCACTCAAACGCTTTGTGAGTGAAAACAGCTGATTTTGAGTACGTGGGCTTGATAGGCGTAATTATATTTATTTGGTCTAAGCGTGATGAATTGATTCTTGTTTGAAATTAATCTAATAAACATAATCATAGAAAATAATATACTTTAAAGTGTATGAATGTACAAATATATATATGTTGATATATATGTTGAAATATATGTTGATAACTCGTTCTGGCTCCAACAGACAGTGACTGACTTTCTCTAATCTTTCTCCAGGCAAGAAGAGTGATGATTCCCTGTCTCCTAACTATGTACCCACAGTCTTTGCTCACACTAAGTCACCAGAGAAGAGGAAAGCTCTCGGAAATCTTGAGAAATTTCAACTCCAAGAAAACCTGAAGAAGAAGAGACAGGAAGACTCAAGATCGCAAGTAGCAAGAGCTGTTGTTCAGGATGTCATGGACTGTGAAGACCCGTCAGAAGTCAGTATGAGCAATGTGTGTGATGCAGTGTGCCAGACAGACCTATCATCAGAGGACATCTCTACACTGCTGGTTGAAGCAGTTGTGTAAGGAAAACATTGAGCTGAATGAGAAGTGTGCGTCTTCAGATCTTTTTGATGAGGACACTTTCAAAACAGATGAGAAGGTGAAAGCCATAACTGGTTTCCCCTAAATTTGATGGTGTTAATGGCAGTGCTTAATCTGGTAAAACTATGTCTCAAAGATAAGCCACAATTGACCTGTTTCCAGCAACTAGTATTGACTTTAATGAGACTTAAAATTAACTTGCCAATTCAGTGTCTGTCTTATCTAGTTGGGGTACACAACTGTAGTGTTTCTAGAGTGTTTACAAATGTAATTAGTCATCTGAATGAGCAATTAGTGCCTGTATCTGTTGTGTGCCCTTTGTGAGAATATGTACAAGTGTTCTTACCTATGTGTTTTCGTAAAAGCTTTAAGAAATGTATGGCAATAATCAACTGTTTCGGGATCTTCACCGACAAACCGAAGGACCTGAAAGCTAGAGCACAGACGTACTCCCAGCAGGGTTCCCACGGGTCAGGGAATTTCTGGAATATCAGGGAATTTCAGTAAGAGCTGTTCCAGACAGGGAAAGTCAGGGAATTTGATCATTTTGCATGAAAAGTCAGGGAATTTCAGGGGAATTTGTTAGTGTCTATCTCCGCACCCTCGTTTCTCAGTTTATTTCCTTTGTTACCCAAACCTCTCCCACTTTAAAAAAGGTGAAACATTGCAATAACCCACATGAGACTGCACGCTCGTTTTACCTTGGCTAAGGGGAGTTGTTAGGATCAGAGTTAGATCCCCTTAGTCGTGATAAAACAAATATAATTCACAGATTAGGCCTATAATGTGTTATTGGGCTTCTAAAACTGTTAACACATTAACCTGGTAGGCCTATCATTTCATTAAAGGAAGACAAAATCATCAATCAATCTAGCATATAGATAATTCCTTTTAATTTGATTAAAAGAAATACATGATCATAAGATAAGTGACTTTGCATAGCCAGAACGGGTTTAAATTTGAATTTTGGAAATGCAGACCATACAATAAATCAAAACGCAACAAACAAAACCATTTCAGGCAACATGTCAAAAAGCTTGCCACCTAAGATGGACAGTTTGCTGCAATTTGGCAGATTCTTTTTGGCTTTCTTTAATAGTCTAAACATCTAAACATCAACATGCTGGTACATCCCAACATGAATCTTGACTCATGGCGATTCTGTTCTTTTCTCTTTAAAACTATGTTGAAATTGCATGTTCCATCGGCCCATTTTTCAAATTTTCTCGGGGGTGATACCCCCAATGCCCCGCAGAAATATTACTAACTTCTGCGCTAGATCCCTGAATGTTTTGCATTGCAAGCAACGCCCCACATATGTCTGAGGTCTTTACTAGAAGTGAACTACAGAGCCTCATCTAAATTTAGTAAATAGTATGCCTACAGTTCTGCTCAGAGTACAGCCTGCTTGGGTACAGATCCTTACAAATGAAAGAAAAATGTACCTATTGAACTTTGCCAATTCATGTCAACTGAGTGTTAGGAGGTAGATTACATTCAAGGGACGACATCAGGATTGCTTTGACCATTTCGTAAAAATTTCGTTAATGGGGCGGTCATGGAAATTTAGCTTTTTGGTCAGGGAAGGTCATGGAAAAGTCAGGGAATTTTATGTCTAATGTAGAGTGGGAACCCTGTCCCATTACAAGTCACAACACCATGAAATACCTAATAGGCATTACACCACAGGGAGTGATTTTGTTCATCTCTAAGGGCTGGGGTGGCCGGACAACAGACCCTCAAATAGCTGCCAACAGTGGGTTCCTGGATAATCTTCTACCTGGGGACATGATCCTGGCTGACAGAGGCTTTACCATCAAAGATCAGGTTGGACTGTGTGCGAGAGTAGAAACACTGGCATTCACACGTGGCAAAAAAACAACTGAGTGCATTTGAAATAGAAGACACTAGGAGACTAGCAGCAGTCTGCATACATGTTGAGAGAGTAATTGGACTGACGAGATCTAAATACAGAATGTTGCAAGGGCCTGTGCCAATAACTCTTCTTCAAACCTCTGAAAACGGCTACACCTCTCTAGATAAAATCGCAAGAGTAGCATGTGCATTAACAAATCTCTGTCCCTCAGTGGTACCACGTGATTAGTCATTGAAACTGTATCTGTAATAATTATTTCCTGTGATGAACAATGTAGTAATAATCAATTTATTCAAAGTTGCAAAACATTTATTTTGTGCAAACATTTTCATGTACAGAGAAGTGATTTTGGGGAAGGAAGGAGGGATGTCTCTGTGTGTATGTGTTTGGAGTAGGGTGTGTTTGGGATGGGGTGGGTGAGGGGGTTGACAATGTCAAATAATATAACTTCTGTTGTCTATCTATTAAAACAACAACGATTTATTCTCTTCCTTTGTGTGCTTTGTAAGCCTACCACACTTATTTCTTGAGCATTCTTATATTTAACCCTCTATTGAATGCAGAGGCGGCTATCATAAGACAGCAAGGGAACCTCAGCTTCCCCTAAAATTTCTCCAAAAAAAACGTACATACTATTAATAAAACATGCTAAACGTGTGTCAGTCACTTCTATTGTCTATTAATATCAACACCGTTTCAAACTGTTTCGATTTCGTTGTTCAGAAATGTAATTTCGGGTCTCTAAACTCACGAAAGTTTTGCCATTAGAATCCCATTGACAACCTGCTGTCCAGCCCCATAGAGGGCCATTGACAACGTTACCCCGGCCATGGACAACGCTACCCGGCGTTTATTGGCTAATTCGGCAAAAATACGCAAAATACGTCATTTCCAGGGAAGCTCTGTTTCACTGGGGGTCAATGGGAGAGGGCGGGCTCGGACAACTCGCTTCCGTTTCATGATTTGACAAGATACATGGACCTCTTTGATTGGCATTCTGTCTGTCTCACACTGTTCCTGTTTGGAAGGCTACCGGCTAATAGACAAGCTAAGCAATGTTGAGCCTGTACCAACAACAAATTTACTCTCTTTGTCTGTGTTATCGTTATTAATAATACTTTGCCCATGTCCATGATTGTATTCTCTATTATTTAGTTCATTGATTGATGTACACACGAACTCACAAGTGACTTTTGATTTTCATCAGTGATTCTTGCCTCTGTCACTACTTAATAGAGCTAGCAAAGATAGCTAATCTTCGTCTGATAGTGATTAGCCAAATTTTCAGGCAAGAGATCTGTAAACAAATGTTGCTATGGTTACTACAGCCAGCTCTGAAACGAGAACGTAGCAGCTCATCATGAACGAGACAAGAGAAGGGGACCAAAACAGAGTCATGGTTTACAGATGTGTGTTTTGAGGTCAGACATTATTTTAACCTCTTGAAAAAGAGAACCCTATAATATGGCTCCAATAATAAAGCATGTTTAAAGGAATTATTAGGGAATTATTTCTGGTAATTCATTGCAAATTGACTTGAGAGGGTTTTGCATCTGAATAATTTAAATAGTTTAAGCCACTATATAGTGTATGTTGTCATTCAAATGCAATTAAATTACTACAATTAAATTGTGCATATTTCAATAGAAAAAATAAACCTGACAAATGTGACAGCCCATGACATTAAAAACAGAATTAAATAGTTTAAATGAAAAAAAAGAAAAAATACCGATCGCGCAATCTGAGCTTCCCCTATCTGAAAAACCAGCAGCCGCCACTGATTGCATGATATATGAAATAATATAGAAAAAAATATTTGAACACATTTTAATACCTTTTATAGAGCACATTGAACAATACCAAACATAATTTGCAAAATTTTTTATATTATGGGGTAGATTTAGGTATGTTACTTTGGCGCAACAACATGCAATAATGGTAATAAATACAAAAAGTGCAGTGTATTTAAAATTTATTTCTTTATTTCATAACAAAACACATTTTCTGAAAGATTTCCATCACCAAATTCATTTTAAACATAATTTATAATAAAAAAGTAATACAGTTACTGACAGTTATCTATTTACTTGAGGTTTGTTACCTATAAGCAACAATGCGCAACAAAGGATAGCCATTTTTATTCATTCATTCTCATTCATTCTTTATGTTAGGAAATCACACACAGGATAAAAGCTAATTATTATTGTTTAAAACATTTTCTCAAACTACTAAACAACAAACAACACTTGTAGATGATTCAGTATTAACACAGATATCATAGAAACGAGTCCAATTCATCTTTAGGCTATTGTAGGCTATGTAAAAGGGATGAAGGTACAGGTGCAACTGGGCCTCATCTTCTTTTCAGGCCTGGATGTTCAAAGATGCCATCCCCACCTTCACTGAAAAGGATAATTATGTTATTTTTCAATGTTTCAGGACAAATTAATGGCATGTTAAACATTGAAACATACACATATACACAAAGAGAGAGATATACACGCGCACACACACACACAAAGAGAGAGATTTACGCACATACATTTGAGCTGACAAGGCTACAAATTCTAGGCTATGCTTAAACTACCAATGAATAAACTGAAAAAAAAACATTAATAATGTTACTTACTTATTTTAAAATGAAATAACATTGGCATATATTGACAGATACTATAATATATCCTGTCATCTGTGTGTAATATTGCATTGGTAAAAAGCATAAGAGCACAGAAAAATCGTTCCACTGTTGCATACTGTTGCTTTGAGGCAACATAGCTATTTTAGCCCTTTACAAAATAAATATTCAATATAATCATAACCAACAGAGGAAAATGAAATCAGAACTTACCCAAAAATGTGAAAATATTTTCTAGTTCATGGAAATCCGCAGGATAATGACACTTTTTCATAGTTTTGGAGGGCGGAAAAAACATGGCTTCCATTTGAGAGTGCAGGTGAGAAAAGGAGTTTGAAAAAGGAATGGGACAAGTCATGTGATCAAATACAAGTAGGCTATTGGCTTAAAATACTTCCTCCTGATTAAAATAAGCTATTTTTTATTGGTGTATGACTTTTAGTGCCAGTGAAACTGAGGGAAAATGGGTATGTTACCCTGAAGTAACACCATGCAATAGAGGGTTATGGGCAAGTAGGCAATGTTTCTTGGCCAACAACTCAGGCAGAATTCCGCCATTAAAAAGTACAGACCTAATAATTTCTTATAATTCCTATTGTGCATCTGCTATTGTAAATGGCACAAAAACAGTCAAATTAGACTTTTGTGATCATATTAGACTATTGTAATATGATCAATATTTATACCACATTTGAATTTTAACATTACAGTCGTAATCACTGTCAAATTGTTTGTCTATCTACATTATTCTGCAGCCAGCTTTCTTTTTTGGATGTCAGAAATTGTGCATGGTTTGAAATTTAACAAATCTCTGTTTATTTGATTGTTTTTAAAAGCTTTTATATTAAGCTTATGGAAGAATCGTGTAGCACCAAATTCTGGGCCCTATGCACAAGCAGTGGCCATGGGCCCCCCTCACCACCTAGAATACAATAGCAGGCTGGGCACTCCCTCCTTTTGGGGCCCTGGTTACTCAGTCCCCCCTCCCCCCACTATAACGCCCCTGCCAAACCAAATCGTTTGGGTTGTTGACTTGGCAATTGAACGTCATCTAGCCACAACATTTAACCGAGAGTTTAGGCTAAAAAAAAAAAAAAAAAATTAACAATTAACAATTCCGCACTTCCGCCGTCCAGCAAAAATCGTGACGTGATATTATGACGTCGCTGCAAATGGTCAATAGTGCAATTCCAGAATTGCAAACATTCAATTTAGATTAATGATTTATACATAATACAGGCACCATAGGAGCACTCACCTCATCAAGTGTTAAAGCTCTTTACTCTTCCGGTAGATGCAATTTGCCACTCTAACTCTCTTTGCCCTTTGTCATCAACATCTCTGAGTGTTGCTCTCACCCTCATGTACATGTAGTCTCTTGGGAGTGTTTGCTGCCTGTTTACTGGGGACCGAGAGCTTTTATGGATTCTGTGACAGCCCATGCCAGGGGGTTGAGCTATGTGTCAGGTCAGCAGTAGGACAGAGGTAAGTCTGTCATAAATTCCCCACTAGGTCTATCTATCTCTTTATCTATCTATCTATCTATCTATCTATCTGTCTGTCTGTGAATAACAGTAAATAAAGGAGAGTGCAAGATCTTAGCATAACGAATAACGTTTGATAGACATTTCATTGATATACACAACTCTCAGGAAGGTCCCTGACCCTTGAAAATGCATACCATGCATGACCCCTGATCATCACTCCCACTTCATCTTTTGTCATTACATGCTCACCCCTCCCAAACACACACACACACACACACTCCAGACAACCTTAAATATACTAAATATGCACTCCACCACCCCTATCATGCCCCTCCCCTCATAAATCTACAACACCACACAAACACCATGCCCACTCCCCACAAGCAACAGTACATTATCCCTTCTCTCCAGTCATTACCTCTCCCTCACCATGACCCCTGGCAGTTGGGTTAGCCCCCTGAGCTGTGGATCTGCCCAAGGTTTCTTCCTTTGGTAAGGGAGTTTTTCCCTGCCACAGTTGGTCTTGGGTGCTCCTTGTTGGTGTACTCCCATCCCCCGCCAAACCTCCTGTCTTGCCACTTTCCTACTCCACTTCTGTACTTGCACAAACGTGCTGACACCAGTCACAAATTTCACTGCCATTTTTACAGTAGTAATCATATGCATGTGACAATAAAAACTCCTTGTATCCTTGTATCATTCAATTATTTTGATGGGACTCTCAAAATGATTGGATGGTGTTTTTTCCCCGTCTTGCTCGTTCCACATGTGACTAGCATTTTTTATTTGTGTGCTAGTTAATTTAATTCCTGTAATTATTATTACCTCCGCCAAGGAGGTTATGTTTTGCTCGGCGTGTGTGTGTCTGTGTGTGAGTGAGTGTGTGTGTGTGTGTGTGTGTGTGTGTGTGTGTGTTTCTGTGAGCAACATAAGTTGAGAAGTACTGCACAGATTTGGATGAATTTTATACAACATGTGTATTGGGACAAGGAAGAACTGATTCGATTTTGGTGCCAAACGGTGACCCAGAACACCATCTGTGACCACATTGTCTTGGCGGAGGTCTGCGCTCTATGAGCGCTTTTCTAGTTACTGTAATTGTTTGCAATCGGGGTGTGAAGGACAGTGGAAAGTAAAATACTAAAAATGTTCAATGATACTGACTCTGAACACTTGTGAAACGCTTTAGAAAATACTATTGTGGAACTTTCAAGTTCATGAATGCTCTCAATAAATGGCTCTGTTGACCTCGGACAGAAATAGTTTAGTAGGTAGCAGGTCAAACAGTAGACATTGATGGCCTTCAGGGCCTTCACCTTTGCATACTAAAAAAACAAAACTACATTGTTGGACTCCGTCCAACACCAGTTTCAGCCCTTTGTGCAGACTAGTAAAATGAATTGAAATTGAAATTGTTCACCTCTGTCCACACTGATCCTAACAGGTAATAAAAGAACTCACTTAAGGAACGATCACCTCACTGTTATGGGAGGGGAAAAAACACTATTAAACACATAGGGTGTGACGCATAGTGTGACTCAAGGTGTTGTATAGGTGAAATTTAGTTGACTATGCACAGTCAGTCTATAAAATATTTATAAACTGGGGTCGCCGTGGCCCAGTGGGCTAGAGCGTCATACCATTACTCGAGTCCGATCTTCTTGAGTCCGACCCAAGGTCATATCCCGATCCCATCCCATCTCTCTCTCCCACTTGTTTCCTGTCCATCTCTATACTGTCCAATCCAATTAAAGGCAAAAAGCCCCAAAAAATATCTTTAAAAAAAAAAAAGTACTGGGTGGAGAAGGTACAAAACAAAAATAGATAAAGTGATCTGTTTACACAGTAATCTGGCCAAATCTACTAATCTACCACACTATTCTTTTCTACAATCCAGGCATTGATTTGATCCCTGGACTAGATAGGCTACACACATTTGCTGTAATTCAATTTTAGGTGTTTTACTGTAATTCAGTTTTAGGTGTAAGGCGCTCATCAGCAGTAGCAGTGTTGGGTAAGTTACTCAAAAAAAGTAACTTGTTACTTTACTTTAGTTACTGCTGTGAATTGTAACTGAATTACTTTACTCGTTACTCTTTTTTTAAAAGTAACTTCACTACTTTACTCGTTACTTGGGCCTAATTTTTTCCTCCTGCTCATCCAGATTTCCTATATAGAAACAAACTCATTCAGGGTTTTAGGCTACTGGGACACGTTACCTACTGTACCTACTCTCTGGTGCACATAGACTTTGGTTAATTATTAATATTTAGTGATTTGGTGATGAGAAACACTGAGGTTGTTGAGAGGTATGCGTCTACATAAATCCTACAGGACGCTCAATATAAATTATTTGTAACCTAACCTAATTGTCAGCTACTGCAATAGAGTAGGCCAACTTCATATGAAACAGAATATACCTCAAATATGATTTAGTTGTGCAAATTGAAAGTAACTTAGTAATGTCTAGTTACTGTAGGGTGGTAACTGTAATTAAGTTACTGATATTTTAAAAGTAACACGTTACGTTACTTAGTTAGTGCAAAATTTAACTAATTACAGTAATTAGTTACTTTGTAACTAGTTACCCCCAACACTGAGCGGTAGACAGAACTCAAAATACTAAGTTAGTTGTGTTATTCCAGTATATTACACAGTAAGGTGCTCTATAAATAATAACTCTATACTTTTTGTTACGCTGTTCTTTCCTATTCCTTACAGGCCATCATTTCAGGCATTACCAAACTAATGTGCTTTACTTTGTGCAGGCAAAATACAAGTTTTTGATTAACCACTTTTTCCAACTGTTATCATGTCTTTGAAATAATCTCAGAGATTGTTGCTTGATAATATTGTGTAAGACTACAGTATCATTTGACATGACAGGTATCAGGTGTCTGGCACAGGAATTGCATTCTAAAGTATACTGTACACCTTTTGCACACCCCAAGTCATGCTTGAGTCTGAAGTAGCAAAATACAATAGCAAAGTTACATGTAATAATTTGCCATAAAGATCTATGGCCACATAGCCTAGGACTCTAGACGCACTCTAGCGGTAGCAAATTGAATTTGCTCAGCGAGTACTTGTAGTTGTCTGTAAGGGTTTTGGACTTTTGTCTTTGTTTCGAGTTTCCTGAGTTTTCTGTGTCTTAATTCCTTTCTTGTGTTTATAGTTTTCACCCATGTTCTCTGTCTGGATCTCCTGTGTTTACCATGTGCTTGTGTTTACTGTTTGTCCACGCCCCCTGTCTGTTTCCTGTGTCTTCCTGAGTTTGTCATGTGACCCTTTCTCTAGTTCCTGGTTTTTGTCATGTGACCTCGTGTTTCCTGTGTAGTTCCTAGTCCTGGGGTTCATTCAACAGCACATTGTTACGCACCGGTGCGTTGCGTTAGCCTAATTGAATGATAAGTTTGCTCGTTAAGCTGCACACAGGTGCGCAACATGCTTCTGAGGTAGTTCACTCTCCTTTGATGGGTGTGTCAGAGCTGTTCACCAATCAGCACGTAGGTGTATTGGAAGCTCTGAGATTTAAAGCGCTAGTGCTAAATATAACACAAATTCATGTTGTGTTGGCTAGTCCTCTGGTGACAGCAAAAGCAGTGGTAATATTATAATTCTGTAGTATTCCTAACAATGATGCATTTTAACTACTGAGGTTGTTGTATAGTTCAGCTATTTCCTTGTTTGACACCAAGAGCAGAATGGCCCTCCAGGCTTCCATTGTTGCTGCACTGACGTTACACAACCCAGGGGGTCAAGAATGCGCAGATTAGCGGCGGCACTTTAGCATCGCCATATTTAAGTATGGAGTCACAATCCGAACCATGGCAGCACATGCACGAGAGTCATGCTGGGCACAAGCACTCATGCACTTACAAGTTGGTGGGCGGTTACATGCGAAATGTTATTTCTCCGGGGAGAGTAAAAGCAATATTTCATGATCTCTGGTTAGTCTTTGCTTATTTCTTGAGGAGCTTGTGAAAAAAAGTGTACTGTCATGAATGCTATAAAAAACTTCAGGCACATTCTCGACAGAACTTTCTTCCTCGTGTTGTATTGTAAATAATCTAGGTGCATTATCACCACCGTCTGGACTGAAGGACTACTGTTTTTGCAAAGAGATTCAACGTGAGTCCATGCGTCATTTCCAACTTTGGAACTTTGCGCATGGGCAGCATGGGCATGGCCTGGTCTGTTACCTCCAGTGTTCACAATGGCGTTGACTGTCAATTCACCGCATTTACTAGCCTAGCCTCGGCCATTCAGTTCTATGGAGGGCGGGACTTAGTCGTTGTCTCCAGTTTATATATAACCTCCTTGGACACAACAGTATGTTCAGCCCGACGTTGTTTGCGTTGGGTTCAACGTTATGCACCATTACGTCCGTTCTGAATAGCCTCCTGTGCTTCCTTGTCTCCCGTGTCTCCGCCCCTCACCTGTGTCTCATGATTTGATTATTGTTTCTAGTCTCATGTTCACCTGCCTCTCGTTGTTCCTTGTTCCCTGCCCTCCTGTGCCTTGTTAAGTCCTGTGTATTTAAGCCCTTGTGTTTCCTGTGTCCCTTGCTGTGTCATTGTGTTTGTCAAGGTCTTCATGTTCTCTGTCTAAGTAAATTCTAAAGTATCTCAAGTCTCTAGTCTCGAGTTGTTAGATTTACAATTGTATTTTAATTTCAATAGAAGTATCTTAGGCTAATATCATTCAAATAAATTAATGTCTCAGCAGCATCAGGGCATTTGTACAAGAGTTCTTTAAGTCCTTAATTTTCTTTTTCCAGTGTGTTTTCTTCAAGAAAACGTACAACAGTTTGCAAGGCATTGGGGTTGAGGAAAATTTTAATGATGCTAAGCTGTAGTTCTGCTGTTGGTCAGCGGGGAGTGACAATGAGCTGATACTGGTGGGGCACATTGGCAAAGCTGCTGAGCTCAGGGGACGTGTCAATGCTGGAGGGTCCTCCAGGGGTGGTCAGCTGGAACTGCTGCACTATGGACACCAGGAAGAGCAGGAGCTCCATCCGTGCCAATGACTCTCCCGCACAAGCTCGTTTACCTTACAGACAAACACACACACACACAGAGAGAGAGAGAGAGAGAGAGAGAGAGCGAGATGGAAGGATGAATATACTTGTAATAAAAATGTTCTCGATCGCACAGTATAGGCTACATACAACACTCATTCCATCTACCTACCTGCAGAGAAGGGCATGAATGCTGGGTTCTTCTGGAAGTTACCATTGGTATCCAGGAAGTGTTTGGGGTTAAAACTCCAGGGGTTCTCCCATTGGCTCTCATCTCTGAGCACAGAGTGCAGCATGGGAATGATCACGGTGCCCTGTTAGGGGTCAGGAAGTGAGTAAACCCCAAAACCAACAAGCAAAAAGCCAATGGAGTGGCTTGTTTGTGTAGGATGGAATATGAAAAGCAGGAAACTATTAATGAATACACAAATGATCAGGAGGAGACGGTAGGAAGGAGACACACTTGGAAAAAAAGAAATTCAAGTGTAATTTACTGCAGATTCAATTAAATGAGTGCAGTTTTGCATATAATGTAATTACTGTCCTATGATTTCACATAGAGGTTTGTTAACCTCATTACTATGGAATTGTATTATTCTCATTCTCATTCTGGCCTGGATGTCTGGTTATGAATTACCCTAAAATCATATTAAAGTGGAACAATGCAAGACCGATTTTTACTTTCGGTTTGCGCTAGGTTTATGGTCACATTTTTCGCCACAGAGCTCCTCCTTGCAGCCGTCCTTTTCCCAAAAGCTTCAGAAAAGCATTGCTAACCAGTTAACAACTTGTTGTTTTCAATACAATGGCACGATACCAACCAATTTAGCATATATGCGTTTGGGGAAAAGACCAAGGACCAGCCGTTATGCGCCTTTTCTCGGCTTGAGTTCACATTTTCACCGCTAGAGCTCTCCCTACAGCTCCCAAAAACTGTGCCGTGGTCCGCGGCACCAGTCTTGCATATTCAATTTCTACACAGAGAAGAGCTAGAGCAAGGCGAAACAGTCATCAATTGCCCTAAAAACTGTTGTAGAATCATCACAATGACTCTTAAGCTGCTAAATAAAAGTAAATTGAACTAAAAATGTTGCATAGTTCCCTTATAATGCTTAAATGTATGTCAACAACCTGTGAACCCAAACCACGACAGTCTTGAGTAAAACTAGTTTCACCTCAGGGATAGCGTAGCCCCTGAATGAGATGTCCTTGGTAGCATAGTGGGGGACATTGAGCGGCACCAGGTCCATGTAGCGCTGAACTTCATGGATGAAAGCATCAGTGAAGGGGAGGGACTTCCTGTCCTCCATTTGTGGGATGCCTTGTTGGCCAAGCAAGCTGTCAATTTCCGTATGCACATGCTCTGAAGGTAAAGCGCATCTTACATTATACACATGCTTGCTTTGGTTATTTGGTTATGCAGTATATAGCCGGTGGCGGTTCATACCGTACACAGGTCTCGAACCCGCCACCCCGCCCAGTCTTCCAACTCAGTGGCTAGAAGCAGTTCTTGAACAGGCTGATTGCCATTGACTTTCAAAGCTCTGCGAGACTTTGGTCTGACCAAGAGCCTGTAGCACTGTAATTTTTCAAAGCGCATGGTTTACCCGCCTCCCTCTAATGCCTCGGTTTGCTACTGGTCGATGTTAGAAAATGTTAGAAAATGCTTTCTGAGTTCCACATTTTTGTGGAACTCAGAAATCCGTTCAGATCAGCAGCTGGCCAGACCAGCGAGGGCGTGCCAAGCTAGTTCTTGAAGGACATTGGGTTGTGAAGATTTACACGTGCTGCCGCCAGCTAGCCAGGCTAGTTGGCATCCGATATACCTGAAGATAATGCATTTTAGTCCTTTGGTTTCATTAACTAACCATTCTTACATAGAAATGTATTCTTAAAAGTTTTCAGTAACGTTTATACCTATACAGATTTTCAAATGGGACCCAAGACCAAATTTAAACAAATTCCCAGGAAGGTATTGGTGAATGAGGCCCAAAAGTCCTACTGTACCTTGAATGTCTGGGTGTTTTATGAGAGTCATAAGGGCGTATCTGATGGTGGTGCTTGTTGTCTCGGTCCCCGCCAAGAAAAGGTTCAGAACTGTTCCTACCAGGTTATCATAGTGGAACTCAGTAGATGACACATCTTTCTCCTGATAGACACATTTATGCATACATAGATTATTTTCCTCAGCACCCAAATGACACTTTGTGTTTACAAGGATGAAATAAGATAATTATTACGGTAATCTGACCTGGTCTACTCGAATGAGGAAACAGTCAATGAAGTCTCTGATAGAAGTTAAGTTTGGGTCCATGGAGTGCTCTCTGTGCTGCTCGGATCTTCGTCTTTAACAAAGGCTATGATCTCATCCGTCTGCTTGAAGATACTCTGATGGGGACCAGGGAGGTGATCCATCAGCTTGGGGAACAGGTTGTACAGCTATGGTGGGAAAAGGAAAAGACTTTCAGGTAACCCTTTCTTTTACATACTCCTAGATTACCAGATATTTACCTGGTAACAATATGGTTACTCCAAGGTATTACACGGTAAGTAACATAGGTAATAGGATGGTAACTAACTACTGAGTAATTATGAGTTAATTATATAGAAATATCCTATCTTATTACCATGAAATTATTTTGTATTAATGGGTAATTACTACTGGAATTATGGTAGTACTGTAACTATATCTCCATCTCCATCTCTCTTCTCCCTGTTTTCTTCCTTCCTTCCTCTGTCATCCCCTCTGTCTCTCCATCTCCCAAAGGGCTCATCCTGTCTCGGCGTTACTACGATCATGTTACTGTTTCTATTTTTGTCCCTCCCCCTCTGTTTCTCTCTCTCTCTCTCTCTCTCTCTCTCTCTCTCTCTGTCCCATCCTCCTCTCTCTCTCTCTCTGCCCCATCCTCCTCTCTCTCTCTCTGCCCCATCCTCCTCTCTCTCTCTCTGTCCCATCCTCCTCTCTCTCTCTCTCTCTCTCTCTCTCTCATCCTCCTCTCTCTCTCTCTCTCTCTCTCTCTCTCTCCCATCCTCTCTCTCTCTCTCTCTCTCTCTCTCTCTCTCTCTCTCTCTCTGTCTTGTCTCTCCAGTGTCCATACCGGTCCCCAGGGGCTGCTCCCAAAGCGGGCCGCAGAGGAGAAGATCTGCAGGAGACGCAGGAAGTTGACATCATCGTAGCTGAAGCGCTGACCAAACACCAGAGCACAGACCACATTGGAAACAGCACGGCTCAGGAAGTATGTGGGGTCAAATAGGGCTGCTGAAATTGTACATTTTAGAAACAAAGTGAAAATTGAAAAAAAAAAAAAAAATCTGCTAAAATGGATCGCAATGCAATATAAGAAACTGAGTCAGAAAACAAAGAACTTCTATTCAAACATTAACTGTCTAAACTCATTACCACAGATTATTGCGCACACACACACACGCACATGTAGCCTGAGCCGCACTTCGGGTCTCAAACTACAACTAACACACAGCATGGGAGTTGAACGGTCTAACCATCGAGCTAAAAGCCCAGGCTTCTAAATCAGCGGTGAGAAGCAGTTCCTAAATCTTTGGGTTGAGAGGATTTACATGTACTGTTGCCAGCTAGCGCAGGGTAGTTGGTATCCGTTACACTCACCACCCAAATCCTCATTCCAATCCAGGTCAGCACCAATGTAGCCCCAACCGTTCTCACCACACACAGGTTTGGAACCTGCCACTCTGCCAACTACAACTAACCCATGGTCAAACACTCTAACCACTGAGCTAAAAGCCCAACTCAGGATTTACACGTAGTGCTAGTTGGCATCTATCACACACACACACACACACACACACACACACACTCACATTTGGTTTCTCTCAGACTCTCCAGCAGGTGTCTGCTCTCCTCCTGAATCCACTGCTCCATCCTCTTGCGGCCCATTCCAAAGTCTCTGAGCGTGCTCAGTGTGAAGCGTCTCAGCTGACGCCAGCGTTCTCCATTGCTGATGGCAAGACCTGATGAAGGGAATCAACAGACATATCAGCTAATGTTTTTATTAGTGCTGGCAAAATTAACTGATTAATCACGTGATTAATCCAAAAAAATTAACTCGGATTAAAAAAAATAACTCAGATTAATCCTGATGGATATGGTTCCACTTGGCATGTATTATGTTAAATTTCAGATAGAAAATGGAACGGTTATCAAGTCAAACTATACAAAGATTATGGCCTGGCTCCTGACTGTCCAACAACATGTTTGGGGAATCCTTCGGGGTAGGGGACAGGTGTGAATTGCCCCATTTGAGACGAACAAAGCCAACTATTCAGTATCAGGGCCTTTACAGGGCAAAATAAGGATCCAATATACCCTAGCATCCAAATTCTTACTGGAGGAAATGAGTTGCGATTAAAAGTGATTAATCACGATTAATCTTTGAAAAATTTTGTGATTAATCAGATTATTTTTTTTTAATCGTTTGACAGCACTAGTTTTTATACATAATATTTTTCTTTTCTTTAATCCTGAGATCCTGAGCATTAAAGGGCCGTTATTCCCCAAAATTATTAAGTCCAAAAAAGTGCTTAGCCCCATGTGATGCAGCCTACACATAACACTTTTTTGGACTTGGATTCCTGGGAATACAACCCTAAGTGATTCTGAAGCAAGTCTGAAGGAGTTTCAGCACCAGAGCAATTGTAGCCATTCCCATCAAGGTAAAAGAAAATAGTGAATTGCCCATGTAGCAGAGGCTTTTTTTCTATCCACCGAAAGCACTGTGCCGGGAGTGAGAGGGGGAGTGGCTACATAGTTAGAGCGGCAGGAGTTTACTGAGCTTTATTTAATGATATCTTTACTTATCTTTGTCCAAACAACATCAAACTTGGCATTGCACTCACACGTGTCATTACCAAGATGCATACCAAATGTGAGGTCAGTCGGACAAATAGAGTTGTACGTGTAACACACACACAGACAGACGTTCCTTGCATTAATAGATAGATGTATTCTGATGCCTCTGCCTTTTCAAAATTGTTGCCAAGCTATACATTTTAATGTTAAATTATGGCGTGCCACTCAGGCTAGGTGTAAAAAGTGTATTATCTCACCGTATCCCTTAAGCAGTTTCATTCCAAGTGGAATTTGAGCTCTTCCTGCAAAGTCATCAGCCTGGTCCACCAGGGCCTCCTTCACTGTCTTATATCCACTCAGAATCACAAAGCGCTTGGGGCCGAGATGCACAGTCATGACAGGCCCATACTGCTTACTCCACTGGGACGGGTGGAAACAATTAAAACCATTAGAACAATTAGAATTAGAAACAATTAAACTGATCATCCCTGATATAAAATAATTAACACAATAAGCAGCTAACACAGCTAGCTAAATGGAGTATGTGTATGAAGCCCACCTTCAAGAAGGTCTTGAATGGGGCTCCCTTGTCCACTTGGGGCAGGTTTCCCAGCAGGGGTAGACCAGTGGGGCCTGGGGGCAGTGGAAGCCCCTTGTTACCCTTTCTCCTCCAGACCAGCAGGAGGAGCAGCAGCACCAGGCCTCCCAGCAGCAGCATGCTGGAATCAGGTAATGCAGACATCCTCTGCAGCACGTGCAAATGTGTTAACAAGATGTACAGTGGGTGATATGTTGAGGAACTGTGCATGCAAATTGTTAGCCATGAAGATAGAGGGCCCTATCTTGCAGGCGGCGCACCATGCCTTCGCGACTCGCGCAAGCTGTCATTGCTATTTTGTGCGAGCGCATGGTTCGTTTTTCTGTCAAGTAATTCACGTTGTCTAACTAGCAAGTGACTTTGCGTCCTCGGAGGTGTGTCGAAGGTGTGGCTAGGCGCGAAGCGCAAAAGATGCTATTATGCAGACGCAGAAAGGGATCCGCCAGTGACTGGAAAAAACCTGGTCATTCGTCAGTCACGCATTCCTGAAATGCTATTTTATGGACGCACAACGCAATAGGTAATGCAGTCCTTGTTCCAGCATAACAATGACGGCCACAACAATAATTATTACAATCGGAAAATCATTATGATGCTCAGGAAGATGTGGTTAACCACAATTTATTAGCCTGTAACAGAAAACGAGTGAGGATATAAGAAGGGGGGACGTTAAATGGAGAATCAAGTTTACTTTCGCTTTCGAATGAATATTCCGAGATATCTATCGGGACTAAATCAGCTTCCTTTGTGTCTTGTGCAGCCTGTAGACATCAATTTAATATTATCATACCCATTACGGCTCTAACTATGACTAGACCCGACGTGTGAGCTTGCTCGGTATTCAATATTTTAATTTCTTTAAATGCCCAAGGAGGAGATCAGCTGGTGTGATAGCAATTCACCAGGCGCTTTGCGCTGTTCGTTCTTAAAGGCAATGAGAGATTAATCTGTCATTGGTTATGCCTGTGTTACACCCATAACACACCCATGATTAATTAGCAGTGTTGGGCAGTAGCTAGCTACATATAGTGAAGCTACTAGTTTAACTACATTTCTGAGTAGCTTGGCTGTAGTGTTGCTATTTTCTGAAACTGATAGCTTTTCAGTAGTGTAGCTACTTTTTTGGCCATGTAGTGTGGTAGCTTTCCCATAAACTACATTTTCAGGGCATCAGTTCACAACAGCAAATCATTCATCAAGGCCATTCACAGAGGATCAGTTCTTTACAGTACTGTGCATTTATTGCCATAATTCAAAAAAGTCCCCATAATGAAAACTAAATCAATTGTCTTCTATCATTTGTCAATTTAATGTAATTAATTATTTCCTCTGCCAAGGAGGTTATGTTTTTGCCGGTGTGTGTGTGTGTGTGTCTTCCTGTGTAACTTGACATAACTTGAAAAGTGCAGCATGGATTTGGATGAAATTTTCGGACAACGTGTGTATTGGGATGAGTAAGAACTGATCCAGAACACCATTTCTGACCACATTGCTTTGGTAGGGGTCTGTGCTCCCATATGTTTTACCCATACAAAAGTAGACTACATTTAGATAGAATTAGTTAGTTACTGTCTGTTTGAGAGACCTGATACTTTGATCACAAATGCTTTGGTTGTATCGCAGGATTTATCTGTAGGCCTTTTTGGGTATTAAAAAGTAGCTTCACAATAGTTAAGCTACTTCTAACATTTTTTCATAGCTTAGCTTGCTACATTTTGTCTTCCAGTAGCTTTGGTGTAGTGAAGCTTCATATAATGTGGAGTAACTGGTAGCTAAGCTTGCTACATTTACTGAGTAGCTTGCCCAACACTGTTAATTAGGCATCCTAAGTCCAACCTTTTTGGACTTTGCGCCGGCGCGAAGTTAATTTTCTGCGCTGTGAAAATAGCAAAAAGCCGCCGACACGCCCCCAAAACCATATACGCCATCCGCCAAACAACAGTTGACTTTGCGTCGTCAAAATAGGGCCCAGAGACTGTAATGGCATCCATGATTTAAAGGCTTGATTGTTCACACGGTTTGTTTACACTTTGAGTTCCAGGAAGTTTTTTACATTTACAGTAACCTGAACTACAGAGTTAAGCTCATGCAAAAGAAATAACGTCATGCTCACACTCCTTTGTTTCAATTGAGAACTAATCCCATTCAATTCATTTTTAGTTTATTTTGCATGTGAAGAAAAACTGAAAGGTTTATAAATGAACCCTGAAAAATCATAAATAGTAATCTGAACTTTTCTTTAACTATATCATGCACAACATCGCTTCACAGTAGCCTACTGTATAATTCTATCAAAGCTGCAAAAACAGAACAAAATGGCTGAAGCCCTATCCTTTCCTCACTCTGTCTGTCTAGTTTGATACTTACTTTTAATCAGTTACTCTCTCTTCCTCTCACTTTATTTCTCTTTCTAGTTCATTTTCACGGTCTCAGCGTCAGGGTTCTGAAGTGGTGACCTCTCTCAGAGTGTTCACTGACTGACAAATATTTATCTCTCCCTGGGAGAGGGGAAGCTCGTAGGAGGAGCTTGGAGCTATTATCTTTGCAGTGGGACAGAGGTTAGAGTTAACTCATAGTCTCAGACATGCGTCTTTAACCCTGCAGCACACCAGGAAACCTGCAAAGCCTGAATGGCCCACAAGCAAAAAATCTGGATATTAAATTGACCATTTTAATGACTGAAGTTGATAAATATTTGGTGGGCAGCCCTGGCGCTGAAAAACTCATGCATGTAGATCCAATTTTAACAAGTTTAAATAAGTAGTTGCTTTTGGTCCAACTCCCCCCTTGTTCTGGGCCCTTAAAGTGAATTTGAATTTGAGTTTAATCAGAGAAATAATCTGCAAAGGACAAAACAGTTAACATATGCCTTTTACTTTTTGTAATTTAGTAATTCACAGTAATTTATATTACAGTACAACTCTAAATACAAAGCTTGTCAAATGATTGGCACACTATGCACATGGCTGTGTTGATCTTTGTGCACAGTGGTAGTGGTGATTACCTTTGTACACACCCCAAACCTGCCTCAACACCAACACACTCCCCTCTTTTTCTGTGTTCTCAGGGTCAATTTGAATTTGAATTTAATCAGAAAAATAATCTCCAAAGGTTAAAACAGTAAATGTATGCCTTTTTACTTTTTGAAATCGCACTATTAGAGTACAACTCTAAATACAAAGCTTGTCAAACGATTGGCATGCTATGCACATGGCTGTGTTGATCTTTGTGCACAGTGGCAGTGGTGCTTACACCTTTGTACACACCCCAAACCTGCCTCTACATCAAAACAAACTAAGCTTACAGTGACATGGGAGACTTTGTCACAGGTGGAGGGCGCTAGAGCCCCCACCACTTTTACCATCCACCCTGAGGAGAACGCTGTACCACTCAATAAAGGCCAAAGGTCGAAAGTCATTTTAAAATATATTTATTTATACAAATAGCTAAAAAGTCTGTTCAAAAAAAGGAGAGCATAGGAAAAGCAGTTCCTCTGGGCATCTGCCAAAGCTCTTCAGCGCTCCCTCTTCCAATGTCCAATAGTCCATAGCCCATGAGATACAAGGTGTGCCATGTTGCAGTTGTAGGTCAACAGGAGGTCCATGAGACAGCAGCCATGCCCGCTTTGTGCCTAAGCCGAGGGAAGTGACACGCACCACAGCACACGTGAGAGGACAACACAGCACCATATTGTATTGCACACAATTACCACAGCAGATCGTTTCAAATCAAAGGGGTTCAGGCTATGAGCAGGAGGCTGTCGACATTAGAGTTCGTTGGATCCGTTGTACTAGGCTATTGATTACTGGACTGAAAGGGAGGGGGGGGGGCAGACTAGCACCACAGAAGAATGCAAGGATAAGGTAGCAACTTGGTCTTCACAGAACAGCTTTAAAGGGAAGCAGCGCAGTGTTCTCAATAGCCAGCTTGGCTCAGAAATCTCCAGTCTTGGTAGGTCGTCGGTCCCTTCCCCAGCAATCGAACGGTTTCCTCAGAAAAGTCTTCCAAAGGAAGCCTCATCCCCCTTAGGGGGTCACATCCTTTCCCCAAGCTCTCTCCCTCAAAACTGAGCACCAGCATCTTAAAAGCCCTTAGCCCATCCCCAAAGTGCCAATCATGCACACCTGAGCCCAATCAAACAATTGGCAGCACATGGGTCGGCCATCTTGTTTCAATTACTTGCCACACAGGGTCACCCTGTGACAACTTCCTCCTCTAATATTCTTGCAGCTGACTGACCCATTTGGGATTGGAGAGAGAGAGTTTACCTGGGGACAGGTTAGTCAAGGTTATCACAAGCGTCTCACCTCTGAACAGACTGCCAGATGAAAGGAGATAAAAGCAGAGTACTGTATGCATGTGGAAAGAGTGCCTCGCAACTGAGGAGTAGCATGGAAGAGATTATGTAAGCAATAACCCATGAGAGGTCATGAACTCTGACGGTTTTTTTTTTTTTTTTTTTTAACCACAGCTGAAGAGAGTTGGTCAGTATAAGAGGACCAGTCATCAAAATTCTTGTGTCAATCGTTCTGTTTCATCCTACTCCAGACTCCAGAAAATGGGCTAAACATGATAAAAACCAAACCTCTCTTTTAAATTATAATTCTTGCATTGTCAAAGGTGGAAAATAGTAGCCTGGGCGAAAAGCGGACTGTTGACTATGTCATAGCCTACAGTCTGACCCAATGCAATTGAAATACAGTAGGTTTCCGTTTGGATATGACGGATTCTCTCACCTGGCTCTAACGCCTACAACTTTCGCTTTCAGTAATAACAGATCTCTGGCAAGTTCTGATCTATTTTGACATCGTAGTGGCAATAGATCCTCAAGATCATGGATGCTAATGTCATGTACCAATTTCGTGAATGTAATTCGAAAGTGGGGGGGTAGTAGAGCAGATTAGTGACTTCATCGTTCACTTTGGTATAAAAGCATGAAATTTGGCACAGATACTCTCCAAGGGTCACTTTTTTGAAAAAAAAAAAAAAGCGAGGGAAAAGGAAATAGGGGGGCTTGGACCAGACTACGTATGGAGATAAAATGTTTAGCGGAGGTACGTAGGATGGCATCGCCAGGCTAGGAAAATAGGGCATATCAGATGCAAATGTGTACAAGGCCTATTGAATCATTCTGTTTAATGTTTTCTTCCAGATTGAGAGAACTTAGCATTCATTCAACTGAATGTGTCAGTATCAAGATCTTGACCTCCAAGAATCCATTTTCTCTGGAAATAGGACTTCTTGTACTAAGTCACTTTCAGTGAAATTGTTAACTCTCCTTCCCTGGTAACCATTATGTTCAACTCATTTCCCACCAAAACTAAGCGGCTGACTGAGGAGATTAAAGCTCAAAGCACATTTATCCAATCAGAAGAAGGGGCTCTTGATATTTATGCAATCCACCTGAGAAAGGTAGATATTAATGTGCCTGCAGGGTGCAGGCGTTTCATGTTTGGGGACAGATCATGGAAAATGTTTAAACGTCTACATAATCGCACCATAATGGTTGTTGGAGCCACTGGAGCTGGCAAATCCACTCTACTCATAACCAGGTTACTGTCTCAGCGTTTTCCTCACATGCTGGGCAAAGTGAGTTAACATGAGCAGAGGAATATGCAGAGCAATAGCTAACCTAGTTTCACAGCACATCATACTGATGCATTCACTGGTCCATGACTGGGGAGAACAGTTAAATGTTCAGTTCATTTGATATTCAGAACATACCTGTAGCACATCAATGTCAGTGTGTCCTCAAACTTTCAAAACATTCAAATTTTAGTTCAACACTGTTAAACATTCTATATTCAATGTACAAACCGGTTACACAT
Organism: Sardinella longiceps; assembly: GCA_027497455.2. Taxonomy (NCBI): domain Eukaryota; kingdom Metazoa; phylum Chordata; class Actinopteri; order Clupeiformes; family Clupeidae; genus Sardinella; species Sardinella longiceps. Next base: position 8,465,111 of record JAODXP020000021.1, on the reverse strand, counting down.
CCAGTGATTTTTATTGCAAATCAACAATGAAACACAGAATGACAAATGTGACACATTGCTTGTATTGCAAAATCAGGGCTCTTTCAAAAGGGGGGGGTGTTAGAGGAATCAAATGCAGATCACTGAACAATTTGCAGTGAGTTAATTTGAGTGAAAAATCACAAAATCCAAAAACAGGACAAAACTTAAAGCATCAGCAAAAAAATAGGCTCTTGACAACAAAAAGACTGCTGAGGTGGAAAAATCCAAAGCAGAAGAGCACAAACATTGAAAAACTGGCAGAGCTTACAAACAGAAACAGAGAAGTTTTCAAACAGACAGCTGGGGGGTATTCCTGCAAAGTCGCTAATGATATCGGCGCTTATGTGATTAAGCCTCGTTTGAAGTAGCGTCAACTCAGAGTTGAGGCTGAAGCCATTCCATCAACGCAAGTTAGCTGCGCCTGCCTCTCGTTAACTTAAACAAGGCTGCGTGCACGAGCTCAACACTAGACCTAAATAGGTGATTTAGGAATACCTGATGAACTGTCGTAAAATTAAGGCAGAACTAAAAGAATTTTAAGAAAGAAACTTCGATATGCATACGTCATCTGTTGAATTTTGTGTGAAATAACTGAATATCACATTTTCATAGTAGTAGGCCTACTGGCAATGCAGAAATTTGAAAAGGTGATTGACCTTCTGCAGGTGACGTCACGTGTTCGCGTGCCCTAAGTGCTGGACGGCGGAAGTAAAGAATTTCCCATTGGGCGTCTAGCGTAGCACTGAGCGTAATTATATTTATCACAGTAATATTCGGGAGGAAAAGAAAAATGATAATCTCCTGTTGTGCCGTCGGTTGCTCAAATAGACAAGGCTACAAGCCAGGCGTTTTTTTTCTACAGGATCCCCGAGAGAGATCGCGGCAATCAACCGCAAAGATTTAGCCTGACACGTCAGACTATATCATAAGAATGTATAGTCTGAAGACCACTGATAGACTGTACCTCAATGGAGGGGCGGGTGATTGCGTTGTCTTTCAAACTGCCTCTCCACGTAATAGGCTAGCGTTCCGGCCAGTGGTACCAGCTGGTATATCAAACTTTTCCCGTAGCCCGTCGGTAACACGGCAAAGACATCTTTTTCAGAACGAAAAACTTCAGTGCACTTTCAAAGAAAATGACAAGTGCAGTTCGTCCAAAACTAAAGCCAAAGACGATTCCGCTCTGGTTTGAGCAGGGCTGTCGTCATCGTACAAAGCCCGCCTTACGATTTCCTGTACACATACCGCGCTGTGATTGGTTATCCGCCTCCAGAGGAAGGCTAAAACGGGTTTCTATCAGTGGCCTCTAGACGTACCTCTGAGCAAATTCAAATTTGCTACCACTAGGGGTACGTCTAGAGTCTAGGCTAGCAAAGATTGGTAACGTCCTCTACTGTCAATGGTAATGTCCAGCTACTCAAGGCAATGCACTGCAGTGAGCATTTTTTACAGGGTAAGTTTTTATTTACATCTTATTTGGGCTACAACTTTATGGTATTATTTGACAAATGCGAAGTCTGGAAACTCAATTTTTTCACTCAGTTAGTATCGGGAATAAAAGATTTACCACAGACAACTCCTCAGAACAAGTTTGAAGCTAACGTAATGCTAACGCAAAAGTTAGCTATCTCCGCTGAGATCCAGGTTGTGGTTCAATCTAACCATCAATTTAACGTTGTCTGCCCGAGGTGTAGCCTATTCTCTATTCCTAATTTTAATTTTAAACAGATTTGTTGTATCATATGAAATGTCTGCAGTAGTTTTGCATGCAGGATAACGTCTATGTGTGTCTACATTGTCTGATTCGGTCAATTGCCATCCCATGTCAACATTTGTGCCAGATTTGATCTGTGGTCAGTGTTGCTGACTAACGTTAGATTGATAAGATCCTTACATATATGCTGAGATATTTATCTGACGTTGTCTAAGTCTCTCCTCATAACTCAAAATATTCTGTCCAAATGCCAGGCATTTATGTTGGTATCTGACGGTGTAAATTCAATGCAACATAACGTTAGCCTTGTTTGGCACTCAAACGCTTTGTGAGTGAAAACAGCTGATTTTGAGTACGTGGGCTTGATAGGCGTAATTATATTTATTTGGTCTAAGCGTGATGAATTGATTCTTGTTTGAAATTAATCTAATAAACATAATCATAGAAAATAATATACTTTAAAGTGTATGAATGTACAAATATATATATGTTGATATATATGTTGAAATATATGTTGATAACTCGTTCTGGCTCCAACAGACAGTGACTGACTTTCTCTAATCTTTCTCCAGGCAAGAAGAGTGATGATTCCCTGTCTCCTAACTATGTACCCACAGTCTTTGCTCACACTAAGTCACCAGAGAAGAGGAAAGCTCTCGGAAATCTTGAGAAATTTCAACTCCAAGAAAACCTGAAGAAGAAGAGACAGGAAGACTCAAGATCGCAAGTAGCAAGAGCTGTTGTTCAGGATGTCATGGACTGTGAAGACCCGTCAGAAGTCAGTATGAGCAATGTGTGTGATGCAGTGTGCCAGACAGACCTATCATCAGAGGACATCTCTACACTGCTGGTTGAAGCAGTTGTGTAAGGAAAACATTGAGCTGAATGAGAAGTGTGCGTCTTCAGATCTTTTTGATGAGGACACTTTCAAAACAGATGAGAAGGTGAAAGCCATAACTGGTTTCCCCTAAATTTGATGGTGTTAATGGCAGTGCTTAATCTGGTAAAACTATGTCTCAAAGATAAGCCACAATTGACCTGTTTCCAGCAACTAGTATTGACTTTAATGAGACTTAAAATTAACTTGCCAATTCAGTGTCTGTCTTATCTAGTTGGGGTACACAACTGTAGTGTTTCTAGAGTGTTTACAAATGTAATTAGTCATCTGAATGAGCAATTAGTGCCTGTATCTGTTGTGTGCCCTTTGTGAGAATATGTACAAGTGTTCTTACCTATGTGTTTTCGTAAAAGCTTTAAGAAATGTATGGCAATAATCAACTGTTTCGGGATCTTCACCGACAAACCGAAGGACCTGAAAGCTAGAGCACAGACGTACTCCCAGCAGGGTTCCCACGGGTCAGGGAATTTCTGGAATATCAGGGAATTTCAGTAAGAGCTGTTCCAGACAGGGAAAGTCAGGGAATTTGATCATTTTGCATGAAAAGTCAGGGAATTTCAGGGGAATTTGTTAGTGTCTATCTCCGCACCCTCGTTTCTCAGTTTATTTCCTTTGTTACCCAAACCTCTCCCACTCTAAAAAAGGTGAAACATTGCAATAACCCACATGAGACTGCACGCTCGTTTTACCTTGGCTAAGGGGAGTTGTTAGGATCAGAGTTAGATCCCCTTAGTCGTGATAAAACAAATATAATTCACAGATTAGGCCTATAATGTGTTATTGGGCTTCTAAAACTGTTAACACATTAACCTGGTAGGCCTATCATTTCATTAAAGGAAGACAAAATGATCAATCAATCTAGCATATAGATAATTCCTTTTAATTTGATTAAAAGAAATACATGATCATAAGATAAGTGACTTTGCATAGCCAGAACGGGTTTAAATTTGAATTTTGGAAATGCAGACCATACAATAAATCAAAACGCAACAAACAAAACCATTTCAGGCAACATGTCAAAAAGCTTGCCACCTAAGATGGACAGTTTGCTGCAATTTGGCAGATTCTTTTTGGCTTTCTTTAATAGTCTAAACATCTAAACATCAACATGCTGGTACATCCCAACATGAATCTTGACTCATGGCGATTCTGTTCTTTTCTCTTTAAAACTATGTTGAAATTGCATGTTCCATCGGCCCATTTTTCAAATTTTCTCGGGGGTGATACCCCCAATGCCCCGCAGAAATATTACTAACTTCTGCGCTAGATCCCTGAATGTTTTGCATTGCAAGCAACGCCCCACATATGTCTGAGGTCTTTACTAGAAGTGAACTACAGAGCCTCATCTAAATTTAGTAAATAGTATGCCTACAGTTCTGCTCAGAGTACAGCCTGCTTGGGTACAGATCCTTACAAATGAAAGAAAAATGTACCTATTGAACTTTGCCAATTCATGTCAACTGAGTGTTAGGAGGTAGATTACATTCAAGGGACGACATCAGGATTGCTTTGACCATTTCGTAAAAATTTCGTTAATGGGGCGGTCATGGAAATTTAGCTTTTTGGTCAGGGAAGGTCATGGAAAAGTCAGGGAATTTTATGTCTAATGTAGAGTGGGAACCCTGTCCCATTACAAGTCACAACACCATGAAATACCTAATAGGCATTACACCACAGGGAGTGATTTTGTTCATCTCTAAGGGCTGGGGTGGCCGGACAACAGACCCTCAAATAGCTGCCAACAGTGGGTTCCTGGATAATCTTCTACCTGGGGACATGATCCTGGCTGACAGAGGCTTTACCATCAAAGATCAGGTTGGACTGTGTGCGAGAGTAGAAACACTGGCATTCACACGTGGCAAAAAAACAACTGAGTGCATTTGAAATAGAAGACACTAGGAGACTAGCAGCAGTCTGCATACATGTTGAGAGAGTAATTGGACTGACGAGATCTAAATACAGAATGTTGCAAGGGCCTGTGCCAATAACTCTTCTTCAAACCTCTGAAAACGGCTACACCTCTCTAGATAAAATCGCAAGAGTAGCATGTGCATTAACAAATCTCTGTCCCTCAGTGGTACCACGTGATTAGTCATTGAAACTGTATCTGTAATAATTATTTCCTGTGATGAACAATGTAGTAATAATCAATTTATTCAAAGTTGCAAAACATTTATTTTGCGCAAACATTTTCATGTACAGAGAAGTGATTTTGGGGAAGGAAGGAGGGATGTCTCTGTGTGTATGTGTTTGGAGTAGGGTGTGTTTGGGATGGGGTGGGTGAGGGGGTTGACAATGTCAAATAATATAACTTCTGTTGTCTATCTATTAAAACAACAACGATTTATTCTCTTCCTTTGTGTGCTTTGTAAGCCTACCACACTTATTTCTTGAGCATTCTTATATTTAACCCTCTATTGCATGATATATGAAATAATATAGAAAAAAATATTTGAACACATTTTAATACCTTTTATAGAGCACATTGAACAATACCAAACATAATTTGCAAAATTTTTTATATTATGGGGTAGATTTAGGTATGTTACTTTGGCGCAACAACATGCAATAATGGTAATAAATACAAAAAGTGCAGTGTATTTAAAATTTATTTCTTTATTTCATAACAAAACACATTTTCTGAAAGATTTCCATCACCAAATTCATTTTAAACATAATTTATAATAAAAAAGTAATACAGTTACTGACAGTTATCTATTTACTTGAGGTTTGTTACCTATAAGCAACAATGCGCAACAAAGGATAGCCATTTTTATTCATTCATTCTCATTCATTCTTTATGTTAGGAAATCACACACAGGATAAAAGCTAATTATTATTGTTTAAAACATTTTCTCAAACTACTAAACAACAAACAACACTTGTAGATGATTCAGTATTAACACAGATATCATAGAAACGAGTCCAATTCATCTTTAGGCTATTGTAGGCTATGTAAAAGGGATGAAGGTACAGGTGCAACTGGGCCTCATCTTCTTTTCAGGCCTGGATGTTCAAAGATGCCATCCCCACCTTCACTGAAAAGGATAATTATGTTATTTTTCAATGTTTCAGGACAAATTAATGGCATGTTAAACATTGAAACATACACATATACACAAAGAGAGAGATATACACGCGCACACACACACACAAAGAGAGAGATTTACGCACATACATTTGAGCTGACAAGGCTACAAATTCTAGGCTATGCTTAAACTACCAATGAATAAACTGAAAAAAAAAACATTAATAATGTTACTTACTTATTTTAAAATGAAATAACATTGGCATATATTGACAGATACTATAATATATCCTGTCATCTGTGTGTAATATTGCATTGGTAAAAAGCATAAGAGCACAGAAAAATCGTTCCACTGTTGCATACTGTTGCTTTGAGGCAACATAGCTATTTTAGCCCTTTACAAAATAAATATTCAATATAATCATAACCAACAGAGGAAAATGAAATCAGAACTTACCCAAAAATGTGAAAATATTTTCTAGTTCATGGAAATCCGCAGGATAATGACACTTTTTCATAGTTTTGGAGGGCGGAAAAAACATGGCTTCCATTTGAGAGTGCAGGTGAGAAAAGGAGTTTGAAAAAGGAATGGGACAAGTCATGTGATCAAATACAAGTAGGCTATTGGCTTAAAATACTTCCTCCTGATTAAAATAAGCTATTTTTTATTGGTGTATGACTTTTAGTGCCAGTGAAACTGAGGGAAAATGGGTATGTTACCCTGAAGTAACACCATGCAATAGAGGGTTATGGGCAAGTAGGCAATGTTTCTTGGCCAACAACTCAGGCAGAATTCCGCCATTAAAAAGTACAGACCTAATAATTTCTTATAATTCCTATTGTGCATCTGCTATTGTAAATGGCACAAAAACAGTCAAATTAGACTTTTGTGATCATATTAGACTATTGTAATATGATCAATATTTATACCACATTTGAATTTTAACATTACAGTCGTAATCACTGTCAAATTGTTTGTCTATCTACATTATTCTGCAGCCAGCTTTCTTTTTTGGATGTCAGAAATTGTGCATGGTTTGAAATTTAACAAATCTCTGTTTATTTGATTGTTTTTAAAAGCTTTTATATTAAGCTTATGGAAGAATCGTGTAGCACCAAATTCTGGGCCCTATGCACAAGCAGTGGCCATGGGCCCCCCTCACCACCTAGAATACAATAGCAGGCTGGGCACTCCCTCCTTTTGGGGCCCTGGTTACTCAGTCCCCCCTCCCCCCACTATAACGCCCCTGCCAAACCAAATCGTTTGGGTTGTTGACTTGGCAATTGAACGTCATCTAGCCACCACATTTAACCGAGAGTTTAGGCTAAAAAAAAAAAAAAAAAATTAACCGGGCTATCAAGCGAGACAAGTGGGGATCGAAGCGGAACAAAAACGTGAAAAGTTTAATAGAGCACTGTTTACTGACAGTGAAAATGCGTGAAATTGACAGATTGATCAACTCGTATTCAGCTTTAGCTAGCTGCACTAGCACTACTACTGGGCTTGTAATAATGACAATGCTATCCATACACAAGATTGCCGAGAAGAGCAAGCTAGTTCGTACTTTGTTAATTGCATGAAGGTAAGACTCGTGGTTTTTATTTTGGAGCGGCCGGCTTTATGCTGTATGTTCATTGGTGTGTCATTTTTTGGGGGCAGTAGTTTAAAGCAAGGATTATCTTTATGGTCTATCAAAACAGCTCTTCAGCTAGCTGTTTTCCTTGCATCAAAGTTGTATTCTGTGAGTTGTGTGTGTCCGTCCCCGTGGGCCGCTTAGTGTCAGCTTTGGTTATATCAGTGAATGTAGGGATATTTTTCTAATCCAGCAAGATTAATTTTGTCTATATACCGCTTTCAATGGACACTCTCAAGGTGACACACCTCCACCGACAACAGAACAGACATAGACTGCAAAGACTTAGTGAAATCATCGGAGAAACACAACTTTGCCGGTCAGAATAGCGTTGCCAGAGCCCGTTTACGGCGAGCCATGGCACTCCTATTAACGCCATTCAACCTGCAATTCCAATTGCAAATCCGCTAGGGGGCGATCGCGAGTCAGTGGAAACTGAGTGGAAAATCAATGGGCACCTATGAGGTATAGGGCTAAATGTATAATTTTCACATGTTTAGGGACAACATATCACAGATTGCATTTTATTTTAAGCAACTTTGACATGGATTTCAATCAAAATTAAATATATTTAATACATATGACCATTACGTTTTTCATCTTTGAGCTGTTTTTTCCCCTGACTCACTAGCATTCTGCTACTCTATTCTGGTGAATGGCCATAGGGAAAGACTTGCTGTGTCACGTGACAGACACTTTGGAAGGGATTTTACAAATGAACAAAAAATGCTAAAAATATTATGTGTGGACTGAGAATTAAATCAAATTACTCTGAACCGCATGCATGAATGCATTTATTCAAGAAAAAATTGTATCTAAAGAAATGCAGCATTTGAGGGTGCAGCTGCATAGAACCCAATTCATTCTTCACTGACTCGCGGGCGCCATCTAGGCGCAATACCACCGGAGTGCTAATTCTCCCCTATTAAAAGTTCTCTGGCGTTGCCCTCCATTAGCTCTGTGTTTACAATTCCGCACTTCCGCCGTCCAGCAAAAATCGTGACGTGATATTATGACGTCGCTGCAAATGGTCAATAGTGCAATTCCAGAATTGCAAACATTCAATTTAGATTAATGATTTATACATAATACAGGCACCATAGGAGCACTCACCTCACCAAGTGTTAAAGCTCTTTACTCTTCCGGTAGATGCAATTTGCCACTCTAACTCTCTTTGCCCTTTGTCATCAACATCTCTGAGTGTTGCTCTCACCCTCATGTACATGTAGTCTCTTGGGAGTGTTTGCTGCCTGTTTACTGGGGACCGAGAGCTTTTATGGATTCTGTGACAGCCCATGCCAGGGGGTTGAGCTATGTGTCAGGTCAGCAGTAGGACAGAGGTAAGTCTGTCATAAATTCCCCACTAGGTCTATCTATCTCTTTATCTATCTATCTATCTATCTATCTATCTGTCTGTCTGTGAATAACAGTAAATAAAGGAGAGTGCAAGATCTTAGCATAACGAATAACGTTTGATAGACATTTCATTGATATACACAACTCTCAGGAAGGTCCCTGACCCTTGAAAATGCATACCATGCATGACCCCTGATCATCACTCCCACTTCATCTTTTGTCATTACATGCTCACCCCTCCCAAACACACACACACACACACACACACACACACACACTCCAGACAACCTTAAATATACTAAATATGCACTCCACCACCCCTATCATGCCCCTCCCCTCATAAATCTACAACACCACACAAACACCATGCCCACTCCCCACAAGCAACAGTACATTATCCCTTCTCTCCAGTCATTACCTCTCCCTCACCATGACCCCTGGCAGTTGGGTTAGCCCCCTGAGCTGTGGATCTGCCCAAGGTTTCTTCCTTTGGTAAGGGAGTTTTTCCCTGCCACAGTTGGTCTTGGGTGCTCCTTGTTGGTGTACTCCCATCCCCCGCCAAACCTCCTGTCTTGCCACTTTCCTACTCCACTTCTGTACTTGCACAAACGTGCTGACACCAGTCACAAATTTCACTGCCATTTTTACAGTAGTAATCATATGCATGTGACAATAAAAACTCCTTGTATCCTTGTATCATTCAATTATTTTGATGGGACTCTCAAAATGATTGGATGGTGTTTTTTCCCCGTCTTGCTCGTTCCACATGTGACTAGCATTTTTTATTTGTGTGCTAGTTAATTTAATTCCTGTAATTATTATTACCTCCGCCAAGGAGGTTATGTTTTGCTCGGCGTGTGTGTGTCTGTGTGTGAGTGAGTGTGAGTGTGTGTGTGTGTGTGTGTGTTTCTGTGAGCAACATAAGTTGAGAAGTACTGCACAGATTTGGATGAATTTTATACAACATGTGTATTGGGACAAGGAAGAACTGATTCGATTTTGGTGCCAAACGGTGACCCAGAACACCATCTGTGACCACATTGTCTTGGCGGAGGTCTGCGCTCTATGAGCGCTTTTCTAGTTACTGTAATTGTTTGCAATCGGGGTGTGAAGGACAGTGGAAAGTAAAATACTAAAAATGTTCAATGATACTGACTCTGAACACTTGTGAAACGCTTTAGAAAATACTATTGTGGAACTTTCAAGTTCATGAATGCTCTCAATAAATGGCTCTGTTGACCTCGGACAGAAATAGTTTAGTAGGTAGCAGGTCAAACAGTAGACATTGATGGCCTTCAGGGCCTTCACCTTTGCATACTAAAAAACAAAACTACATTGTTGGACTCCGTCCAACACCAGTTTCAGCCCTTTGTGCAGACTAGTAAAATGAATTGAAATTGAAATTGTTCACCTCTGTCCACACTGATCCTAACAGGTAATAAAAGAACTCACTTAAGGAACGATCACCTCACTGTTATGGGAGGGGAAAAAACACTATTAAACACATAGGGTGTGACGCATAGTGTGACTCAAGGTGTTGTATAGGTGAAATTTAGTTGACTATGCACAGTCAGTCTATAAAATATTTATAAACTGGGGTCGCCGTGGCCCAGTGGGCTAGAGCGTCATACCATTACTCGAGTCCGATCTTCTTGAGTCCGACCCAAGGTCATATCCCGATCCCATCCCATCTCTCTCTCCCACTTGTTTCCTGTCCATCTCTATACTGTCCAATCCAATTAAAGGCAAAAAGCCCCAAAAAATATCTTTAAAAAAAAAAAGTACTGGGTGGAGAAGGTACAAAACAAAAATAGATAAAGTGATCTGTTTACACAGTAATCTGGCCAAATCTACTAATCTACCACACTATTCTTTTCTACAATCCAGGCATTGATTTGATCCCTGGACTAGATAGGCTACACACATTTGCTGTAATTCAATTTTAGGTGTTTTACTGTAATTCAGTTTTAGGTGTAAGGCGCTCATCAGCAGTAGCAGTGTTGGGTAAGTTACTCAAAAAAAGTAACTTGTTACTTTACTTTAGTTACTGCTGTGAATTGTAACTGAATTACTTTACTCGTTACTCTTTTTTTAAAAGTAACTTCACTACTTTACTCGTTACTTGGGCCTAATTTTTTCCTCCTGCTCATCCAGATTTCCTATATAGAAACAAACTCATTCAGGGTTTTAGGCTACTGGGACACGTTACCTACTGTACCTACTCTCTGGTGCACATAGACTTTGGTTAATTATTAATATTTAGTGATTTGGTGATGAGAAACACTGAGGTTGTTGAGAGGTATGCGTCTACATAAATCCTACAGGACGCTCAATATAAATTATTTGTAACCTAACCTAATTGTCAGCTACTGCAATAGAGTAGGCCAACTTCATATGAAACAGAATATACCTCAAATATGATTTAGTTGTGCAAATTGAAAGTAACTTAGTAATGTCTAGTTACTGTAGGGTGGTAACTGTAATTAAGTTACTGATATTTTAAAAGTAACACGTTACGTTACTTAGTTAGTGCAAAATTTAACTAATTACAGTAATTAGTTACTTTGTAACTAGTTACCCCCAACACTGAGCGGTAGACAGAACTCAAAATACTAAGTTAGTTGTGTTATTCCAGTATATTACACAGTAAGGTGCTCTATAAATAATAACTCTATACTTTTTGTTACGCTGTTCTTTCCTATTCCTTACAGGCCATCATTTCAGGCATTACCAAACTAATGTGCTTTACTTTGTGCAGGCAAAATACAAGTTTTTGATTAACCACTTTTTCCAACTGTTATCATGTCTTTGAAATAATCTCAGAGATTGTTGCTTGATAATATTGTGTAAGACTACAGTATCATTTGACATGACAGGTATCAGGTGTCTGGCACAGGAATTGCATTCTAAAGTATACTGTACACCTTTTGCACACCCCAAGTCATGCTTGAGTCTGAAGTAGCAAAATACAGTAGCAAAGTTACATGTAATAATTTGCCATAAAGATCTATGGCCACATAGCCTAGGACTCTAGACGCACTCTAGCGGTAGCAAATTGAATTTGCTCAGCGAGTACTTGTAGTTGTCTGTAAGGGTTTTGGACTTTTGTCTTTGTTTCGAGTTTCCTGAGTTTTCTGTGTCTTAATTCCTTTCTTGTGTTTATAGTTTTCACCCATGTTCTCTGTCTGGATCTCCTGTGTTTACCATGTGCTTGTGTTTACTGTTTGTCCACGCCCCCTGTCTGTTTCCTGTGTCTTCCTGAGTTTGTCATGTGACCCTTTCTCTAGTTCCTGGTTTTTGTCATGTGACCTCGTGTTTCCTGTGTAGTTCCTAGTCCTGGGGTTCATTCAACAGCACATTGTTACGCACCGGTGCGTTGCGTTAGCCTAATTGAATGATAAGTTTGCTCGTTAAGCTGCACACAGGTGCGCAACATGCTTCTGAGGTAGTTCACTCTCCTTTGATGGGTGTGTCAGAGCTGTTCACCAATCAGCACGTAGGTGTATTGGAAGCTCTGAGATTTAAAGCGCTAGTGCTAAATATAACACAAATTCATGTTGTGTTGGCTAGTCCTCTGGTGACAGCAAAAGCAGTGGTAATATTATAATTCTGTAGTATTCCTAACAATGATGCATTTTAACTACTGAGGTTGTTGTATAGTTCAGCTATTTCCTTGTTTGACACCAAGAGCAGAATGGCCCTCCAGGCTTCCATTGTTGCTGCACTGACGTTACACAACCCAGGGGGTCAAGAATGCGCAGATTAGCGGCGGCACTTTAGCATCGCCATATTTAAGTATGGAGTCACAATCCGAACCATGGCAGCACATGCACGAGAGTCATGCTGGGCACAAGCACTCATGCACTTACAAGTTGGTGGGCGGTTACATGCGAAATGTTATTTCTCCGGGGAGAGTAAAAGCAATATTTCATGATCTCTGGTTAGTCTTTGCTTATTTCTTGAGGAGCTTGTGAAAAAAAGTGTACTGTCATGAATGCTATAAAAAACTTCAGGCACATTCTCGACAGAACTTTCTTCCTCGTGTTGTATTGTAAATAATCTAGGTGCATTATCACCACCGTCTGGACTGAAGGACTACTGTTTTTGCAAAGAGATTCAACGTGAGTCCATGCGTCATTTCCAACTTTGGAACTTTGCGCATGGGCAGCATGGGCATGGCCTGGTCTGTTACCTCCAGTG
>JAODXP020000021.1:8403689-8452160 GCA_027497455.2 Sardinella longiceps | reverse complement strand
TTTGTATGGTATTCAAGGTATTCTGCTCTTGACTAATTTTGACAGTTGAACAGACCATTATGCATATAATGACTTACAGTATACAATGAAATCATGCTGACATATTTTGGAGAGAACAGCCATTAAGACTCAAAATTTACTAATCAGTTGAGATCAACAAAATCTATTCAACTGGAAGATGTGCTAAATGTAGGCAAACTGTGGGCTACTTAAACTTAATAATTTCCAAAATGCACTGAGACAATAGAAACATGTACAATACAATTAAAATTTGAACAACTGCAAGGTACAATTGGTACATGACATTAACATTCATGATCTTGAGGACTTATTGCCGCTACAATGTCAAAATAAGTTGGAATTAGCTAGCATCTGTTACTGCTGAATGCGGAAGTGAGAGCCAGGTGAGAGGATACGTCATATCCAAATGGAAACATGAGAGGTGATGTTCTTCATTTATCTGAGGTGCCGGAACTGCGTTCCCCCACGTTCCCCACACTTTAACCCCTGTTCATACTTATAACAGCTCTCAGCAGTATGGTGCTTAGCTGCAGTACTGCTGTTGGTCAGCGCGGGGTGACAATGAGCTGATACTGGCGAGGCACATTGGCACCACCGCTGAACTCAGGGGTGGTGTCAATGCTTGAAGGTCCTCCAGGAGTGCTGAAGTGAAAATGCTGTACTATGGAGACCAGGAAAATCAGGAGCTCCATCCGGGCCAAAGACTCACCTGCACAAACCCTCTTACCTGAGAAACACACACACACACACACACACACACACAAAGAGAAACCTGGTCATGACTGATCATAGTGGAATGAATAAATGTAATCTGTATCCACTACTAAACATTTACTACCTACCTGCAGAGAAGGGCATGAATGCTGGGTTCTTCTGGAAGTTACCATTGGTATCCAGGAAGTGTTTGGGGTTAAAACTCCAGGGGTTCTCCCATTGGCTCTCATCTCTGAGCACAGAGTGCAGCATGGGAATGATTGTAGTTCCCTGTTAGGGGTCAAAGGTCATGTAACAGGAAGTGAGCGCATTCAATTATAAAATTTCTCCAGCCTTCCCTACTTACTTCCACCCATTTCCTCTGTTCTAGATCCTCCTTCCATAAAGGAAACAAGGAGGGATTGATGGGAGGAATCAAGGAAAGATAGACAAGAGAAATCAGTGGTCTTGCACATTATGGTGCTAGCTGTTCATGCAAAAGACAATCAAACTCAACATAGCTTCACAATCAAACTTTTAAAGGGGTATTTTGCTATTATGTTGAAAATAGCTGCCATCAAGTTTGCCTGAGTTATCTTTTTTGAAACAGTTGAAATAACCGTCTTCTTCCTCTGGGTAGCTAGTTACCTTGGGAATGGTGTAGCCTCTGAATGAGATGTCCTTTAGGGCAGCGTGGGGGACATTGAGGGGAACCAGATCTATGTAGCGCTGAACCTCATGGATGAGTGCCTCAGTGAAGGGGAGGGACTTCCTGTCTTCCATGCGCGGGATGCCTTGTTGGCCAAGTAAGCTGTCAATCTCCTTCTGCACATGCTCTAAAGAAATTATGAGAGAAGAAGGATTGAACTTTAGCAAACTTTGCCCACAATATTATTCAGATGGACTAAGTGGTCTTCCTCGGTTTCTATTTGTTTGTGTGTGTGTGTGTGTGTGTGTGTGTGTGTGTGTGTGTGTGTGAGAGAGAGAGAGAGAGAGAGAGAGAGAGAGAGAGAGAGATCACTACTCCTACCTTGAATGTCTGGGTGTTTTATGAGTATCATAAGGGCATATCTGATGGTGGTGCTGGTCGTCTCAGTCCCAGCAAAGAAGAGGTTCATGACCGTCGCTGCCAGGTTCTCATAGTGGAACTCTGTAGATGCTAGGTCTTTCTCCTAATAGCCAGACAATAATAATAATAATAATAATAATAATAAAAATCACAATTAATAATTGTCTTGCATGTAGCGAATTAGCAACAGCATCTAAATGTGAAATGAGATGTGCCATGTATTTAATAAGCTGCTGACCTGGTCAAGTCTTATGAGGAAACTGTCGATGAAGTCTCGGGGGTTGTCTGGGTCCAGTGTGTCCTTGTGCTGCTGAATCATTTTTCTGATGAAGACTTTAAGCTCATCCATCAGCTTAAAGAGCGTCTGATGAGGGCCAGGGAGGTGATCCATCAGCTTGGGGAAGAGGTTGTACAGCTATGGAGGGAGGATGAGGAGGGGGAGATTACAGTAACAGTCAAAGTTACTGACTGAACAACGCTGAGTTTGACAGATGAAAAAGAATGTTTGAATTCATTAATGTACATCATGAATGTACATAGTTCATAATATGTAATATATATATTTATTATTAGTTGCATGTCTATAGTGAAATTCTCCATCTTTTGCTTACCACTCCCCAAACGCTGCTCCCGATGCGAATTCTTTCATTGAAGATCTGCAGCAGACGCTGGAA
This sequence comes from Sardinella longiceps, assembly GCA_027497455.2. Classification (NCBI taxonomy): domain Eukaryota; kingdom Metazoa; phylum Chordata; class Actinopteri; order Clupeiformes; family Clupeidae; genus Sardinella; species Sardinella longiceps. The sequence goes on along the minus strand of JAODXP020000021.1, from coordinate 8,449,703 downwards.
GTTCACGTCATCATAGTTGAAGCGTTGTCCGAACACCAGAGCGCAAATCACGTTGGACACGGCACAGCTAAGGAAGAATGTAGGCTCAAACGGGGCTGCTGAAGACATTTGAGAAACACAGAGAAAATTGAAAAGAGAAAACTGTACAATAAACTGGTCTATTGTGCAAAGCATTCTTCAAACATTAACACAATACTTTACAGGAAAATATGAAGATCTGCAAGAAGACTCACAAGATGCACAATATTGTGAAATACACGTGCACACACACACACATACACACACACACACACACACACAGACTCACATTTGGTTTCCCTCATCCTCTCTATAAGGTGTTTGCTCTCCTCCTGAATCCACTGCTCCATCCCCTTGCGGCCCATCCCGAAGTCTTTGAGCGTGCTCATTGTGAAGCGTCTAAGCTGACGCCAGCGCTCACCGCTGCTGGCACCCAGGCCTGAGGGGAGAGGAACCATACATATAGAACAGTGCCAAAGTCATAGGCATTTGCTTCTATCCTAGAAATGTAGACGTACCCTATCGGAAGCAAATTGTTTAGCTCAGTGAGTACGTCTAGCCGTCAGCCATTTGGAACTATGAGGACATGAGGGGCCAATCACAAAGCTCTATCTGGGCAGGGAGTCGTTGGGCGGGCTTAGCGTTGTTTGTTTCTCTGATTGGTCGCAACCAGACCCATAGAAAGGGCTTTGGCTCTCGTCGTAGTTCTGTCCTGTTGCTTGCAGAGGAATTTTCAAAGATTCTGACTCTAGAATCTATCCATCGTGGCCAGACTATACACAAAACACATTATATGTTATCGTCTGGATTGTCAGGCTAGTTTGTTTCAGAATTAGTTATCCCACTTTCTTGAATTAAATATAATAATAAAATACAGGTATCATTTAAAGTAAGAACACACAAAATTTACTTCAAGGTGTTGGATTCAGTTCAAGTTTCAGTTTCAGTGACCAACAATCACAATGACACACTGCTGGTGTAACGGAGGCCAGCTAGCTCGGCGGTAGTACGTGTAAATCCTCATCACCCAATTCCATGGGCGCTTCTAACACGCTGAGTTAGAAGCTCGGGCTTTTGGCTCAGTTGGTTAGAGCGTCCCACTCCCACGCCGGGAGTTTGTAGCTTGCGGGGTGGCGGGTTCGAGACCCGTGTGCGCTGCGGACCGCCACCGGCTACACTACTACTCCTACTCCGCTACTCCTCCCAGGGCGTTCGAGATAGAGATGCGGTTCAAACGCCAAAACGTCGGGCCCGATCTGGAATAGGGTGCTTGTATAAGAATTTCCGCTATCGCGTATCGTTCGCCCGTAATCCGCGTTTTCCCAACGAATTCCAGCCCATTGAAATGAATGGTGGAACTTTGGAGAGATGATGTCACAGAACACTCTCCCACTCTGGCCCCTAGAGTGTAGAGCTCAAAAAAAGGGGTTTAAAACTGGGACTGTAGTGACAAAAATCAAGTTTTAAACCATGTAGAAACTCTGAATATGGTTGCAAATCATTTCTCCTGTAAATTATATAAAAGGCACTTCTAGCCAGGGGAAGAGTGAGAGCTGCTGTCCAAAGCCATTTAAAACAGGGATTTCAGGGTGCGAAGCTGTGTATCGAACTGTGATAGTGTTTAACTGAGTGTGTGGGTGGTCACTGGATGAGAGAAAGAGAGATAGAGACAGGGAGAGGGGGAGAAAGAAAGGGAGAAAGAGAGAGAGAGAGTAGGGGCCGAATCACACACAAACTGTGCGTTCGCGGTGCGGGAGCGGGGCGGTCCGTAAGCGGTCCGTGAGCGGTGCCTGTGGACTTGGGCATTCACACAAGAAATTGTGTTCTGCGCGAAGCGGCTGCCCGAGCTCTGCATTCAAAATCTATGGACACCGCGCAAGTCCCGCTTACCGCGCTGAAAACGCTTGGAAAAATAGAACTTGTTTCTATTTCAAAAAAGCAGCGCGAGAGCTGCGCGGTTCACCGCTCAGAAACCGGACAGGGGTCGCGCAGAACACGCGTGCAGTCTGAATGACCTAACCTGTTAACATGTATTCTAAATGAAATCGCCCCAAAACCGCGCCCGCACCGCTTACGCGCCGCTCACGCACAGGTTTGTGTGTGAATCGGCCGTAGCAGTGACTGTGCCAGTTAGAGCAGACTGTAGGCAAAGATTCCAAAGCCTAACTGCCAGTAGAATGTAGAAGTGTATCAAACTACTCCAGAATTCTAGAAGGATTCTGGAACACTCTGCACTGGTAAACAATGCAGGTGCTGCTGGTAAGAGACCCAGGCTGAGACAAACATGCAAACAAAACCTGCCAGACAACAAACACACACACACACACAGGAAAAGAAATAGTCAAAGGAGATTTTGCTGCGCGAAGCGCAGAGAAATCTCTCGTGTGAGTGATATTACAGAGAGATGCTACGTCCCAGGAACCACCCCCACAATGATGATCAGCCATCCAACCACCCCACATGATCAACATGGCAACCAGCATAGCAACCGACATCTCTGCCCTAGCAACGGCCTAACAACAGCTTCCAGCGGCCTTGTAATGTCCAGCCTCGATACGGACTCTTGCATTAACGCAATCCGCCGTTTCATATGCAGGAGAGGCCAAGTCACCATCATGAGGTCTGACAACGGCACAAATTTTGTGGCGGCTGAGAGAGAGCTAAGGGAAGCCATCCAACAGTTGGATAATGACAAGATTGGGAGAGTTTTGCAACCAAAGGGAATAAAGTGGATGTTCAACAGCCCAGCCGCTTCCCATCAGGGTGGGGTCTGGGAAAGACAAATTCGCAGTGCGCGAAGAATCCTCAATTCCCTTTTGAAGGAACAAAGTGTGAATGATGATTGTCTTCAGACAATAATGTGTGAAGTCGAAAGTATCATTAATGGCAGACCGCTCACAAGTGCCTCTGATGACGCAAACGACGTGGAGCCTTTAACTCCCAATCACTTACTGCTTCTGAAGTCTCAGCCTATTTTGCCTCCTGGCATTTTCTGCAAAGATGACACATACGCAAGAAGAAGATGGAAGCAAGTCCAATATCTTGCTGATTTATTCTGGACTAGATGGACGCGCGAGTACCTTCCACTTCTTCAGGAGCGTCAGAAATGGCTGAAGCCAAGAAGAAACTTCATGATAGGAGACGTCGTGCTGTTAGTGGACAGTTCTTCCCCCCGCAACTCCTGGATCATGGGAAGGATAGTTGAAACGTTGCCAGATTCCAGTGGAGCCGTGCGGAGAGTTAAGCTGAAGACCAAGACCAGCACTCTGGAAAGGCCTGTGAATAAACTGTGCCTGTTGAAAGAAGCAAAGCTAGAAGATTAGCAGAGTCCTTATGGACACTATGGACATTTGAAGTTTGAGTAATTAGGATGTTTAAGTTTATAATTGCTTAGTTTTCCAGCCTAACCAATTAAGGGCCGGGTAATGTAAGAGCCAATTCAGGGTTAATTCATTTGTAATTATAATTTAATTATAATTAAAAGTTAAAAACATGGTGAAAATAATTTCATAAGAATTTACATTAACTGTGTATTTGGTAAAATGCATAATTTAGTCGTGTAACTTTTCTGTATTATTTGGCTTCCGACAGAAATACATCATTTTGCCACTACGTCTCTACGTGGCTATGGTAACTTTAAGGCAGATTGCAGCTAGAGCTGTTGGAAGCAACACAGTTTTTTGACCGAGCGATATTGAGTCTAATGTAATGTGTACTTTTATGTTTTTAAGTAAAGCTTTGAAAGAAGATTCGGTTTCACTCGCGTTATTTCAAATACTGGTTGTTAGACTAGTTGCAAAAGTGGTCCAGAAGAATTTTGAAGACACGGAGTGCTACATATTGTAATATCTTTGGCACTTTGCTTTTAGACTTGGCGTGAGGATGTATGGCCTCGTCTCTGACGTTGCCTCAATCATTTTGTGTTGTCGGTCTCGTTGCGGCGGGTTTGAGCAAGCCCACTCCAGCAGTTTCTCTGAGGAAATGCAATCTAGTTATCTCTGTTTCATATTCTCATTAACAACTAGAAAAGCACTCGGAGAATACAGACCTCCACCAAGGCATTATGGTCACTGACGCAATATAAATTCTAGCTTGTATATGAGGTCCCCTTGACAACAGTGGAAGCTTTGGAAAGGAAGATCAATAGCTTCCTCAGGAGATGGCTGTCAGTCCCCAAAAGCTTTTGCTCTTTGGGGTTATACAGCTCAGGGTCTAAGCTGCAACTGCCCATCACGTCTATCGTGGAGGAATTCAAGACTGCCAAGGTCCGGTTGGCCATGATGCTGCGTGACAGTGAGGATCAGGCAGTGCGACAGGCAAACATCACCTTGAGGACTGGCCGGAAATGGAGCACCAGCGGAGCTCTGAGAGAAGCAGAGAAGCGGTTGCAACACGCAGACATCACGGGCACTGTGACGCAGGGGAGGTTAGGCCTTGGAGTCATTACCCGAGCAAGCTGGAAGGAGGCTAAAGGGAAGGACCGTAGGGGAATGGTGCAAGAGGAGATCCGAGCTGTGGAGGAGGAGAGCAGGCAAGCCAGGGCAGTGGCTATGAAACAGCAAGCGAGCTGGATGCGGTGGGACGGTGTCCGAGGAAGATCCCTTAGCTGGAAGGACATCTGGAGCATGGAGGGGCATCGACTGAAGTTCCTGCTGAGCTAAGTGTACGATGTATTGCCTACACCGACAAACCTGCAAAGGTGGAGGCTGTCATAGGACCCATTTTGCGCACAGTGCAAGAGACCAGCAAACCTCGAGCACATCCTGTCATCCTGTCAAGCAAGCCTGACCGAGGGGAGGTTCTGGCACAACTGGCAGATGGACTGGAGAAAGAGAGGAAGCGGAAAAGACCCCAGACCCAAACCAAGGGCCCCCGCTTCATTGGCTTTCTCAGGCCAGGTGAGAAGGCGGGTAAGGAGGACAGGTGTGCAGGGATCCTTGGCACGGCACAGGACTTGGAAATGAGAGTTGACCTGGGTAGGCAACTCAAGTTCCCGGAAGAAACTGCCATCACCAGCCTCCGACCAGATATTGTGCTCTGGTCTCCTGCAACAAAGCAGGTGGCTTTGATAGAGACCCTGGGAGGAGAGGATCGAGGAGGCACATCAGCGAAAGTTGGGGAAGTACCAGCCACTCATCGCAGAGAGCCAGCAGAGGGGCTGGAGAGCCTGGAACTTACCTGTGGAGGTGGGGTGCAGGGGGTTTCCAGGACAGTCCCTCTGGAGAGCACTAGGCAGTCTTGGGGTTAGAGGTGCAACCCGCAAGAGCCTAGTAAACAGCATTTCCAGGCAAGCAGAGCAGTCATCCAGGTGGCTGTGGCTGAAACGGAGCGAGCGTTGGCAAAGCCAGGCGGGCAAAGAGGAAGGGAGTAGAGTTGCACGGTAGGTTCCTGATTGGCAGAGGGAGCAGTTCCAGGACGCTGGTTCTGCTGTCAAGCCCCACTGAGGTGTCGTGGGCTTGTTGACGAAACATCAGTGAGGTGGGGTGCCCACTTGAAAACCCAGTGAAGTTGACAGGTCCACGCCGTGCAGCTCTGTCCCAATGAAAGACGTCTGAGAGGAGCGACTTCTATGCTAGCCACCACACAGAGGGAGCAGGACTCGATTCCTGCCAGGCGTGGTGGTTGCGGTATACTCTACCGTTTAAAGACATAGAAGGCGTTTTGGATCACTGGTCACCACCAAAATTGAATGGGTTCTTCCTTAGGCAAAGACACACCACTGGTAAAATGTCATCCTAATCCATGCATAACTTTTCAAGTTAGACAGACAGACAGATGCTGGCGAAAACATAACCTCCTTGGCAGAGGTAAAAATCTGTCTCAAGAATATTCACATCCACATGCATTTCCATCAACTATGTACAGTAATGTGAATTAAAAAAGGAACATTGCACTACTGAAGAAGAGCAGACTAGCTCACCATATCCTTTGAGTAGACGCACAGACACTGGTGGTTCAGCTCTTCCTGCAAAGTCATCGGCCTGGTCCACCAGGGCCTCCTTCACCGTCTTATATCCACTCAGAATCACAATAGGCTTGGGGCCGAGATGCACAGTCATGACGGGCCCATACTGCTTATTCCACTGGGGTATGGTAAGGCAGAAAGAACAATATGGTTGCACAACACACATTGACTTCAAAACACATACTGTCAAAGTTTGAAATTAGACTTTCCGTATTAAATTGCTTTACCTCACTCACGTCAGATGCAGCCCCCCCTCGGGCGCAGTGATCTAATGCGCCCATTAAAAGGTATTTCAGGACTGATATGGAACGGACGGACCAACTAGGAGACGCATACAAAGCAGGATGGGTTTTTGACGTAACTCATCTCTAGCAAACTTACAAAACACATCCAACAGTTATACATTATGCCGCAGATTCTACCGTTTATGTTTGTTTGGAACAATTGAAAAACTCGAAATCGCATGGGATCACGAGATGCAATCGGTAGGTTTTGATTGAAGTTGGTTAAAGTATGATGACGGACAAGTGGCTTATCCAAGTACATGTAAGGATTTTTGATGAAGTCCGGTCTTTTGAAACAATTTTCTTATCAAGCAACATCAGATGCATGCGCCCAAGGGGACGCTGCATCTGACATGAGTGAGGTTATAAATTGCTAACCATAGAATACAATTTCTGTTTCAGGTTTTGATGATAACCACTTTTAATGTGTTGTTAGGCTTTTTTAGGTAGGCTGTTTTTGCTATATTTTATTCATAATATTTCTTCTATTTTATTTCTCCTTTGGTATTTCTGTTGGTTGAATGTCAATTGATACTAATTATTCCAATACTATAAATGCAAGCACCGGCAAACTTCTAATAATCATCAAGCAAGACCCTGGTTTTGCATAGGGTATGCGTCTCAAGGCAATTTTGTCGGTTAAAGATGTGTATACACACACATGTGCTTTACCTTCATATAGGTCTTGTAGGGAGCTGTCATGTCCATTTGTGGCACGTTTCCCAGCAGGGGTAGACCAGTGGGGCCTGGGGGCAGTGGAAGCCCCTTGTTACCCTTTCTCCTCCAGACCAGTAGCAGCAGCAGCACCAGGCCTCCCAGCAGCAGCATGCTGGAATCAGGTAATGCAGACATCCTCTGCTACCAGGATGCTGTTCCTTTAAGATTCCTGAAGAGTATTGATGAGGAGTATTTTAATCACAGATCTCAATCAGTTGCACAATTCGACTGTAATTTTGGTTGCATTTGTAGTAAAGTAACTCACCTACACTTTACGTAGACGTACACCTATGGCTCTGCTTATTAAAACGTCTTTTTCCGTTGTCAGCTCCACCAATCAATCACTTTTTTTGTCTTATTCTTTTAGTCTTTCCCTCAGAGATAAACTTTATCCTTTTTTTCTCTCTCCTAGATTTCTGAGCTGATCACTTCCAGTACTCTTTCTCTCTCTCTTCTGGTCTCACTATTCCTGCTTATCTTTCTATTCTGTCCTGTGCTGGTCAGTCCCTCCACTAAGTTAGTGTCCAACTCCTTTATGTGTGTACTGGGGTTGAAGAGCCTTTATGTATTCTGTTTTCTCTGGCTGAATATGGTAGTGGGTGGAGCTGTGGTCAGGTGAGCATGTGAGTAGCAGTAGGACAGAGGTAAGTCTGTCATGTCATAAATGCCCCACGATATTCCATCTATCTATCTATCTATCTATCTATCTATCTATCTATCTATCTATCTATCTGTCTGTCTGTCTGTCTGTCTGTCTGTCTGTATGTCTGTCTGTCTTCCTCAGTATTTTTTTTCTGTATAATCAACTTGGACCTGAAAATCCAATTGCTGATGAATATTAAAATGTACAGTAGGCCTATGAATGGAGTTGTGAGAAATGTGACTGGGTTGACCTTAGGCAGAAATGGGTAGCAGCAGGTCAAGCATTTCTGAAAACCTGGAAAGGCACTAACCTGCTGTACTCACCTTTGCACGCTAAACAAACAGAGTTTTCTTGGACTTCCTCCAACATTGCAAATGATCCAAGTTCATAGACTGCATGTTTACCCTGGGGCATGGTTGTCTTGATGTCTGTATGTGTTTGTAAGTATGAAAAGTTGAAATGAGTCTCTGAACACATACAATCTATCACGAGAGAGAGAGAGAGAGAGAGAGAGAGAAAAAAAAAATCTTGAAATGATGGTGAAATAGATTTGTATTTCCAACTAGTGCATGCCAGACAAGTTTTAGTCAGTATAACTAGTAGCCCATGGGTTTCAGCTTGCTTACTCGTCTGCTTGACTTTTAGTCTGAGATGCTGCAGGACTGGACCATATACATTTTATGAAATTATATATAAATATAATATGCTACAGTATACTGTATATAGGTATCGGTGTCTATGGGTTTGACTAGGCACATTGGTTGACATATGCTACAAAGTAGTCGGCTTGCATATTTCCGCACCCATAAGCTCTTTTGTTGAGCTTCATAATCACTCCCCAGGTCATGTGTTGGCAATGTCATGGAGGGTTTGCCCATTAATTGTAGCCTACAGTCAAGCAATATATATTTTTAAATTGATTTGATGAATGAAAACTGTAGTCTTAATTCATACACAAACTCTACCTCCTGCAAATGCAAATCTATCTTTCCGTCTACTGTCTCTGGGAACTAATACGATCCTGCTCAGGACACCTCTCCCAAACGTCCTTGAGATCACATAAGCTCTGTCCTGTGCCAGCAGGTAAAATCGACCCAGCTATTTCAATAATATTTGCATTCCCTGGCATGCAGATGAAGGGTCAGTGATCTTGCAGATGCAAATCTATCTCTCCGTCTTGGTCTGCTTTCTCTTTCTGGTAGCTATGATGCAGTTTCCAGGGGAGTGGCTCCCATGACGCTCTTGTGTGTACAAGGGTGAGCACCTCTCCCCTAGTGGCCGGGAGATCAAAGAAAATCCTGTCCTGTGCCAGCAGGTAGAATTGGCCCTACATGTAGGTGCTTGTTTCATGAATGTTTACAATCTCTCACATCCAGGTGAGGGGTGAGTGATCTGCAATAGATGGTATTCATGAACTTGTTAGATTTTTTTTTTTTATTCAATCAGGGTGGCAACTTTGCCTTACTGCATTATAAAATAGGTAGAGTCTCTGTACCCAGAGCTCCACAATCATGCACACATACAGTACATGTACACGTGCCAGGTCACGACCTTTGACCTCAACAACCAGTGCCGATTATGCTATGCTTACAATCTCTCACATCCAGGTGAGGGGTGAGTGATCTGCAATAGATGGTATTCATGAAGTGTCAGTGATCTTGCAGATGCAAATCTATCTCTCCGTCTTGGTCTGCTTTCTCTTTCTGGTAGCTATGATGCAGTTTCCAGGGGAGTGGCTCCCATGACGCTCTTGTGTGTACAAGGGTGAGCACCTCTCCCCTAGTGGCCGGGAGATCACAGAAAATCCTGTCCTGTGTCAGCAGGTAGAATTGGCCCTACATGTAGGTGCTTGTTTCATGAATGTTTACAATCTCTCACATCCAGGTGAGGGGTGAGTGATCTGCAATAGATGGTATTCATGAACTTGTTAGATTTTTTTTTTTTATTCAATCAGGGTGGCAACTTTGCCTTACTGCATTATAAAATAGGTAGAGTCTCTGTACCCAGAGCTCCACAATCATGCACACATACAGTACATGTACACGTGCCAGGTCACGACCTTTGACCTCAACAACCAGTGCCGATTATGCTATGCTTACAGGCTCATATTGCAAAAATGCATTTGGCATAATTATACGCATAACAGTATAAAGATTGTTTCAGTTATGCTGTGGTTGGTGACACTTTCTGTAATTACACTATCTAGTGACTCCCAATATCATATTTGTAATTTTTAAACATAATCAAAAGAAGCATAAAACACTGACTGAATGAAAGAAAATCTTTGATATTCCAGAAATGTTTTATTTTCTCAAAGTCTGAAATACATGTTTACGGTACATCTTTAAACAAGGGTATACATAAAAGGAAACATAACTAATAGTAAGCTGATGTCTCAGTTGTTTAAAAAAAAAAAAAAAAAAAAAATGTTTATTTATTTAAGTTATGACAAATGTATGTCTTGAGAAGCATTATACAACAATTTTTAGCAAGGTGCTTTTGAAGAATTTGGAGCCCGGAGGTACATTTTTGATGCTCAGCTGTAATACCACTCGAGGCACATTGCCAGAACTGCTGAGCTCAGGGGTGATGTCAATACTGGAAGGTCCTCCTGGAGTGCTGAGGTGAAAATGCTGCACTATGGAGACCAGGAAAATCAGGAGCTCCATCCGCACCAAAGACTCACCTGCACAAACCCTCTTACCTGAGAAACACACACACACACACAAAGAGAAACCTGGTCATGATAGTGGAATGAATGAATTTAATCTGTATCCACTACTAAACATTTACTACCTGCAGAGAAAGGCATGAATGCTGGGTTCTTCTGGAAGTTACCATTGGTATCCAGGAAGTGTTTGGGGTTAAAACTCCAGGGGTTCTCCCATTGGCTCTCATCTCTAAGCACAGAGTGCAGCATGGGAATGATCACAGTGCCCTGTTAGGGGTCAAAGGTCATGGATCAGGAAGTGAGTGAAGCACTGAGGTGTTTTGAGTCACTTTCCAATTAGTTTTATTGGTCAGGAAAAGTTTGTCCTGAGCTCATCAATATCATTTGGTAATACTTTTCAAATACTTTTGCATATTGCTCTTTTGCAAATTATTTGAGGAAGAGAAGCTCTATGACTTGCTAGCTGCGATGCTCATTGTGTTTTTATTTATTACAATGACTTAGGTATGCCCCTGATTGCTGTACATTTCAATATTGTTTGTATAGTGTGTTTTGCATTGCTGCAGTTACAGCTACAATTTAGCAATTTTGCAGTTACTTTTTCACAATTTTGCAAATTATTTGAGGAAGAAAAGCTTTGTGTCTGACTTGCTCCGGCGTTGATTAAGTTTTTTAAACACTGGGATCAGTATGTGTTAGAACAATACAAAACTAAACACATAAAATGAATGAATAAGAGTGTTAATTCACTTTAGGGATGACATAGCCTCTGAAAGAGATGTCCTTTATGGCCGTGTGAGGGGCATTCAGGGGCGCTAGGTCCAAGTAGCGCTGAACTTCATGGATGAAAGCATCAGTGAAGGGGAGGGACTTCCTGTCCTCCATTTGTGGGATGCCTTGTTGGCCAAGCAAGCTGTCAATTTCCTTCTGAATACGTTCTGAAAAAAAGAAAAAAACAAATTGAATAGATACAAGGGTCGAGACCTTATACTTCTGAGCAAAATGTCTCCTATTCCCCTTCAGTGTATGCGAGTACGCGTTTCTGTGTGTGTGTGTGTGTGTGTGTGTGTGTGTGTGTGTGTGTGTGTGTGTGCAGTCAGTAGTCCTACCATGAATGTCTGGGTGTTTTATGAGTATCATAAGGGCATATCTGATGGTGGTGCTGGTGGACTCAGTCCCAGCAAAGAAGAGGTCCATTACTGTCGTTGCCAGGTTATCATAGTGGAACTCTGAAGATGAGACATCTCAATTAAGTGCTTTGCATAACACGCATATGATATTATCTGGATAAGGAAGTGAAACGAGATGTTAAGTTAATTTGGCAGCTGACCCAGCCTGGATGACGTGACCCTATTCATAAATGACCTGTGGTCTGGCAAAACTGACATTGCAGGGAAGTTTCAATGAACAAAGTTGCGAGGAAGTACCAAAGAAGTTAACGAACATCTATCAAATTCCTTGTATGCTACTGGAAAGAACTACAACCAATCTGGGTTGGGTTATCCCTAAGTAGTTCTTAACCTATTCCTTAACCTCCTTCTTGACGTTAACAACATTATTCCCGAAACGTTCGTACAGTAAGTGTATCTTCTGTAAGTCACATGTTTGTAAGGGTGGTCTGGACTATTCATAACCTTTCCCTTATCACAGTTTTTGGCTTAAACATAAGCTTTACAGCTTTAAAAAGTGTATTGATCTCAATACTTGCTAACGGTTCTGGCTGACCTGCTGCATTCTGATGAGGAAACCGTCGATGAAGTCTCGAGCAGGGTGCTTGCTCTTTTTCCAAATCAAAATTCCAGACTTTTTCCAGACTTTTTCAAAACTGATATTTTGTTCCCCAAGACCTTGACTCAGGGGCGCAACTACCTCCCGCCCCCCCAATTAAAATAATAATTTAAAAAAAGATCACGAAAATTCAGCACATAGAATCAAATCCGGCATCTTATACTGTGAACAACACATGACACAACAACAGTGAAGGCAGAACATCAATGAAGAGTATAGGGTGCACATTTGTATAGAGAAATAGTAGGGGGGTTTTCAAAGAAATTTTCAAAAAATGAGTTGCCATTTCCTGCAATCTGGTACATTTTAACAAGCTGCTAGATAGCTAGCAATTAATTAAATGGATTACCTACTGCATTGCACATTATTTGAATGCTGCATTAGATCACTAACAAGAGTAGCCCTGTCTGGGTGTAAACATTGTAGTAGGAAGTCAGTGAGACCTTGTAGTGCTGTCAAACGATTAAAAATATTTTTATCTGATTAATCAAAAAATTATGCAAATCACAACTCATTTCCTCCAGTAAGAATTTGGATGCTAGGGTATGTCGGACCCTTATTTTGCACTGTAAAGGCCCTGATACTAAATAGTTGGCTTTGTTGGTCTCAAATGGGGCAATTCACATCTGTCTCCTACCCCCAAGGATTCCCAAAACATGCTGTTGGACAGTCAGGAGCTAGGCCATAATCTTTGTATAGTTTGACGTCTGTCTTTGCAATTTGTTAAAATTCACTGATATTCATTATAAATTATTTCACTGAGGAAATGGGCTTCAGTAGCCTACCTTGCGTTTCTAAATCAGTAGCCTAATTAGCACAGGGTAGGCTATTCCTTGACCAACATGTTAGTCATGGAATCTCTGAAATTACCACTTCAGCCTACATTGGAGACTACAAAAACAGCTGTGCTTGGTACAGTGATGTTATTGCTACCTCATTGTAGATCTACAAATAGGTATGGTGTAGAAATAATTTCAGAATGATGATTATATTTTAACCTGAACACCAAATGAATGGGTAAGAATAAATGAATGTAATGTGAATTTGACTAGGTAACTAAGGTGGAGAGTCCAATAGACATAATTCTGAGTGAATAATCAATAGGCCAGGAATTCTGTCATGTCACCCAGCATACAGATGTCCTTTGAAACATCACACGCTGAGGGCCATGATTGACATTCCAGCAGTTTGCAATGTAAAAGTGTCGAGCCATTGTTTTTGTTGTTTACAATCCAAAGTATATTGTGATGTGGCTAGATCACAAGGGTCAACACAGGTTTTGTAACCATCATGTTTAAAAGGCCACAGAATGTGTGGTTCTGGAGTGAGCTCAGTGACTTCTGCAGTGTGCACAGCTCTGTGTCTTGCTCCTCAGATCTGAGTAATAAATTTGTTCTTATGCTTCGCTCTGTCTTCGGACCGTCTCCATTATTGGTAACATACATAAGAGCTATTTTTACCACAATGGCTATGACTTCCACTGTTTTTGGAATGCATCATGCATACAGAACTGTTTCCACAATAGGCTAGCCTACTTTGAATTAATGAATTAAACCTTTTATCAAAGCAACTAGTAAACAGCATAGATGAGTCGATTGAATATTGTTCCAGTAGGCTAGTAGGTACGATACGTTTCCTGTACGGTACGTGACTGGTTAATAATATTTTTTACACCCTTATACTATTTCTTATTTCAAAATATTCTGTGTCTTTTAGCATACTTTTTTCCATACTTTATTAAGACTTTGACACAAAATCCAAGACTTTTCAAGGTCTGGAAAAAGGCTTTTCAAAATTCCATACTTTTTAAGACTTTCAAGACTTGCGCAAGCACCCTGCTCGAGGGTTGTCTGGGTCCAGAGTCTCCTTGTGCTCCTGAATCTTTCCTTTAATAAAGTCTAGGAGTTCCTGCATCTCCTTCAAGACAGTCTGGAGGGAGCCAGGAAAGTGGTCCATCAGCATGGGAAAGGTGTTGTATAGCTATGGGAAGGGTAAAGTACACAGGTTCATTAATTGGTGCTCTGGGGTCTCTAGAAGTCATTGACTAAAAATGATTTAGATGCTGAGAAAGGGCAGTTATTGTGAAGTCACTTAAGTGTGTAGGATCTACAAGTACTACGTTGAAGTGTTTTGATGTGTTCTGATGTACTTGGAGGAAGTGCCAGTCTCCATTCACAAAGGGTGGTATTTCCCCCGATGCTTCTGCAACAGATAACAACTTCTGTAGCCTGGGCTAGCAGGTGGCAGTATGTGATAAATCCTTACACCACTAGCCTTAAGAACGCTTCTAACAACTGAGTTAGAAGCCTGAGCTTTTCAGCTCAGAGGTTTGAACGTTCTACTCCCAGATGTGTGTGATGCGGACGGACCTTGGCTAAATTGGTGCTTTTACCCAGATGGTGGTGAGGATATAGAGGGTAAGTGTATTGGATGCCGCCTAGCTGGCTGCAATATGTGGTAAGACTCCATGGGTTTGTTGTAGTTGATGAGGTGCCCTGTTGGAGACCCATGTGCTTTGCACACCTGCAGAGTACCTTGGCTACACTTACAATTAGGATAGAATATGATAGTTCTTTATCCCTTAAAGTAGCTCCAGACCAAAGATCTGCGACGTTCTAAAAACCTGGACGTTCTGAAACTCCGAAACTGCGATTTGACAATGTTAACTCTTTTGCGACGGCTTGTAACTGCTTGCAACAACCTGCGACAGTTGATTCACACTGCTGCAACTCCTTTCTAAAAACGTTTCGTCTCGTCACGGATCTTCAGTCTGAATTGGCCTTTAGGATATTCAAGAAATTGATAACCTAAGATTTCTCTTGCAGTCTAATTACTTAGGCATTATATTTTTAATTCATTTCATTTATTTATTTAAATTTATACATGCAACCTCCACCTCAGTACTTCGTCTTAAATTACATGCATTTATTGCATTGTCTTGAATGTCTTTTTTTTAGAAAGTCAAAGGTTCTGTATTTCAGACATTAAGCCTGGTTTTGGTTTCAAGTAAGACTGAAATTTTGATAAATGCTTCTGTTCTGTTGAGAGTTGTTAATTGTTGCTGTTGAACCACTGTATTGTTTTGCTCCGGTGATGACATGAATCATATATATATATAAATATATATATACACCTTATATTTTTAAGGTGAGGTTTACTTTTTCGTGGAATTGCCCTAAACCTCACCTTAAAAATTCAAGTCTCATTTACATGGACATACAAATTATTTCAGAAAAAAGTATTGTCTCTATGTAAATATTCAACTGAACAAGTTTCGAAAGGATATCTGTTTGTTAAAATTTTTACCCTATTCAGCTATAATGTAAGTCTATGGAGGGGCTTATAATGGGCATAAGTGGGTGATAACACACACATAGCTGCAATGCTATCAGTTATTTTTTACTGTTATATTACTATTTCTGTGGTTACAGATTAAAATCCACCATTCACAATTGTTTCGTATCATGATATTAATTTTTTGTGATTACCTATATTCAGCCATGGAGTTTGCATAAGAATATGAACAAAATTGTGAAATACTGCTAGGTTTGCGGAGGTTATGTGGCATTTTGTTCATCAATAATGCAAGAAAATGTCACGTCCATAACGCTGGAATTGCTCTCCTCCTGAATCCACTGCTCCATCCCCTTGTGGCCCATTCCAAAGTCTTTGAGCGTGCTCATTGTGAAGCGTCTCAGCTGACGCCAGCGCTCACCGTTGCTTATACCCAGTCCTATGGGTGACAAAATTTAACAATAACAACACATTTCATTTCTAAAGCCCCTTCCAAAACCCCATATGGGCTATACTAGCAGTAGAAACTCAGTAACTAATACCAATGTCTGTGCATGATTACTGGGAACAGATATCTAGTTTTAAAATCTCATCCAAAGCATTTACAAGACAAAGCAACTAACCAAGCAATGCAAAATAACTGCAGCTGATAACATTCCCCAAAAATGTACAGCTCACTACCAGTGTACATTAGATTTCTAAGAGGGAGCTGAGGGGTTTGGAGCATCCATCAATAAAAAGTGTTATCAATAACTAGTTGCTGATAACACTTTTTATTGATGGATGCTCCAAACCACTCAGCTCCCTCTTAGAAATCTAATGTACACAATTACTTGGCTCCGGGGCAGACATGAATCATGGGTCAGTCCACCCCTAAAAGAGAGAGAAAAGAAATTGTGTTGATAAAGGAACACACTTTAGTTGCATGTCATTTAGACTGCCACATTTTTTTGTGCACAAGCAAAGTTATTATAGTAACCTAGAACTCTAGATGCACTCTTGCAGTGTTTGAATCGCTTGTCAGTTGCTAGTTGCGCTAATTTGTTTTAGCCATTTGATCCCTGGGTCTATCACTCGTTGCCAGACTATACATTCATGTGACAGTCTGGCATATCAGGCTACTATTATAGATCAAATAGATAACTTACAATAATAATTCCTTAACAATATATGCATAGATATTATACTTGGTCCTTTAGCACTCAACAGTATCCTGGTTCAAAATGATACAATTACTGGTGTTTAGCAAATAGCAAAGGGCCTGTCACCAGAGGGGGAGGGCCTTGGATCTTGGAGTGGTAGACCCGTCCCCTCAGCACTTGGAATTTGACATTTGACACTTATCATTCCCATAGCAGGCTGCCAATCCATCTGTTAGCAAATAGAAAGTGGCCACCACAGGGGGAAGTCGTACGCCCAGGGGTGGTTGCCCCTACTCCTCTATGACTCCTCTATGACTCCTCCCCTGAGTGTTATTTCACGGAAGATCTGATATCACCAAATAATTAAGAGTCCGCGATCAATGTCAAAATTGTTGCCCTGGATGAATGGGTTAGGATTAGGGTTAGGGTCCAGGTCCAGGGCAAACGTTTGACGTTGATCCTGGACTCTTAAGTACTTGGTGATATCAGGTCTTGTGTTATTTCACCGCAAGATCTGATATCACCAAGTAATTAAGAGTCCAGGATCAATGTTAAACTTGTTTGTCCTGGATCAATGTACTCTAACCCTAAGCCTAAGCCTAACCCTAACCCTAGCCCTAAACCTAACCCATTGATCCAGGGCAACAAGTTTGACATTGACCCTGGACTCTTAATTACTTGGTGATATCAGATCTTCCTATTTCACCATACACACACCATATCTATATTATCTCACCGTATCCATTATGAAATTTCATGCTGAATGGCATTTGTGCTCTTCCTGCAAAGTCATCCGCCTGGTCCACCAGGGCCTCCTTTACTGCCTTGTAGCCACACAGAATCACAGATCGGTGGGTTCCAAGATGCACAGTGATGACTGGTCCATACTGCTTACTCCACTGGAATAGGGCCGGAAGAACAACATGGGTATAAACACTTAATTTGAAATAAACTATGTTGAGAAGTTTAATGAGAGACTTCTGATGAAGGCATTTTGCCTTTGATCTTGCAAGGATAGCTCTGGAGTGAATTCAAGCATAGCCCTGTTGAACTAGCCTGCTAAATGCACCAGTTAGCGAGTGGAACAAAATAATTCCTAAAACTGATAGTTCCGGTCCTCGATTGTGATTGGTTGAAAACGTGTTCGATGCCGTTGTAAATTGAGCATTTAGCACAGATCCAACCGCATTTCGCTCTGAAGTGCTGCACCATAAGAAAGTGAATGGAGCAGCGCTTATGCGTTACTTGGCAACCATTCAGCAGCAGGAAATATACTTTTTGGCGGAGGAATTGGTATCAATGAATAACTGACGGTGCATACACACCAGACTTTCGCGTGGGCTTAACGACTCCGGGAGCATCGCGAGTCCGGGAGGTTCGCGGGCTGTTTCGTTGTTCCCTTTCACACTGCATAGTCATGTTCGCGTTCTATACGCGGTCAGTATGCCATGCATTTTCAATGGGAGCCCGCTCATTACACGTGGACGTCCGCGCAGGAAAATAGACTTGAGTTCTATTTTCAAGGAGCATCACGGACATGTCTGGTCTGCCGCTCGCGGGGCCAGACATGCGCCGTGCTTACACCGCGCTCCTGTGTGTAAGGCATTATCTGTTTTCATGTATTTTAACCGTTTTGGACTGATACCGGAGACGTTAAGTGGACGTCTCGCGCTTGCGGTATGAAAGCACCGTGACGGTAATGAAACCATTGCCAGTTAACGTGGTAACGTTGATTACAAGTCAGTAAACAAGACACACCTTGGAACCATACTCTTCCCAGCAAAATGGTAACGCTTTAATTTACAGCCCGTGAAGTACTGGGTAAGTGTTAGGTAAGAATGGTGTAACAAAAAAGTATCAAGGGATAAATTACTGAGTACTTACAGTGTAAGTTTGCTGGAATAACACACGTTCACGCTTTATTTTACAGCCCGTGAAGTACTGGGTAAGTACAGGTAAGAACAAGGTAAGAAAATAAAACTTTATGTGTAATATTGCCATAATTACAAAATGGGTATAGCCTAGATGCGCAGTATAGCCTACAGGAAATGCATGGGTTGATTCACTTCATTTTACAGCCCCCACATCCAATACTAGGGTGTAGTTACAAGTAGTTTTGGGGTATTTAGGTAATTCCACTGTAGGCCACTTGTTCTTTACTTTTCAATAGGGTAGCCTACCTAAGTGGTGTACAGTATATGCATAGTCAGAGGTAACAGTTTGACAAAGATGCGTTTTATTTACAACATGGAAAATTAAACTAATAATTCCTTCGTATGAAATGAAACTAATAAATCCCTCACTCCCTCACTCCTCCACTCCAAATGGAACAAGACTATTTCTCTCAACTCGCGGGAGATTTTACCCTTCATCATTCGCGGTTGTCCGTGAGCCTCTATATAAATAAGGTAGACTTTATTTCATTAGTTTAACGCTGAACAAACAACTAAGTGATCAAACAACATAGTTGCTGCCGTTGCGAGATAATCTATATCTGTCTGCAATGCCGCTCTCGGCCTCCACACACCTTCTGCATAGATAGGACGTGCACACTGATGCTACACCACTTAGGTAGGCTACCCTATTGAAAAGTAAAGAACAAGTACAGTGGAATTACCTAAATACCCCCAAACTACTTGTAACTACACCCTAATATTGGATGTGGGGGCTGTAAAATGAAGTGAATCAACACATGCCTTTCCTGTAGGCTATACTGCGCATCTAGGCTACCCCTTATTTTGTAATTATGGCAATATTACACATAAAGTTCTATTTTGTTACGTTGTTCTTACCTGTACTTACCCAGTACTTCACGGGCTGTAAAATAAAGCGTGAACGTGTGTTATTCCAGCAAACTTACACTGTAAGTACTCAGTAATTTATCCCTTGATACTTTTTTGTTACACCATTCTTACCTAATACTTACTAATACTTACCCAGTACTTAAGGGGCTGTAAATTAAAGTGTTACCGAACATAATCAGGAGAGCTAGCAGAGATAGTTACAGAGTACAAAAACATCTCACCTTCATATAGGTCTTATAGGGAGCTCTCATGTCCATTTGGATTACGTTGCCCAGCATGGGTAGACCAGTGGGGCCTGGGGGCAGTGGAAGCCCCTTATTACCCTTTCTCCTCCAGACCAGCAAGAGGAGCAGTAGCACCAGGCCACCCAGCAGCAGCGTGCTGGACTCAGGTAATACAGACATCCCCTGCAGGACATAAACAGAATGTAGATGGTGCTCCTTTAGAGTTGCCATAGGAAATGACAATGTTGTTCACTATTGATTCCTTTTCATGTTGTTACATTATAACAGTTTAATTTTTCATAGTGTCAAAAAATGTGACAAAGACTATTTTCTCTTGTTTCTCTTATTTCTCAAGGTAAAAATTATTCTGTGATGTTTCTGTCATTAACACCGTCATCTTTTGGTCTTGTTTGATACTTGTAATCAGCCATAAAATCATTAACAGTTCATTTTTATAGATAATTTAGTGAAATAGGTTTCCTCTTACCTTTTAAGATAGTTGGAGCGGATTTTTGTCTGTCCACTGGATCACAGAAGTTCCTGGGGTCTTTCAGACCCTGAGAGGTCTCCTTCCTCCAACGTCAGGGTCACCAATTTTTGAAAGTAGGTGAAGTTTCTTCTGTGTGTTTAAGGAGGAAGACTGACACAGACTGATTTTGTGTTAATAAAAGACAGTTCACTGGTACAGAACATAGCTTGAAGGAGTGTTCTGGCAGCTTACAGTTTCAGGTTTTCACTTACTGGAATATAGGAGCCAATGCATACATTGGAATATAGGAGCCAATGCATACATTGTAGCCAACCAGGCTTATTCCCAGAGTGTCAGCGTTACACAGTTAGTTTCATTTGTGAGAACACAGTGCCCAGAATAATGAATCTGATACTTATTCTTACAGTGTTGTCAGTCACATACGGTTACTAGAAATTAACTCTACACTTGCAAATGTTCAGTTCAGAAGCACTTACTTCACCAATGATTAAAGCTCTTTACTCTTCTGGTAGATATGACTTGCCACTCTAACACCACCGAGTCATTCTCTCTCTCTCTCCTTGTCATTTTTGCTACTGACAATTCCTCCGGGTGTCTACTGTGGAATGAGAGCCAGGGGCTGCTGACCCCTGGTCCAGCTTGTTTGGGCCTAAGATGGATTAAAATAGACCAGTTGAAGCTGTTTCTTCTATTATTGCTTTGTTTAGTAGAGAATGTCTGCATTTACACCAAAGATCATGGAATACTGACCGCTTCAACCCTCTCTGTGGACACTATTTAATTTTGCCAGAAAAAAAGAGATGTAAATTATATTTTAGCAAATACTTTAGCGAAAAGCAAGATGTATACTGTAGAAGTACATTTTCCCTCTTAGTTCATGAATTCCTGTTCTTGTCCCCATTTTCTTTTTTTTCTTTTCAAAACATTAGTGACATAATCTGATTGTGCTGCCTCCTACTACCATCACACAACCGCATCTATTTCCCCAAGCACATATAGTACACCTGTGTACACCGTGTTCCCATTACAGCAAGTTTGACTTGCTTTTGATGGCCAGCTATTTACCGCTTCCAGACCTGCATAATCAGATGCCTCCAGCAATGTCCTATTTGGCAGGTTGGACATGCTTTTGTCTTGCTACTGGCTCGACCAGCTGAAACCATCAAGTCTTACAAAACTCCATGGCCTTTAAAGCACTTGCACTCCGAGTTTGGAAGTCAAGTTATAATGGGAGTGGAACCCTGTATCATCTGCTTAGATTTCAGCTATATTACTGTAAAGGAAAGCTCCGGAGTGAATTCATGCATAGGCCTGTTGAACGAGCCCGCTAATTTCACTAGTTATAGAGTGGAACAAAATAATTTGGAACAGCATAGACTGAACACAAATGCAGAAGCCAACAAGCACTTTACACTGAATCAAACTACGGTAATTTAAGTGTTATAGAAGGTAGCAAGTCACCGGCTAAAAAAAAATGTTTTGGATGACCTACTGTACCTACATACCCAATTAGAATGCCATCTCTCTCTCTCTCTCTCTCTCTCTCTCTCTCTCTCTCTCTCTCTCTCTCTCTCTCTCTCTCTGTGTGTGTGTCTCTTACTCTTTATCTCTCCTGGTCCTTTGTCACCAATGTCTCTCGAGTATTAGTTCTTTTAGTCCAATCTCTTGGGACAGTTTGCTGCCTGTTTACTGAGAACTGAGGGCTTTTACGTCTTCTGTGATCAAAAATGGTCTTCACCTTTGCACACTCAAAAAAAAAAAAAAAAAAAAACATAATGAAAACTTGTTGCCTTGGCCCTCCTGTGATCCATGGAGTCAATTTGACCCCAAAGCAATGTTTAACATCATAAAAAGTTTCGCTTTTTTTCTTTTAGCCTCATATTTCATGATCTTTTCTCATTTGATGGGGACAGTAAACTAAGCATGACATTTGTACAATAATATGTTTTGAATGTCTTGTACAAAAATATGTATATATGAATTATCCTTTGGGGTCAATTTGACCCCATGCAGGTTGATTTGGCAAGATAGCTAACTGAGTTGGGTTAAAGAATAGTTCACCTCTTTATGAAAGTTGGTTATTCACCCCCTTACCTGGAGTAACATATGTGGATAAGATTATTTTGGTCTCAGAGCATGTGTTGTCCAAGTCTGGCAACCACAATTTTACCTTTAGCTTAGCATAGGTGCTGGAAAGTAAAGATTACAAATTACATTCCAGCGTCTATGCTAAGCTAAAGCTAAAAAATGGGGAAATTGGGGATGCCATGCTAGGAAAACACAAACACTGAGACCAAAATGCTTGTACCCACATATGTAACTCGAGGTAAGGGGATGAATAACCAATTTACATAAAGAGGTGAACTATTCACTAGGTTAGTGCTACCAATGTTGTAATAATGGTCCCACACCCCATCAGATATACTGCCAGCTATATTCAAGACATAAAAACAATATTTGAGCTTTCAAACGGTTTTGTTATATTCCAATTGATACAGATAAACCAAATGTGTACAAAAAAGTTACATAAAGCCATTTAAACACTAAAAAGATAGTTCAAATTTTGAGGCAGTTTGATGATTTTTAGACATATTATAGACAACAATATTCTACATGCACGCACCTGGTATTCTGGGTTCATTATGAGGTGTGTGGGAGGGTGGGTTTATGTTGTTTTGGTTGTGTTTATTAGACATCAAATTAAGTGCCTGTCATAAAAAACAGGTAGCAATATAAATTGTTATTATTTTTCTGAGGATTTATTTAGCTGGGGTCAAATTGACCCCCAGAATAAAGGGTGTGAGTAAGATTTGAGGGACGCCAGAGGGTTAACTTTACACTTAAGCCATTGAGTGTGGTTTAAGATTGACAAAGGCTGAAAAAGGTGGTGCCTTGTTGAAATTGGATTGTTGAAACATTATTATTGAATCACTTTGTAGATGTATTATTATTATTATTATTATTATTATTATTATTATTATTATGGTTATGGGCTCTGTGCAGATTGATTGATTCATTGATTGATCAAAAGAAAATCCAAAATACCACAACACTCCTTCAATCACACAGGTGAGTCATGGAATGAAAAGGTCTGGAGGCTGTCCAAGTGGAGGACTTTGTGCAATGTTGCAGACTCAACCACCCACAACTCAACACTGCCAAAACCAAGGAGATGGTGGTGGATTTCAGGAAATCCCAGCCTGCCCTGCTGCCAGTCTCCATTGAGGGGGTCAATGTGGAGGTGGTGACCACATACAAGTCCCTGAGATTACATCTGGACGATAAACTGGACTGGCCATAATAAATCTGTAAATCTCCCCAAAAAAATATTTTCATATTACAGTTCAATATTGATCGATTGATTGAAATTCATTTCAAATGTGTAAGAAAACATGTCAGCAATTGACAGACCAAAACAATTCATATATTTGAAAAGGTTTGGGACAAATTATAGACACATGTTTAGAGGTTATCTAAAGAATGCCTTGATGACTATTGTATTTACTTTGAAAAAAGAATAAGGAATGAAGAGGAAGGACTGTTATACTTTAATTGATCATGTAAGGATAAGAAAAGTTATATGAATATTAGAATTAATGTATGTATGTATGTACTGTATGTATGTACTGTATCTATCTATCTATCTTTCTACCTATCTATCTATCTATCTATCTATCTATCCTATCTAACTAAAGAAACCAATGATGGGTTCTTTATACATTGGATGGTCTGAGTATTAAGTCTGAGGCTGCAGTTTATGTTTTTAAAATGTATGTATTATTGCAGTTCATTAATATTGAACAGTGAAAATGAAATGAAAATGAATATGAAAATATTTTTGGGGGGGAGATTTATAGTATGATGCTCATCTGTAGTACAACTGTTAGTATAGTTAGCGGGGGGTGACAATGAGCTGATACTGGCGAGGCACATTGGCAAAACTGCTGAGCTCAGGGGTGATGTCAATGCTGGAAGGTCCTCCTGGAGTGCTGAAGTGAAAATGCTGCACTATGGACACCAGGAAAATCAGGAGCTCCATCCGTGCCAAGGACTCACCTGCACAAACCCTCTTACCTGAGAAACACACACACACACACACACACACAAAAGGATTGATCATCCTTTGGTCAAGTATAGGATATGAAGGATTAAACTAGAACAAAGGTAAAAGATTCTACCTGCAGAGAAAGGCATGAATGCTGGGTTCTTCTGAAAGTTACCATTGGTATCCAGGAAGTGTTTGGGGTTAAAACTCCAGGGGTTCTCCCATTGGCTCTCATCTCTGAGCACAGAGTGCAGCAAGGGAATGATTGTAGTACCCTGAGGTCAAAGGTCATGGATCAGGAAGCGAGTAAAGCACTGAGGTGTTTTGGGTAACTCTCCAATTGTGTTTATTGCTTATGAAAGGATTAACCAGAGCTCATCAATATGATTAATACTTTAGGTTACCCTAGATAGGGTACTCTGACAGTTACTACACTTAGCCTGACATAGCCCACCCATGATACGAATGTTCATACTTATCATGGTCTGGGGTCTTCTGGGGCGTGTTTACATCAGTAGAGAGACCACCGGCCAATAAGCAAAGGTGATTAGACGAGCTGTCCGATCGTATCAAACCAGAACTAAATACCCTCCCCCCCCCTCGCCCTATAATCGCGTCAGATTAAAGAACCTCCAGACCATAAATACAGATGAACAGCAGTATTATTGTCGGGCTATGTCAGGCTATACTATATCTGTCTCACCATTTTATTCAGTTGTGTGCCTGTCATAGCAAATCTCTGCACTTACTCCCACTGTCACCTACCCTTGGAAACTTATTAAATTCTCCTCCATTGTCGAATTGGCTTCTCCTTTCCTCTACCATCTTCCAATCAAATGCTGGCTTTTACACAGCCATGATAGAGGCAGGTTGTGTTGCTCCATATCCCACTCTTTTCTCTGCAATCATTGGTCTGATTGGATCTAGCCTACTATAGGCATGCCAATGCCTGCAGAGCTGTTGTCTCCTAGGTCTATCTTTTACTTGAATTTCTAATGTATGTTTTGTGAGAGGAAAGGGAAATTTTCCTAGTATGTACTCTCAGATTTGACCAATAAAGTTGATTCTAGTATGTACTCTCAAATTTGACCAATAAAGTTGATTCTGAGATGACCGATCAGTGTGTGTGAGAACAATACTAGCTGAGCATAACATGAAGTCTTAAGCAAAGCTACTTTCACCTTAGGAATGACGTAGCCCCTGAATGAATAGTCTTAAGCAAAGCTACTTTCACCTTAGGAATGACGTAGCCCCTGAATGAAATGTCCTTTAAGGCAGCGTGGGGGACACTTAGAGGCGTTGAATCCATGTAACGCTGGACTTCATGGATGAAAGCATCAGTGAAGGGGAGGGACTTCCTGTCCTCCATGTGTGGGATGCCTTGTTGGCCAAGCAAGCTGTCAATCTCCTTCTGAACACGTTCTGCAGGGAAAACACATCCCAATTTAAATAGATACATGGGACCTTATACATTTGAACATAATGTCTCCTATGCTCCTCCAATATGTGTGTGTGTGTGTAGTCAGTAGTCCTACCATGAATGTCTGGGTGTTTTATGAGTATCATAAGGGCATATCTGATGGTGGCGCTGGTGGACTCAGTCCCCGCTAGGAAAAGGTTCATTACTGTCGTTGCCAGGTTATCATAGTGGAACTCTGAAGATGAGACATTGTTCTCCTGACAGTCAAACAAATCATCTATATCAATTACTCTGTATAACACTCATATGATATTAATTAACGTAAGAAAGTGAAATAAAATTTAATTTAGCTTACTGACCTGCTGCATTCTGATGAGGAAACAGTCGATGAAGTCTCGAGGGTTGTCTGGGTCCAGAGACTTATTGTGCTCCTGAATCTTTCCTTTAATAAAGTCTAGGAGCTCCTGCATCTCTTTCAACACAGTCTGATGGGGGCCAGGGACGTGATCCATCAGCTTGGGAAAGACATTGTACAGCTATGGGAGGGCAAAGTGGAATGGCTTATTAAATGGTGTCCTGGGGTCACTAGAAGTCATTCATCATCAATCATGTATTCATGTGATTTATTGCTGAGAAAAGTCTGAATCTTAAAGAGAAAATCAACAAGTAGCCCTGCTGTTTTATAGTACTAAGTACTATTGATACCCACCTCAATTATCAAATTTTGTGCAACATAGACCGATTTTGCGAAATGGCAGCTAATGGGGCATGTCAAAATGATACCTAATCGATTAGGTTTTGTTTTGACATGCCCCATTCTGTTACCGTTTGCTGCTGTTTTGATATCTCAGTCTGCGTTGCACGAAATTCAGTCACTGAGGAGGCTATCAATATCACTTTGCAATATAGAATAGCAGGGTAACATGTTGATTCAAACCGGATAATATGGCTGGAAAAGTGGTTAAAACTGTGCTTATGCAAGCAACCCAATATTGTTTGTTTACAAAACGGTTTTGTAAAAAATGCAAAAAACAATTTTAACCACTTTGTTAGACATTTCTAGTCATAAACACTACAGAGGTGTGTTGTAATGTGTCTGATGATGTTACATAGATTTTGGGGTGACATTTGGTGCATGTTTAGATGCCGAAAACAGTTTTGAAAACTTGCCCCATTGGGTTCGATTGGGTCAGGGCTTATTCTCTGTTCAAGGAAACCTATATGGTTGGTCCACAATGTCTTGCGTCTTCAGTATTGGCTCATCTCAAGTAGCTTGTGCAATAGAGCTCTTGTTGAAATTTGACCAGAATTCCCCTTTAATTACACTGTCCTATCTCTTTCCCTCCTTTCTCTGTCTATTCCTGTCCAGCCTGTGTGTCCTTACCGGACCCCAGGGACTGCTGGTAAAGAGAACTATTGAACGCAGGATCTGCAGGAGACGCAGGAAGTTGACATCGTCGTAGCTGAATCTCTGGCCGAATACCAGAGCACAGATCACGTTTGACACGGTGTGGCTCAGATAGGTTGTGGGTTCAAAGGGGGTCGCTGCAGACATTGTAAATGAAAGGGGAACATCAAAAAAAAAAAAAAACATTAGTTCAAATTCCTGCTATAAGTCTGTGACCATTATTGACATTTACATTTACATTTATGCATTTAGCAGACGCTTTTATCCAAAGCGACTTACAAAAGAGGGATAACAATTAAGCTGCAACACAATACAAGTAAGTGCCTACTGGGAGTGCCATTTGCTAATAGGAGAGCAAGTGCAAGAGTTTAGAAGTACTAGATCAGTGCATTCCAAGTAATTTATCGAATTAGGACAAGAGATACTCTTGAAAGAGCTGGGTCTTCAAGAGTCTCTTGAAAGTAGAAAGAGTGCCTGTTGTTCTAATAGTCTTGGGGAGACTATTCCACCAGTTAGGAACAATGCATGAAAAGAGCGTAGATTGACCTGTGCGCGGTGCTGGTCGTTCCAAGCAGCGATCCTTGGTTGAGCGGAGCGATTGGAGGTTAGCATATGGTTTGATGATGTCTTTCAGGTAGACTGGAGCAGTTCCCTCCAGTACCCTGTAAGCCAACATTAGTGACTTGAATTTAATGCGAGCAGCCAGGGGCAGCCAGTGGAGCTCCCTGAACAGTGGAGAGACATGTGCTCTCTTTGGCTGGTTGAAGACCAGGCGTGCAACAGCCTTCTGGATCATCAATAGTGGTTTTGCTGCACACGCTGGTAGACCTGTTAGAAGAGCGTTGCAATAGTCGAGATGAGAGATAACCAGCGTCTGAACCAGGAGCTGTGTCGCATGTTGAGTAAGGTACGGCCTGATTTTCCTAATGTTGAATAAAGAGAAATGGCACGACCTAGTAACAGCAGCAACATGATCCAGGTTTCTTGCAGCCTTGGTAGGAGCAACAGATAGAGAGTCTATCTTAATGCTGATGTTGTGGTGCAGGGTTTGCTTGGCAGGGATGATCAGCAGTTCCGTTTTTGAGAGGTTTAGTTGAAGGTGGTTGTCTTTCATCCATGCAGATATGTCTGAGAGACAGTCAGAGATCCGTGTTGTCACTGTAGAATCGCCAGGAGGAAAAGACAGATAAAGCTGGGTGTCATCTGCATAGCAGTGGTAGGAAAAGCCATGCGAGTGGATGACTGGACCCAGTGTTGTTGTGTACAAAGCGAAGAGGAGGGGCCCCAGTACTGAGCCTTGGGGTACTCCTGTGGTAAGGTAGTGCTTTGCTGAGGTTTACAACATGTGAGTTACAAGACAACATATTTCCTCAGATGCACAATACTCACACACAGACTCACTCACATTTGGTTTCCCTCAGCCTCTCTATAAGGTGTCGACTCTCCTCCTGAATCCACTGCTCCATCCCCTTGCGACCCATTCCAAAGTCTCTGAGCGTGCTCATTGTGAAGCGTCTCAGCTGACGCCAGCGCTCACCGTTGCTCATAGCCAGACCTAAGGGGTGCAAAATGCTTTCTAAATAATGCTAATGTAATGTAATGGAATGGAATATGCTTTGCAGTAGCAGGGGAACCTAACCAACACCAATTAAGCCAATCACACATTACCTGTCTTTACATTAAATTAGTTTGTGGTATCTCAGTCATTGACATTAAATAGAATGACATTAACTGAGGATTTCTTTGTCATGACAATTATACTATAGATTTGATTTAAGAAAATGTATGTTTAATGAGAAGTGTGACAGGATAATTGTACTATTTTAATTTGTTATTAGGATGAAATGACTGTCATGACACCAATATGACAGTGTAATGAATACAGTCTTGGACATTATTTATGTCAACTTGTCATGACAAAGAAACCCTCAGTTAATGTCATCCTGATAAACATTTATGACAAGTTTATGATATTTATTTAAAATTCATGACAATCATGTCATATTTACAGTATGACAGTGACTGTAGTACCAACAGTACAGCAACATAAAAATAACACAACTGCACCTGATATCATTCTCATATAAACTTACAGGCCAGTCTAGGTTATATTCATAAGAGGGAACAGACAGACGTGTTTAGTCCCCCATTGAGAAGTGTTATCTCACCGTAACCCTTGTTTAATTTGATGTTAAATGCTATTTGTGCTCTTCCTGCAAAGTCATCCGCCTGGTCCACCAGGGCCTCCTTTACTGCCTTGTAGCCACACAGAATCACAGATCGGTGGGTTCCAAGATGCACAGTGATGACTGGTCCATACTGCTTACTCCACTGGAATAGGGCCGGAAGAACAACATGGGTAAATTTGAAATCAAAATATGTTGACCGAGACTTAAACGAGAGAGTTGATGAAGTGCTGATGAAATGATTTTGTCTCTGCTCTGATCAAATATGGCATAACATGGAGCTTTTTCAGCATAATAGTCACGGAACTTTTTTAATATGTTTTTTAGGGCCTTTTTTTGCCTTTAATTCGGGACAATTAATAGGACAGTAGAGAGTGTGACAGGAAATGATTGGGAGAGAGAGAAGGGTAGGGATCTGGCAAACAACCCTTTGACTGTGAGTGCTATACTGTGTAAATACTACAACAACAACTACTACTACTACTACTACTACTACTACTACTACTACTACTAATAATAATAATAATAATAATGATTGAGGAATACAGCTACACCTCACCTTCATATAAGTCTTGAAGGGAGCTCCCATGTCCATTTGGGGCAGGTTTCCCAGCAGGGGTAAACCAGTGGGGCCTGGGGGCAGTGGAAGCCCCTTGTTACCCTTTCTCCTCCACACCACCAGGAGGAGCAGTACCAACAGTCCTCCCAGCAGCAGAATGTTGGAATCAGGTGTGACAGACATTCTCTGCAGGACGTGGACAGAATGAAGATGCTGTTCATTTAAAGTTGACATGGGAAAGTAACCATTATTGTTGACTTTTGATTCCTTTTCATGTTGTCAATTAGCCTGGAGTTCCCAAGATCCTTTGTGTGCTCAGTTTCTTTTCACCCTGCAAAGCCCTGCAAAGTGACCATGGCCGATTTTCTCACCTGTTTTCGGTATCCTGTCACAGAACAAAAAGGGACTAGTACGGCCCTTGATTGCATTTTACGTCTGGTAGTGGCTCTGGTATTGGCTCTAAGCTATGTACAGACGCTATGATAGACATTCGTAGCGTCCAATAATCGGCTCTGGACAATCGTAAACAACGCTTAACGAGAAAAGCAATAGGTGGGTCTCCAGACTAAATAGCACTTGTGAATTTAGTTTGGCGATCACCAGGCTCGTTGTCAATTAATTCTAGAATTACATATTATAGAATTAAATTCAGTTCAATGATGTTTACACAGGCACTTGACGAGCCTTCACTCACCAGTAGGTGCGATTTGCCTCTCGACTTGACTTAGTCAGCAAGTGGCTGTGTCCGAAACTTGCAGCTTCGCTGTCTTCACGGTCTACGACCTTAAGTGTTGTGGAAGGCAGCAAGGCACCAGCTTAACAAACTTTGTTTTGGATGACCTACTGTGCCTACATACCCAATGAAAATGCCATCTCTCTCTCTCTCTCTCTCTCTCTCTCTCTCTCTCTCTCTCTCTCTCTCTCTCTCTACGTGTCTCTCTCTCTGTCTTACTCTTTATCTCCTCCTTTGTCACCAATGTCTCTCGAGTATTAGTTCTTTACTCCAGTCTCTTGGGACAATTTGTTGTCTGTTTACTGGGAACAGAGGGATTTTAAGTACTCTGTGATCAAACTTGGAGTTCACCTTTGCACACTCAAAAAAAAAAAATAAACAAACATAATGAAAACTTGTTGCCTCAAATGAGTTAATGTTTACTAAACCCTCCAGCAATCCATGGGGTCAATTTGACCTCAAAGCAATGTTTAACATCATAAAATATATCACGTTTTTCTTTTGGCTTCATATTACATGCCTTTTTCTTATTTGATGGGGACAGTAGACTAACCATGAACATTGTACAATAATGTGTTTTGGAATTTTCAATTTGACCCCAGGTTGATTTGGCTACCTAGCTAACTGAGTTGACTTAAGTTAGTGCTACCAATGTAGTGATAATGGTCCCACACCCCATCAGATATACTGCCAGCTATATTCAAGACATAAAAACAATATTTGAGCTTTGAAATTGCATTTGTTTTATATTCCAATTGTTACAGATAAACCAAATATGTACTTAAAAGTTATATAAAGCCATTTAAACACTAAAAGATAGTTCTTTCAAATTTTGAGGCAGTTTTGAGGAGATTTTTAGACCATATTTAGACAACAATATTCTATATGTGCACATCAAGTGTTCTGGGTTTATAACTAGGTGTGTTTCTATTGTACAAAAAAACAGGTAGCAATATAAATTGTTATTATTTTTCCAAGGGTTTATTTGCCTGGGGTCAAATTGACCCCAAGGATAAAGGGTGTAAGATTTAGAGGGACGCAGAAGGGTTAACTTTATACTTAAGCCATTGAGGTTTAAGATTGACAAAGGCTGAAAAGGTGGTGCCTTGTTGAAATTGAATTGTTGAAACAATAGTCGTTGGATCACTTTTTAGTTGTATTACTGTGGGTTCTGTGTAGATTGTTTGATAGATTAAAAAAAAAACTCAGAACCAACAAAATGCTACAACACTCCTTCAATCACACAGGTGGGGTCATGAAATGCAAAGGTCTGAAGGCTGTCCAAGAGCTAGTGTACTGTAGGAAAGAGAGGCCGAGTCAGACTATGCCATATGACAAGTTGAAGCAGGGAGATTGGTTCAAGGAATGAGGCTGCAAAAAGGAAGTGGAAGGGGAAAAGCCAGACCAGCACAGAACATCTTGGCCTAATGTGAAGGTGCTGAGGTGAAGAGTAACCTGTTTGATGTTGGCACCACACTGTGTACTGTGTTAACTAACAAGAGAAGGCAAAATAATCTTATGCTCAACCCATTTTGGAAACCTGTTTCCAACTCTTCAATCAAGTTTGAGAATTATGCTGATAATATGAAAGGTAGGGTCCAAGATCTTTTCCTTAGTCACTTTTTTGCTTAACCCTTTGAGGTATTTCCTGTGTAAATACAACATGTTGCCATACTTGTTGCCAGTGTTGGGAGTAACGAGTTACAAAAGTAACTAATTACTGTAATGCATTGCTTTTTGTGGTAACTTGGTCATGTAAGGCATTACAGAAACAAAACTGGTAATATTTTACTCGGTACAATTGTGAGTAACTCAAGTTACAATGCATTTTTAACTTGGGAATGAAATGGTGTTTTTCTCCTTCATACAAATTCGCCAAAAATCACAGAGAGGTCAGCAAGGATAAAACGTCTGCTGTGCTGGAATTAATGTAGAATTTTAGAGTCTTCGTTAGTCATTCTCAACATTCACGATAAATTAGTGAAGGTCATAGGCTACCGTGGGGCCCGAAGAGTAACTTAAATGTAATGCAACAGTAATGTAACACCATTACATTTTCAAAATGGTAATATTTTAATGTAAGGGATTACTTTAAAATTTCAGTAACAAGTAATAAATAACGCATTACAGTTTTGCAGTAACTTCCCTAACACTGACTTGTTGCTCCACAGGTTGTACCACTGTACCTAATTAGACAGATACACCCATCCCCATGCGTCCAGGAACACTGTACCTAATTAGACAGATACACCCATCCCCATGCGTCCAGGAACACCCATACAATCATTTAGAGATAGCTTTTTTTTACTAAATATATTGGTGCTTATTCTGTATAGTGTCCAGAATCTCTGTGGGGATAATGGAGTAAAGATGCACTAAATGCATGTATTTTTCATTTCAATCCTACAACAAAATGTCATAAAATGTTCGATTAAGTGTAGATTCTTAAGGTTTAGTCAATGAAAAAAAAACAAAAAACAAAAAGGCAATGCTACTTTGGGGATGTGACAGAATATGAGCAAATGCAGTATTGTTAATATATTTATTTAGTCAATAAAAAAACACATAGTCAACTAGACAAATGCTCTGAGAGCACAGACCTCCACCAAGGCAATGTGGTCACAAACACAATATAGAGTCCAGAGGTTGTTCTGGAACACCAATCATCACCAAAATGGAAGCAGTTGTTGCTTGTCCCAATACACATGTTACCAAAAAAATGTCATCCAAATCCGTTCTGTACTTTTTGAGTTATGTTGTACATAGACAGACAGACACAAACACACATGAAAACATAACCTCCTTGGTGGAGATAATAATTAAAACATATAGGCAATTCCACATTGTGGATGTGACAGAACATAAGCACATACTTAAATATTTAGCATTTTGTAATCTTCTTCATGCAAGTCCTACAATCATAATTGCAAATGCTCAAATTTAATGCAAAAAATCATGATACATAAACAAAAATGTACATATACACATTCATTCACACTTCTAAAATAATTTTATCAGGAGTCCTTCCTCTTCATTGTCCAATTTCTTTTTTTTCTGTCAAATAAATACAACAGTCACCTAGGCATTCTTTAGTGTGGTGCTTAGATTCAGTACTGCTGTTGTTCAACGGGGGGTGACAATGAGGTTGTATTGGCGAGGCACGTTGGCAAAATTGCTGAGCTCAGGGGTGGTGTTCAGACTAGAGGGACCACCGGGAGTGCTGAGGTGAAAATGCTGCACTATGGAGACCAGGAAAATCAGGAGCTCCATCCGGGCCAAAGACTCACCTGCACAAACCCTCTTACCTGAGAAACACACACACACACACACACACACACACACACACACACAAAGAGAAACCTGGTCATGATAGTGGAATGAATAAATGTAATCTGTATCCACTACTAAACATTTACTACCTACCTGTAGAGAAGGGCATGAAAGCTGGGTTCTTCTGGAAGTTACCATTGGTATCCAGGAAGTGTTTGGGGTTAAAACTCCAGGGGTTCTCCCATTGGCTCTCATCTCTGAGCACAGAGTGCAGCATGGGAATGATCACAGTGCCCTGTTAAAGGTCAAAGGTCATCAGGACGTGAGTGAAGCACTGAGGTATTTTGGATCATTTTCAGTGTTTATTGCTTGGAAAAGTTTTGTTCTGAGATCGGCAACATGGCTCGGATTATACACAGAACATGAATATAATTGGAGTCTTGGGAAAAGCTTCTCCCACCTTAGGGATAGTGTAGCCCCTGAATGAGATGTCCTTAATGGCCGCATGAGGGACATTTAGAGGCACCAGGTCCATGTAGCGCTGAACTTCATGCATGAATGCCTCAGTGAAGGGGAGGGACTTCCTGTCTTCCATTTGTGGGATGCCTTGTTGGCCAAGCAAGCTGTCAATCTCCTTATGAACACGTTCTGCAGATAAAGCATTCCAAATTACAGCTACAGTAGATACATGGGTAGGGACCTTAAGTATTTGATCATAATGTCTTCTCACTGTATACGTATATGTCCTAGTAATCCTACCATGGATCTCTGGTCTTCTCACTGTATACGTACTGTATATGTCCTAGTAATCCTACCATGGATCTCTTCTCACTGTATACGTACTGTATATGTCCTAGTAATCCTACCATGGATCTCTTCTCACTGTATACTTATATGTCCTAGTAATCCTACCCATGGATCTCTTCTCACTGTATACGTATATGTCCTAGTAATCCTACCATGGATCTCTTTCTCACTGTATACGTATATGTCCTAGTAATCCTACCATGGATCTCTGGTCTTCTCACTGTATACGTATATGTCCTAGTAATCCTACCATGGATCTCTGGGTGTTTTATGAGTATCATAAGGGCATAATGTCTTCTCACTGTATACGTATATGTCCTAGTAATCCTACCATGGATCTCTGGTCTTCTCACTGTATACGTATATGTCCTAGTAATCCTACCATGGATCTCTTCTCACTGTATACGTATATGTCCTAGTAATCCTACCATGGATCTCTGGGTGTTTTATGAGTATCATAAGGGCATATCTGAAGAATTTGATCATAATGTCTTCTCACTGTATACGTATATGTCCTAGTAATCCTACCATGGATCTCTGGGTGTTTTATGAGTATCATAAGGGCATATCTGATGGTGGTGCTGGTCGTCTCAGTCCCAGCACTGAAAAGGTTCATGACCGTCGCTGCCAAGTTATCATAGTGGAACTCTGTAGATAAGACATCTTTCTCCTGATAGTCAAACAAATCAGCTAATGAATGAATGAATGAATGAATTAATTAATTAATTATGATGATATTACCTGCATAAGGACATGAAATAAGATGCATTTTATGTTAATTTGGCTACTGACCTGCTCCATTCTGATGAGGAAACAGTCGATGAAGTCTCGAGGGTTGTCTGGGTCCAGAGTCTCCTTGTGCTCCCGTATTTTTCCTTTAATAAAGTCTCGGAGCTCGTGGATCTCCTTGAAGACAGTTTGATGGGGGCCAGGGACGTGGTCCATCAGCATGGGAAGGATGTTGTATAGCTATGGGAAGGGTAAAGTAGAGCGGTTTCTTAAGGAAGGAAGATTGCGATGCTTATCGAATATTTTCAACCATGAACTCACACAAGTCTAAGAGGTAGGAATAGTTGTCTAATGTGGGGGCTAAAGTTGGCAGACAATGAATGAAGCCTTCACTTTTGGGCAATAACGACCACAGCACACCATTTAAAGGAATTATCCGGAGTGAATCAACACTTATCCCTGCTGCTGTTTCACATTCTTAGATGCTGATAGCTACAGGAATGACTGAATTTCGTGCAATGCAGCCCGAGATGCGGAAACGGCAGGTAACGGTAACAGAAGCAGGTATGTAAAGTTACACCTAAAAATGTTCATACAGTATGCCCACTCCTGTTGTTTTGGTCTGCGTTGCACGAAATTCGGTCAGTCTCAAGGCTATTGACAGCACTTAGCAAGGTGACACAACAAGGCTACGAGTTGGTTAACTCCAGAACATTCCTTTAGGCTAAATGGTGTGCTGCGGTCGTCATTGCCCAAAAATAACTACATTGCTGTAGTGATAACTGTGTGAAGGGAGTTAGATGCAGACAGTTTGCAGCCCTGGACTGATACAGTGTATTATGTAATAACATGAGCTGTCTATCTGTGTTCGGTCGCCATCATGAGTCCATACCGGGGTCCAGGGGCTGCTGCTAAAGCGGATTATTGAATTGATGATCTGCAGGAGACGCTGGAAGTGGACATCGTCGTAGCTGAATCTCTGCCCAAACACCAGAGCACAAATCACGTTGGACACGGCGTGGCTCAGATAGGTTGTGGGTTCAAAGGGGGTCGCTGCAGACATTTTAAGAAGAATGGGGAACATGAAAAACTTTAAAAAATTATCCCGCAATCATTACCAAATGTGTGTTACAAGATGACATATTTCTTTAGATCACACACACACACACACACACACACACACGCACATTTGGTTTCCCTCAGCCTCTCTATAAGGTGTTTGCTCTCCTCCTGAATCCACTGCTCCATCCGCTTGCGGCCCATTCCAAAGTCTTTGAGTGTGCTCATTGTGAAGCGTCTCATCTGACGCCAGCGCTCACCGTTGCTCATTATCAGACCTAAGTGAGACAAGATGCAATAACAACATATTTCACATTTATAGCCCCTTTCAAGTAGCCTGATATTGATCATCCTCTTTCACATTGTTTCACTATATGCAAAGCGTCTGAAACATCTCCATTGGCAACCGTTTTCTCTCTAGAGGGCGCTAAGCGCTATGCAATGTTTTGAAACATTTTGCTACAGTTTGTTTAAAACGCATATAAAAAATGTTTTGTTATCTTAACTCGAGGTTAGTGATGTCTGGGCACAATATCGTGGCTTCAGTTTCTCACTCTGTTCACTGAATTTGGCCCGCACAGATCTGTGTCGGTGAAAACAGAATTCAGTCGTCCAATCCCTGACTGACTGGTAGCCTGGCGAATGCCAAACTAAAATCACAAGTGATATTTAGTCTGGGAACCTACCTATTGCATTTCTCGTAGCGGAAGCATCGTTTACGATTGTCCATAGCCGTTTATTGGGCGCTACGAATGTCTATCATAGCGTCTGTACATACCTCGGAGCCAATACCAGAGCCACCACGTGACGTAAAATGCAATCGAGGGCCGTACAAATCCCTTTTTGTTCTGCGATTGGATACCGAAAGTAAGCGAGAAAAACGGCCATGGTCACCATGCTCCTCTGCAGAGTGAAATGAAATAAGCACGCAAAGGAGCATGGGAGTTCCCAGGCTAGACTGACTGGAGGAACGAAATGAAATGAGCGGAGCCAGCAAGTGGCGTTCGCCTGGCTACCCTTTCCTTTAGGTCTTCTATGAGCTTTACTGTAGCAGAGAAACGACTCACACCTCCTATATTTGTGTATGATAACAGGGAGCAAAATCTTTTCAAAATCTCATCCATATCAACTAACCCCAAGTGGCAACAGTACAGCAATTCAAAAAATAAGAAAATTCCCAGTGCCCAAAATCTCATATACTTTCCCAGTCTACATGGTTTGCAAGAAGAAACAGAAGTGTTTAGTTCCCCTTTGAAATGTATCTTCTCACCATATCCTGTGTTAATTTTTGTGATAATTGGCATTTCTGGTCTTCCTGCAAAATCATCAGCCTGGTCCACAAGGGCCTCCTTCACCGTCTTATATCCACTCAGAATAACAAAACGCCTGGGACCAATATGTACAGTCATGACGGGCCCATACTGCTTATTCCACTGGGGTAAGGCAGAAAGAACAATATGGTTACACACATTGACTTTGAAACAAATATTGCCTTTTGAAATTAGACTTTAGGTACTAAATTACTGACCTTAGGATACAATTTGGTATCCTATGGTAAGTAATGCCATGAAGTGTACACGTATAATGATAATAAACAGGGCATGATCTATGGGTATATTTCACTCCTGAACAATCTGAGATCCCCACTAGGTAGAAGCTTCATGCACAAAAATGTAAAGCCACTTTTATCTTTTCGGTACTGCTCAATTTGTGGGCTTCAGATGCATTATTTGAATGAAAGTGAATTTAGACATATTTTATATGTTATAACCCATATTTTCAAGTCAGAAAGAGGGATAAATTCAATGCATTTCAATGATAGAATGTTCAGTTTACTAACATGGAATGGTTTTAGAATCTCTGAATGTTCAGGTGTGGAATAAGCCCATACTCTCATTCTGACATAATAATCTAGGAACTGTACCATACGATCTGCGTCTTGCACAACTTGATCTAATCAGAGGTGGTAGCAAAATTCCTTGATGATTACACAGACAAAGACGGCAAGCAAGTCTTTAAAGGAAAAAAACGGCGTGAATCAACACATAGTCCTACTGTTTAGTAGTACCACCTCAAGCCACCTCAATCACTGGATTTCATGCAAGGCAGACTGAGATAGCAAAACGGCAGCTAACATTAACAGAATGGGGCATTTCAAAACGAAAGCCAATCGATTAGGTTTCATTTTTTACATGTCTCATTCAGTTAGAGTTAGCCGCCGTTTTGCAAACTCGGTCTAGAATGCACAAAATTTGATCATTGAGGTGGCTTTCAGTAGCACTCAGCAGTATAAAACAGCAGGGCTAGATGTTGATTCACGCTAGATTATACCTTTAAAACATAAAAGAAACATGCAACTCCGTTTTAAAAGAAGTTAACCTGTTTGTTTGGGGTACTATTTTCAGATGAAAGTAGTTCTACAAGTCTGCTTACTGTGTTATAGTTACCATTCTAAAGAGGAGTGGAACAGTGGGACAGTGTTGAAACTTTTTACCAGCTACAATAAGGGATAACGGCCGCCGAGGAGTCCTGATAGAGGGTAATAATGGATGAGGTGGAAACGAAGAACAACCCGACGGCACAGCTGGAGATTGCCCTCGCCAACTTTTTTACCTGACAAACGTTACAGGTGTCCTGTTATCTAGAAGTAACGGATACCCTGACAGCTAGGCTAGGTAAAAACAACACATGCAAAATATTTTTCCGATACATGATGGTTTAGGGGTGCCACCGGCCCTCTGTTTTTTGTTAGCTTAAGCGCTAACAATGCTAGTGGCCACCAATGGAGTTCTGAGGTAACAAAAACTGCAGCTCAGGAAAACTGAGGTGATCTTTCTGTTTTTGTGTTTGCCATGTTTTAATGCATGTTATTACTATCATACCCTTGTGACATTTTGGTAGATATAATCATTGGCATGAGGGTGTTATCTATTTCATAATTAAGAATACATTTTAGTCGAGGGTAACACATTTATATTTTTTTATATTTATAATCTAAAGGCTAAGGTAAAGTAACACCTAGACAATAACAGACTGCTAACATGTTCTCTAGGGTCTTACCTATCCATACATACCAAGATTATGTAAATAGACTGGATAGTTGTGGAGCTAATAATGATTTATTTTGGATAGGCCTATGCTTTTCTAGGTTAACTAAATCTCCAAAAAGCTTAGGTCTTAGCTAGATGTAATGAGCAGAAAATACCTATACATATGTTCTAAGTACATATATGAGAGTAATAATATGCATAAAAACACATCAAACCCCAAAACAGAAAGATCACTTCAGTTTTCTTCAGCTGCAGTTTTGGTTACCTTAGAACTCCATTGGTGGCCACTAGCATTATTAGCGCTAACATTATAACATTATTAGCTAACAAAAAACAGAGGTCCGGTGGCACCCCTAAATCTCAATGAAATTTCTCAAAACTTTGCAAAAGTCATTTTTCTATCAATTGGAACAAAATGCAAGGCCAGCCAACTTGATGTTTTCAAATTTAAATTTGAGAAAGTAGGAGTTAAGCCCGCACATCCGAACTTGACCTGGGAGCAGGACAATCAAATAAGACTATAAAAGTGAAAAAAAGTCCGCTACAACCGGGATTTTTTTGCTCCCACAATTTTTTATTTTTCCGTTACATTTCGGGTACACACCCTTGAAGAATTAAATTTCCCATTCAAATTTGATGCACCCTACTGTAGATACACCTCACCTTCATATAGGTCTTGTAGGGAGCTGTCATGTCCATTTGGAGTACGTTTCCCAGCAGGGGTAGACCAGTGGGGCCTGGGGGCAGTGGAAGCCCCTTGCTACCCTTTCTCCTCCAGACCAGTAGGAGCAGCAGCACCAGGCCTCCCAGCAGCAGCATGCTGGAATCAGGTAATACAGACATCCCCTGCAGGACATAAACAGAATGCTGCTCCTTTAAAGTTGCCATATAGGCCAGTTAAAACTAGAATGTTGTTTCTTATAGGCTATTGATTCCATTTTATATTGTCATCACAAAATGGTTGCTGTAGTGCAATTCCAGAATTGCAAACATTCAATTTAGATTTACGATTTATACATAATACAGGCACCATAGGAGCACTCACCTCACCAAGTGTTAAAGCTCTGTACTTTTCTGGTAGATGCAATTTGCCACTCTAACTCTCTTTGCCCTTTGTCATCAATGTCTCTGAGTGTTGCTCTCTCCCTCATGTACATGTAGTCTCTTGGGAGTGTTTGCTGTCTGTTTACTGGGGACCGAGAGCTTTTATGTATTCTGTAACAGCACATGCCAGGGGGAGGAGCTATGTGTCAGGTCAGCAGTAGGACAGAGGTAAGTCTGTCATAAAATCCCCAGTAGATCTATCTATCTATCTATCTATCTATCTATCTATCTATCTATCTATCTATCTATCTATCTATCTATCTATCTATCTATCTATCTATCTATCTATCTATCTATCTATCTATCTGTCTGTCTGTCTGTCTGTCTGTCTGTCTGTGAATATTACAGTAAATAAAGGAGAGTGTGAATAACGAATAACGTTTGATAGACATTTCATTCATATACACAACTCTCAGGAAGGTCTGTAATACAGGTCCCTGACCCTTGAAAATGCACACCGCGACCCCTGATCATCACTCCCACTTCATATTTTGTCATCACATGCTCACCCCTCCCAAACACACACACACACACACACACACACACACACACACACACTCCAGACAACTCCACCACCCCTATCATGCCCCTCCCCTCATAGGCCTACAACACCACACAAACACCATGCCCACTCCCCACATTATCTCTTCTCTCCTGCCATTCCTACTCCCTCACCATGACCCCTGGCAATTGGGTTAGTTAGCCCCCTGAGCCGTGGATCTGCCCAAGCTTTCTTCCTTTGGTGAGGGAGTTTTTCCTTGCCCCTGTTGCTCTTGGGTGCTCCTTCTTGGTGTGCCCCCATCCCACGCCAAACCTCCTATCTTGCCACTTTCCTACTGCACTTCTGTACTTGCACAAATGTGCTGACACCAGTCACAAATTTCACTGCCTTTTTTACAGTGGTAATCATATGCATGTGACAATAAAAACTCCTTGTATCCTTGTATCATTCAATTATTTTGATGGGACTCTCAAAATGGTTGGATGGTGTTTTTCCCGTCTTGCTCATTCCACATGTGACTATCATTTTTTATTTGTGTGCTAGTTAATTTAATTACTTTAATTATTGTAATAGTTTGCAATCGGGGTGTGAAGGACATTTTACTGTAAGAATACAGTGGAAAGTAAAATACTAAAAATGTTCAATGATACTGACTCTGAACCCTTGTGAATCGCTTTAGAAAATACTATTGTGGAACTTTCAAGTTTATGAATGCTCTCAATAGATGGCTCTTTTGATCTCTGACAGAAATAGTTTAGCAGGTAGCAGGTCAAACAGTAGACATTGATAGAGGGCCTTCACCTTTGCATAC
Source organism: Sardinella longiceps (assembly GCA_027497455.2). Lineage (NCBI taxonomy): Eukaryota > Metazoa > Chordata > Actinopteri > Clupeiformes > Clupeidae > Sardinella > Sardinella longiceps. The sequence continues at coordinate 8,407,980 of JAODXP020000021.1, read as the reverse complement.
TAAAAAAACCAAAGGTTGCTACATTGTTGGACTCCGTCCAACACCAGTTTTAGCCCTTTGTGCAGACTAGTAAAATGAGTTCACCTCTGTCCACACTGAACCTAACAGGTAATAAAAGAACTCACTTAAGGAAAGATCCCCCCACTGTTATGGGAGGGGATAAAACACTATTAAACACATAGAGTGTGGCTCAAGATGTTGTATAGGTGAAATTTAATTGACTATGCACAGTCAGTCCATAAAATATTTATAAACTGGGGGCGCCGTTAGAATCTAGCACAACACTGTTAACTAGTTTGTAAAAGTTAGGCCTACTGTCAAGTTAACTAGTAACTGTAACTAATTACTTTTTATAGCATCTAGCATCTAATTACTTTTTATAGCATCTAGCATCTAGATGCTATAAAAAGTAATTAGTTACAGTAACTAGTTAACTTCCCCCAAAAACTAGCTCCGTTACTGAGTTACTCCATTGCAAAAGTAACTAGTTACTAGGGAAAGTAATTACCGCACAATATGTAAAATACGTTCAAATTCTAGGCTATGTCAAGAATTTGCCTGCTCCCCTTATCATAAGACTTCAAATTACAGTAACTGAAGGCTATTTTCAATTATTTATAATAAACCAGTTTATAGGCCTATGTCAGATATCATCTTTAATACCAAGAAAATACATGTAGGCATCTATTTTTGCACACAATAGGAAGCATGCTATTAGGCTAGAAATATATTTTCATATGATATAGGCTAAGCTGAAATTGTGTAGCTTACTAATTATCTGAAATATTGATAAAAATAAAAAGATGAAGAAAAGGAGAGTGCTGCGTTGGGTCAATTGTTTGAAGAAAAAATCAGGTGCTCATCAGAAAGGACAAGACAACTTCAATTTTTGACTTGTGACTATCCTCAAGGTGTGAAGACCACAACAGTAGGCTTGTTGAAGATGGTAGTCATAAAAATCCGAGGCACACTGATATAAGTGAAAAAAAAGTTAAAAATCCTTTATTTTAATGGATAACGCCTACTCGTTTCAACTGCAAACCAGTCTTCATCAGGGCAAAACCTTTTCCCTGGTTTTGCCCTGATGAAGACTGGTTTGCAGTCGAAATTTTTATGACTACCATCTTCAACAAGCCTACTGTTGTGGCCTTCACACCTTGAGGATAGTCACAAGTCAAATATTGCTAAAAAATCATTTTTCCATGTTGATAGACTATTTTTGTGCATTGTTTATTGCGCAGAGGTGAATGGGTGTGAAATGCTCTCAGACTTTCAGCACACTGGGTTGGCCATGTAGTGCTCAAATGCAAGAGGGACAAGTTTGACATAGGCTATGATAATGACACCCATGGTCTGTGAACTCTTTGGGGGAGTTTGGAGACAATATTAGAAGTTTGGAGATTTCACTTTTACAAATGGTAGGATCTCAGTTTTAAATTGTTTGATTAGAGCGTTTAAGAAGAGCATATTGCTTGAGTAGACCAACACGACACGCTTGTCCCTCCGAGAGACGGAGCTGAAGAGGAGCTGTCATAGACGCCCTCTAGCGGTAGCAAATTGAATTTGCTCAGCGAGTACGTGTAGCTATCAGCCATAGGTTGTACTCAGACATTGGTGGTGTTTCGGCAAACACAATATTCTACCTGGAAGGGGAGTCGTTGGCTGGGCTTAGCGTTGTTTGAATCTGTTTGTTAGTTGCTCTGATTGTTTATAGCCGTCTATCACTCGTGGCCAGACTATACATTTTATGTGAATGTGATAGTTTGGCTTGTCAGGCTAATGGCCACATATGAAATTGTTGTAATTGTACTCTAAAGTTTTTTCAAAACCTTGGGGGTATTATGTTGCAAAATATAGAGGCACATCATATAAATGACTAAAGTAAAAGGAGCGTTTCCAAAGAAAGGGCTCAATTCACATGGAATGAGCCCTATATTATCACTGTTACAGTATGGTAAAACACCCTGGAAGTAACACATATGCTTATACTTTTAATTTAATACAATGCATTGCTTTTCTCAGGAGGAGTGAGTTTTTACTACAAATACAAACAAATTACTACATCTACAAATGAAGAGTTCAGATGCAAAACCCCCTAAACACCATTTTTGTGAAAACTGAGTTAATGATATTGTGTGAATCCTGTATAAATCTAGAATATGTAAATGAAATGTTTTTGTGAAAAAAATAAAATAAAACCTGCTCCCCGCCGTGTCTAAAATATCTGTTTACAATCAAAACACTGTAAACGCCTGATAAAAATGGCCTTTTTCTCAAAAAGTGGTCAAGTGGAGTTAGGGGGTTTTGCATCTGAACTCTTCAAATATTTTACAGAGATAGTGGCAATATTAAAGGGAACATGTATGTACAAGTACCAGAAGATAACTGAATGCCAAATCATAAAATTGAGCTTATTACAAAAATGTAGATTCATTTAGATATTATTTAAATTTTAAAGGAAAATAACGGAGTGAATTCAAGCATAGCTCTGTTGAAAGAGCTTGCTAAATGTGCTAGTTAGCGAGTGGAACAAAATAATTTGGCACAGCACAGACTGCACACGAACGCAGAAGCGAACAGGTACTTTACACTGAATCAATGGGACCTGAATCTTGGATACCCGAAAGTAAGATCTGAGGTTACATTGACTCAATGTTATGTGTTTCGCGTTCACGTTGGGTCTATGCTGTTTGAAATTCTTTCATTTCATGCAAAATGTATTGCTGTTAGAAGGCTTGTGCAGCAGGACTATGCTTAAACTTACTCCGGTATATTGCTTTAAGCTCATACAAATGAAAATGAATAACACTTCTTTGTTTCAATTGAGAACTACATGTAATCCCAGTCAATTAATTTTGGTTTATTTTGCACATGAAGAAAAACTGAAAAGTTTATCTCTTAAATAAACCCTGAAAAAATAACAATAATCTGAACTTTTCTGTGACTATATCATGCACAACACTGCTTCACAGTAGCCAACTGTATAATTCTACCATAGCGGCAAAAACAGAACAACAACAGAACAATTGGCTGAAGCTCAATCCTCTCCTCACTCTGTCTGTCTAGTTTGATACCTACTCTTAATCAGTTACTCTCTCTTTCTCTCACTCTCTTTCTAGTTCATCTGCACGGTCTCAGTGTCAGGGTTCTGAAGTGGTGAGCTCTCTCAGAGTGTTCACTTGTGACAGAGATATTCGGCTCTCTCTGGGATAGAGGAAGCTTGTGGGAGGAGCCACTGTTATCCTTGCAGTGGGACTGAGGTTAGTGTTTGTATCATAGTCTCTGGCATTGCATGCGTCTTTAACTCTGTCAGGGTTACATAAGGAAACCTGCAAAGCCTGAGTAGGAGATGTTGAAAATGTAGTTGATATTTTAGTTGAATCCAGTCATACTGGCAGGCTGCGCCGGAACACTATCAGCCCTGTATGCACATGGCTTTGTTGATCTTTGTGCAGAGTGGCAGTGGTGCTTACCTTTATACACACCCCTAACCTGGCTCAACACCAAAACAAACACACTCCCCTCTTTTGCTGGGTTCTCGGGGTCAATTAGCCTGGCGAATGCCAAACTAAAATCACAAGTGATATTTAGTCTGGGGACCTACCTATTGCATTTCTCGCAGCGGAAGCATCGTTTACAATTGTCCATAGCCGTTTATTGGGCGCTACGAATGTCTATCATAGCGTCTCTACATACCTCGGAGCCAATACCAGAGCCACCACGTGACGTAAAATGCAATCGAGGGCCGTACAAATCCCTTTTTGTTCTGCGATTGGATACCGAAACCAGGCGAGAAAAACGGCCATGGTCACCATGCTGCTCTGCAGAGTGAAATGAAATAAGCGTGCAAAGGAGCATGGGAACTCCCAGGCTAGGGGTCAATTTGAATTTGAATTTAATATAATTAAATAATCTCCAAATGTTAAAACAGTAAATGTATGCCTTTTACTTTTTGAAATTGCTCTATTACAGTACAACTCTAATACAAAGCAGGTGAAACGATTGGCACACTATGCACATGGCTGTGTTGATCTTTGTGCACAGTGGCAGTGGTGCTTACCTTTGTACACACCCCCCAACCTGCCTCAACACCAAAACAAACAAAGCTTCCAGTGATGTGGAAGACTTCCTGACTTCCTCTAACATTCTTGCAGCTGACTGACCCATTTGGGATTGGAGAGAGAGAGTTTACCTGGGGACAAGTTAATAAGCGTCTCACCCCTGAACACACTGGCAGATAAAAGGAGATAAAAGCAGAGTACTGTATGCATGTGGAAAGAGTGCCTCGCCC